>CM035849.1:272979438-274179438 GCA_020510985.1 Pholidichthys leucotaenia
GATGAACTATCTCTCAGAATGGGAAGAGCGAGCGCTGTGTTTGGAAACTTGAGGGAGAGACTGTGGAACAATCGACATGTGTCTATCCGTGTGAAATGCAAAGTGTACAGAGCGACAATACTGGCTACTCTATTGTACGGTGCTGAAACTTGGACTGTCTACAGAGTGCAGGTGAAGAAACTCCACACATACGTGATGAGACACCTTCGAGCCATATTGAACATCTCATGGAAAGACAAGATAACCAACAGAGAAGTGTTGAAAAGAGCTGGTCTACCATCAATGGAGGACATGCTAATACAGATGAACCTGAGATGGCTCGGACATGTTGAGAGGATGGACCGCCAGCGTCTCCCTCGGCAGTTACTCTACTCATAGTTATGCAAGGGCAAACGCAATCAGGGTAGACCAAGGCTCAGATTTAAAGACACTGTAAAAAGAAACCTGAAGAAGTTGGACATAGACAGGAGTTCCTGGCAGCGGAAGGCTAAGGACAGAGCTGTGTGGAGGAATCTGATCAGACCTAAATGAAATGGTCATTGTCGCCCATGACAGACTGCTATGATGATGTTGTTATTGTAAGTTTTTTTTTTTTTTCCACTTAAAAGATTTCAGTTTGTTTTTCAATTGTGTTGTACAGGTCATAGGTCACATTAATGGTGAAAAAAGTTTTGAAACGATTTATCTTGGTCTCATTTTTTTACATCGCAAAAACCTGGCATTTGAACAGGGGTGTGTGTACTTTTTATATCCACTGTACAACCAAACTAAACACTGTCCAGTGCAGAAGTCAGCATCCACACATACCTCTTGAGGGCTTGTGGGCCACATGACTCGTGCTGATGGCCAGCCAGTTGCTCCATCAATCATCTCACACTATGTGGACGGACACTGCATTTTCGGTACAAGCCATTTTATTTTGTCCACCGTGTTTTGCTGCATCTGGACAGTGGTGACTGTGCAACTACTGCTGCCAGGTTACACAGTCACGTGACATGTCTTAAAGGGGCAGTGCATGAAAGCTCTCATATACACACACACAGAACAGGAAGAACTGAAATAACAGACATGAGCAAGATTGTGTCGGTTCTATGTCCTGATGGTCGGTTTTCATTTTAATTTGGTTCGTCACCCATCACAACCTGGTGGACATGTTCCATCAGGTTTCATGAACCTGCCTGCTAGTGGTGTGGTCAAGACCAGGCCAACACCAGACTGAGACCATAGTGTACCGGGATCAAAACAAGACAAAGACTTTAAGCAGTCAAGAGCAAGTCAACACCAAGATGTCAATAGTCAGTGGTCTTATTCTCAAGTTAGTTTCTGCTCATCTTGGTCTTGACTTGAGCTCAACCCCTCAGAGTCTTGGTCCCAGTACACTCTGGTCTCAGTCTGGTCTTGGCGTGATCTTGACTACAACACCACTGTCCACCAAAAGACATTTTCACACTTCACCTTGAAGACATCTTGCGTGTCATCCATGCAGTACACTCTGATGTTGTACTCCAGCGTGGAGCAGTACGCGTCTGAGAAGAGCATCAGCCGGAGGCGCTTGGCTGCGCCCATGTGCAGAGACTCTCCCACCAAGGCAAATGTGCCCAGCTGCTCGGAGAACAGCCGGCACGTCTCGGCCTCGAGCTGGCAGTAATAAGGCTCTGACACCAACTCCTCCCCCATCAGCAGGACATCCTACACGAGGAAAAAAATGAGAACACAAGGCATAGACAGAAGGTCAGGCACCATTTGATGCTATTAGGAAAGGGTAATGTTTTTGCTGAGCACTTGGTGTGTGTGTGTGTGTGTGTGTGTTTGTAACGTGTTTCTTAAAAAGTAGCAAGGCCGTTAACTCTATTGTCCATGCTGTGTGATTAAGCCACATCAAAGTAAAATATATTTAAGGTAATGTTCCACAAGATCAGCACAGAAAGGAAGACTTTGATCCTGTTTCCAATTCCCTTTTCACTAAAGTACAGCTTACTACATCCTGACACAAAGACGCACATTCTCTCATACAAAGAAACACATCCTATAGAACACCATCAATTTACTTAATAATGCATGAATGAGATACTCAGTTGACATGAAAGGAGACTCGAATGGATTCCTGGCAAGAATAGATGGCTCTGGAAAAAGAAAAGACTGGAGCAGCAGTGAATATTACGTTTGGTTCAGATTTGATAAGAAAAGTGAAAACAAGTTGACAGTTTATTTGTGCAGCAGTGTCGCCTGACGATGGCTGTTGGGGGAAAAAAAACAACACACAGAACAAGAATTAACTGTAACTAAAGGTGTAGTGTGTAATATTCAGTGCAATCCATCAGATTCAAGATGCAACCAATTAACATTTCATCCGTTTTCACGCTTTTCCCAAAGCATCTAGGAGAACCTGCACAAGCCATTTGTGTAATTCAAGTTTAACATGAAAGCAGACATTTTTGGCATTCCAAGATGGCCACCTAAATGGAGAAAGACCCTCTTCCAGTGCGTTAAAAAAAATTTATCTTAAGCAATAGAAAATGCAGCAAATTTTACTTAAAGTGACGCAGCAGTTAAAATCAAGTTTCTTCTTGTAACATGTTTTTCATGACTTACAAGATGTATCGAGAGCTAAATCACTCTGATGTGGCATGGCTCTGTTTTTCTGCTGTGAAAGTTCAGTTAAGCTCCTCCCCTTGGAAAAAGGTGAGTTGAGACGGAGCGTTTTTGTGATGTCACTATAACAGGTGAACCAATCAGGTTTAAGCACTGGCTGTTCAAATTTGCCAACTTGCCGACTTCTGTGTCCTGGTGGGATGTGGGTGGGCCTAATTACATCCTGGCGTCTGACGGAGGAGGAAAAGGGCAAAACCCTATTTTTTTTTTATTTTTTTTTTTACAAACAACTATAAGACAATGACAGTTTTTTTGTGGGAAAAGTGGCACAAGATACTATTTTAGACAATGTAGATTTGTTTTCAAGGGGATTTATGCTTCATTAAATTACTCCAAAATTTCCACACTGTACCTTTAAAAGTCATAACTGTGATATTGTTATTTACAAAATACACCCACATAACTGTTAGAAAGGTGCAGAATGAAAGTCTGTTCTCTTGAACTGCAGCACAGTAATGATCTCAAAGCCAGAAACATAATCAGACTCGTATCACTTGTTGGCACATTCTGTAGCAGGAAGCTCTGGGGTTCCTATATACAAGTGGACTGTGCCTGATCCCTGTGACTACTGAACTACAGTATACTGCGATATACTGTAGATATTCACTGTAATACAGATCAGTGTCTGTGACATGCCGATATTTGACTCAACCTGGCAAACACTGTGATATTATAGTATAAGAGTTAAATGTTCCATTCACTGTACTTTTCCCAAACATGTTGACAGTTCTTAATGAAATGGCTGTGATATATTTTGTTAAAATTGCCTTTAATTATTTCGGCATAGTTGTAATCACCCTTTGTACCCTTCCTCAGAACAGCTTGTTTCAGTGCATGTCCCTTTAAATGTCTAAAAGCTGCACTTAACTCCACCCTCCCTCTAATGTCACTATAGCTAATCTTAACTGGCTAGCTCCTAGCTCAGGTAGTGAGCCTGAGCCAGCTAACGCAATTTTGTCTTAAAGAGTGAATGAAATAAAACATCACTGGTGGACAGGAGTGTGTGGTTACAGCGGTCGACAGGATATGACCGATCCCTGGAGTACAATAAAAAAACAGTCATAAATAAGTGAATGGTGGCCCTTCAAACAACGATAACTCGAGTTAATACAAAATGCAGTTTTTAAAGGATGTTTTCATTTATTAAGGGAAGATGCTATCCAAACCTACTTGGTCATATGTGAAAAAGTAATTGCCTGCTAAACCTAATAACTGGTTGTGCCACCTGTGACAGCAACAACTGCAATCAAGCATTTGTGATAATTGGTAACAAGTCTTATACATCGCTACTGAGAAATTTTGGCCCACTCTTTACAGAATTGTTTTAATTCAGCCACATTGGAGGGCTTCTGGAATTCTGGAATTTCCCCATTGTGGGACTAATAAAGGCTTATCTTATCTTGAGCTGGAGGTCATGAACTGATGGCCAGACATTCTCCTTCAGGATTTTCTGGTAGAGAGCAGAATTCATTGGTCTATCAATTACAGCAAGTCATCCAAATCCTGAAGCAGCCCCAAACCATCACACTACCACCACCATGTGCAGTGTCTGGACTTGGATCCTGGCGATGTCCAGAACTTTTGTTTTTGTATATTCTTGGTTGTTATTATTATTATTATTATTATTGTCATTATCATTATTATTCTTATTCCTGCTGCTCTGGCTTTCCCAGTTCTGTGTTTGGTCTTAGTTAGAAAACATTCCTGTTGCATTTCTGTTCTTTTATTGTTGTAGTCCGTCTTCCGGTATGCCATCATGATTCATTATTTACGCTTCGTTCATAACTCTCATCAGCTGTTTCTCATCTGCCCTCATTTTCTGTAATTTCTCAGTTTGGGATCAATAAAGTACATCTATCCATCCATCCATCTTCTACCGCTTTTCTGGAGGTCCGGGTCGCGGAGGCAGCAGTTCAAGCAGAGAAGCCCAGACTTCCCTCTCCCCAGCCACCTGCTCCAGCTCTTCGGAGGGGATACCAAGGCGTTCCCAGACCAGCTGGGAGACATAGTCTCTCCACCGAGTCCTGGGTCTGCCCCGGGGTCTCCTCCCAGTGGGACGTGCCCGAAACACCTCAAGTGGGAGGCGTCCAGGAGGCATCCTAATCAGATGCCCATACCACCTCAACTGACTCCTTTCAATGTGGAGGAGCAGCGGTTCTACTCTGAGCCTCTCCCGGATGATTGAGCTCCTCACCCTATCTATGAGGGTGAGTCCAGCAATCCTACGGAGAAAGCTCATTTCAGCCGCTTGTGTACATCTATCTATCTATCTATTAGTGGTTGCATATAGGTTCCCCTCATTCCTTTGTTCCCCGCCGCAAGATAAACTCATGTTATGTTCTTGGTTTCCTGTCTATGCACTAGTCTGGTTTTCTCCCCTGCATCATAATTGTTAGTTATCATTTTGTGTTTACAATCAGTTTCATGTTTACAATCAGTTTCATGTTTTCCAGCTCTTGTTCTGCGCCTTCAGTTCTTTATTAAACTGTTAAAAACTCATTCCTGCGTTTGGGTCCATCCTCTCTGCCTTCCTGGCAGCAAAACATAACACCATGTTTGACTGTTGGTATGTTTGTTTTATGAAACAATGAGTTAGTTTTACTCCAGATGTAACAGGACACACACCTTCCAAAAAGTTCAGCTTTTGTCTTGTCAGTCCACAGAATATTTTGTCAAAAGTCTTAGGAATCATCAAGATGCTTTTTAGCAAATGTGAGGCCAGCCTTTACGTTCTTTTTGGTCAGCAGTGGTTTTGACCTTGGAACTCTCCCATGGATGCCATTTCTGCCCAGTCTCTTTTCTATTGTTGAATCATGGACAAGTGTCCAAACTTAGGCAAGTGAGACCTGCAGTCCTTCAGATGTTCTTCTGGGTTTTTGTTTCTCATCTGTTCTTGAATTTGTTTAGATCATGGAATGATGTGTTGCTTTTTGAGATCTTTTAGCCTACTTCACTTTGTCAGACAGGTTCTATTTCAGTGATTTCTTGATTCAGCAGGTCTGGCAGTAATCTGGCCTGGGTGTGGTACAGAAATTGAACTCAGTTTTCAAAAAAAAATGTGGGTAATCACAGTTAATTCATGATGTAATGGGGGCAATTACTTTTTCACATAGGGCCACGTAGATCTGGTTTACTTTTTTCCCCTGAATAAATGAAATACTTAAAAAAAACTGCATTTTGTATTTACTTGGATTATCTTTGTCTAATATTAAAATTTGTTTGATGATCTGAAACATTTAAGTGTGACAAATATGAAAAAAATATAAGTAATCAGGAAGGGGCCAATACGTTTTCACAGCACCGTATACGCAAAAATTTAGTCAAGAGCGAAAAGCATCCTGCAATAAAACTACCGTTGGGTGAGGCCAGCGCCTGTGTATGGCAGCTCTGCCGCCATCAGTGTGTGAATGGGTGGACAGCAGGATCTGTAAAGCGCTTTGGTCATGCAGAGATGAGAAAAATGCACTATATAAGTGAACACAATTTACCATTTACTCTCAAAAGTATAATTTGGTGAAAAAATGACTTCAGTACATCGTATGTAACTAGTTACTACCCACCTCTGCTGAGCTTTGAGCACCAAGCATGACAGACTTATGGAGAGATCCCGTTCTGTCAGCGTTGGACAGTTTCTATGCGATAATTCCACTGCTCTGAGATCACTTGGAGACAAACTGCATTCTAGGTGACAACATTCTCTCTAAAATCCCATCATGCCAATTGACTGACTCTTTGCATTAGCCAATCAAGCTGAAGAGAGCATTCCGTCTGCCAAATGCCCAGCAAGCCCCCGCAGGATCAATGTGACCAGACACCATCTACATCTACCATCAATAGAATTAGTATTGACACAATTCATTTGCTATGCAACCACAATGGAGTCTCACTTTTTCATCATCTTAATATTTCTTGAGAGTGGAACAGAGAGTGAGGTGGCTCAATTACCTCAGACAATTTTCTCTTTCTCCCCACTGCAAGTCTCTCAGTTACTTTCACGTTCTCTCGTGAGCCATTTACCCGCTCATCTGGCTCTTCCTTTCCTTCTTCACTTTCTTTCACTTTTTGTCACGCTTTGCAGCCGCTTCCACTCTCATTCCCTTCATCCACCTGACACTTTTTTTTCCCCTTTCTGGTGTCCATGCAGTTGGGCCGGTGGGCTATATTTGGTCTGGCCGATGATTAAAAGTGCTGGTCTAACCTCTGCTTCAGACAGGCCAATCCATCCCACAGACATCCCACTGCTACTGCACGCGGGGAGGCTGAATAATTTATGCACAATATCGAACATGAAAGAAGACCTAGTAACACTCCCACAGCCCACTAGCACCTTTTTCCAATCCCTGTAGATTGTTGGGACGAACGTACTGCCTCAAGCCGCATTTGTTTGTGTGCATCTGTGCACGTACGTAGACACCAGTGTTTCCTATTGGAGCCTGGCTCTTGTGGTTACCTTCAAATTTCATGGGTCGATATACGGGGAGGGAAGTCTGTAATTGGGAGCAGTGGTCAAAAATGGTCAAGGAGCACTCAGAAGAGCACTTTGAGGATGGGTAATTTGCTTAGGCAATTTCTGTTTGGAGAAATATGTTGCCTAGCAACTCTTCAACAGGAGAGAGCCGGCTCTTCTGGGTTTTTGTTCCGACCAATGAGGACACACCTGACGGTCAACACAATTTACACCCAATGGAGTAGATGAGTGAGAGCGGCGCTGGGGAGGTGTCCATGCAGCTCCAACAGGATTTCAAGTCACAGTTCCAGGTGGGCTGAGAAGCTAGAAATATGGACTCAATAATATTTACCGTTTTTGTAAATATGTCACTTTCTCATAAATTTGAAACTTTTGTCGTTAAAGTGACACTCTGCCAAAAATCGAGTTTTTTTCTTGTTAACATGTTTGTAACATGTTTTTTATGACTTACAAGACATATCAAGAGCAAAATCACTCAAATGTCTCATCTGTTTGTTGCTTTAAAGTTATCACTTAAGACCCGCCCCCTGAGAAAAGATGAGTTGAGACAGAATGTTTTTGGCAACGTACAGTAGTGTGAAACAGTGTTTCCCAACTTCCTGATTTCTCATTTTTTTGTATGTTTGTCATACTTAAATGTTTCAGATCATCAAACAAATTTAAATACTAGACAAAGATAACACAAGTAAACACAAAATGCAGTTTTTAAATGAAGGTGTTTATTATTAAGGGTAAAAAAAATCCAAACCTACATGGCCCTGTGTGAAAAAGTGATTGCCCCCTTGTTAAAACATAAATTAACTGTGGTTTATCACATCTTTGGAAAGCTGAGTTCAATTTCTCTAGCCGCACCCAGGCCTGATTACTGCCACACCTGTTCTCAATCAAGAAATCACTTAAATAGGACCTGCCTGACAAAGTGAAGTAGACCAAAAGATCCTCAACAGCTAGACATCATGCTGCAATCCAAAGAAGTTCAGGAGCAAATGACAACGTAATTGAAATCTATCAGTCTGGAAAAGGTTATAAAGCCATTTCTAAAGCTTTGGGACTCCAGTGAACCACAGTGAGAGCCATTATCCACAAATGGAGAAAACATGGAACAGCGGTAAACCTTCCCAGGAGTGGCCAGCCGATCAAAATTACCCCAAGAGCGCAGCAATGACTTATCCAAGAGGTCACAAAAGACCCCACAACAACATCCAAAGAAGTGCTTGTCTCAGTTAAGGTCAGTGTTCATGACTCCACCATAAGAAAGTGACTGGGCAAAAATGGCCTGCATGGCAGAGTTCCAAGACGAAAACCACTGCTGAGCAAAAAGAACATAAAGGCTCATCTCAGTTTTGCCAGAAAACATCTTGATGATCCCCAAGACTTTGCGGAAAGTACTCTGACAAGACAAAAGTTGAACTTTTTGGAAGGTGTGTGTTGGCGTAAAAGTAACAGAAAAGGAACATCATACCAATAGTAAAATATGGTGGTGGTAGTGTGATGGTGTGGGGCTGTTTTGCTGCTTCAGGACCGGAAAGACTTGCTGTGGTAAATGGAACCATGAATTCTGCTGTCTACCAAAAAATCCTGAAGGAGAATGTCCAGCCATCTGTTCGTGATCTCAAGCTGGGGCGCACTTGGGTTCTGCAGCAGGACAAAGATCCAAAACACACCAGCAAGTCCACCTCTCAATGGCTTAAGAAAAACAAAATGAAGTCTTTGGAGTGGCCTAGTCAAAGTCCTGACCTGAATCTGACTGAGATGCTGTGCCATGACCTTAAAAAAATGGTTCATGGTTGAAAACCCTCCAGTGTGGCTGAATTACAACAATTCCGCAAAGATGAGTGGGCCAAAATTTCTCCACAGCACTGTAGAAGGCTCATTGCCAGTTATCGCAAATGCTTGATTGCAGTTGTTGCTGCTAAGGGTGGCCCAACCAGTTATTAGGTTTAGGGGGCAATCACTTTTTCACACAGGGCCATGTAGGTTTGGATTTTTTCCCTTAATAATAAACACCTTCATTTAAAAACTGCATTTTGTGTTTACTTGTGTTATTTTTGTCTAATATTGAAATTTGTTTGATGATCTGAAACATTTAAGTGTGGCAAACATACAAAAAAATGAGAAATCAGGAAGGGGGCAAACACTTTTTCACACCACTGTAACTATATCACGTCCGTAGTGTTGAGACACTCTCTGGCCTAACTAAGGTTATCCTCCAGGCTTGTCAGCACTTTTTAACAAACTGCTTTGAAAACTTGACCCAGATTAAGATGGGTTTTACCATTAAACAGCTTTTAAGGACCGATGCAGCTTCAGCCCTTATCCTGGACAACCGTGCATAACTGGGAATGTCCTTCAACCAGTAACTCTTTTTACCATAGGATTTATGCTGTTTAATGTAGCACTAGCTACTATGGGGGGGGGGGGGGGGGGGGGGGCGAAAAGATTTTGACATGAACCTGTATTACAATGAAAGGTTTTGTGTAGAAAAAATAAGCATAAGATGCCATTTTAGACAATGTAGATTTGTTCTTATAGGGGATTTATAGGCACCGGAAAGTCTCTTTAAAATATTCCACATTTTCTTGTAAATTTGCAACTTGCTTTTTCTCAAAATTTTGTAACTTTTTCTCAAATATGCTACATTTGCTTGTAAATGTGCAACTTTTTCTTAAAACTGTGCTTCTTTTATGATTTTTTTCTCATAAATTTAATACTTTTTCTTCAATTTTTAACACTTTTTTCTTGTTAATTTGACACTTTTTCTTATAAATTTGTTTTTTTTCCCTTGTAAATATACCACTTTTTTTGTCTTGGAAAATCTTATTTTTTTCATGTAAATCTTTCTATTTTGTTCTCATAAATGTGCCACTTTAATTTGCATGTTTGTAACTGTTTGTTGTGTTAGATTGAGAGGGGAAAAAAAAAATCTAAACTATCCACATACATCCATAATCTAAATCACATAAACAAATGTAATAAATTATATGATTACTGAACCCAAACAGGAAACAATGGTGTCAAATCTGAAAAATAGCACTCAACTCAAACCAGTGAAACCAAAAATAACTCAGAAAATATGACTACATGTCACTGAACTGAAGTACAGGGTTTTTTTCTTCAAAAATGTACTCAAATACTAAAATTAGCACGCATAATTTTGTGAAAAAGTTACTTTGGTACAAATACTTGAGTGTAACAAATGTAACAAGAAAATGTACTCCTTCCTACCTTATTACCCATTACTGAAGTATAAGTAAGCGTAGTCACCAAAAAGTTACTTGAGTAAGAAAGTATTTACTAAAAAGTTTCTTAAGTAGAACAAGTGCCAGGTTTCTACAACCTTTTTCTCATGAATTTGAAAGCTTTTTTCCCATCTAAATTGTGATTTTTTTTCACACTTCCAATTCTTTACTCATGAATTTGTTTCATAAATTTGTGAGGTTTTTCTTCATACAGATGTTTTTCTTACTATCTCATATTTTTTAAAACTGGTAACTCTGTGTTAATTTTCAGTGCTTTGAAGAATAAATTTGCTCCTTTTTTCTCAAATACGTGAGTTTTTCTCAAACATTTCAGACATTTTTCTTGTAACTATATTACATTTTTCCCCTCAAAAAATGACTTTTTGATATAAATTTTCCACTTTTTACTCAGAAATTTGCAGTGTTTTTAATGTTTTTCATCCATCCATCCATCTTTTTCTGCTTAATCCTTTTCGGGTCATGGGGGGCTGGAGCCTATCCCAGCATCTTTGGGCGAGAGCCAGGGTACACCCTGGACAGATCGCCAGTCCATCGCAGGGCCAACACAGAGAGACAGACAACATATCAGAGAAAATCAAAAGTAACTAAAGCTACAGTCACAAATACCCTTACAAATGGCTGTAAACACTGTACGAATGATTTTTGGACCATTTCGTACGGCCTTGTTAAGGCAGCCATCGGAGAATCCAGCGTTCATAGACCAGTTCATGAGTTTGTGGCCAGGTCGATGGTCTTGTCCCAGATTTCTACAAATGCCCCACGAAAATCCCTCATCGTAGGGCGGCCGTATGAATGCCATAGGAACAACATAAGAACTACACAAGATGTTGGCTGTAAGTATGTCTCAAGAACACCTTAAGTTGTTCTGGAGCCATACTTACAGCGGTCGTAGGGAACGCTATATGAATCCCTGTTCATACAGAAATTTGTACGGTGTGCGTAAGGTGGTAGTGAGGCGCTCATAATAATAATAATAATAATAATGCATCAGATTTATATAGCCCTTTTTATGGACACTCAAAGATGCTTTACAATGAGTCCATTATTGCTTCAATCCAGACAGACAATGAGTAGTGGGAAGCTACTACTGTAGCCACAGCTGCCCCGGAGCAGACTAATGGAAACGTGGCTGCCAACCTGCGCCAATGGCCTCTCCAACCACTACTGCACATTTTTACACATTCATGCCCAGTGTCATGGACACTGGAGGCAAGGTGGGTAAAGTGTCTTGCCCAGGGACACAACGGCAGGATGTCTGCGGAGAGTGGGATTCAAACTGCCAACCCTCCGGTTATTGGACGACCTGCTCTACCTCCTGAGCCACTGCCGCCCATAAGGTGGAAGTACGTCATTTATGTGACATTTGTGTCGACAAAATGTGCCGAAAGCCATAGGATCTTTCTACCAACGGCTTGAGAGTCCCGTGCGTTGCACAAAAATTTTCATAGGGTGGCAACAACTATACCGTAGGAAGACCCCAAAGCACCCGTAGGAAGAACGTAAGAATTCTAGGGTCATTGTACGACAGCAAAGCACCTCTTTATTCAAGAATGCCTCAAGTTGCTCTTGCAAACTGAATGGCAGCCATAAGATGCCCCCCTCCACAAATGTGTGCGAACTCCAGAATTCGTAGCAACTGGGAGATTCTTATGAACCCATCATTGATGAGAATCTTTGTGACCGTAGCTTAAGGGTGCTTTCACACCTAACCCATTTGGTTTGGACTTTTCAGTTTGGTTAGGACCAAAAGTTTAGGTGTTAAACCTCCTTTGAACCACAGTCCAGACCAAAAAGCCAAAATTTGGTCCAGCAAAACGAGGTGGTCTCAGTCCCGATCAAACTCATCCTTGGTTCGGTTTGTTTAGAGTGTGAAAGCAATTTTCAGAAAGATTCAGACTTTTGGATCAAACACAGAAAGTTAAGGCAGCCGATCAGAGGGAAAGTGAGCCGTGGTAGCATTTAGAGAGAGGAAAGATGGGCATTAGCAGCATAAATAGTCATTTGAAAAAGATCATAAAAATGCTGAAACTTATCAGATATTGTCAGAAGGGATGAAACAGAGTTTATGGAAAAAAATGGCACCTGAAAATCATCACGGCTGATGAAAGGGACAAACATCCTTTTTAATGAAGACCTGGATAATATTCTAGCCTCACTGAACTAGTTCACCGACTAATATGATGGAGTCTGATCCAGTTTACACTGTCCACAGTGTGGCTAAAGATGCGTCCAGAGCTGCAGAAAACACTGTGGAGGGTGAGTAGCATGTTTGCTAACTACCAGTCTGTGCTAACAACACAAACATCCCAGCCAGTATGCCCATGTGAGCCCCACCATAGGTTTAATCTGGGCTGTCTTATGGGTCCCAATGGACTTTACCTGTGGTACAGGTGAGCGGGTAATCTGATTACCTGCTTTAAAGCCACTGGGCGCCACACAGGTTTAATGTGGCGGAGCAGGTTTCAGTAAGACTGGTGACAGAGGCAAAATTTCAAGAAAAAAAGCCACAAATATGAGGAAAAAATGTGAAAATTTACAAAAAAACAAAAGAAATTATAACAAATTTATGAGAAAGTCACAAATTTATGAGGAAAATGTTAAAATTTAGGAGAAAAAACTTACAGAACTTACTAAACAAATTTACAAGAAAAAAAATTGTAAAATGACTTGAAAAAGTTACAAACTTATATGAAAACTTTAGCAAGTTTAAAAGAAAAAGTCAAATTTATGAGGAAAAATTTAGAAAAAGTTGCAAATTACCAAAAAAAGTAGCAAATCTGAGTAAACTGAAATTTTATAAGAAACAAGTTTAGAAGGAAAAAAGTCACAACTGTGTGAGAAAAACTGCAAGTTTATAGTAAAAAAAAAGTTTTTACAAATTTTTTAGAAAGTTCCACATTTACAAGAAAAATGTTACAAATTTACAAGAAAATAGCAAATTTACAAGGAAAAAAGACAAATTTATGAGAAAAGTTGCAAGATTACAGTGAAAAAGTGGCAAATTTATGATAAAGTTCCAAAATTACAAGAAAAAGTTAGCAAATTTACAAGAAAAAAATTCACAATTTTACGAGGAAACTTAAAATTGAGGAGAAAAAGCTGCAAATTTACAGTAAAAACAAAACGTTTCAAATTTATGGCAAAATTTCAATTTTTCAAGATGTATCAACTTTATGGTAAAAAAAGTCAAACTTACAAGAAAACAGCAAATTGATGAGAAAAGTTGAAAATGGGTAAAGAGGTGAAGTGCATGTGGGCAAACACAGATGGGGCCCACATGGACCCCATCAGACAGCCCAGCTTTCACCTTTGGCAGGGCCCACATGGACATGCTGGCTGGGTGCCCTCAGGAATGGAATGAATACAAACGCTGGGGTGAGATGAAGAAGCTCCGTTTCTATTGTCAGGGGCTGGTTAAGGAAGCCTGGGGGGGTGGGGGGTGTACTAAACAACAACAACAACGCGGTGCAGCCAAGCCCCACTCACTCCCGTGCAACCCAGGGCCGATACCGCACGGAACAAGTCACCTGGCACCTGTGAGAGCGCGCCCCCAAGTTTTCACTTTCACAGACCAGCCCTCAGCAAGAGTGAAGAGCAGGAACTACAGCTCCGCCTCACCTCCCAGGCTCCCTCGTAGTTCTGCTTCTTAAGGCGGACGGCCCAGTTATCGAGGCATGCGTCGAAGCAGTGGTCCATGCTGAGGATAACGGGCCGGCTCAGGACCACCCCTGGGGGACCGCAGCTCACCACGGGGCTGAGGAGGGTCTGGCAGCCAGCCAGGGGTAACCTGCACCAGGGAGAGAGCACACACAGGCATATTCAGGGGATAAGCCTGAAAAAGCAAGTTACATTTAAGACTCTTTGTTCTTTTAAGGTCACTGAATTTAAGATCCATTTGTGAAATTGGAAAAACTTTCTGAGTACGTTACAAATATTTTTTTTCTGGAAGTGAAATATGATTGTGGGGTGCCGACTGTAAAGCAGCACGTGCTTAACCTTCCACAATATGAAAAAAATGTGGTGTGAAGTTTTCAAAATCACCTTTTCTTTGCCAGATTCACAGAAACATTTCTGTGACTTTTAAATCTAAATGTTAAATGTTTAAAGGTCCCATTTACTGCACTTTTCCCACTGCTCTTAACGAAATGTGACAGATTTTGGAGCCGTCTCTAATTATTGCAGCATCATTGTCAATCAGCCTTTGCAGCCTTGCTCAGAACGGCTCCTTTCAGTGCATGTCTCTTTAAACTCCCGAGAGCTGCAGCTAGCTCTACCCTCCCTCTTAGGTCACTATTGCTGCTCTTACCTGGCAAGCTCCTAGCTCGGGTAGTGAGCCTGAGCCAGCTAACAAAAATTCAATAAGTACAGAAATGTTCGTGAATGAGTGAACATGGCCCAAGGTGGCTGATGCTAACAGGTAGCTAGTGTCAATAATAATAATAATGTCTGAGCATGACATACGGTATATGGTCAAGTGTTGGCAGATGAACAAGGATCCCGGTGGGGGGGTGAATAGAATTTATAGGAAATAGCAATCAAAACAAGCAAAGGTTTCAATTTCAGTGAATGGGACCTTTAATCTAATTATCAATTAATTATTATTAATTATCTACCTTATTCCTAGCCCCCATGATGCCTTGTGTGAATTATGGGTGCAACTTCCGGTACTAGTTTAGAACGCGTGGTTGACACTAAAGCGGGACACTTTTCCTTGTTAAAAAACAATGACTTCAGCAACAAAAATGCGGGGAACACAGCCTTTTGTACCTCAAAAACAGTAATATAATCAAACCACTTCCCAGGACTATTGAGGGATGAGAAGATGAGCTTAAAAAGTGGCCTGGCAGACAGTAGCTCCGTTTGTTAGCGCCGCTGCTAAGATGCTAACGCTGTAAACAAATAAAAGCTCCGAGATAATATCGATGTCTCCACCGCAATAAAGTCAGATGCATTTTGTTAAAAAATGTTGGACATAATCAAATTTACCTCAGAGCAGACGGACAATCTAGTCAGAGCCACAAAGAACCACAACACCGTGCTTGGCTGTTTTAATGTTGGGGTTTTACCCCTAAATTAAAATGCTCATGCTGCTGACATGCTATGAATGCTTGTTATTTAACTTAACACCTACAGACATTTTCTGACAGTTGTTCAAAATTTTATTGATCTATATTTTGTGATAATTTAAAAATTAATGCACGCTGAAGCTGCTAATTTCAAGTCCATATTGTTCCAAGGCAGTGCAGCGAATGCAAAAAAAACCCCTAAAAAACTATTTGATATCTTTCTTAAATCGTGAAGCCTTAGGAAGCAAACTGTTACTATTTTTGGTTTATTACTTTACTTCATGCAGCCTTGCATCTGGCGACATATACAAACGTCAGATCTGTGACATTCACAAAAGTGAAAACGTACCTGCTGCTCTTGCGTCTGTACCACCGACCGCACCAACAGTCCTCGTTAGTTTTCAGTGCATGAGCTACGCATCGCCGGTGAGAAGCCTCCATTCATACAGTCTATGGCACGACCACGAACACCAGCAACAAGTGCCAGAACTACGCCAAAACATTCAAAAAATACAAAAACTACAAGTGCTGAAATTAGCTGCCACTTGAGTGCAAAACACGTATGTGGACTATACATTAAAATGAGTTTGAAAAACTTTTAAAAATGCTATTTTAAATGCTCCACTACTCCACTCTTGCTGACTGATTTAACACTACGTCAGCCGAAACCGAAAGTTGCCCCATAATCGTTCCAGCAGCGGCACCCCAGGAATAAGGTGGATTAAAAGACATGGAAACTTGATGCTTTTATTTCTGATTTTAAAGGCCGACTAAAGGCAATTTGTAATGACACCTGTAAATGTTATACCACAGTTTGATACTATTTCATGGTTTTATTGACTTCATCTCACGTGTTTGTTGAGGTTTAATGTGTTTCCTCCCTCTTCCCTTCCTCTACAAGTGTCTTACAGCACTTGCCAGGCTGACATTGTAAATAAGAAACTGTTCTGAATGTTTTGCCTGGTAAAATAAAGGTTTAGATAAAATAAAAATAAATGCTAAATGTTGAAATTGAATAAATAAAGTCTTTAAAGCTTTAGATAAATTTACAGGAAGCCATCGGATAATTATTCAAATATGCTGCAAATGTACAAACCAGAAAGTAGTCCCAACAAAGACTGGTTCTTATAAAATGGTACATTCAGCTTCTGAAGAAGATTTAATTCTAAATAAATAATAAGTAAATGTAAAGCTTTTTTTCTTTTTTCTTGTAAGTTTACTAATTTTGTAGATTTCTGACTTTTTTCCCTTAGCTTTGCTACATTTTCCTCAAAAATTTAGGACTTTTCTTTGAAAATGGAGAATGTATTCTTTCAAAATTACAATTTTTCACCTAAATTTGTGATTTTTTTCTTCATAAATATGCACATTTGTAAATTAGACACAGTATCTCTTTTCCTCGTAAATTAGGCATTTTTCTTGCAAATTTTCCAATTTTTTTCTTGTAGATTGGCTGCTTGTTTGTTTTAAATTAAATTTATTCTTATAAATTTGCACCTTTTAATTGTAAATGGGAGGACAGATTGACAGATCAGTTAATTTTAAGGATAGATAAGGTATAAATTTTGATTTTAATTTTTTTAAACAAATTTAAGGATTTTTAAAACTTTTTAAATATCTGTGGATGCCCTGTTTTTCTTGTAGCTGCACGGTGGCGCAGTGGTTAGCACTGCGGCAGCACAGTTTACCCTTGGCCGGGGGATTGTGGGGATCGTGGGATCGTGGGTTCGATCCCAGCCCCCGACCAACAGTGATCTGTGTGGAGTTTGCATGTTCTCCCCGTGTTGCGTGGGTTTACTCCGGGATTTCTCCGGTTTCCTCCCACATGCCAAAAACATGCATGTTAGGTTAATTGGCTGTTCTAAATTGTCCCTAGATATCTGTTTCCTATAGGCCCTTAGAATAGAGGATTAGTATTAATGAAAGCGCTTTGAGTGGTCTTTGTGACTAGAAAAGCGCTATATAAGTGCAGGTTAGTTAGTTAGTTAGTTAGTAGGCACGACTTGTATGGCAAAGCATTTAATAATTTCTTAAAGGGGCAGAATTTAAGATAGCTCTAACTTGTAATTATGACTAGCCAAAAGTAAATTCAGGATAACACAAATGTTCATTTTTCCAGGATGAAACTCATTTTAAAATATCTTAAAATGAGTTGTGTCTAAAAAGTGAAAATGACGGCTCACTTATGCTGCGCTCAGACCAAAAGCAAAGTAAAATTCATGCTGCGCTTCTTGCGTGAATACATCCTTGCAGAAGGGCAGAGTTACTTTCTTAAGTTCTGCTGCTGCCTTGCACCTTGCCCAAACGTTTCCTGGCAGGGCACACAGCTGGAAGAATTCCACTGCCTCCTCCAGAAACTGCACCCGTTTTCAGCGCCAAGGCTGACCGGTGTCCAGTTTGATGAGCTACTGGCCCTCATTAGCAAATCGGTGGCAGGATTTCATGGGTGGATACAAACTACAGACACTCTCTCAGTTGTGGAGCTCTGGTCCATCTGTCTTCAGTGAGTGAAATCTCTTTTTTTGTTTATCCTCCAATATTGAAACTCACTGTCAGTGAATCTTGATGCTGATCAGCTATCGCAACCAACCATTAAGCAAAGTGGAGGTTGTGATGTGACCGTTCCTCAGCATCCCCGTGCATATGGAGAAAGGGCAGTTAGTTGTCTCTGGCACAATCATTCCACTCCTAGTCTAGTTTCAAACCTATACACTTTCACCACCCAAATCCCAGTGTCACACACACACAGACAGCCCCCCCCCCCCCAATTACAGGGTTGTGCACACTACACTGTTGTCAATGAAATTAGAAAAAAAGATCTCCGTGCAGAAACAACGGCTCCACGCCTGGATCCACCTGAGGCGCGAAAACTGCTGCTGTAACTATGGCGGGCCAGTAGGTGGCAGTGTGAATTTTTTACAGCCCCACCCAGCTGTGTATTAACGACTTCCTGTCAACCGCATGTGATCAAAATGGAAAAACAGAGAGGATGAAATAATTCCAGCGTTTGTTGGAAGTGTCCGCAATATAACCCTAGTTCTGCTATTCAACACTGTTGTTGTTGCTTCTTTTCACGTTCCTTTTCTCACATGCGCATTCAAGTAAAACCATAGCATACATGCTTGGAACTGTGACACTGACTGTCACACATGGTGGAGGAACAAATGTGCCAGCACAACCATTCCTCTCTAGAGACTGGTTTCAAACCATTACACTTTCTGACCTCTGACATTCCGGCGTCATATGCACAGACAGTCCAACTGTAAAAGAAGTTTCTCAGTTTGGGGTAAAAATGTTGTGTGCATGGCTCGTAATCCTCAGGCTCTTGTTTACACTGGCAATCTAGCTGCCCATTATTCGAGTAAAGCTAGGGTCACAAAGATTTTTATGAACGATGGGTTTGTAAGAATCTCCCAGTTCCTACACATTCTGGAGTTCGCAGACATTTGTGGAGGGGGGCATAGTTCAATTTGCAAGAGCAACTTGAGGCATTCTTGAGAAACGATGTGCTTTTCTGTTGTATGATGTTCTCAGAGTTTTTACATTCTTCATAAGAGTGCCTTGGGATCTTCCTACTTACGGCCAACATCTAGTGATTATGGTGTTCCTATAGCATTTCTTACGGCCACCCTATGATGAGAGTATTTTTCATGGGGCATTTGTAGAATTATTGGACAAGACCATCGACCTGGCCATGGAATTACAAACAGTCTACGAATGCTGGATTCTCCTATGGCTGCCTTACTGTACGAAATGGTCCAAAAATCATTCGTACAATGTTCGCAGCTGTTTGTAAGGGTATATGTAACCATAGCTTTACTTGAAACCTTTGACCTGCCTGAGTTGCTAGGCAACATTGTGCCAAGTGGTGTTGGGCCAAAAAGTCCTGGGAGTGAGTCGACATACTGTGCTACTGGAGCGTTGTTTACTTAAGTTATTCAAATTCCACTGCATGTGCTCTAATGACCCTGTGAATGACAGTAAAACGTCTATCTTACTCCCAGTTGTTTGATGGTTTAGTTTCTTATTAACTTATCTGCACAGCATCATAAATGATGATGATTCCATCATTTATGCATTCCAAATAATGCTGCAGAGCTCCAATGAGCCTGTGAAACAAAAGGAAACATCTCAGTCCCAGTGGTGATGTGACATATTTTATTATGAACTTATGTGTGCATCCATAGTGTCACTGTTAACTTTTCCTGCCCCAACAGCTGCCTGTTAGCACCATGAGAGGTTCCATCATCCCCCGTTTTCAACCCACAAGAGTCTTGACGTTCTTTTACGGCATCTGTCACACACAGATCCCCAGGCAAGGACAGGAGACCCTCGGTCGGCAAAAGGTAAGAGAAAGGCACAGAGAGGTGCCCGGCCTCTGACAGATACCGTTATGATTAGCTGTTAGAGGAGTGGTATCAGAAGTGTGGCCAAGCTATAGCTTTCTTTTTGTTGGAGAGTGAAGCTCAGGTGTGACGTCCAGTGATGGTGAAAAATCTCAGTTTCTGCTTTAAGTTGAACAAAATCCAGCTGGCTCAGATGTGGATTTTCATCAACGAGAGCGAATTTGCATCTATTTGCGTTTATTTACGTGTTTGTTTATCAGGGACAAATGCATTAAACACTGCTTCATAAAACATTCAAAGTAGATGCCATACATACAGGTTTCCTTTCAAGGATCATTTGCAACCCCTGTCCCTGGTTAGGCTTCCAAATTTAAAACAGATATAACAGAAAATTCTGTTTAAAATGCTCCAACCATTAAAAACATACAGGCTTTCCACTGACTTTGTATGCAAGCAAAAGGGGTGGGACATATGATCAATTCAGTGATGGATCGTGATACTTGACACTAACAACAATCCACCGATCCCTAAACGCATGGATTGATCTTTTATTATTTATATATATTCATGTAACGTTGCATACTCTTGGGTATTAATCAACCAGTTGCGTTTTCAGTCCACTAGATGGCGTGAAGAAAGCACCCAGTAAAGTGAAGTTATAGCTTGTCTCGCGAGATTTGCAGCCAGCTTTGAATGTTAGAAAGTAGTTAAATGCAGCAAAAAGTTAGTTCAAATGTCAGGCCTTTTTTGGATTTTATAACAAAGATGGAATGGAAGGCCTTGACATGACACACAACACGCAAGAAGCGCTGCACGAAAAAACAAACAAACACTCGAACATGTGGGCCAGCACACGTCTCAGAGTAGTGTTAGCAACGGCTAAGCTAAAAACACACCAGTGTGTAGCTTGCTTTTTCTCTGAGCAGCACCGACCAGCAAACTCTGGAGACCTGCCACCATCAACTTGTGTGCAGAGATGTATCTCCGCGGAAAATGAAACCCCGAGAATGTGGGCAGCAGAAAGGACCGCAGCAGCTGCAGGACTGAGAGCCCGCAGCCACCACAACAAAAGTGGCTGTGGTGAGCTGAAAAGAGTTAAAACTTTACATGAAACAAGATACTGACAGTTGTACTTTCGGGACAAAATTTGACGTTGACATTGGAGGGGGGGTGCATGGTATTGTGATGGATCGGAATAGTGACGGGATCGTGACCCAAGTATCATGATCTGAATGGGATTGTGAGGTCCCTCGAGATTCCCACCCATAGTAATCGCACAATGCCAAAAAAAAAAAAAAAAAAAAAAGGTTTTGCATTAGGTCTGAACCCAACGTAACAGCCACTTTAAATTCAGAAATAACAGCTTACATTACAGTCAGTGCCTACCAGCCTACCCTGATTGCAGGAGATGATACTGTTGCCTCTAGAAATCATCCAGCAGCTGTAACACTGAATAATGGAGCCTGATGGACTTGCTGACTAGTTGTGATGACTGATTAATAACCTAACACTGTCACAGCATGCTGCTATGACCGCGTAATGAGAGACGGAAACGCAGCGAGATAGACAAACAAGCACTTTCCAGGCAATTCATTTAACTTAAATAGTGCACACCCCGGTAAAAGGCTGCGTTATTTATTTACATCCCTCCTCCACAGTAGCTGCTACGGGCTCTTAAGCTTCTCCTAATGGAACAGTAGAGCATCAAAACAAACAGCCCGGTGGCAGGGAAGACTGCCAGTTAGACAGTGTTAAAGAGACCCACCTTAAATCTTCCTTCCTCTGAACAGTCAGATAAATCTCATAGATCTTTCCTCTGGGGATGGCCTCGGGAGGAATGAGCAGGCTGATTCCTAATGCAAATAACAACAAAGGGAAGGGGGGGGGGTGAGTGGTGGTACTGGGGGAGACAGGCTCATTTGTTCTGACTGAACAATGCTTTTGTCATTCCGCAAAGGAAGCCAGCCGACTCAACAAAACAGCACGGCTGCAAAAACAAAAACCCCAAATCCACTGTGAAGGTCAGAGGCAGCCTCCTCCAGGTACAGTAGATGCAAATCTCGGCAGCGGCAGGCGAGGCGGCGCGCATCCCCACGGTCAACAATTAGCCGAGACAAAAGCTGCGCGCCGCACCAACAGTTTAAATGTCCTCCGTCTGCCACCGAGGAGATAATTGAGACCATGGAAGAGAATACTCTAGGAGAAACTGCACATCCCCAGGAGGCCACAGGAATGCACGCTGGAGAGTAGTTACAGCTACTGAGGTAGCGCGAGTGTCGTGGCATTTCTGTTGTGGTTCCCGTGGCAAAAAAAAAAATAAATCACCCACTTAAAATCCTATTTAAAATGAAGTGTGAGCAGACTCTATGTGGCACAATCCTAACAGTGTCTGCGGCATAAACTGGGTCCCTGTCCACCATAAAAAAACATCTGTCTGACTGAGCAGAGGTGCCTGGATGCTCGCTGCCATGTCTGAATCCATAAACCATGTCTTTAATGTGCATAACCTGAAACTGCACTAAGTGACAGAGAAGCTCATTTGAGTGGATGCATAAAAGTGCTGAGGTTTTTTTGTTTTGTTTTTGTGTGTGTGTCCCAGCGAGACGATGGGTGCCAATGTGTGGTACAGTCAACACGGCTTTGAGTTAATCCATGCATAAAAGATCTGCAAGAGAGTGGAAGAGAGGCAGAGAAACAGAAAGAGCGGTGGAAAATGGGGGGGGGGGGGGGCTTTTCTTCCTTTAGATACCGGCATAGCAGGCATCGGCTAATCTGGACAGGTTACAGTAAGCCAAGTGAAAACACAGTCCTGCAGCAAAATTACAAAAAACTCTGCAACTGCCAGTGTTTGACAAAAGAAGCAAAATGGGGACCCATGATGGTTGTGTGGACTTTTGATTCAGTTTTAGCAGACTAATTTTCTGTGTAATTCTCTCCATTCTTCTGAACATATTCTTTGCACACAGTGGACCCAGGTGTAAAATGTTGTTGACAATACAAATACTTTCTATAATTAGTTTGTCTTGTCAACATTTTCTATACTATGCTGTGTAAAGGCTATTGACAATTATGGAACAGTTAGTCCGGGCCGAGCAATCTGATTGGATGATAGCCTGATGACTGAACTAGTGTTAACACCCATATCCTTCCACTTCATACATAACCATCATTAATTAGCTGACACTAACTGCCATTTACTTATTACAGTAGGAATATGTACATACTATGGTGTATACTGCACCTCATTTTTCACGGCGGGGGGCGGGGGTGTCTGATGGTCCTGACCCAGATGTTTATTTAGTGAGCTGGTTTAGCTAGCTGACATTGAGAGAGGTCTTGGCTATCACTGGGTGCTCAATGAAAGATCGTTAAAAGATCTCACCATTTTTCCAATCGCTCAATGATCTCTCAACAATCTCCAGCCCTGTGTAAAGGGAGCAGGAGAGCACTGGAAACCTGTATAGACACAGTACGCCCAGAGGCTCCTCGTCACCCAAGAAATGCTCAGCAACCGCCTTTGTCGCCCAAGAAACTCTCAATAATCTGGCCTGTCAGCAATCTCTCTATAGATCTCTATAGATTGCCATGAAAGTTGCCAAACATGTAATTTTTGATCGCACAACAATCTCCGACACATTTACACAGAAGTGGCTTTTTCAAGGCCTTTGGAGATCATTGACAAACAGGCCCAGTTTTTGATCTCTCAATGGTCACCTAACAATCTGTTAACTGTTGTTGCAGTTCAGAGGGAATCTTTCTGTCGTCGGAGCAAAAAGACCAGTTAGACAAGTAAATCCCATACTGCTGTCAGTTAAGAAATTAAGCTTGCATATCACACTCGAGGTGGTGGCTCATTTTGTGCCACTGAAACTGTACTGCACACCAAAAAACTTCTAATGAGGTGATGATAACTTGAAAATCATTTTCTGGACTAACGTTAGTGCCTGTAACATGAAAACAAACAAACAAACAGTAAATGACAGCAGCAAAACAGAAATCACAAGCATGTAGATCGCTGAGAAACTGGGCCAGTTTCTGATCTTTGGGAATGCTTGGGAGATCCTTTTGTGTTTTGGACTGAGCCAAAACTACCATCTTGTAAATCTTCCCTTTCACTCTAGCTGCTGTTTTTGTGTCACAAATCCCCTTTGACATTCAACCCTGACTGCACTCTCTTCTTCACCCCTCTTGTGCATTTTCCATTGCTTTGGATGGTTGAACCCAGGTATTTAAACTCATTTACAGTGGTGTGAAAAAGTCTTTGCCCCCTTCCTGATTTCTCATTTTTTTGTATGTTTGTCACACTTAAATGTTTCAGATCATCAAACAAATTTAAATATTAGACAAAGATAACACAAGTAAACACAAAATGCAGTTTTTAAATGAAGGTGTTTATTATTAAGGTTAAAAAAAATCCAAACCTACATGGCCCTGTGTGAAAAAGTGACTGCCCCCTAAACCTAACAACTGGTTGGGCCAGCCTTAGCACCAGCAACTGCCATCAAGCGTTTGCAATAACTGACAATGAGTCTTCTACAGCGCTGTGGAGGAATTTTGGCCCATTCATCTTTGCAGAATTGTTGTAATTCAGCCACACTGGAGGGTTTTCAACCATGAACTGCCTTTTTAAGGTCATGCCACAGCAGCTCAATCGGATTCAGGTCAGGACTTTGACTAGGCCACTCCAAAGTCTTCATTTTGTTTTTCTTAAGCCATTCAGAGGTGGACTTGCTGGTGTGTTTTGGATCACTGTCCTGCTGCAGAACCCAAGTGCGCTTCAGCTTGAGGTCACGAACAGATGGCCGGACATTCTCCTTCAGGATTTTTTGGTAGACAGCAGAATTCATGGTTCCATTTATCACAGCAAGTTTTCCAGGTCCTGAAGCAGCAAAACAGCCCCACACCATCACACTACCACCACCATATTTTACTGTTGGTATGATGTTCCTTTTCTCATATGCTGTGTTACTTTTACGCCGGATGTAATGGGACACAACACCTCCCAAAAAGTTCAACTTTTGTCTCGTCAGTCCACAGAGTATTTTCCCAAATGTCTTGGGGATCATCAAGATGTTTTCTGGCAAAACTGAGATGAGCCTTTATGTTCTTTTTGCTCAGCAGTGGTTTTGGAACTCTGCAATGCACAACATTTTTGCCCAGTCTCCTTCTTATGGTGGAGTCATGAACACTGACCTTAACTGAGGCAAGTGAAGCCTGCAGTTCTTTGGATGTTGTTTTGAGGTCTTTTGTGACCTCTTGGATGAGTTGTCGCTGCACTCTTGGGGTAATTTTGGTCGGTCAGCCACTCCTGGGAAGGTTCATCACTGTTTCATGTTTTCTCCATTTGTGGATAATGGCTCTCACTGTAGTTACCTGGAGTTACAAAGCTTTAGAAATGGCTTTATAGCCTTTTCCACAGTCATAGATCTCAATTACTTTCTCACTTGTTCCTGAATTTCTTTGGATCACAGCATGATGTCTAGCTTTTGAGGATCTTTTGGTCTACTTCACTTTGTCAGGCAGGTCCTATTTAAGTGATTTCTTGTTTGATAACAGGTGTGGCAGTAATCAGGCCTGGGTGTGGCTAGAGAAATTGAACTCAGTTTGCGAAGTTTGTGGACGACACCACAGTCATCGGTTTGATCCGAGATGGTGATGAGTCTGCATACAGGCGGGAGATGGAGCAGCTGATCCTCTGGTGCGGCCGGAACCATCTTGAACTTAACCCAGCCAAAACGGTGGAGATGACCGTGGATTTCAGGCGACACCCTCCTTCATTGCCCCCCCTCATCATCCTCAACAGCACAGTGTCCACTGTGGACTCCTTCAAGTTTCTGGGTACCATGATCTCCCGGAACCTGAAGTGGTCCTCCCATATAGACACTGTCCGGAAAAAGGCCCAGCAGAGGTTGTTTTTTCTGCGTCAGCTCAAGAAGTTTGATTTGCCTCAGGAGCTGCTGGTTGTCTTCTACACCGCCATCATCCAATCTGTCCTCTGCTTTTCCATCACTGTCTGGTTTGGATCTGCCACTAAACAGGACAAGACCAGACTGCAGCGGATCATTAAGTTTGCGGAGAGGATCACTGGTACTGACCTACCCTCCATTGAGAACTTATATCGGTCCATAACCAGGAAATGGGCGGGAAACATCTGTGCTGACCCATCACACCCCGGCCACAAACTGTTTGAACTTCTATCTTCTGGTCGTCGTTACAGATCACTGAAGGTCAAAACTACCCGTCACAGGAACAGTTTCTTTCCTCAAGCCATCACTCTGATGAACTCCTAACATTCACCTAGTCCTACCTGTTGCTGTACTCATGACTTTTCATCCATTATTACATTGCACATAACTCTCACACTGCATTTTACTCCATTTACATTATATTACTGAATCTGAGTTCACATTGAAATACTGTGTGACTGTATATTTTTTCATATATTTTTGCAAAGTGTGGATAGTCTGAGTAAATAACTGCACATATTCCTGTATATATTTGCATCCTTTTATAGAAACGTGGCAGACTGTAATTTACTGTACATACTCTGTGTCATTGAAATCTTATTTAAATCTTACACCTGAACAATGAGAGCAAGTTTTTAGCCAAAGTCAGATTCCTTGTATGTGTTGTGCATACTTGGCCAATAAAGCTGATTCTGATTCTCAGCTTTCCAAAGATGTGATAAACCACAGTTAATTTAGGTTTTCACAAGGGGGGAATCACTTTTTCACATAGGGCCATGTAGGTTTTGATTTTTTTCCCTTTAATAATAAACACCTATGGGGGACCCATGCTGTGGTGTTCATCTCAGAGTGAAAGACTCAGATGTAGTAATTTCCTCTGACGGAAGAGCATGGGGATTAAAGGGCTGGGGGACAAAAGGAATTGTCATGAATTGTAATGCAGGACCTCGGGTAGCAGGGACGTGTGAGTGTTGTGATATAAAAGAGTCCCTGCTACACGAGGTTAATGTTTTCTGATTCTGGAAGATGTGAGAGAGTGAATAAAGTTCATCTGCTCTGAACGCTCAGCCTGGTTATTCCTCTCTCCACACACCTTTATTTAAAAACTGCATTTTGTGTTTATTTGTGTTATCTTTGTCTAATATTTAAATTTGTTTGATGATCTGAAACATTTAAGTGTGACAAACATACAAAAAAAAAGAGAGAAATCAGGAAGAGGGCAAACACTTTTTCACACCACTGTACCTTCACCACCTCTACTCCTTGCATCTTCACCATTGCACCTGCCACCCTCTCATTCGCACTCATATAGTCTGTCTTGCTTCTACTGACTTTCATTCATCTCTCCAGAGCATACCTCCACCTCTCCAGGTTCTCCTCCACCTGCTCCCTACTCTCACTACAGATCACAATGTCATCTGTGAACATCATGGTCTACGGAGACTCCTGACTGACCTCATTTGTCAGCCTGTACATACTCCCCTTTTCCAGTTTGATTTAATGTTATAGCCCTTCAGGGCCACCATAAGACTCACTAAAATGTGATTCTACACGGATTTAAGCTAAAACAAATGTCCCAAACTGATTACAAACTCACTGAAAAAGGAAGTTGTTGAATTGTAACACATACTTTACATTAATATGGAGAACATTTTTGGATGTCTTTGGGAAAGTCAGCTGTAGAAACTGAGTCCTGTAACAATGTACTAGAGAATGCCTATTTTTATGACTATATAATTATTTCTGATGCACTCTGATTCATATTCATTACATTCATAGGCAGCAGTAAAGCAGTGCTAACTGGGTGTATTATGATACAGAATGATGAATGTGTACAGGTTTCTGTGACTTTCTACTTAGTGGGCTCTAATTTTGTCTATAAAAAGCTAAAGGGAAATGATGTGTGATCACTTTTGGCTCAAATCAACCGAGCTGAACCACAGGTGTGCAGCCAAGGAGCCCGAATGAAAGACCCACCTGTGTTGGGAATCGTTAGCCTCCCGCCAAGAAAATTGAAGGTCCCGTAGGAGGTGTTGGCTACGTCGCGGGGCAGCGTTTTGAAGTAGCTCTGAGTGGACAGCCTGCTCATGAACTCGGCGGGGTCCGAGTTAAGCTTGCCGTTGTGCAGCGTGTGCGAGCCGTTGGGAAGTGGGTCCAGCAGAGGCCCGTTGCTCATGGAAAATTTCCCGGTGGTGTCGTGGCGAGAGCGCAGGGTGCCCTGGTAACTGGTGGTGGTGGTGGTGAGATCAGGCTGGATGGTGAGCAAATGGGAGTTCTCTGTTTAGATCACAACAGACAAACAAGCAAATGTGTGAATCTCCAACAGTGGTGGGTGGAAGGATGGGGCTGGTGTGTGTGTGTGGGGGGGGGGGGGGGTCCCTACATCACAGAGACAGGCTGCATATTCTCTGGAGCTGTTGCAACACACAGGAAAGTGAAAGAAACACAGAACAAAGGCACGTGGTGCAGAAAGCTCATCTCACAATCTTGACAACACACAAACAAATTCCACCCAGAGCCAGTCATTTCTAGTCGCCCCCCCCCACCCCCTCTTCCCTCTATCACAGTCTGTCTCTTTAGCAACCATACAATCAATTCCAAACAGAAGTCAGATGCAGCTTAGCATCCAGCACGTATAAAGGATTTTTTTTCCCCTTTTTTTCTCCACAGTGAATCACAGCCCCCCACCCCCACCCCCCACCCAATCCCGCTCAGACAGTTGTATTTCTATTACTTGCAGTTAAACCTCAGAGGCTCCACGCGGGGAGTAAACAGAGTGGGTACATTTCCTGACAATAAGGTGCTGGCAAAACACAGCGTGCCGGGCGGGCGGGTAAACACAGACCACCGTAAACACATTCACACCACCCTCCTCGACCACAAACAGACAGGATCTGTGCTACATGCAGATGAGCCACACAGTCATGGTGGTGGTGGGGAGACGGACAAGCAGGAGTCAGAACAAAGAACAGTGTCCTACTGCTGTGGGGGGGAGGCCTGCGTGGCCGCGGTGCCCACACACCTGGCTTGCTGGGCTTGATGCCCATGGGCTGGAAGCCAGTGGTGAGGATGGACGAGTCGGCCACGTCGGCATCCAGGCCCTCCTTCTTGCGTCTGTAGACGAGGACGACCACGATGAGCAGCAGGGTCAGACACAGGGCCACCGCCACCATGCCCACGTAGAGCGCCACGTCCTCAGCCCCGCTCACAGCTGCAGGGTAAGGGGGGGGGGGCACAGAAGACAACTTGTGAATCAAGACTGTGTGGATTTTTCTGACAGCCTGATAGAGGATTAGAAGAACTGAAACTGCAAAACTTCAAGACCTCTGTGTCAACCTGTGGATGAAGGAATAAAAACCCCAAAAACTCACTCGACTTTTGCCATCATCTGACATCTTCTGCAGACTGGTTAAATGTATCCACTATCTTTTTTTAAAGGGGGTGTATGATGAAAACTTTATCTTTTCAGTGCTTTTGCATCTGTTTTGGTATCTGGAGTGACTTCCATCAAGAAAAAAACTGGAAAAACAAAATCCTGTCACTCTGTTAGGGTCTACCATGATCTCAGTAGCTCCTATTTAACGGCTGCTTCTGATCTGACTTCAGCTGAGAACATCTGCACCTGGAGCATCCTCAAGAGCATCTTAACCACATCAGTGCTCCAATGCAGTTAGATTAGCAAGCACGATTTTTATGGTCATCCATCCATCCATCCTCTACCACTTTTCCAGGGATCTGGGTCACACAGACAGCAGTCCAAACCAAGAAGCCCAGACTTCCTTCTCCCCAGCCACAGCGTTCCCAGTTCAGCTGGTGTGTCCTGGGTCTGCTCTGGGGTCTCACTCCCAGTGGGATGCGTCTGAAACACCTCAAGTAGGAGGAATTCTGATCAGATGCCCAAACCACCTCAGCTGGATCCTTTTTGATGTGGAGGAGCAGTGGTTCTACTCTGAGCCTCCCTCAGACAACTGAACTCCTCCCCCTATCTCTAAGGCTGAATCCAGCAATCCTACGGAGAAAGCTCATTTCAGATGTTTGTATCTGTGATCTCATTCTTTCAGTCATTACCCAAAGCTCATGACCATAGGTGAGAGTAGGAACGTAGACTGAGTGGTAAATCAACAGCTTTGCCTTAGAACTCAGCTCCCTCTTCACCACAACAGACCAGTACAACGTCCGCATCACTGCAGATGCTGCTCCGATCCGTCCGTCAGTCTCCCATCCATTCTCCCCTCACTCATCAGTAAGACCCCGAGATACTTGAACTCCTCCACCTGGGGCAGGGGTTCGTCCCTGACCTGGAGAGGACAATCCAACCTTTATCAGCTGAGCACCACGGACCCAGACTTGAAGATGCTGCCGTTTTCTTTAAATTCACGCCACCCCACGAAACATCCCTGCTCCCATCTGCTTCACTAATCCACAGCTGATAATTTATCCCAAGTCATTCTGGCTTATTTTATTATACGTATTTTGACTGTAAAATAGGCCGGCAGATTAGCCCGCTAGTAGTAGCTTGGCTAGGTGGCTGGGGTTCGTTACTCTGCTGCATCAGACATTGCCTCAGCAGGGAGAGGCGAAACGATGAGGCCAGCTAGCGTTAGCAGAGTTAACCATTCACTCATTCAGGGTTGCTTCTCTGTTTATTACACCCCCAGGGACCAATCACACTGCACTCCCCTGTCCCCCAAAATGCTTTATTTGACCTTTTGCACTCTTGCATTCACCTAGGTTTATGTTAGCTCAAGCTGTGTTCATCACCTGAGCTATGAGCTAGCTAGCCAACATTAGCTCCAATATGTTGTTAACCAGCCCTCATGGATCGTCACCTTATCGTGGTGGGGGGTTTGCGTGCCCCAGTGATCCCAGGAGCTATGTTGTCCGGGGCAATTTGCCTCTGATAGGGTCACCCAAGACAAACTGAAAAAGGTGGATTGTCCTCTCCGGGTTGGGGACAGGCTCCTGGCCCAAGTGGAGGAGTTTAAGTATCTTGGGGTCTTATTCACGAGTGAGGGGACAATGGAGCAAGAGATTGACAGATGGATCGGAGCAGCATCTGCAGTGATGTGGACGTTGTACTGGTCTGTTGTGGTGAAGAGGGAGCTGAGTTCTAAGGCAAAGCTGTCGATTTACCAGTCAGTCTACGTTCCTACTCTCACCTATGGTCACGAGCTTTGGGTAATGACCGAAAGAACAAGATCGCAGATGCTGTACAAGCGGCTGAAATGAGCTTTCTCCATAGGATTGCTGGACTCACCCTCAGAGATAGGGTGAGGAGCTCAGTCATCCGGGAGAGGCTCAGAGTAGAACTGCTGCTCCTCCACATTGAAAGGAGTCAGTTGAGGTGGTATGGGCATCTGATCAAGATGTCTCCTGGACGCCTCCCACTCGAGGTGTTTTGGGCACGTCCCACTGGGAGGAGACCCTGGAGCAGACCCAGGACTTGGTGGAGAGTCTATGTCTCCCAGCTGGTCTGGGAACGCCTTGGTATCCTCTCTGAAGAGCTGGAGCAGGTGGCTGGGGAGAGGCAAGTCTGGGCTTCTCTGCTTGAACTGCTGCCTCCGCGACCCGGACCTCCGGAAAAGCGGTAGAAGATGGATAGATGGATGGATGTTGTTAATCAAGGATCTCAGCAGTATGAATGAGGGGGAATGTGGGGTGAACTGGGGTCATCAGCATCAAAAGAAACATCCACTGAAGAGTCATTGTCAGGAAAATGGTGCTGAAACAATTAAAGGTCGGTGCATTTTGACCACAGCGTGTTTAAAATTTCATTACATGCTCTGGGAACTGTGTCAACATGTGGACACATGTCCCGACACCACTGTAACAAAGAGGAAAAATGAAGGGTTTGCTTCTGGAATGATACAGTAGCTCTTCTTACTGAAGGCCTCTCTCCCAAAAGCACAAGACTGCATTTCTCCCAAAAGTACAGCATGAAGATGACAGCTGACATCAGAGTGTCCGCGGGTTTGTGTCTATGCACTGTGTGCGTTTTCCCTTTTTCAGTGCAGGAGAATGGGATTTGCTACAGCTGTCTCCCTGGGCTGGGGAGTTTGGTGGCGGAGGTGGAGGATGCTCCCGGGGCCATTGTGGAGGGCCATTGTGCTGGTGAGCCAGCGGGGGCGTAGCGCTGTCAGGCTAACACAGCCGGGGAGGGGATGCGTTGAGCGGCGCAGCTTTGAGGGATGGAGAACGGCGACAAAGGTTAAAGAACTGCCGGCTGGCGTGTGGCACGCTGACAACAAAAGGAAGAGGAGGACAGGAGAGGGGGACAGAGGAGAAAATGTACAAGAAAGAAATTGGGAACTGGAGAATACTAGCAGGAAGACGGCGTGTGCCAGCAAATGACAGCACACTGGATTTGGATTTTAGCAATGAGCGGCGCCAATGTGTCTGCGAGGTTGGTGTCACAAATCGACCCGATTTACATCGAAGTTGTCATCTTTTTGATGAGTCCCTCCAGACAGTCTGGGTGTTTTTCCACCACTGCACAATCCTACCGCCCGACAGGAAGCGCACGCAAACCTAGAAACACAGATTTTACAACTTTTAATTGGTGTTTATTAATCTGCGACACCAGACTACCACAATTAGCAGGGTGCTATCAGGATATCATTTCTTTCCCTCCTAAATTCATCATTCATATATCTGCAACTATAAGTATGATTGTGAGACTCTGTAAGACTCTTTTTAAAGGCCACTTTATGAAATGTAAGACTTCATATTTGCAAAAAGTCTGTGGCCACGTTACAGTTAGCCTTGTCCAATTATTCACCGCAACCAAAACCCTTCTCACATTAAATTTGCACTTCCCTAGGATCCATTTTTCTAAAAGATACTCAAATTATTCAGGTAAAATAGCTCAAACTAGACCCTGCCACAACAACCAATGGCTGCAGATTTCCCGAAAAAAAGTTATAAATTTATCGGGGAAAAAGTAGTAAATGTACATGAAACACATGGTAAATTTACTAGAAAAAAGGGGCAAATTTCCGAGAAAAAGTTTGCATATGTATAAAAACAAAATGGCACATTTACAAAGAAAAAACTCACAAATTCATAAGAAAAACAAATGGCAAATTTAAACAAGAAAGTTTCAAAATTACAAGAACAAAGTTAAATTTATGAGAAAAAAAATCAGAAATTTACAAGAAAAGTTGCATATTTATGACAAAAAAAATGGCATATTTATGAGAAACTTTATTGGTTTATGAGAACAAATTACCAAATTTAAGATTTAAAAAAATCAAACATTTGTGGAAATGTATGAAGAAGAAAAAAAAGTGGCACATTTATGAGGAAAATGTAGCAAATTTACATGAAAGGGCACATTTCCCAAGAAAAAAAAGTTGTGAATGTCTGAGAAAATACTGGCAAATGTTCAAGAAAAAAGTCCTATTTACAGTGCATCCGAAAAGTCTTCACAGCGCTTCACTTTTTCTACATTTTGTTATGTTACAGCCTTATTCTAGAAGGGATTAAATTCATTTTTTCCTCAAAATTATACACATAATTCCCCATAATGACAATGTGAATTTTTTTGAGATTTTTGCAAATTTATTAAAAATTAAAAACTAAGAAATCACATGTACCTAAGTATTCACAGCTTTTCCCATGAAGATCAAAATTGAGCTCAGGTGCATCCTGTTTCCACTGATCATCCTTGAGATGTTTGTACAGCTTAACTGGAGTCCACCTGTGGTAAATTCAGTTGATTGGACATGATTTGGAAAGGCACACACCTGTCTATATAAAGTCCCACACTTGACAGTGCATGTCAGAGCACAAACCAAGCATGAAGTCAAAGGAATTGTCTGTAGACCTCCAAGACAGGATTGTCTCGAGGCACAAATCTGGGGAAGGGTACAGAAACATTTCTGCTGCTTTGAAGGTCCCAGTGAGCACAGTGGCCTCCATCATCCATAAATGGAAGAAGTTCGGAACCACCAGGACTCTTCCTAGAGCTGGCCAGCCATCTAAACTGACCGATCGTGGGAGAAGGGCCTTAGTCAGGGGGGTGACCAAGAACCCGATGGTCACTCTGTCAGAGCTCCAGTATTCCTCTGTTGAGAAAGGAGAACCTTCCAGAAGGACAACCATCTTGGCAGCAATCCACCAATCAGGCCTGTATGGTAGAGTGACCAGACGGAAGCCACTCCTTAGTAAAAGGCACATGGCAGCCCACCTGGAGTTTGCCAAAAGGTACCTGAAGGATTCTCAGACCATGAGAAAAAAAATTCTCTGGTCTGATGAGACAAAGATTGAACTCTTTGGCGTGAATGCCAGGCGTCATGTTTGGAGGAAACCAGGCGCCGCTCATAGCCATGCCAGTGGTGGTGGCAGCATCATGCTGTGGGGATGTTTTTCAGCGGCAGGAACTGGGAGACCTGTCAGGATAGAGGGAAAGATGAATGCAGCAATGTACAGACACATCCTGAATGAAAGAAAACCTGCTCCGGAGCGCTCTTAACCTCAGACTGGGGAGATGGTTCATCTTTCAATAGGACAACGACCCTCAGCACACAGCCAAGATATCAGAGGAGTGGCTTCAGGACAACTCTGTGAATGTCCTTGAGAGGCCCAGCCAGAGCCCAGACTTGAATCCAATTGAACATCTTTGGAGAGATCTGAAAATGACTGTGCACTGATGCTTCCCATCGAACCTGATGGAGCTTGAGAGGTGCTGCAAAGAGGAATGGGTCAAACTGCCCAAAGATAGGTGTGCCATGCTTGTGGCATCATATTCAAAAAGACTTGAGGCTGTACTTGCTGCCAAAGGTGCATCAACAAAGTATTGAGAAAAGGTTGTGAATACTTATGTACATGTGATTTCTTAGTTTTTATTTTTAATAAATTTGCAAAATGCTCCGCACTGTGTGTCTATATATATATATATATATTTATAGTAATATGTACATATGTATACTAGCTGCTCTTGTTTTTTTCTTGCCTTCTGATTGTTGCTCTGAGTGTTGCTATCCCTGTGCTGTTGCAATCCTGGAATTTCCCCATTGTGGGACTAATAAAGGCTTATCTTAAAAATCTCAAAAAAAAAAAAAATTCACATCGTCATCATGGGGCATTGTGTGTAGAATTTTGAGGCAAAAATGAATTTAATCCCTTTTGGAAAAAGGCTGTAACATAACAAAATGTGGAAAAAGTGAAGCGCTGTGAATACTTTCCGAATGCACTGTACATTTCAAAAAACTCAAATTTGCAAGAAAAAGTGGCACATTTTGAGAAAAGTCACAAATTAAGGAAAAAATCCAGAATTACAAGAAAAAGGTGGCACATTTATAAGGAAAATGTAGCAAATTTATATGAAAAATTTGCAAATTTTCAAGAAAAAAGCAAATTTATAAAAAAAAAAATTCCAAAATTTTAGAGAACTTACTGTTATTTCTGCTTATTTCACTTTCAGTCATGTAAAAAAATCTGTAAATAAAATTAATACAAGGACTTCACCCCACAGCACATGAAAACATAACCAGAATGTAATATTAAGTTTAGTTTAATGTTAATTTGAAAGGGACATTACATACTAATGAACATTAATACAAATGTAAGTATGCCAGATCTAGAAATACTGCTAATTTGTATCTGTAGTCCCCCTGTGGGTCACAAAAACACAAACAATCAATCATACACGAGAAGAACAACTGCAATGAATATCTGATTTATAAACTGCAGATTAAAGAACTGAGTGTCAGTTTAAGGATAATTAGGCCCTTAAGTTTGCATTGTGGGGGTATGGTGTTGGACTTCTCCACCCAGGGAACAATGGACCGAAAGAGGAGGTGTCACTGGGGGGTATCAGATGGGACAGTAAGGAGTATGCGCCCCCCGGGGAGAGGAGTAAATGCCGAAACTGCTGGGAGAAGAAGAGTGTTGAAGTGGCACCGGCATTATGTTATGTTAATGTGCCACACAGTTCTTTGTTCAAACAACAATGTGTTATGGTCGGAAGTTCCGAGTCTCGATGCATGGTAATAAAGATATAAAAGAGGAATGTAGAGAGACCTGGGTATCTCTTTTGCTGTAAAATATGTTGGAGAAAGAATAAAGTTACTGTATCGTCCAGCTCGTTGCCTCGCCTGCCTCCTTTCTCTGCAACATAAACAATCTTTAAGGGCCCACATTCACTGAAAAATGCTGTTTTTTGTAGGTTTTAACCCCTTGCACTCTGGTCAATTTCCCTAAAAACGCCAAAAAATAACGTGCCCAAAGTAAATCAAAAGCTGTTCTTCAACCCTTTGCAGCATCTTCATGGGGTTGGTCTCATTTAAAAGAAAACACTTTGAATTTTTTGGCAAAACAGTCATAATCTCTCTAAGTGCTCCGGCCACTGAGTAACAGTCATCTAAACATAGTGAACTTGAAGAAAATAAATTTCGCCTGGGTGTTTTTTTGGATACAAATGCTTGCAAATAACACACAGCTTCAGATCCGGGCTGAAAAATGCAAAAGAAATGTAGAACCAAGTGTTATCCAGCTGACTTCAAAATTTTGTAACAATACCACAAAAAATGAATATATTACACAGCTTTGTTCTCAGGTTGTTCCCAGGCATTTTTGAACTGTGCCAAATTGTGCCAAATGGCACAGTTTGGAAAAACGTCTGTAACTTTTGAATGATTCAATATAGAAGCTTCATCTTGGGCTCTAATGAAAGGTGACACTCAGGGCTGTGTGTGTGTGTGTGGGGGGGGGGGGGGTTGTCCCCCCCCCGCTACAGAGGACGGACATCGCCCGGTGCACGGGTTCGTGCGCCGCGGTCCGTCATGTGGCGATGACGCACAGTTGTAATTTACCAATCGGTCAAAAGTCATTTTTGATTACAATTTTCAAGGATAAAGAATAATTTAGCTTATAACACTTACCTGTTCACAACAGCAGCGTAGCTGGTGAACTTCTCTTCCTCATTGTCAGACGAACATGAAGCTGGTCTGCTTGTTACGGACTTGTGGTTCTGGTCTCGCGACCCGGTCAAACCATAATTCCATTATTGCGGTTTTGCGCTTCCATGATTGCAGTTTTGGCGAACAATTTTTCAAAACAAATAAGAACAGTAGTTAGAAAAAAAGACTGGCAAACGCCTGTGTGTCACCCAGCCTTACACAAAACAGCTTTCGAACTTCTGTGCTTCAATTGGCTGGCTGCATTCGCAGCCGTTGGTAGGCGGATCCTTCTTGCTAGGTTTTCAGTTATTGGTTCTTCAAGGTTTCAGAAACCCAATTCAAGGCTCTTATTAGTCGAATGAGAGGTCAATCACATCTAAACCAATCAAAGCACTCCTTTGGCTTTCTGTTCGCGGCTGTGTCTGTAGTGGAAGAATGGAAATGCAGGTGTTTTTTTTTTTTTTTTCAGTGTCTCCTAGGACGCACAGTGTGCTTACTAGGACGCCCTCATGCGTCCTAGGACGCAGAGACGTGCCCGTCCGCGGTACACCGAAGTGCAACAGGTTAACCTTCTGAAATACATGTATTGGTCACATGATTATTAAGAAAACTTCAAAACACCCACTCCTCTTAAAAAAAAACCCCACACACAGCCTTTATATCATCTCTGTCTACGAGGAGCCATTTTAACTTTTTTTTTTCTTTACGTCAAGACATGCAAACCCCAGTCTTGATATCCACCCACTGCCTTATTATTAACTAGCATAGCCGTCTATCGTGTAGGTGAGTGGGGCACCAGCAATGTTAGCTTCAGAGCTAACAGTGCTACTAGGGAGTTAGCTTACCAAGCATGGTTTATATTGTTATTTTATTCAGATTTCATCCCTGTTTTCACCTGGTTCACTAATGCACAGTCGATAATATATTTTGTGTAATTTTAATTTGTTATATTTTCACCATGATGCTACATCAGTACATTAACATCAGCTTGGCTAGGTGGTCGGTGCTGGTCAGTCTAACTGCGTTGGAGCTCCCCTCAACAGGAAGAGGCTGACAGACAGGCCGCCTGGCATTAGCTTAACTGTCAGTCCAACTGCTTTTGAACGCTATTTTCTATATATTCTATTCACCCCCCACTGGAATCCTTTTGCATCTGGCAGCACTTGACCATATGCGCCACTCTTAGATGTTTTTTTTTTCCACAATATTTTTATTGAACCTTTTTTCAACAAACATGACACCAACAATCAAACCCCAACACTAAAGCAAACCAAAAAAACAAATATTCCAAAAACACCATCAACCATTAACAAAACAAGTCAAACAATGCTCCTCTGTTTAGCCTAGGTAATCCATTGCATAAGTATACATATTATACATTCACCAATTTGGAAATTACAAGGTCCACACACATCATTCACCTTCTTCTTCAGTAGTTATGTTTAGTTTCTTTACATAATCAATGAAAGGTCTCCATATATTCTCAAACACATTTTCCTTTGATTTCAATATGTATGTTATTCTTTCTAGTGGAAGGTTTGTTAACATCTGTTTTAACCACTGAGTCACATCTGGTCTATGAGTCTTTTTCCATAGTAGTGCAATACATTTTTTGGCGTTCAGCAAACTGAGGTCTATGAATGTTCTTTCACTCTTATTAAAGTTATGCTTTTCTGGATACAGACCCAACAAAAACAATTTAGGATTCAATATGAGTTGTTTTGAAAATTTTTTTTCAATGGTTACCCTCACCTCTTCCCAAAACATTCTAATTTTTCTACATTCCCAAAAACAATGAAATAGAGTTCCTTTACTTTCCATACATTTTGTGCACGTATCTGGTATGTTTTTGTTATGTCTATTTAACTCCACCGGTGTAACACATCCGCATTAACCATTTAAAATGTATCAAATTAAGACGTACATTTATTGATTTGGTTTGAGCTTCTGTGCAAGCCAATTCCCATTGTTCCTCTGAAATTTCAATTTGTAGGTCTTCTTTCCAATAATTCATTCTTTTCTGTGAGTTTTCACTTGAGGATAATATCAGTGAGTTATAGAACTCTGAAATAATACCCTTTCTCTTACTATTTTTCGTCAAAATTTTTTCCAAGTATGAATAGGTAGGACGGGTGAGAGCATTATTTTGATTTGATCGAATAAAATTCCTAAGCTGAAGATATTTAAAAAAATGTGTTCTATTAAGATTAAATTTAGCCCTCAGTTCTTCAAAAGACATTATGTTGTCTGAACGTGCCAAATATAAGTCTTGAATCTTTTGAATCCCTTTTAAATTCCATAATTTTTTTTTTTTTTTTTTTTTTTTTTTTTTTCTCTCGGCGCCACACGAGTCGGCTGCCTTTTGCAACAGCGGCTCGATTCCGAGTCTTTTTCCCTTCCTCTCTCTTTTGATCCGTCTTTTTTTTTCACCCCACTTATATCACGGACACACAGATCGTCCTAAATGTCTCCTGAGCCGGTGGACGGAGCCACTGTCTATAGCAGGATACGATACAGCAGAGAACAGCTGCTAGCATTCAACCGCCACCCGGTCCCATTGGAAAAACTCGACATACCGAGAGAACTGAGGCGAAAACGCCGCGGCTGCCGGGCTGGAGTAAGGCGGAGGACAAAAAATATAAGGTACAGACCCTCCCTTCCATCTGTTGTCATGGGAAATGTACGGTCGATACTGGGAAAGTTAGATGAGCTAGCGGCTATCTCCCGTTATGATAGCACATACCGGGAGTGCTCTCTCCTTTTGTTTACTGAGACGTGGCTAACTGAACTAGCAGCAGATGCTAACATTGAGCTGGAGGGTTTTTCACATGATACGAGCTGACCGAACACCAGACAGTGGCAAGGCTAGGGGCGGTGGAGTGATAATGTATGTTAACAACAACTGGTGCAGACCGGGACATATCACTGTTAAACAACGACACTGCAGCAAAGACATTGAGTTGCTAGCTGTTAGCATGAGGCCTACATATCTCCCGAGAGAACACTCACACGTGATCTGCATTGTTGTTTATGCAAATCCGACGGCGAACGCTGGGACAGCACGTGACGTCATCCATTCAGTAACCAGCAGGCTGCAGACAGAACACCCAGATGCTCTTCTCCTCATCTCAGGCGATTTCAACCATGTTTCACTGTCTCCCATTCTACCCACGTTCACCCAGTATGTCACATGCCACACTAGAGACAATAAAACACTGGATTTATTCTACGCAAACACTAAGGAGGCGTACACCTCATCACAACTCCCCCCACTCGGGAGATCGGATCACAACTTGGTTCATCTCCGGCCGGTGTACAAACCCCTAGTGCACAGACAACCTCCGGCCATGCACACTGTGGAGTTATGGTCTGAGGAGACAATGGACACCCTAAAGGGCTGTTTTGAAGCCACCGCCTGGAAGCAGCTCTGCGATCCACATGGTGAGGACATCGATGGCCTCATTCACACCTTCACGGGCTACCTCAGCTTCTGTGTGGACAAATCCGTTCCCACCAAGACCATACGGCGTCACTCAAACAACAAACCCTGGATCAACCCTGAGATAAAAACACTTCTGAGAGAGAAGAAGAGGATCTTCAGGTCAGGGAACAGGGAGATGCTGAAGTCCGTACAGAGGGAGCTGAGGAGAAAGATCAGAGAAGGCAAGGACAGCTTCAGGAAGAAGATGGAGGACAAGCTGCAACAGAGCGACATCAGCGGGGTCTGGAGAAACCTCAAAACCATCTCGGGGCTCCAGAATACCTCCCCCCAGGCCACAGGGGGCAGGGAGTGGGCGAACAACCTGAATCTGTTTTTCAATAGATTTGACCAACCGCCCTCCCCCCTGACTGCACAACAACCACTGCTGCCTCTAAAGAAATCAAGTCCTGCTGCCCACTCCCCACTCCACCAACACCCCCCCACTCCCAACACACAGCCCCCCATCCTGACCCTGACCAGGACCCAGGTGAGGACGGAGCTGAGGAAGATCAAGGCGAGGAAGGCGCCGGGACCGGACGGCATCAGCGCAAAGCTCCTCAAGTCCTGTGCAGACCAGCTGTGTGGGATTGTGACGTATATCTTCAACATGAGCCTGAAACTGGGGAGGGTACCACAGCTGTGGAAAACATCTTGTGTGGTACCTGTACCAAAAACTTCCCACCCCAAAGACCTGAACAGCTACAGACCGGTGGCCTTGACGTCCCACTTGATGAAGACCCTGGAGAGACTGCTCCTTGCTCACCTCCGCCCCCTGGTGGAACCAGCGATGGATCCACTCCAGTTCGCCTACCAGCATGGCATTGGGGTGGAGGATGCGGTGATCCTCCTCCTTCACCGTTCTCTGTCCCACCTGGAGAAGCCCGGGAATATGGTGAGGATCATGTTCTTTGACTTCTCCAGTGCTTTCAACACCATCCAACCGATGATCCTGAAGGACAAGCTGCTGCGCGCAGGGGTGGACCAGCACCTGTCATCATGGATCCTGGACTACCTCACGAACCGGCCTCAGTTTGTGAGAACCCGGGACTGGGTGTCCGACACGATCATCAGTAGCACGGGGGCCCCCCAGGGAACGGTGCTGGCTCCCTTCCTGTTCACTCTTTATACTGCGGACTTCTCACACAACACAACACACTGCCATCTACAGAAGTTCTCTGATGACTCTGCGATCGTTGGCCTCATCTCCAATGGAGATGAAGCTGAGTACAGAGGGCTTATCCAGGACTTCGTGGACTGGTGCCATCGGAACTGCCTCCAGATCAACGCGAGGAAAACTAAGGAGCTGGTGGTGGACTGCCGCAGGCATGGGCAGCCCCTCACAGTACCAGTAAATATACAGGGAACAGACATCGAGATGGTGACATCCTATAAGTACCTGGGTATTCATCTGAACAATAAACTAGACTGGTCACACAATACTGATGCACTCTACAAGAAGGAACAGCGCAGGCTGTTCCTGCTGAGGAGACTCAGGTCTTTTGGTGTACAAGGGGCGCTGCTGAAGTCATTCTATGACACGGTGGTGGCATCAGCCATCACTTTTGGAGTGGTCTGCTGGGGCAGTGGCATTACTGCAGCCGATAGGAAGAGACTGAACAAACTGATTAAGAAAGCTAGCTCTGTCCTGGGGCAGCGCCTTGATCCGATGGAGGAGATAGGAGAGAGAAGGACGGTGGCTAAACTGTCATCTCTGCTGGAGTCCGAGTTCCACCCTATGCAGGACATACTGAATGCACTGAGGAGCTCATTTAGCAGCAGACTACATCATCCCAGGTGCACAACCGAGAGGTTTCGTAGGTCCTTCCTACCAACGGCTGTCAGACTGTACAACCTAAGCAGGGCTGCTCGCAGAGATAGCAAAAAGACGTAACAAACTAATAGTTTTTTGAATGCAAAAGATGCAATAGACTTACACAATGGTCCCCTCCGGCATACAACTAGGAACATACCGGTCGCTATGGAGGGTGAGAATATGTATGGGCACATAATCATACCATGTAGGATAACTAAGTAGACGGTTATGCTGTTTCATTCCATCTAGCAACAATGCTCTGCACTGTGTGTGTTTATATATTTGCATATTTATTCCATCTAGCTACAATGCTCAGCACTGGGTGTGTTTATATATTTATATATCTACATATTATTCCATCTAGCTACATTGCTCCGCACTGTGTGTGTTTATATACTTGCACATTTATTCCACCTAGCTGCAATGCTCCGTACTGTGGGTGTTTATATATTTACATATTTATTCCATCTAGCTACAATGCTCTGCACTGTGTGTTCATATATTCATATATTTATTCCATGCAGCTACAATGCTCTGCACTGTGTGTCTGTGTGTGTGTGTATATATATATATTTTATAGTAATACGTACATATGTTTATTAGCTGCTCTTGCTTGCTTGTTTTTTTTCTTGCCTTCTGATTGTTGCTCTGAGTGTTGCTATCCCTGTGCTGTTGCAATCCTGGAATTTCCCCGTTGTGGGACTAATAAAGGCTTATCTTATCTTATCTTATCTTAATTTAAATACAGCATCCACTCTCCCTGGTGTAAAATATTGATTACCCCATATTGGGCTAAATTGTGACAATAAGTGCGGTTCTTTTAAATATTTTTTGATTTCATACCATATTTTGATCATATGCTTTACAATAGGATTTTTAACTTGTTTCTGTAATTTTTTTGCCGAGTCTGAGTATATGAATAAGAGGTAAAGGTAAATTGTATGATTCCATCTCCGTCCAGTGAGGGAGATCATTTGATGAAAAATAATATGTCATAGACCTCAGTTGTGCTGACCAGTAATACAACTTAAAGTTTGGACATTTCAGACCTCCACGATCAAATGGCAAATATAGTAAGGACAGACGTAATCTAGACTTCCTATTGTTCCATATAAATTCCACTAACTTTTTTTTAATTCTTGAGAATACATCTGAAGGTGGTGGTAAAGGAATGTATTGAAATAAATATAGTATTTTGGGTAAGATATTACTTTTAAGTATATTAATTCTCCCGATCATCGACATTGGCAGTGACATCCATCTCTGAAGCAACTCATTAATGTCTGTCATTAAGGCTTCATAGTTGATACTAGCGGCTGATTCTAACTTAGGCACAATTTGAATTCCTAAGTATTTAAACTGATTTACAACATTGAATTGATTTACCTCAGGAGCTGGGTGATTTCTCTGGGTCTCATTTAGCATTAATATTGAAGATTTATTTTTATTTATTTTATATCCTGATATTTCCCCTAAGTTCTTTATTAAATTTAACAAGGTCGGAATTGATTTTTTAAGATTCGACATAAACAAAATTATGTCATCAGCATACAGGGAGATTTTATGTTCTATTGGTCCTACTTTAATTCCATATATTTGTGGATGTAAACGTACTGCCATCGCTAAAGGTTCAATTGCCATAGTAAACAGTAAAGGTGAAAGTGGGCAGCCTTGTCGACAACCTCTATTAATTTTTATTGATTTTGAGATATTGCTATTTGTTAGGATTTCTGCTGTAGCATTATTGTATATTATCTGAACCCATTTTATGAAATTCTTTCCAAGTCCAAACCTTCGTAAAACTTCAAAAAGAAAGGGCCATTCGACCCTATCAAAGGCCTTTTCAGCATCTAATGATAGGAGAGCTGTATCCGGCGCTTCTTTATTAGAATAAATAATATTAAATAGTCTTCTTACATTATGGAAGCCTTGTCTTCCCATTATAAAGCCATTCTGATCTCGGTTAATTATATTTGGTAATATTTCTTGTAGTCGTCTTGCTAAAATTTTACAGATTATCTTAAGGTCTGCATTTAATAGGCTTATTGGTCTCATGTTTTCACATTTATTAGAAGGTTTACCTGGTTTTGGCAACAGTATAATTAAGGCATTATTTATATATGGCAGTAATTTACTATTTTGAAATGCTTCTAAAACCATTTCCAAAAATGGTTTTATTAATTTATTCTTAAATTTTTTATAGAGGTCAACTGGAAGACCGTCAGGTCCTGCACTTTTTCCTGATTTCATATTATCAATGGCTAGCCCAACTTCTTCTTGACTAATTTTAGACTCCAGTATCTCCCTATTTTCATTTGGAATACATGGTATAGATAATCCATCCAAAAACCCATTTAGTTTTGTTAAGTCAGTTTCATTTTTTGTATCATATAGTTTTTCATAATAATCTCTAAAGGCACTGTTAATTTCTAAAGGATCTACAACTGCCTGTCCGTTACTTATAATACTGGTAATTGGTGTTTTAAATTCTAATTGTTTAATCTGCCATGCCAATAATTTTCCTGATTTTTCACCTTGTTCATAAAAGGTTTGCTTCAATCTTAGAAGACTCGAGGCAGCTCTATTCGCTGATTTTTTGTCATATTCAGCTCTCAGAATCAGTAATTCATTCTCTAATTTGGGATTACTTCCGGCATACACTTTTTCTTGAAGAATTTTTATTTTACGTTCCAATTGGACTCTCTCCTCTCGAGTCTTCCTAGATTTTGAACCTGTATAACTAATAATATGCCCCCTAATAAAAGCTTTGAAAGCTTCCCACTTTATACATGCTGATGTTTGTGTAGTGTTGATATCAAAGAACTCATCTATCTGTTTTTCTATGTACTTAACAAATTCCTCATCTTGAAGCCATTTATGCTGAAATTGCCACCTACCAGGAACCTTTGTCAATTTCTTATCTACATATATTATACAGCAGGGTGCATGATCAGAGATCACAATGTTATCATAGAAACAATTTTGAATCTTGGACCTTAATTCTATAGAGATCAAAAAATAGTCAATACGTGAAAATGTCTTGTAGGTGTTAGAATAACAAGAATAGGCTTTGACTTGTGGTTTCATTTCTCTCCATATATCTAGCAATCTCAATTCTTTCATAAAATGATTAATGGTCATCCTACATCCATTGTGCGTACAGTCCTGTCCTGTTGACCTATCTATACTGGGATTCAATGTACAGTTAAAATCCCTTGCTATTATATATAGCCCTGTGAGTGATGCTAAAGTAAGAAATAAATTAACAAAGAAGTTTTGATCATCTATATTGGGACCATATATGTTCACCAGATTTATATTTTCTAATAACAAAGATCCTTGTATGATTAGATATCTTCCCAATTTATCTCCAATTACATTTTTCACTTGAAATGGGACTGATTTATGTATGAGAGTCATAACTCCCCTGGCTCGGGATGAAAATGATGAGGTGAACACACTTCCCTGCCATCTACTCCTTATTCTTTTTACATCCTCCTCTATTAGATGAGTTTCTTGTAAAAACACAATTTTTGAACCTATGTCTTTTATTTTATTCAAAACTTGTTTAAGTTTTTTTTAGATTTTGTAGACCTCTGCAATTCCATGATGTTAAATTAAGCTTAACGCTTTGGTCTATGATCAATAAAGAGTTTGAGATTACCTTGCAATATAAACATGCTCATACAGAGAAGCAAAAACATGGATGGTTGAACATTCATCCCACAGACTACACAAAAACAAATTCCCCCTCCCCACATTCGTGGTAATCCCCCCAAAATCAAAAAAAAAATCTGTCTCCCGTTATAGCCTGAATCTGCTCCTCCCCCGTGAGGATCAGTCAAACCACTCACTCTTTCTCCTCTCAATCACCCTGACTCTGCTACTTTTAATGACATGACAATAACTCTCTTCTGTAGTTTTTCCAATTTAACTCCAAAATTTTATAGCAACTTTGTACATCATAGCTTTTTTTTTTTTTTAATATATAATACCATCTATATTTTGTAGACATGCTATATGTTTCAAATCAGTCAGATACTTGAACACTTGCTTAAATATTCTACCTTTTATATCTTGTTCTTGCTTCATGCTTGGCTCTCGCCAGTCTCTCCTTGGATCTGCTTAATGAGTTCCTGCGCCTCCTGAGGGGTCTTAAAGACTTGGGTTCTCCCTTTATATGTGACCAGCAGTCTTGCAGGATAAATCACTCCGTGACGAATTCCAAGGCTGCGCAGCTCTTTACGGGCGGGATCAAACTGTTTCCTTAATTGTTGGATTCCTGCGGCCAAATCTGGGTAGAACCGCACCTGTTGATCCTGGTATTTAATTTCTCTTTTAGTACGCGCCGCGCTGGAGACCGTCATCTTGTCCCTGTAGTTGAGGAACTTCATTATCAGCGTCCTCGGTGTTGTCTTCTTATCTCTCGGTGGGCCTATTCGGTGTGCGCTTTCCAAGACGACTGATGACTGTAGATCCGCGTTATCCAGCGCCTCTGGGATCCACTTCTCCAAAAAGGAACACGCATCCTGTTCCTCCGCCCCCTCCGGAAGGCCCACAAGCCTTAAATTATTCCGTCTTGACCGGGATTCCAAGTCCAAGACGTTATCTTCCAGACGTTTATTTTTTAATTCCAATGTTTGGACCTTTAATTGCAGGCTGTTGACATCATCTTCAGCGTTGGAGATCCGGAGCTCTGCCTGCATTATTCGCTCCATACAGTCGCTTAATTCTTTTCTCATAGCTTCAATCGCAGCTATAATCCCATCAAACTTAGACGAAAAGTCTGTTCTCATAGCGCTGATGGCAGCAAGGACCGCATTTGTTCCTTCGGCAGTCACCGCACCACCGCTAGCTCCCTCCTCAGCCATGGTCAGAGGCGATTTGTCTGCTGCGTCACGAGCGTGGAAATCTGTTAACTTGGCTTGTTTCGTCGAATCAGTTTTTCCTCCGCCTGATTTCACAGCCTTAGTTTTTACCATATCCGCCCCCAAACGCTAGAGCAGGTTTTTGTTCCAATTGGGAGAGTTTTAGCCTACTTTTTTATCATTAGGAGCAGCGCAGAGTGGAGCACACCCTTCTAAGCGGCCGCCATAACCGGAAGTCCCACTCTTAGATGTTATTTTTTGCAGTTAGCTGACACTAGAAGCAAGCTAGCAATTCATCTGCGAATGTTTCGGTGCTTATTGTACTCCAGGGACCGGACATGTCCTAGCTAGGAACTAGCCAGCTAAGCTTAGCAATAGTGACCAAAGAGGGAGGGTGAAGATAACTGTGGCTCTTGCACATTTAAAGAGACATGCACTGAAACTAACCATTCTGAGGAACGCTACCAAAGATGATTCACAGTAATGCTGCGATAATTCTTCTTCTTCTTCTTTCAGCTGCTCCCTTCAGGAGTCACCACAGCGGATCATCTGCCTCCATCTCACCCTATCCCTTGCATCTTCCTCTGCAACACCAACTCTCTCTATGTCCTCCTTCACTACATCCATGAATCTTCTCTGCAGTCTTCCTCCTTTCCTCCTGCCTGGCAGCTCCATCTTCAACATCCTTTGTCCAATATCTCCACTATCCCTCCTCTGCACATGTTCAGACTATCTCAGCCTTGCCTCTCTTACTTTGTCTCCAAACCGCTCAACCTGAGCTGTGCCTCTGATATACTCATTTTTAATCTTGTCCCTCCTAGTCATTCCCAATGAAAATCTTAGCATCTTCAGCTCTGCCACCTCCAGCAACGTTTCCTGTCTTTTTGTCAGCACCACCGTCTCCAAACCATACATCATTGCAGGTCTCACTACCGTCTTGTAAATCTTCCCTTTTACTCTTGCTGCTACCCTTCTGTCACAAAACACCCCTGACACTCGTCTCCACCCACTCCACCCTGCATGCACTCTCTTCTTCACCTCTCTTGTGCATTTTCTGTTAGTTTGGATGGTTGATCCCAGGTATTTAAACTAATCTATTTTCACTACCTCTACTCCTTCAATCTTCACTGTTACACCTACCTCCCTCTCATGCACACTCATGTATTCTGTCTTGCATCTACTGACTTTCATTCCTCTCCTCTCCAGAGCATACCTCCACCTCTCCAGGTTCCCTTCCACCTGCTCCCTACTCTCACTACAGCTCACAATGTCATCTGTAAACATCATGGTCCATGGAGACTCCTTCCTGAACTCATCTGTCAGCCTGTCCACCATGGCAAACAAGAAGGGGCTCAAAGTCGATCCCTGATGTAACCCCACCCCCACCTGATGATGATGCTGCTGCAATAATTAAATAATTTAAATTCAATTTGATCAAAATATATCACAAGCATTTCATTAAGTCCTGTGGGAGCCATTAACATGTGGTAAAAGTGCAGTGAACTGGATCTTTAAGTAAGACTTTTTAAGGACCTGCTGACACCCTCTCTCTCTACATCTGGCTGTCCTTGTCTCTTCCCATTTCTTCTGACAAAGCTGCCTGACATACCCGAGTGTTTAAGAGAAATGCCAGAATCCATTTCACGTGTGATTATCTCTGCACAATCTGATACTTTAAGTAGCGGGATTATATGCAGCTAACCTCTCTGGCAGCCCATCACAGTGCCAGGGATCTCCTGACATCTAATCAATTCTGAAAGGCTGGCTGAAGATAAATATGAGATGGTGTGTTTTCTTCTCAGCGTTATGTAGCACATCTGTACGGAAGGCCGTCTTCCACTCCTCACCTTGCCCATTGACCTGCCTGAGCTTCTCTCCCTCTTCCTCTGGGGAAGCATAGAGGTGCTTAACTGCACCTGCAGCCTGGCTAAACCTTCCACCTTTCACAACGAGCTCCAAAAAGGGAGGGAGACTACGGCTGAACCACTCATTACATTTCCCAAATCCAATTGTCTTTGTGAGTCAAAGGCCAGACGAAGTGGTGATATCTGAACTCCTCTGTGCCGCAGTCTATGGAGAGACGTGCTGAACGAAGAGAAAACAGCACCCATCGATAGGGAGAGGAGGCAGATGGTTTCCACTGATTGGATAAACACAGCCTTTGATTGGCTGGCTGGCTGGCTGCTGTTTACCCGTGAAGGTGGGGGTCGGCAACTTCTATTGTGGAAAGAGCCAGTTTGAGCAATTCTTGACATGGTCTCACAAAACATGACTGAGCCTTAAAATGAAGGCAAAGCAGCTGAGTTGAAGAATACCCTGACCTATAATAGCAGTTCTTTTACTGGATTCTACAGCTTTTCGCAAAAACTGGAGAAAACTTCTTCAAGTTACAACTTTTCTCTTGAATTTGATGCCCCCCCTCCCCAAGTCACTGTAAATTTGTGACTTTTTTTTACCTTCTTCTATCTGGACTTGCAATTTTGCAATAAATGCATGATTTTTTTCTGTCAACTTGCAATTTTTTCTCATAAATTTGCTACTTTTTTCTTGTAAATGTCAGGAACTGAGCCGGCTTGGTTTCCCCGGCTTGGTCCTGCCCTCTCTGTGGGTCCAGGTGTCACAGCTTATGTGTATGTTATGTATTGCTGTCTGTATTCCGTATCCATAGCCACTGTCGGACCGGCAGCTGTTAGACAGCCTCTGTGACCTATCTTCTGTGAGCACTGCTGACAGTCTGCCGGTTCGGCCATGCCCCCTCTCTCCCTCTTTACCATCAGCTGTTCCCAGCCCTGTTAATCATTCCCGGTCCTCGCCCAACTGCTCCTCATTTACCATAACCAGCAGCGCGTGTACTTAAGCGCCTTTTGCCAGTCGCGCACCGTTGGGTCTTTGTCTTACTGATCGTCTGCCCGCTTGTGCATCTGTCAGTGAACTGTCAGCTCCTACGGCGTGTATCCACTCCGCGCAGCCCGTGGTTCTTCTGCGTCCTGTAGCGATTCCGGCTGTGGGACGCCAGCGTGGATACACGCCTCATCTTATGCGTTCGCGGGGCGATGCCGGCCCCCGAACGTCCACTGTAAGTGTTTTGTCTAACCCTTTTGTAAGTCTTGATGTTAATAAATGTGTGTGTGGTGGAACCCAGCATGTAAATCCTCATTATTTCACCCCTCACCGTGCGCATTGGAAAAGCGCACGGGAGGGTTCATGACAGTAAATGTGGACTTTTTTTTCTCAGATTTTTGTCAAATCATATTTTTTCCTCGCAGAGTCAATGTCACTTAAATCTGTACTGTTTTTCCATGTAAATTTGTTTTTCTTTTAAATTTTCTCATAAATTTTCAATCTTTGATGTAGACACACGTCTTTTTCATCTTGAAAACTTGCAGCTTTTTCTTATAAATTCTTATTTTTTTTAATCAAACCATTTCTTTCTTGCTAGCTTTGTAATTTTTTCTCCATAAATTTTTTTTTTCTTGTGAATTTTCTGACTTTCCATGTAATTTTTGATCTTCTTCCATCTCGATTTGCAATTCTTTTCCTCATAAATTTATGAGATTTTTTGTGAAATCTTGCCATTTTTCTTTCAAAAATCTGAGACTTTTCTCTTAAATTTGCTACTTTTTTTTCGTTAAATTTGCTTCTTTTTCCCTTATAGATCGACTTTTCTGAAATTTTTCTTGTTTCTAATGATGGTATTTTTTGTACATTTTCAGCTTTTTTAAAAAATTATTTTGTAAAGTAATTTTTAATTTTTAAAAAAAAATTTCATCAAACTCTAAAGGAACCAGTGGTTATTGCTCAAAGAGCCACATTGGCTCCAGAGCCGCAGGTTGCAGACCTCTGCGCTAAGGTCACACCAATGTCAAGCGGCTGACCTCAGACACAAAGATCCGGTATCTCTGCTCACGCCCAGACAATAAAGCCAGTCAATCAGACGACCTCTCCCTTCCCATCTCCTTTCTTTTTCCTCTGTTCTGCCTGTAATCTCCTGCGGCTTATCAGAGCATCGCGGAGTGACGTTTTATCTGACCCGCCAGGTGTCCCAGCCAAACGATCCCCCGTGCTCCCCAACAACGACTCTTGAGCCTCTCCCGGTCCTCTGCTCATCGATTTTCCCCGACGCCGGCCAATAATTGAAAGGACATCCATCACACTTTAATTGACATAGCTAATCAGGTTTTATAATTGGATGGGCTTTACTTTAGTCCCTCTCCAATGTGCCCCCTCTCTCCTTCTGCACACACCCCATTCACCAATTTACCTCTCTTCCTCTGTGTCATCCGTCATTCCAGTGCTCATTTCCACTTGACGTAATTGCTGGCAAAAACTTTTCTTTTTGTGTGTGACTTCTCATCCTGACTGTAGGGCTGCTCCCAAATATTCTACCATCATTTATTCATTTGTTAAAACTGGTAATCAGTTTTCAAAGTTGGCATTTGGATATTTTTCCCCTTTAGAGTGGTATGCAAAAAATTTGGTCACCCCCTGACAAATGGTATATTTTTAAAGGGGTCATTGACTGAAAAACTATTTTTGTAGGTTTTAACCATCTGAAGTGAGTCCATTAGTCATGTGATTATTGAAACAATATCAGAAAACACAGCATCGTAACCCCAGCCTTGGAGCAATGGTGGCGGCACAGCAAGAAGGTTGTGGGTCTGATCCCAACCTCTGGCCAGCGGTGACCCTTCTGTGTGGGGTTTGCGTGGTTTCCCTGTGTCTGTGTGGATTTTCACCTGTTTTCCTCCCACAGGCCAAAAACATACACGTTAGGTTAAGTGGCATCAGCTGGGGTCTCTAAATTGTCCTTTGGTATGAATGAATGGCTGAATGGTTGTCTGTCTCTCTGTGGTGGCCCTGTGATAGACTGGCGAGATTCATCTTTCATTCATCTTCTTCCGCTTAACCCTTTTGGGTCGCGGGGGGGGCTGAAGCCTATCCCTGCATCTTTGGGCGAGAGGCAGGGTACACTCTGGACAGATCGCCAGTCCGTCGCAGGGCCAACACAGAGAGACAGACAACCATTCACTCTCACAGTCATACCTAAGAACAATTTAGAATCCCCAGTTTTGATGCCATTCAAAACTCTCCATTAGCATTGCACTTGCCTACTCCATGACTGCCTAGCACTCCTTTCCATTTCTCAGTGTCCGAACCAACTCTGGCATTAAAATCTCCAACGAGTATCAGCCTGTCATCAGTCGGTACATGCCGTCTCACATAAATCACTGTAGAACTCTTCCTTCACCTCCTCTGTGTTGGTCATTGTTGGGGCATATACAGTGATGGGCGTGGCATACATCTTCCGCTGTAGTGGGAGTCTCATAGTCATTATCCTGTCGTTGATTGGCACCGGTTCCTCATCAAGCATTGCTGCTATCTCCTTTCTAACTGCAAAGCCCACTCCTGCTTCTCTCCTTTCTTGAGTTGATCTCCCACTCCAAAAGAAGATGTACCCATGGTCTTCCAAGCTGTCATATCCAGGCAATCTTGTTTCACTACGTGCAGCTATGTCTACATTGTACCTGTTCATTTCTAGGGCCACAAGCGCGGTCTGTCTTTCTGGGCGCTGTGATGTTGTTCTGTCCAACAGAGCGTGTACATTCCATTTTGCTACACACAAGGCTGCTGTTTTCCTCTTCTTTTGCCTTCCAGTAACTATAGACGGTGCAGTAACTACAGACTTAAATTCAGACATCTTTACTAAGTTGTGTAAATTGAGGTTATTTTGGAGCTTATTCCATGTGACTGGAGCAGAATACATAAAAGTTTTTTCCCCATCTCTGTCCTGACATGTGGGACAGCCAACAAACGTGAATTCTCTGATAGAAGATTGTCAGCAGATGGTGATTTCCACATAATATATGTACAAATGTAGAACGGAAGATTACTGAGTATGGCTTTGTAAATGAAACTGTACTAATTTCCCAAACATCGCATGGAAAGAGACGGCCAGCCAACACTGGAATACAGAACACAACAGTGAGTTAGAGGTCTGAGGTTAGTAACAAATGTTAAAGGACTATGATATAAAGAGTCCAGCTTAATGAGATTTATTTGAGGCATTCATATATAAAAGGTCACCATAATCAAGAACTCTTTCTAGGTCGTAGTGAGAAACAAGCTTTATGTCGACAGAAAAAGCCCAACTTCAGCCTGAGTTTTCTCACCAGATTTGCAATATGGCATTTAAAAGTAAGACAGTAATCCAGCCAGACTAGTATCGATAATGTGCAACTATCTCAATTTTCTTCCCATGAGAAGTCACAATATTAAGAATGTCTGAAGGATGTGTTCTGGAATTAGAAAAACATCTGCATTTAAAATCAGCTTCATCTGGAAAAGTCGAGCTTGTAAAACATTAAAATCAGATTGTAATTTCTGTAATGCATCCTTTAATGATGGTGCATGACAGTATATGACAGTGTTATCAGAATAGCAATAAATATGTTCCATCCATATTTACCCCATATCATTTATATAGAGAGAAAATAAAAGTGAGCCAAGTAATGAGCCTTGACGTACCCCATTAACAAAAGCAACCCAATTTGAGCTCAGACCATTAACTCTTACACACTGAGTTCTCTAGGGCAGATAATTAGAGAATCAGTTTATGGCATAGTAATAACTATGCCGGGCCAGTAGAGGTGGCAGTGCGCCTTTTTTACAGGCACCCTCCATGCCTCCCTGTCACAAACACTGAGGCATCAGCACCTTGGTGCTTGCATTTGACTTGCCGACAGTCTACTAAAACGCTTTGTTCTTTAAGATGCATTGCAGTGGATATGTGTCAAATCTGTTCCGTTTTTACAACTTTAGGTAAGTAAAAAGTACCATTTACTTTTTTTTTCTATTGGAACAAGGCTTCATGATATCCTCAGAAACAGCTATTTCAACACAACAAAAGAAATTTTCACCATTTTAGTAAATTCTGAAGGTCTCTAAAAAATAGCGGCATTTGTGGTGTTACGGGTCAAATGTGATCCGGTAGAGAATACCGGTTCTTGCTTGCATCATTTAAAAGCTGTGGGTTGCTCTGTGGATCAAAAATGGCTCAATTTGCCCCACCATACACACACCCACACACCCATTCCCTCCACATGAAAAACTTTTTCACAGAATACTGTTACATTTTGACTAAAAAATAAACACTGGCACCTATAAACAGGGTTTGGGTGAGATGTTATCAGCTTCATTCTGCAGTAGCATCGGTCAACTTGAGTCTGTCTATGTCTATGACTGTCTGTGAGGCTATTGATCGTAACGTTCGATTGTGAGCGTGATATTGAGGACAGAGAGCTAAGGGAAATTGACAAGGATGTGTCTGAGGAACAGGATGATGTTCAAAATGATCCTGAACAGGAAGACACACCTAATGAAGAGGAGGACCCAGATGGCACAGATGCTCAAAGAGTCTTCGAATCCAGAAGAGGTGACTTTTCATGGTCATCAAGCCCTCATCATACTCAATGCACAGCACCAAACAAAGAACATCACCAAAATGACTCCACAGTGTACTATTTACACTATATGACCAAAAGTACTGGCACACCCCTCCAATGAATGGGCACCAATGCACAAAGCAAGGTCCATAAAGACATGGATGAGCGGGTTTGGTGTGGAGGAACTCGACCGGCCTGCTCCTCAACCGTTGGGATGGATTAGAGTAGAGACTGTGAGCCAGGTCTTCTCATCCAACATCAGTACCTGACCTCACAAATGTACTTCTGGAAGAAGGGTCAAAAACACCCACAAACACACTCCTAAACCTTGTGGAAAGCCTTCCCTAAACAGATGAAGCTGTTTTAGCTCCAAAGGGTAGCTTTCAATGTTCAATTTAATTTTCAATTTCCACATGCTATTCTGAGTAAGCTAAAGCTGATTTTATGAAAAAAGGACTTTTTTTGCCTTTTTTCCTAACATAAGTCTATATGGGTCAATTTTGACCTGTAACACCACAGATGTCACGATAGGTAATCATGTTAGTTAAAAACAGAAGCATTTTTTTTGGAAGGTGTGCTCTAATATTAGTCTCTTACACTCATAATATATGTACCCATTGTCTTCATTGTAAGATATATAATGAATGAATTTAAACAGTTTTTTTAGAATTGAAAACGAGTGTATATTGTAAGATGAAAGGTCTACGGGGCCAAAAAATTAACATTTAAAACCAGGGACCACAGAAAGTTTTGAGATTTAGTTGGGCCCAATGATGACCCCCATACATTCACACAGTCACGTACACACACAAACACATGACCACCACCAGACAGTGACAGTAATACTTAACTGTAAAAAAAAAAAAAAATCCAACTCACCACTGCTGCCAAAAATCTGCCAGTGAAGTCCACTGCAATCAGTATCTTTTGATATTTCATTATTCAGCCAAGCTCGCCATGCAACACTGAGAATAAACCCACGCCTCCCTCACATCAGCTGCATCCCCCACCGCATCTTCCCCCACATAATTTTTATATATTTCCCCACAAATTTACAGTTGCTTTCTAGTAAATTTCTGACTTTTTCCTCTTGTATACGCATACTTTTTTTCTCATCAATTTGAGACCCCCCACCCTGTTTTTTTCTGGGGAAAGGTGGTTTATTTACTTTAAGGCCATCGACGACTACCAATGTAAGGCAGCCCTGAAGGGCTGTCCCATGCCTCCAGGGTAGTTTTCAACCACTTGGAACCAAATGCCAAGCCCGTGTGAAAATCCGATTCTGTAAAGTAACCAGTAAATATGTACCAGGATGCACAATCAGTAGCCGTTTACTGCTGAAAAGCAAGTTGGGCCTGAGCCCTACTGGCCCAACCAGTTCTGCGGCCCATGTTTAAAACAGTGTTTACATGGCTTAAAAAAGGTCAGATTTTATACAATAAACACCACTATTCAATGACAACGTGTGGTTCGAGATCGGCCAGAAGCTGAGCTATAACGATCGTATTTAGCTAATTTTAGCTAGGAAACTTTTGTGTTGGTACAGAAAAGAGCTAATGTTAGCCACAACAGCTAGCATTAGCATCTGACGTTCATAGGAGATCTGAAACACTGTAATGTTGGTAATGTCTGCAATGTAAATAATGTTGGGTTTACCATGCCCAAAACTGCTCCACTGTCAGCCAAAAATATTGCCTGAAATGGTCGAAGTAGAACAAAAATTTCATACTCGACTGGTGCACATTTTTATAGGGAAAAAAATGTGTAAATTTTCAAGAAGAAAGCTCTGAAATTAATAAAATAAAAAAGTTGCAAATTTATACCAAAAGTCACATGTGTGTGCTGATACAGACCAGTGAGGATGGAGACAGGAGACAGTATTTGGACATTCGCTGTGGATCGCTGCCACTTACTGAGCCCCAGAACTTGTAACTGGGAGAGGCCTACATAACGGACGCCAGCTCGGGGAGCGTTTTTCAGCCCTGACCCCAGGCCTGTGTCTGTCTGCACCTCTCCGTCTCCGCCTGAGAGTTCGCTTTCACCTGCTCAGACTCGCTTCAGGGCTGGCTGGTTAGGGATCATTTTCCGGTTATAATTTATCTCCTCTAAGGCGCAGTATCTGGCTGCCGCTGAAGTTTGAGGTTCCGGCTGTACTGTCAGTCAGCACAATGTCTGCACCTGACCCCCCCCCCCCCCCCAATATACCAGCTCCTTTCTCTCCCCTGCATTGATAAATACGAGTGTTGGAACCTTCCTGCGCCTCCCTCCCAGGGCATTTATCAGGACACCTGAGAATATATTTCATCCCATGGCCAATCCGAGTCACCTGGCCGAAGATGAATAACAGCAGAGTTCTTAAGGTGAGGGGAATATGGCTACTAAAACTCTCAAAGTGAGCGTGACTATTACTATCTCCACAATACAGTCGTCCCATCCCCCAGCAGGCCAGCCTGAAATATAGCACAAAATAAATGTCTGGACATTTGTCATGGAGCAGCGTGACCTGCTCTGATAAGAAAAAACAAAAGACTTGCGAGGAAAACCTCTGCTGCTTTGCCAACAAATTAGGTCTAAACTCCAAAAGCAGCCGAAACCAGATTAGCAGCTTTGATTTGCTTTGATCATTTGTGACACGCCCCCAGAATGGGACGCCACTGCAAATTAAGTTCATTACCTTCATTAGGCACATTAAGCCAAATAATTGTTTTTATGTTGTCCTAATTTTCTGTGCCTGTGAAAACGAGCACCATCACCCCCTGGTACCCCCTCCATGCCCTCCAACACCTGTCTGCCCATGCTGCACACACACACACACATTTATTTCCCTGCACACATTTTGCATCTCGACCTTCGGTTGTTTGCTTTATGAAAATGTTTCCGCCACAGTCGGATTAGATCTTTCTGTTTTTCAGAGCTGTAACGCAAAGCTCGGCGGGACGCTTTGATTCCCCTGTGAGTAATAACCTCTTGTGATGCACGTGGTCTGTGGCTTAATGAGCGGGATTAGATGCGTTTGTGAGGTCCTCAGTCAGAGGACTGGCTTTGGCTGCAGCACGACCGTGGCTCCCCTCTGCAGTGGTTTTCTTCAATTACACTAGAAATGTGCATGCGTGCTGGTTCCATCTCGACTAATAGCCTGCAGACATGGTTGAAATATGGGAGTTGCTGACAAGCCCAAACCATCTTGCTATTTTGCTTATTATAATACTTCACATGGCAATTGTCTATGGAGACGCAGCTGCTGGGAACAGATTGGGACGGGCATTCTTCAGAGGCCACGGCGCTCCGTCAGCGGCAACACTCGCTGGCTGTTTGTGCATGTGTTTATGTGTGTGTGTGTGTGTGTGTGTGCGTGCATGAGGGAACAATGACTGGCATCTCTGTGCATGTGTCTTGTCTCGGTGGGGAGGAGCTGCTGACCTTTGATGATGGGCTGACTGCGCTCCCGGGTTCACCGCGGCAGCCACACACGCACACGCACGCACACACACACACACACACACACACAGAGAGCGGATGCAACTTTCACATGAGGTGCATGGTTAGCAGGTATCCTGGATCTGTGCCCGCCCCGCCCCCACGCATCAGTCCATTTGATCACATCAGTCAGAGCACGACGCATAATTTTATTAATTCGGTGATCCATGTCCACTGAATCCGCGTTATAGCTCAGTATTTGCCATGCAGATCAGCCGAACCGATGACTAGTTATGATATTTCCTTGGTGAGACGCTGCCTCGCAGCTCGTCACGGGGAAATGGAAATGTCTGGTATCTGTGGGAAGGGGCACGGCTTTCCGCTCGCGTCCATCTGGCCGACAGAGAGACCCCGTGGTGCCACTTTCCTCTCGGCAGCCGGCTCGGACCAGAAGAGCATTACGGCTTCTAATCCTGACAGTACGCGCACGTTTGCGTTAATGACCCACATCAGAGTGGCACCATAGTATATCCGATTCATGAAAAAGTGGATTAAAGATCATTTATGTAACAAACCATAAAATAATCATAAGGCATCATCAGAGATTAATTAACCAACTGTGCTGAAAAACTGAAGACAAGTTCAAAAGTCCAATCAGTCTTTCATTTCAGTTTTTCAGAGTGTCGCTCACATTTTCAGCACAATTCTATGTGAATATGTGTGCTTGTATTGTTACTAAGGCTGTGTTTCAATTAAAAAAAATAGTTATTTTATTGCACATTTTTCCATAATTAATTGTGATTAATTGTTAAACTTGTGTAAAATAAAAAAATGAAAAAGCCAGTATACTTTAGCAACTTTTAATTGCATTTTCATTCATTGACTATACTTGTGACTCTCATATTCAACAAAATTACTGCTAGAGAAACATAAAACACTTGATAGGACTTCTTCCCCCCAATTCATTACAAAGAGGGAGTTGACTTCTCTACAGAACTTTCATTTTTATTGTCACATTTCCTGATTTATATTGAAACAGTGAAAGAGAAAGTCAGTGCTTCTACTTATGGTAACTTTCCTAATTATCTCAAACCTTAAAAGTAAAAACAGACCAATTCTTAACTGATTTCCAGAGCCCCTAATCTTAATGGTTCTGACAGAAACTCTACCTCTTTTCATACTTTTGAGCAAACAGCCCTAATCAATGATGATGAGTCAGATGTGCGTGTGTGCACGTATGCCTATGTGTGTGTGCTTTAAGTGTGGTCTGCACATGCACAGGTTGCCCTGAGTACTGGAGGATCAGTTTATTGTGGTGTAAGCTTAAAGGCTGAAAAACAAGACCTACCCTTATTTTAAGCTGAGCCAGCTGCTGAGCCAAACCAGTCACCACTGCTGATGCCACCTTAGAGTCAAAAGCTAATATATTAAAGGGTACCTGTAGTGAATTTTAATCAATAGCCATTTCAAAGGCTCAAATATGATACTAGTGGTTCTGTCCAGTAATTTTGGTCATGATTCTTTCTCAAATATGCGTGAGTTTCAAGTCACTGCTCACTCAGTCAGTCATGGTCAGAGACATCTTGCCTCCTCCATGGGCTGTTTCAGCACGGTAGTGACGCACAGTTGTTGCTTTGTGTGACTGACTGGGCTGCAGTATAGCAGTCAGCAAAGTTTCAGCATCAGAATTTTATGTAACTTTCTACAACCATGTACAAGGAAATCTACCCGCATATAATTTAATGAAATAAAATTCTAGTATATCAAGATTTGTTCAACGTGTTCTGAAGTTACTTGACTGAGAACTTGCCTGTTCGTCAGGTCCCCTTCAGCAGCCGGTCCCCGGAGGTAACTGCGGATCATGCTGTCAATGAAGGCCGTTTCCAAGGACAATTTGTGCAGTATATATCCATGCAGATTCCGTGCCGTTTTCAACTCGGATCTCGACCCACTGAGCATCTGCTGAACGTGTTTACTTGTCCGTGGTAAACACGTTAATCTTCCACGGTAAAGTCGGAAGCAACGATTGTACGTCACTTCCTGCTCCTAATTGGTGTTGACCGAACGGTTTTCATGGGATAAAATTATTCAGTATACTGACTCTAGGGGGTTATTTTTACTGAATAAAAACATTTTTGGTTTATAAGTAATACCTACAGACGTGGACAAAATTGTTGGTACCCCTCTGTTGATGAAAGAAAAACCCACAATGGTCACAGAAATAACTTGAATCTGACAAAAGTGGTAATAAATAAAAATTCTATGAAAATTAACCAATGAAAATCAGACAATGCTTTTGAATTGTGGTTCAACAGAATTATTTTAAAAAACAAACTCATGAAACAGGCCTGGACAAAAATGATGGTACCCTTAACTTAGTATTTTGTTGCACAACCTTTTGAGGCAATCACTGCAATCAAACGATTTCTGTAACTGTCAGTGAGACTTCTGCACCTCTCAGCAGGTATTTTGGCCCACTCCTCATCAGCAAACTGCTCCAGTTGTCTCAGGTTTGAAGGGTGTCTTCTCCTGACGGCATGTTTCAGCTCCTTCCACAGATGTTCAATAGGATTTTGATCAGGGCTCATAGAAGGCCACTTTAGAATAGTCCAATGTTTCGCTCTTAGCCATTCTTGGGTGTTTTTAGCTGTGTGTTTTGGGTCATTATCCTGTTGCAAGACCCATGACCTGCGACTGAGACCAAGCTGTCTGACACTGGGCAGCACATTTCTCTCTAGAATACCTCAATAGTCTTGAGATTTCATTGTACCCTGCACAGATTCAAGACACCCTGTGCCAGATGCAGCAAAGCAGCCCCAGAACGTAACAGAACCTCCTCCATGTTTCACAGTAGGGACAGTGTTCTTTTCTTGGTATGCTTCATTTTTGCATCTGCGAACACAGAGCTGATGTGCCTTGCCAAAAAGTTCCAGTTTTGTCTCGTCTGTCCATAGGACATTCTAACTAACTAAATAACCTACACTTATATAGCGCTTTTCTAGTCACAAAGACCACTCAAAGCGCTTTCACTAGTACTAACCCTCTATTCTAAGGGCCTATAGGAAACAGATATCTAGGGACAATTTAGAACAGCCAATTAACCTAACATGCATGTCTTTGGATTGTGGAAGGAAACCGGAGCCCCCGGAGTAAACCCACGCAGCACAAGGAGAACATGCAAACTCCACACAGAAAGGTTCCAACCCCGGCCAGCCTGGAGATTCGAACCAGGAACCTTCTAGCTGTAAGGCAACAGTGCTAACCACTGCACCACCGTGCTGCCCACATTCTCGCAGAAGCTTTGTGGCTTGTCAACATGCAGTTTGGCAAATTCCAGTCTGGATTTTTTATGATTTGTTTTCAACAGTGGTGTCCTCCTTGGTCGTCTCCCATGAAGTCCACTTTGGGCCAAACAACGACGGATGGTGCGATCTGACACTGATGTACCTTGACCTTGGAGTTCACCATGAATGTGTTTAGAGGTTGTTCTGGGCTCTTTTGTTACCATTTGTATTATCTGTCTCCTCCTGCGGCCACGTCCAGGGAGGTTGGCTACAGTCCTGCGGCTCTTAAATTTCTGAATATGTGCAACTGTAGTCACAGGAATATCAAGCTGCTTGGAGATGGTCTTATAGCCTTTACCTTTAACATGCTTGTCTATAATTTTCTTTCTAATCTCCTGAGACAACTCTCTCCTTTGCTTCCTCTGGTCCATGTTTAGTGTGGTACACACCATGTCACCAAACAGCACAGTGACTACTTGTCACCCTTTAAATAGGCCGACTGACTGATTACAAGTTTGTAGACACCTGTGATGTTAATTAGAGGACACATCTTGGTTGAACATGTCCCTATGGCCACATTATTTTCAGTCTTTTCTAGGGGTGCCATCATTTTTGTCCAGGCCTGTTTCATGAGTTTGTTTTTTAAAGTAATTCTGTTGAACCACAATTCAAAAGCATTGTCTGATTTTCACTGGTTATTTTTCATAGAATTTTTATTTATTACCACTTTTGTCAGATTCAAGTTATTTCTGTGACCATTGTGGGTTTTTCTTTCATTAACAGAGGGGTACCAACAATTTTGTTCACGTCTGTCAAGCAGGATTAATGTTGTTATAATGACCAGTACAGGTTTCCTTTAATCAGCATTAGTTTCTACCCTTGTAAACTTAAGCAAACAGAGATGCACATCTATCCTTATCCTGAAGTAAAAGACAGAAAATTGTCACTGTCTGGCACAAACCTCGTATCTCAAAAACAGATATTCTTGAGGAAAGGAAAAAAATTCCCTATATTTTCTTAATGATTTAGCAATTGGGGGTGACTGTGGTGCAGGTGTAGTGTGGCTGACTCCTGATTGGAGAGTCAGCGGTTCGATTCCTGCTCTGTCTGCCGTCTGCATGTCAAAGTGTCCTTGAGCAAGACACTGAACCCCAGTTGCTCCTGGCGGGTCAGGCCAGCGCCTGTGTATGGCAGCTCCACAACCATCAGTGTGTGAATGGGTGGATAGCAGGATCTGTAAAGTTCTTTGGTCATCTCGAGATGAGAAAAAGCACTATATAAGGGAATACCATTTACTGTTATAAGATTTTTTTTCACATAGCTTTCATGATTTTTAAAAATTGTTTGATAGCAGTAAAAAATATCAGCAGACACACCTGCTGACCAGTAGAATGAGTTCATACAAAAAATGAATAAAAAAGATTAAATATGGAGATACGAGGTTTTTACCCAACAACAACGAGAGTTTAGCCAGTTTAGAAACTGGCTAAACTGGCTAAACTGGCAAAAGCCAGTTTTCTAAACTGGCTTTTGGTACGTGGAATGTCACCTCTCTGGTGGGGAAGGAGCCTGAGCTGGTGTACGAGGTTGAGCGATACCGGCTAGATATAGTCGGCCTCACCTCAACACACAGCTCTGGTTCCGGAACCAGTCTCCTGGAGAGGGGCTGGAGCTTGGCCTTTTCTGGAGTTGCCCCGGGCAAGAGGCGACGAGCAGGGGTGGGTATTCTTGTATCGCCCCACCTTGCTGCCTCTATATTGGAGTTTTCCCCGGTGGACGAAAGGGTTGCTTCCCTACGCCTTCGGGTTGGGAAACGGGTCCTGACCATCATTTGTGCCTATGCACCAAATGATGTTTCAGAGTACCCACCCTTTTTGGAGTCTGTGACTGGGGTGTTGGAGGGTACTCCTCCTGGAGACTCCATTGTCCTACTGGGGGACTTCAATGCGCATGTGGGCAACGACAGTGAAACCTGGAGAGGGGTGATTGGGAGGAACGGCCTGCCCGATCTGAACCCGAGTGGTGTTCAGTTATTGGACTTCTGTGCTAACCACAGTCTGTCCATAACGAACACCATGTTCAAGCATAAGGGTGTCCATATGTGCACCTGGCACCAGGACACCCTAGGTCGCAGGTCGATGATCGATTTTGTTATCGTATCATCAGACCTGCGACCGTATGTCTTGGACACCCGAGTAAAGAGAGGTGCAGAGCTGTCAACTGATCACCACCTGGTGGTGAGCTGGATCCGATGGCAGGGGAGGAAGCCGTTCAGACCTGGTAGACCCAAACGTATAGTGAGGGTGTGCTGGGAGCGTCTGGCTGAGGCCCCTGTCCGGGAGGTCTTCAACTCCCACCTCCGGAAGAACTTCAACCACATTCCGAGGGAGTCTGGAGACATGGAGTCTGAATGGGCCATGTTCTCCACCTCTGTTGTTGAAGCGGCGGCCCAGAGCTGCGGCCGCAAGGTGGTCGGTGCATCTCGTGGTGGCAACCCCCAAACCAAGTGGTGGACACCAGTGGTGAGGGGGGCCATTAAGCTGAAGAAGGAGTCCTATCAAGCTTGGTTGGCTTGTGGGACTCCCGAAGCAGCTGAGGTGTACCGGCAGGCCAAGCGGAGTGCAGCTCGGGTGGTTGCTGAAGCAAAAACGCGAGTATGGGAGGAGTTCGGTGAGGCCATGGAACAAGACTTTCGGTCGGCTTCAAAGAGATTCTGGCAAACTGTTCGGCGGCTCAGGAGGGGAAAGCAGCTCCCCGTCCACACTGTGTATGGTGCGGATGGGACACTGTTGACTTCAACTGGGGATATCGTCGGGCGGTGGAAGGAATACTTCGAGGATCTCCTCAATCCCACTGATACGCCTTCCACAGAGGAAGCAGGGTTTGGGGACGAGGGGGATGACTCGCCTATCACAGGGGCTGAGGTCGCCAAGGTGGTTAAAAATCTCCTTGGTGGCCGGGCCCCAGGGGTGGACGAGATTCGCCCTGAGTACCTCAAGGCCCTGGATGTTGTTGGGTTGTCATGGTTGACACGCCTCTGCAACATTGCGTGGAGGTCGGGGGCAGTGCCTTTGGCATGGCAAACCGGGGTGGTGGTTCCTCTCTTCAAAAAAGGGGACCGGAGGGTGTGCTCCAACTTTAGAGGGATCACACTCCTCAGCCTCCCTGGGAAGGTCTATGCCAAGGTACTGGAGAGGAGAGTCCGGCTGTTGGTCGAACCTCGGATTCAGGAGGAGCAATGTGGTTTTCGTCCTGGCCGTGGGACATCGGACCAGCTCTTTACCCTCTCGAGAATTCTTGAGGGTTCGTGGGAGTTTGCCCAACCAGTTTACATGTGTTTTGTGGACTTGGAGAAGGCATTTGACCGCGTCCCTCGTGGATTTTTGTGGGGGGTGCTTCGGGAGTACGGGGTATCGGGCTTGTTGTTACGAGCTATTCGGTCTCTGTACGACCGTTGTGAGAGTTTGGTTCGTATTGCCAACACTCGGTCGGAGTCATTCCCAGTGAGAGTTGGACTCCGCCAGGGCTGCCCTTTGTCACCGATCCTGTTCATAATTTTTATGGACAGGATTTCTAGGCGCAGCCAGGGAATGGAGGGTGTCATACTTGGTGACCACAGGATCTCATCTCTGTTGTTTGCAGATGATGTTGTCCTGTTGGCTTCATCCAGCAATGACCTACAGCTCTTGCTGGGACGGTTTGCTGCTGAGTGTGAAGCGGCTGGGATGAGAATCAGCACCTCCAAGTCCGAGTCCATGGTCCTCAGCCGGAAAAAGGTGGATTGTCCTCTCCGGGTTGGGGACAGGCTCCTGCCCCAAGTGGAGGAGTTTAAGTATCTTGGGGTCTTGTTCACGAGTGAGGGGAAAATGGAGCGAGAGATCGACAGACGGATTGGAGCAGCATCTGCAGTGATGCGGACGTTGTACCAGTCTGTTGTGGTGAAGAGGGAGCTTAGTTCTAAGGCAAAGCTGTCGATTTACCAGTCAATCTACGTTCCTACTCTCACCTATGGTCACGAGCTTTGGGTAATGACCGAAAGAACGAGATCGCGGATACAAGCGGCTGAAATGAGCTTTCTCCATAGTATTGCTGGACTCACCCTCAGAGATAGGGTGAGGAGCTCAGTCATCCGGGAGAGGCTCAGAGTAGAACCGCTGCTCCTCCACATTGAAAGGAGTCAGTTGAGGTGGTATGGGCATCTGATTAGGATGCCTCCTGGACGCCTCCCACTTGAGGTGTTTCAGGCACGTCCCACTGGGAGGAGACCCCGGGGCAGACCCAGGACTCGGTGGAGAGACTATGTCTCCCAGCTGGTCTGGGAACGCCTTGGTATCCCCTCTGAAGAGCTGGAGCAGGTGGCTGGGGAGAGGGAAGTCTGGGCTTCTCTGCTTGAACTGCTGCCTCCGTGACCCGGACCTCCGGAAAAGCGGTAGAAGATGGATGGATGGATGGAACAACGAGAGTAAAAAAAAACATAACAAATGTGAAGACGTTTTCTTTATTGAAATGATTAGTGCAGTGCCTGGTCACATGACCATATAAGGGGTTGTTCAGTTCAGTAGGAACTTCTTATAAGATAAGGAGTTCTGAACAGCTCCTTATAAGGTCTTCTAAGGGAGACCCGGTTTCAGAGCTCGGCTTAGGCCCAAATTTTTAGCATTTTATTCCACTGGCCTTCAGCACCTGTGCTGTGAATTTCAGCCCCCAACTCCCAGTGGTTATACTTTTTCCACCTCTGTGTTCATTTAATAGCTCCCCTATGGACGTTAAAGATTCCCCCCCCTAAATTTCCACATATCCGGGGAGGCTGAAATTAGGGGATGCACACCCTTGTAACCTCAGCAAAGCACTTATCAAATCTGAGGTCAGTCTGACAAACGGTTTGAGAGATATGCAAGGAACAGACAGATAGAGAATCCTTGTATTTATAGATAGATGCTACGACGATGTCAAATATGATAACTAATATTGACAGTTTCACACCTTAAACTTGGTGAACTTTCTGTAACATCTTAAAGGAAGTAGCAACTCTCACTAACTATGGTTAGAAGGGCTGTTCAACACTGTCAGTCTCAGGGCTACAACCATATATGCAGTAAAAACACCTGAGGCCCCATTCACTGGAAAATATGTTGGTTAGTTTGTTTGTCTGTCAGCAGGATTACACAAAAACTACTTGATGGATCTGGATGAAATTTTCACCAAAAGTGGTCTTTGGGCTACACACAAGCCCATTACATTCTGGAGGTAATCCATGAGTGCGTACCTTCACCAAGGCTCAATGTCCTAGCAATGGTTTAGCAGGATTACACAAAACTACTGGATGGAGTTTTACCTCCGCCAAGATTTTTACCTTTAACTGATATGCAGTGGCAGAGCGGAGTTTGGGTGAACAACAGCCTTGGTGGAGGTATGCGCTCTCTGAGTGCCCTCTAGTTTTGTTATATTTTCACCATGATGCTACATCCAACTGTTAGCATTAGCTTGGCTAGGCAGTCAGAGTCATTCAGTCTAACCATATTAGAGCTCACCTCAGTGGGGAGAGGCTGACGGACCGGCTGCCTAGCATTAGCTTAACCTGTTGCACTCCGGGATACCGCGGGCGGTCACATCTCTGCGTCTCAGTGCGCACTGAAAAAAAAAAAGCTGCATTTCCGTTCTTCCAGTACAGACGCAGCCGCGAACAGAAAGCCAAAGGAGTGTTTTGATTGGTTTAGATTTGATTGACCTTTCATTCGACTAATAAGAGCCTTGAATTGGGTTTCTGAAACCTTGAAGAACCAATGACTGAAAACCTAGCAAGAAGGACCTGCCTACCAACGACAGCGAATACAACGAGCCAATTGAAGCAGAGAAGTTCGACGATTGCAACGCGTGCGTCCCGTGCGTAAAATCTGTTTTGTGTAAGCCGCTGGGTAACACACCAGTGTGGAAGATACGAATAAGGGTCACCAGTGTGGAGGCAAGGATCAAATAAGTGCAGGCGGACACGGCGAACTAAAGGTTAAAAGGGTGCTTTATTCTTCCTCCATCATGAGGCTCACTCAGTGCTGTGGCAGCGCGCTGGTGTGAGCCCTGCGTCTCTAGAGTGTCAGAATGCGAGTGACAGTTGTGTGTAACGGTAGCGTTCGCCAGTCTTTTTTTATTACTACTGTTCTTATTTGTTTTGAAAAATCGTTCGCAAAAACAGCCATCATGGAAGCTGAGATGGTTTGATCGGGTCGCGTGACCAGAACAACGAGTTGTAACAAATGGACCAGCGTCATGTTCGTCTGACAATGAGGAACAGATGTTCGCCAGCGACACTGCTGTTGTGGACAAGTAAGTGTTATAAGCTAAATTATTCTTTATCACTGAAAATAGTAATAAGATAAGCCTTTATTAGTCCCACAATGGGGAAATTCCAGGATTGCAACAGCACAGGGATAGCAACACTCAGAGCAACAATCAGAAAGCAAGAAAAAACAAGAGCAGCTAGTATACATATGTACATATTACTATAAATATATACAGTATATATGACACACAGTGTGGAGCATTGTGGTTGGTGGATGTGCAGCAGAAAGTCTAAGCTCTCTCTCCGCGGATGCGGCGGGCCAGCTGGATGTCTTTGGGCATGATGGTGACCCTCTTGGCGTGGATGGCGCACAGGTTGGTGTCCTTGAAGAGACCCACCAGGTAGGCCTCGCTGGCCTCCTGCAGAGCCATGACGGCAGAGCTCTGGAAGCGCAGGTCGGTCTTGAAGTCCTGAGTGATCTCCCTCACCAGGCGCTGGAAGGGCAGCTTACGGATGAGTAGCTCCGTGGATTTCTGGTAGCGACGGATCTCTCTCAGAGCCACGGTACCGGGCCTGTAACGGTGAGGTTTCTTCACTCCGCCAGTGGCCGGAGCGCTTTTTCGAGCAGCCTTGGTGGCCAGCTGCTTCCTGGGGGGCTTTTCCTCCAGTAGATTTAAGGGCGGTCTGCTTGGTTCTTGCCATCGCTCTTTATTATTCTGTCTTATATTTCTTGCACGCTGCCTAAACTCCAGCCCAGCACCCGCATCGTTTTTGCTTCAGTTCCCCGGTATGTCGAGTTTCTCCGTTAGCACCAGGTGGCGGTTGAGTGCTAGCTAGCTCTTCCCTGCTGTATCATCTCCTGCTGTAAACAGAGGCTCCGTCCGCCGACTCGGGAGACCTTTGGGGCGATCTGTGTGTCCGTCATATATATAGAGTGAAAGGTGTGCCGGATCAGAAAGTTATCACCGGATCAGAAAGAAGAAGGAAGATAAAAAGACTCAGAATTGAGCCGCTGTTGCAAAAGGCAGCCAACTCGTGTGGCGCCGGAACCGGAAGTCATAATAAAAATGACTTTTGACCGATCAGTAATTACAACGTTTTTTGTGCGCCGAGCAACTCTGTAGCGGGGGGAGTGGGGGAGTTGTTATCCTCTACATTGCAGATATTTTAGTATAATTTTTAGTGCACTGTAGGTTATTTTTTCTTGTAAAAAAAGGCCACACATTTTTTACGTGGCATGCTTCTTTGTGTGTGTGGGGCTTGTTTGTTCATTCATTCATTCATGAATGAATAAACAACCCCCCCACACACACACACAACCCTGAGTGTCACCTTTCATTAGAGCCCAAGATCAAGCTTCTATATTGAATCATTCAAAAGTTACAGACGTTTTTCCAAATTGTGCCATTTGGCACAATTTGGCACAGTTCAAAAACGCCTGGGAACAATCTGAGAAAAAAGCTGTGTAATATATTCATTTTTTGTGGTATTGTTACAAAATTTTGACCTCAGCTGGATAACACTTGGTTCTACATTTCTGTTGCATTTTCCAGCCAGTAGCTGACAGCTGTGTGTTATTTGCAAGCATTTGTATCTAAAAAAACACCCAGGCGAACTTTATTTTCTTCAAGTTCAGTATGTTTAGATGACTGTTACTCAGTGGCAGGAGCACTTAGAGAGATTATGACTGTTTTGCAAAAAAATTCAAAGTGTTTTCTTTTAAATGAGACCAACCCCATGAAAATGCTGCAAAGGGTTGAAGAACAGCTTTTGATTTACTTTGGGTACGTTATTTTTAGGCGTTTTTAAGGAAATTGACCGGAGTGCAAGGGGTTAACTGTTGATCCGGCTGGTTTTGATCGCTATTTTCTATAAATTCTATTCACGCCCCCACTGGAATCGTTGTTCATCTACCAACACTTAGCCATATACATTGCTCTTGAATGTTTTTAGTTTTGCCTTGGGCCACCATTTACTCATTGTGAATGTTTCTGTGCTTATTGTACTCCAGGGACTTGTTATCTCCTGTCGACCACTAAAATCACACACCCCTGTCCACCAGTGATGCTTTATTTCATCCTTTAAGACAAATTTACGTTAGCTGGCTCAGGCTTGTGTGACAGAGATCATCCTGCGCAGTTCGCCCCACACGGGACACGAACTCGCGACCTCTCAGTCAACTAACACAGTTCGAGCATGGGAGACACAGCACGATCGCGCTGAGCTAAAGGTCCGACCGATAGCTCAGCGCTACCGATACTGTATGAGGCTTTTGGGAGGGAGGTTTACTAACGTTCTACGCCGAACAGTACTAGTTGGCATCCGTTACACTCTCCCCCTTAAACCTCACTCCCATGCCGGGTTCACGGCACCAGTGTGACAGAGATCATCCTGCGCAGTTCGCCCCACACGGGACACGAACTCGCGACCTCTCAGTCAACTAACACAGTTCGAGCATGGGAGACACAGCACGATCGCGCTGAGCTAAAGGTCCGACCGATAGCTCAGCGCTACCGATACTGTATGAGGCTTTTGGGAGGGAGGTTTACTAACGTTCTACGCCGAACAGTACTAGTTGGCATCCGTTACACTTGCTCAGGTGTAAGAGCAATGTGATCTATTGCTCTGTGCTTGACTGACATTTACGTTGATTTACCTTCACTTCTTCTTCTTCTGGCTTGCTCCCTTATCAGGGGTCCCAACAGTGGATCATAGTCCACACATTTGATTTGGCAGGGATTTTATGCCCCATTTACCCAGGCTTGGGCTGGGCACTAGGCTTGTCCTCCCCTCTGTGGCTGGGTGACCAACTTTCCTTTCCCCATTCTATTGTGTTTAGCATGACCTGGCTGGGGCTTGAACCCACAACCTCCCAGCTATGGAGTGGATGCTCTATGACTCAAGATGAGTAGAAGAATTTTCAGGCATTTAAAGAGACATGCACTGAATTGAGCTGTTCTGCAGAAGGCTGCAAATGATGGTTTACAATGATGCTGCAACAATTAAATAAAAATTATTAAAGGCAATTTGACCAAAGATATGCAACAAACATCCCATGAAGACCTGTGGGAGCTGTTAACATGTGGGAAAAGTGCAGTAAAGGTAAAGCCAACTTTATTGTCATTCAATCCATACAGCCAATCATGTACAGTAGAGACGAAATTACTTTTCTCCTATCTACAATGTTAATCACATCTAGAATCAGAGGGGTCGCTGCCATGCAAGGCGCCGCCACAAATTTCCCTCCTCCATTCCATTATTGCTGAGCACCAAGCTGGATGGCAGAAAGTTCCACTTTTATAAGGTCTTTGGCATGACCCGGCCGGGATTTGAACCCAGGCCTCCCGGTTGTGGGGCGGATGCTCTAGGCCACCACTGCAGTTTTAGTAAATGGCACTTCTAACATTAAATACAGCATTCTGTAAAACAAGCCGAATTAATTTAAACAATATGTTCGGATTCTGAACAAACTGGATGGGTAACAAACAGACAAACCAGGTTACTAAGAATGAACTGCATTGCATTACCTTTTTGCATAATCACCATTTTCAGGCAATTCCTTTATGCGTCACAACAGAAGTGACATCAGCTCTAGCAGTACGCCCCATGTGAAAACGCACATCAGTGGATGGAAATTTCGTATGCAGTTAAAATGCACAACTGTTAGAAACGTGGCAAAATATTTTTTGGCGATTATGAACCCAAAGTCTCGCTCATTTGGTCTCTTTTCCCACTATTCTATTAACTAGGATACGACTTGTGTAACAGAAATGCTTTTATTCTCCTTAACGAGGTCCTGATGCAGCAGTGACTCGTTTGGCGAGACGGCGCGTTATCCACAGAAACAATTGAGGTGCAGCTGTTAATTACGAGCGATTGTCTGGAAAAGGTCACGCAGGTGGGGATCAGGCGGCGGCGGGCTGGAGGCGAGCCTTTTGTCTGCGCACACATTGAATGAGAGGGACAGCTTTTCTCTGTGAACCCTTTGTACATTAACCAACATTTATCACAAAAAACTGACACCATCAGGAGGCACACGATGTTCTTTGATATTGAGAGAAAAAAAAAAAAGAAAGAAATGAGGCTCCTCTCTCTAATGGAGAAAATTATTTAAAATCTAAAAAGCAGAGAGGGAAAAGCATTTCTCTCCCACCCATCGCCAAAAGTCCCTCTTCAGGGGCTGATTTTTGCTGATCCCCTCCACCTGCTCTGTGTTCTCTTTGTGCTCTGCTTGTTGTGAGACACTATCGGATTTTATTTCTGAATAAATGCTCCGCTTTGGCCTTGAGTGTCATTCTTCTGTTTTTATAAAAATCATCAAGCTGAAGCTCTCAAATGTTGCACTGAGCACATTTAACGACTGTAAAATGTTCATTTGCCTCTCATCAGCTCAGTGGTAATACACAAATGCGGAACAAAACAGCCACCTACTGATCCCCAAAACAGAGCGCTGCACGTTTCCCATTCCACCGCGTTCAACAGCCTGAGCACAAGTGTCAGTGTTTGTGTGGGCGGTAGTGCACTCACTCTGCGGGCACTGCTCGCTGGTGCAGTTCACAGACTGGAGGTCGAGCCCCTGGCAGTCTTTGCCCCCCGTGCCAGGTGAGGGCTGGGTGCACTCCCTGCTCCGCCACATGGAGCAGTCTGCGCCGCACGCCGACCACTTGCTCCACTCACTCCATCCTCCGTCCACTAGAAATAATGACACAATAAATAAAGGGTGAGGACAAAACATCAGAACCTAAATAGATTTTCTTCACTCTATTTTCCAGGGCTAAACTGTCTCCAGACGTGGGTAGAGTAGCTAGAAACTGTCCTCAAGTAGTTTCACCCAGTGGGTGATCGGAAATATTTCACCAAGGGAGATGGGGCGTATTCACAAATTCTGAATAAGGTACAAATGTAAATTAGGTACAAATTTGCAAGAATAAAGATGCAAATGTATGATAAAAGATGACATTTTAAAAATTCAAAAAGTCACAAATTACAATTTAATTAGAGGGTAAAAAAATCAACTAGTATCTGGATGAGTGTTGCAGATTTATAGGAAAAGAAGCTGCAAATTTAGCTGAAAAAAGCTGAAAACTTACAATTGAATTCAACTTTATTTATATCGCCATTTCACAACAACACTCATCTCATAGCACTTTCAACTGTAGGGGAAACCCCCACAACTGCAGAAAGACCCCAGCAATCAGGCGATCCCCTGTGAGCAAGCACTTGGCAACGGTGGAGAGGAAAAACTCCCTTTTAACAGGAAGAAACCTCCAGCAGAACCAGGCTCAGGGAGGGGCAGTTATCTGTTGCGACTGGCTGGGGGATGAGGGGATAGAGAAGATGAAAAGAACAGACGTAGAGAGCAAACAGCACGATGGGGACTCAATCTATGGGAGAGAACAAACAGATGTTAATGACCAGCAAAAAAAAATATTTCATTGAGAGTGAAGAAAGGAGTGAAGCCCAGTGCATTATTGGAGGTCCCCCGGCTGCCTAAACCTATTAGCAGCATAACTAAAGGAGGGCTCAGAGACACATGATCCCTCCCTAATTTTAGGCTATATCAAAAAGGAAGGTTTTAACCCTATTCTTAAAAACAGAGATCAAGTCTGACTCCCGAATCCAGATTGGCAGCTGGTTCCACAGGAGAGGAGCTTGATAACTGAAGGCTCTGCCTCCCATTGTACTTTTGGAGATTCTAGGTATTACAAGTAATCCAGCATTTTGGGAGCATAGTGCTCTGTTAGGAGAATAGGGTAGTATCAGATCTTTTAAATAAAAAGGGGCCTGATTGTTTAGAGCTTTGAAAGTGAGAAGAAGGATTTTAAACTTAATTCTAAACTCTATGGGAAGCCAATGAAGGGAGGCCAGAACCGGAGAGATATGATCTCTCTTTCTAGTACCTGTTAAAACTCTTGCTGCAGCATTTTGGATCAACTGAAGACTTTTTAAAGATGTTTTAGGACAACCCGATAATAAAGAGTTACAATAATCTAATCTAGAGCGTAGATCGTAACGAAAGCGTGAATCAGTTTCTCAGCATCACTCTGAGACAAGATGCTCCTAATCTTGGCAATATTACGCAAATGATAGACGGCAGTCTTAGAAACAAATTTAATATGTGAACTGAAAAACAGATCTTGATCAAAAATAACTCCAAGGTTCCTCAGAGTAACTGCATCCAAACTAAAAGTTTGATTTGGAAATGTATTTCTAAGGTTTTTTGGATCAACAAGAATGATTTCAGTCTTATCTGAATTTAATAGCAGGAAATTACAAGTCATCCAAGCTTTGATTTCCTTAAGACAGACTTCTAGCTTGGCTAATTGATTACGATCATCTGGCTTCATCGACAGGTATAATTGTGTGTCACCTGCATAACAATGAAAATGTATACAGTGCTTTCTAATAATGTTGCCTAACGGAAGCATATATAAACTAAAAAGAGTAGGGCCTAGCACAGATCCCTGTGGAACTCCATGACTGAGCTTTGAGTTGAAAGAAAACTCATTACTGACATGAACAAACTGGAACCTATCAGATAAATAAGACCTAAACCACTGCAGCGAAGTTCCATTAGTCCAACATAGTGTTCTAATCTATCAAGTAGAATATTATGATCGATAGTATCAAAAGCTGCACTAAGGTCTAAAACGACAAGTACAGAAACAAATCCATTGTTAGATGTGATAAGGAGGTCATTAGTGACCTTCACTAAAGCTGTTTCAGTACTATGATGGATTCTAAACCCAGACTGAAACTCTTCAAATAAACCATTTCCCTGCAAGTGGTCAAATAATTGCGTAGCAACAACTCTTTCTAAGATTTTTGAAATGAAAAGCAGATTAGAGATTGGTCTATAGTTAGCTAAAGCTCCTGGATCCAGCGTTGGCTTCTTGAATAAGGGTTTAATTACGGCAGTTTTAAAAGCCTGCAGTACATGGCCTAAAGTTAATGAAGAATTGATTATTTGAAGAATAAAGCTATCAATAAATGGGAAGACTTCTTTAACCCTCAAGCGACCGAGTGGGGTCATTTACGACCCCAGCCATATAATTTAATGTGCCGTCTCTTTATTTTTTATCCAAATTTTCTTTCCTAGCATGAATTTGTCAGTCTACTAATCCTACACACTTTCATAGTTTTTTGCAGGGATCAACCAATTGGTGTGGCGTAGACATCGCAAACTCTCGTGGGGTCATTTATGACCCCGAAGAGAAGCACTGGTTTTTAAACATTGGTTTTATAAATTTTATTCAAATGTTTCACTTCTAATAGTTAGTTAGTTAATCCCTTCACACCTGAAGGTGTATATGGGCGGCGCCTGTCTCCGTTTCTCTGACCCTAGGCCACACAGCTACTGTAAGTAGTGAAAGCTACAGCGGGGGGTCAGTCCTCTGGTAGCTCTGTGTGTAACTTTACTTTCCCCATTCCATTATGCGGAGCACCACGCTAGAAGGCAGAAAGCACCATTTTTATATGGTCTTTGGTATGACCCGGCCGGGATTTGAACCCCTGCCTCCCGGGTGTGGGGCGGATGCTCTACCAACTGATCCACCACTCCGGTTTCCACTTCTAATCAGTACTTTATATTGTATTGCAGTGAACCATGGCTAACAGACCTAGGATAGCAAGATTTACATTTGTCTGTTTGTCTGGATTTGTCTGTTTGTCTGTTTGTTTGTCTGTTTGTTAGCAAGATAACTCAAAAAGTTAAGGACGGATTTTCATGAAATTTTCACAGATTGTCAGAAATGGGGTATCCTACAGATGATTAGATTTTGGTGGTGATCCGGATCACCGTCCACAAGAAAACTGCCATTACGCAAAATGCCATAATAGGTATCATGATCATCATCGTAACTACAATAATAGGTATCATCATCATCGTGATGATGATATGATGACTATGATGACTATGATGATGATGATGATGATGATACCTATTATTGTAACTATGATGATAATAACTATGATGATGATGATGATGTTCCAAGAGTGAACTGACAAGGACTGTCTAAATAAATGTAATGTTGTTCTTACAGTCTGCGTTTTGGTTATTTCTTGCAATAAAAGTATTATTAGCAAACACATTTTACATTAGATCATTATAAAATACCTGTCTTAAATACAGGGAGTAGTTTTGGTATGATAAACCTCCAACCAGCCATTTATAATAAGGATCCCTGTACAGAGCACAATGGGGTCATAAATGACCCCACATGGTCATTTCAGTCCATAAAATAGCTTGGTCGCTTGAGCGTTAAATAACTTGGCAGGAATAGGATCTAAAAGACAAGTTGAAGGCTTGGATGAGGAAATTATTTTATCTAACTCAAAAAGGTCAATTGTAGTAAACTCATCCAAACAGATATCACTTGAAGGAGTTGTAGTAAGATAAGATAAGATAAGATAAGCCTTTATTAGTCCCACAATGGGGAAATTCCAGGATTGCAACAGCACATGGATAGCAACACTCAGAGCAACAATCAGAAGGCAAGAGAAAAAAAAACAAGAGCAGCAAGTATACATATGTACATATATATATACAGACACACAGTGCGGAGCATTGTAGCTAGATGGGATAGATATATAAATATATAAACACACAGTGTGGAGCATTGTAGCTAGATGGAATAAATATGTAAATATATAAACACACACAGTGCGGAGCATTGTAGCTAGATGGAATAAATATGTAAATATATAAACACACACAGTGCGGAGCATTGTAGCTAGATGGAATAAATATGTAAATATATAAACACACACAGTGCGGAGCATTGTAGCTAGATGGAATAAATATGTAAATATATAAACACACACAGTGCGGAGCATTGTAGCTAGATGGAATAATATGTAGATATATAAACACACAGTGCGGAGCATTGTAGCTAGATGGAATAGATATATGAATATATTGTAACGTCGGGGCCATGTTAAGGGGGGCAGGGATTTCCCAGCATGCTTTGCCAGTTGAAAACGTTACTGTGTGTGTGTATTAAATGTGTTATTACTGAGTTATACTGCTGTGTCATTATAACTGCGTTATAATGACCCAGCAGTGTTTAGCAGGATTAGGGCAAGATGTATCATGTGTGTGTAACCATGATTGAAACGGAGGTCTGGGAGAATGACCTCCCCTCCTCTCTGTGCTCAGAAGTGAGTTGGGGGTCGGTGGTGTGTAAATAAAGCCTGTTCATCACAACCATCTTGCTCCTCTTTCTTTGTGTGAATCCCGCAAACGTCACAATATAAACACACAGTGCGGAGCATTGTAGCTAGATGGAATAAATATGTAAATATATAAACACACACAGTGCGGAGCATTGTAGCTAAATGGAATGAAACAGCACATCCGTCTACTTAGTTATCCTACATGGTATGATTATGTACCCATACATATTCTCACCCTCCATAGCGACCGGTATTTTCCTCGTTGTATACCGGAGGGGACCATTGTGTAAGTCTATTGCGTCTTTTGCATTCAAAACTATTAGGTTGTCACGTCTTTTTGCTATCTCTGCGAGCAGCCCTGCTTAGGTTGTACAGTCTGATAGTAGTTACTGTATTTAAGTTAATGGTGGGAAGAATCTGACTGATTTTATCTCTGATAGATGAAATTTTATTATTGAAAATGTTCATAAAGTCCTGACTAGTAAGCTCTAAGGGCTGACTAAGTCCTGACTCTTTGTCAGCCTGGCTACAGTGCTGAAAAGAAACCTGGGATTATTCTTGTTCTCTTCTATTAATGCAGAATACAGTGATCCCTCGCTACTTCGCGCTTCACCTTTCGCGCCCTCAGTGCATTGTGGATTTTTCAAAAATATTCATCAAAAATTCAAAATTGAGAAAAAATGGGCGGGCGCTAGCAGAAGGCAGGGAGACTACATTACAACATCAGGTATCAACACGGAGAGCCTGCACAACTCAAAATCCACCTCTGACCACCGCTCCACTCCTCTCCGCCCACCTCTTCACTGCTTGGGAATCTCGCAAGCTGATTGGCCGAGACGTTTCACCTCGCAAGCTGATTGGCCGAGACGTTTTACCCAGCTTCTCTCCCATACCCAGCGAAGGAAGACCGCATTCATTGTTCTTTATCGCTAGTCTCGCCGCGTGGAACTTTTCGCTGTTCTCTTGTGCCTTTTTGTGCGAAATAGTCTTCCTGTCGATCCACTACGCCACCTCCTGCAGCTTCTCCAGCTCTATCGGAAGCTGCCCTCGACGATCCTGCGCCTCTAGCACCTGAAGATGAGGCGTCACCTGAGGAGCAGTAAAGCTCTCATTAACCTGTGCAGTAAATCATCTTCATCTTGAGTTACGTATCTTGTTATAAGAATAAAAGAGTTCTAAAAACATATTTATGTACACTTTATTTACATCTACGTATGTATGTACACTTACACACACACACACACACACGTATCATATGAGAGAGAGAGTGAGAGAATGAACGTACGTATTATTTATGGGTGACGTCATTAGGGGTGACGCTACTTCGCGGTTTTTCACTTTTCGCGGTCGGTTCTGGAACCCATTAACCGCGATAAGTGAGGGATCACTGTAATAACTTGTTCTAGCTTTTCTAAGAGATTTTTTATAAATTAAAAGATGATTTCTCCAAGCTAAATAGATTTCATCTAAATTAGTGGAGTGCCATTTTCTTTCTAATTGACGAGTCATCTGTTTTAAGCTACGAGTTTCTGTCTTGAACCAAGGAGTTAGAAATCTCTGATTAGATTTTTTCTTTTTTAAAGGGGCCACCATGTCTAGAGTCTGATGCAGAGAAGCTGTAACACTATCTACTATGCTATCAATTACAGAAGGAGCAAGCTGTCTCCAGTTTATTTCTGTTGTGTTGACACATGGCATAAAGAAAACAATCTGCATAAATTTAGTTACAACATCATCTGAGAGGCATCTACTGTAGTAATATTTTTCTTTAGGAGCAAAATAGTCAGAAATAGTAAAATCAAAGGTTAACAGACAATGGTCTGACAGTACAGGGTTATGAGGAGACACTACCAGATTTTCTATTTCTATGCCATATGTTAGAACAAGGTCCAACGTATGGTGGAGATAATGGGTAGAATTTCCTACTTTCTGAGAAAACCCCATCGAGTCTAATATTGAATTAAATGATTAAATGCCATATTAAGGCAATTGCTTTCTACATCTACATGTATATTAAAGTCCCCTACTATAATTATTCTATCTGATTTCAGTACTAAATCAGCTAAGAATTTGGCAAATTCGGATAAAAACTCTGAGTAGGTTGATGGATCAATAAACTATGGCAAATAAAATTGGGTTTAGCCTAAAATTGCTAAAATGCCCAATACTGAGGACCAGGCCCTCAAAGGAATTATAACATGATTTTGCTTTACATTAACTAGTACTTTGGAATGGTAAATTGTTGCTACTCCTCCTCCACGACCAGAACTTCTGGGATTTTGACAGTTTAAATAACCAGGGGGAGTTGACTCATTTAAACCAACAAAATCCTGTTGCCCTAACCAAGTCTCTGTAAGGGATATTAAATCAATCTGATGATCAATTAACAGATCATGGACTAACAGAAACTTGGGAGTTAGATACCTAATATTTAACAAACCGCATTTGATTTTTAAATAATGAGCAGGAACAGAGGCCAAATCATTCAATTTAGAGACTTCATGTTTAATTTGAGTTTTACCAACTTTTTGTTTAATCACTTTGGGATGCTTATACATTATATTTTTATTTACTTTGGAGGGAGCAGACAACGATTCTCTGATGGGGAAAACAGGGGCTAAGTTGAGGGGTGGCGGATGAAGAGGAGCTGCAGAGAGGCGTGTGAGACTGCGCTTCTGCTTCCTGGTCCCAACTCTGAGTAGTCAAGGTTTTGGAAATTTGGATAAAAATTATGCCAGATTGTTAGATAAAAGAGACGCACCATCCAAAGTGGGATGGACGCCCTCTTGCCTAACAAGACCAGGTTTTCCTCGAAAATGAGTTTCACTTGTCTATGTAGCCCACATCGTTTGCAGGACACCACACAGACAGCCAGCAGTTGAAGGATGACAAGCGGCTAAACATGTCATCACTGGTCAGATTGGGGAGGGGCCCAGAGAATACTACAGAGGCAGACACTGTTTTGACAAAGTCACACACCGACTCCACAATAAGTTTTGTGACTTCCGACTGCCGGAGTCAGATGTCATTAATGCCGGCGTGGATAACAACTGTGGAGTATTTACAGTTACTTTTAGCCAGCATTTTCAAATTTGACTCGATTTCGCCTGCTCTGGCCCCGGGAATGCATTTGACTATGGCCACTGGAGTCTCTAGGTTCACGTTTCTGACTACGGAGTCGCCAATGATCAGAGTTTTTCTTCAGCGGGTGTGTCGCTGAGCGGGGAAAAGTGATTAGAAACATGAACAGGTTGGTGGTGAACCAGGGCCTTGCGACTAGGCTTCCTTCTCACCATCACCCACCCAGTCTCCTCGCTGCTGAGGAGGACCGAAGGACCGCTAGCAGGCCGCCCTATGCTAGGGAGCTCCGCTGCAGCTAAGGGGAGTCCGTCATTATTAACTGGTGCAGACGGTGTTTCAATGCAGCGGAGTCGGGATTCCAAATCAGACAACCTCGCCTCGAGCGCCTCAAAAAGACAACATTTATTACATTTACCGTTATCACTAAAAGAGGCAGAGGTGTAGCTTAACATCTGACAGAGAGAGCACACCAGAGGAGGAGAGGAAGGAGAGTTAGTTGCCGTAGCTAGTGGCTAACCCGAAGCTAACAAAAACACCGATGAAAGGTGAACAGAAGGCTAAAGAGGGTGATTAGGTGACACTGAGTGCGCACACAGGTGCAAGAGGCTTGATAAACAGAAGTGAGAGCTAACAGTAGAAGGAAAAAAGTGATTAAAAGGCAATTAAAGGCAAACTCTTCAGGAGAATGAGGAGAGTTAACCACAGAGCAAAGACACACGGACAGCCAGCAACACAGGAAGTGACGATACGTTACCACAGGAAGCCCTGTGGTAATTACAGGAAAAAAGATGGGAAACTTATGAGAAAAAAGTTGCAGATCTATGGAAAAAAGAGTTGCTAATTTACAAGAAAAAAGTTGTGATGTTTTGAGGAAAAAGTTGGAAACTTAGAGGGAAAAAGTTGGAAATTTTTGAGAATAATATCCAAATCTGTAAGGAAAAACATCACAAAATTAGGGTTAAAAACTTTGAATTTCTGAGAAAAAGCTGCAAATTTTTGAGGAAAAACTTGGAAATTTTTGAGATTAACGTTGCAAATCTATGTGAAAAGAAGCTGTTAATTTACAGGGGAAAAAAATTCAAATTTGTCAGAAAAAGTTGCAAATTTCTGAGAATAATATGCACAGCTATGAGGAAAAAAAAGCTGCAAATTTTTGAGAAAAAAGGTTGCAAATGGAAAAAGATTACCACTGCAGTCAGAAATTATTGTTAAAAACATGACCAAACAGAAAAAAAGTGCACTTTAATTGATATGGTTTTGAAATATTTCTCCAGAATTCTTGCTTAATGCACTTTTTATTGTTTTGAGTCCTTTTTAAAATTTTGTTTTGGTTTTATTGTTCTTTTTAAGAATCTGGTGAAAAGGAAGGCCTACCATTATTTATTCTCATTTGTTGCAAATTTATGAGTGAGGTTGCCTTACTGTTTCAATTAAATTTGCTACATTTAACTTGATTTTAACACCCCCCCCCCTCCATGCAGTTAAAAAAAAATGCAATACAAGGTGTTATGCTGGTGTCATTTTATGCAAAGGTTTTAAATGACCATTTATACAGTGGTTCAGAGGAGATGTCAAAATATCGCGATATACTGTATATTGCGCATCGCGATAAAACCCTAACTGTATCGTGATACATGTTAAAAGCCATATCGCCCAGCCCTAGTTCATATACGTGAGTGAATGCAACTAGTTACCGCTCACCTCTGAGTGAAGACACACTGAACAACCTTTTAAAAACAAACAACATGAGCTATGCAAATTCTATACATTCAAGTTTAGACAGCCCTGGATTTGTATGTGACAAGAGAACGACAGCGAGAATACTCTGTTGCCATGCGGTGCAAATCCACCTGCTCTGAAATGGAAACCTGGTAATGAAAACCTTATAAAGACATGCAAATCCACTAGCACACACTCAAATCCAGCAGCTGCACAGGGGAAACCAAAGCGTGTAGAAGTGCTGAGAAGAGCCATATTGTCTCTATTGTGCTTTCATTGTTTATTTTTAACATGGAAATCAGATGCAAGTAAGATAAACCGCACTGGTACGGTGCTGCCGTCGTAGATCAAACTAAATCTGTACACAGAGGGGCAGAGAGAATCCCTGGGAAATTAATCATATCCTCTGACTCTTAATCAGGTGTACAACTAATGGAGGTAGTATATGGAGAAATTTAGCTAAACTAAAATGAAAAAACAGAAATTAAATTGTAGTTTAAGAATTGAGGGGATTTGAACACTGTATGACAAATGCCTGGTCATGTAGTTCATTTAAAAAGGACCATCAATGGAAAGAAAATTCAAAAATAGCCCAATTATGAAAGCTGTGTCCCACTGTTGGCAAGTAAAGAAAAAGGCAAAACTGTGAAAAAAATTCCATTAAATGTCCTATTGTGGGGGACCCATGCTGTAGAGTTCAGTAGTTTTCCTCTCAGACTGAGAGAGCATGGAGATCAAAGGGCTGGGGGGTGAGGGGAATTGTCTGGGGAGAGAGAATGGTGAATGCAGGACCTCAGGTAGCAGGGAGGTGTGAGTTATGGGATATAAAAGAGAGAGTCCCTGCTACACGAGTTTAATGCTCGGATTATGGAAGATGTGAGGGTGAAATAAAGTTCATCTTCTCGGAGAGTTCGGTCTGGTTATTTCATCTCCACACTGGTGACCCTTGACGCAGAATGGAACACGAGGCAAACACCCTGGAGATGGCCCAGACGGGAAACCCCAGCAATGCGTGCGCCGTTTCGGTCAAACTACCGGACTTTTGGCTGCACGACCCGAAGTCTTGGTTCCTCCACACCAAGACCCAGTTCGCGCTCTGGGGAATAACGGCAGATGACACCAGGCATTACTACGTGGTCGCAGTGCTGGACACTCGCACGACTCAGCAAGTAGCGAGCCTGCTCCAACAGCCTCCAGCCCGGGACAAATGCGGGGCTTTCAAAGCCGCACTGACCCGGCGTCACACGCTCTCGGACTGCAAGAGAGCGGAGAGGCTCCTGACGCACTCCGAGTTGGGAGACGGGTCAGCAGTCGAACAGATGGAGAAGATGTTGGCGTTGATGGGCACGGACGATGGGCATTTTCTATTTGCCCACCTTTTCCTCCGGAACCTCCCAACGGCGGCCAGAGTGGTCCTTGCCAACTCGCCATTGCTGGCCGCACGTGACTACCGTGCGCTAGCCCAGGAGGCAGATCAAATCATCCTCACCACCAGAGCCCTCACAGTGAATGCAGCGGCATCGGAACCCAGCGAGACAGCCAGCGGAAGCGAGGAGCCAGCGATGGTAGCGGCAGTGGGGGCCAGGAAGCGCCAGAGAGACACGCTCTGCTCCTACCACCGCCATTTTGGATAGGACGCACGCTGATGCGTGCCACCGTGCCAATTCAAGCATTCGGGAAACGCCTGGACCGGCAGTCGATAGCAGCTGTGACCACTGGTGAAGAAAGCAAGCTGCTCTACGCGACAGACTCACGCTCGGGGAGACGATTCCTCATGGACTCCGGCTCCCAAAAGAGCCTCATCCTGCCGTCCTACGCTGACCGGCTAGGGGGAACTAGCGGCCCTGAGCTGATGGTCGCAAACGGCTCAGACATTAAGACTTTTGGTGAGAGGACACTGACTATATCCCTGCATGGCCGTACGTACCAGTGGACATTCGTCATAGCGGCATGCAGTTTCCCAATCTTAGGCGCTGATTTTTTGTGTGCACACGGTCTGCTAGTCGATGTTACTAACAGACGCCTGATTAATGCAATGTCTTTTGATTCTCTCCCCTGTACAGCTCAAGGAGCCGGACCAACAACGCTAGCTAATGTCACAGCTCCAGGTGGTAAATTTCACACACTGCTCACCCAGGTCCCAGCACTCACGGTCCCGACGTTTTCGGCAGCCATCACGGGGTGGAGCACTTTATTACCACCACCGGGCTGCCCATTTTTGCACGACCTTGGCACCTGGACACAGCAAACTGGCCATAGCGCGCGAGGAGTTTGCCAGCTTGGAAAGCCTGGGCGTCTCAATTCATCACACCGCGTCACACCACATCAATTCATCACCCGCGTACAACCCACAGGCCAATGGGTTATGCGAGTGTTTCCATAGGTCACTGAAAGCAGTGCTCAGGGCTTCGCTTATGGATGCAAATTGGGTGGACCGGTTGCCATGGGTTCTATTAGGGTTGCGTTCCGCACCGAAGGAGGATTTAGCGGCTTCCCCAGCAGAGCTGGTTTTTACGCAGCCCCTGCGGCTCCCCGGGGAGTTTTTACCAGATAACCCCATGCCGAACACCCATCCGTCCCCGCGTTCGCAGCATAGCGCAGACGCACGGATGCTCCCTGGCCCAGCCCACCACTGTTTTCCCCGCGCGCTTGTGCCAAAAACCTTGAAGGATGTGGCGTTCGTGTTTGTCAGGCACGATGCCCACCGGACTCCATTGCACCCACCCTACGATGGCCCGTTCAGAGTGCTGGAAACCGGGGACAAACATTTTGTGTTAGACCTGGGGGGTCGCCGGGAGAGAATCTGTATAGACAGGCTTAAGCCTGCCTTTGTTGTAGCAGATGAGCAGCTGGTGTTGGCTTGAGCTCCTCGGCGTGGAAGACCCCCACTGAGAGCTCCCCAGGTAAATGATTCATCACAGCAGTGACACGAGCATGCTGAATGTTTCTCCCCCCCTCCATTGTCCCCCCACAGATGGACACACCCCCAGGAACCCCCCACTGGCACATCAGCTGTTACAGCAGCTATGGACGGAGACTGGAGCCGCGAGGATGGGAGAGTTAACACCCAGTCTGAGACTCTGGGGGGGGGGGGGGGGCCCATGCTGTAGAGTTCAGTAGTTTTCCTCTCAGACTGAGAGTGCATGGAGATCAAAGGGCTGGGGGGTGAGGGGAATTGTCTGGGGAGAGTGAATGGTGAATGCAGGACGTCAGGTAGCAGGGAGGTGTGAGTTTTGGGATATAAAAGAGACAGTCCCTGCTGCATGAGTTGAATGTTCTGATTCTGGAAGATGTGAGAGTGAAACAAAGTTCATCTGCTTGGAAAGTTCGGTCTGGTTATTTCATCTCCACACTATCCACCTTATTCCTAGCCCCCATGATGCCTTGCGTGAATTATGGGCACAACTTCCGGTGCTAGTTTAGAACGTATGGTTGTCACTGAAACGGTACACTTTTCCTTGTTAAAAAACAATGACTTTGGCATCAAAAATGCGGGAACACAGCCTTTTGCACATGAAAAACAATAATATAATCATACCACTTCCCATGACAATTGAGGGATGAGAAGATGAGCTTAAAAAGTGGCCTGGCAGGCAGTAGCTCTGTTTGTTAGCACCGCTGCTAAGATGCTAATGCTGTAAACAAATCTGTTTCAAATCTGAGATATATCAATGTCTCCACCGCTATAAAGTCAGCTGCATTTTTGTTAAAAGATGTTTGACATAATCAGATTTACCTCACAGCAGACATAGAATCTAGTCAGAGCCACAAAGAACCACAACACTGTGCTATGGCGTTTTAGGGGTAAAACAGACAGCTGCAGCTGTTCGTTTTACCTGAAAAATTAAAATGCTCATGCTGCTGTCATGCCTTGAATGCTTGTTATTTAACTTAACACGTACAGACCTTTTTTTTTTTTTTTGTTACTTATTTGTACCCGTAGGTAGACTTGGTTTGCAGTCTGGTGACAAGCCACCGGCTGCTGGTCGCTGCGTGCGCGAGCGCCCTAAACCTACATGTTTTCTGACAATTGTTCAAAATTTTATTGATCTATATTTTGTGATAATTTAAAAACTTAATGCCTGCTGAAGCTGCTGGTCGATATATCGTTCCGAGGCAGTGCAGCGAATGCCAAAAAACCCAAAAAACTATTTGATGTCTTTCTTAGATCGTTAAGCCTTAGGAAGCAAACTGTTACTATTTTTTATTTATTATTTTACTTCATGCAACCTTCATTCCGGTGACATATATAACACCTAAACATCAGATCTGTGACATTCATACAAGTGAAAACACACCTGGTGTGCTCTTGTGCCTGTCCCGAGTCTGTACCACCGATCACTCTGTTATGTATGGAATTACCTCCATAATGACGAGGCCAGGTGCACAGCTGAACTTCACTTTATTAAAGGGGTGGTCACACACAACACAGCCCCCAGGCAGGGGCATCGGCGAAGACATGGATGCCCCCTGGTATTTATGGGGCGGTGTAGTGGCAGAAGAAGAAGTGGCCGCCACTACACCGCACTTCACAATAAAACATAAAATACAACATCACCCCCCACCCCGTAGAAAGTCCAAAAACACACACACAATCAAGACCCTCCCCAATTTAGGACCCGAAACACGCACTAAGAAAAGGAAAACTGAAATCACTAAATGGCTTATCACATTCACACAACAAAACCTAAACTAGGGAGGACGGGTGGACTACCGTCCTACCCCACACGGCAGGGTGGACTATTCTGCCACCTGTAAAATAAATACAGTCCATTAATAACTTAAAACATTGTCATGTTCCTAAAATATAAATACACCCAGAACAATAACATTTTAGTTTTTTTATACACACAAACATATGGACATTAGAACTTAAATTATTTTTTCAAAACTACACTACTGTCCTTCTGACAGAACGGGGTAGAACTGGCTTGTGGAGGGCCCAGGGCAGCCCCTCAGTAGATCTGCCCCTGGAAGTGGCATGCCCCCAGGGTCGCAGCTGACCTCATAGATAATAGCACCTCTTCTCTTCGCCATCGACCACCTCTCTCGTCCGGACCCGCCATCTGAAGCCTCCTTCTGGTCACGCCGCAGCTCACTGGCGTGCCTCCACGAGCCATCCGACAGCTGGAAGTAGGCTGCGCCCGCTTAACCACGATGCACAGCCGCTCTTGGTGTTCGTCTGGCTGTCGTTTGGCCGACATCCACTGTGGACGTCCCTTCCCTCGAGCTTGGACCAGGTCCCTAACTCTCAGAGGAGCTCTGCTCGGCCTGCAGTGTTGCTGATCATCACACGGTCCCTCTGTGCCTGTCGGTCTGGCCCCGACTCCTTGTAAAGCTGCTGCAGCGGTCGCTGTTGTAGCTCCAGATCCTCCAGCCTACTGTGGCCGAGCTCTGTAGGAAACTGAGGCTAGCTTGTCGGCGTGACCCACCGACACAGGCGCCGCACCACCATGCTCGGTACCCTCTTTCATGGTACCCTGAGCGCTGGCACTGAGACCCTCCTGCGTCGAACCTGAGTGAGGCTGGCCCTGCTTGACCGCCGTGGTGCCCAGTAAATCTTCATCCCACGCAGCATCATCCTCCACCCCCGGAACCGGACGGTTCTACTGGCCACAACCAGTCCACTCTTCTCCAGCATAGTCTTTAATGGCGAACCCCAGTCCATAAAACAGGTCACAGTCCATGATGTTGTCGCCTCAGGCCGTCACATGGAACATGAAGTCAGCCATCACCGCCGACTTGTACCGAGCCGTTAACTCCAGCGTTCCAACCATGCACAGTCTGCCACCTCCGTAGCCATACAGCAGCGCTGGGTTACCTCTTATTCTGTAGTGTGGGAAAATTTCCTCACCGTTGCCCAATTCAATAACAATCCCTCCGCCCCCGTGTCGACCAGCAGCGGCACCTCCTCACCATCCAGCGTCACCTTGCAGAACGTGAACCCGTTGGTACTCGGAGACACCGCATGGACAGTTGCCGGGGCGGGTAGCGCTGTTTTTCTCCGTGAGCTCTCCAGCTTGGACACATCCTGGCATAATGGTTCAAGCATCTACACTTGATACAGCGCTTCCCTCTAGCCAGGCATTCCCTAGCCTTGGTGCTTCGCGAACCAACAACCCACACACAAGGGTTTTCTTGGGGCAGACCTTCAGCTGATAGTGTTGGTTTCCATGTGGTCGTCGATCGCGCTACCCTTGTTGTCTGGGTCCGCTACTGCAGTGGCAGGCCCCAGCTGCCGCTGTGATTGGTGCCACTTTAGCTCAGAAGCTAGCTTGTCTGCGGTCTCCACTTGGAGAGCTAGCTCGACAGCCTCGGATAACGTCAGGTCACTCGGCGCCGAGAGTAGCCTAGCTTGTAAAGCATTGCTGGTTGTGTGCTCTGCCAACTGGTCACGTACCATTCCCTCCTCCACAGCCTGAAACAACACTTGCTAGCCAGCTGTCACAGGTCGGTGACAAACTGGCGGACAGGCTCACCCACTCGCTGGTGTCATTGCCGAAACCTAATCCTCCAGACGGTCACACTGTCCGGGGTGCTGATATGGCACGCTAGCAACTTGACCACGTCCTCATACGAGTCGGATGCCCCTAGTGTACGCAGGATGCGCTGGCCCTCAAATCCCAAATTATGCACCAGAAGGGCACGTGCCCTCAGTTTATCTAGCTTACCCAGGTCGAGCGCCACGATGTAGTTTTGAAAGGTGGCAAACCATCTTGGCTAGGGCACAGGTGGCTCGCCCGGGAGCTTCAAGAAGGGCTGGAGTGGTGAAATACACGCCTCCATTTTTATTCTCATCACCAAAATGTTATGTATGGAATTACCTCTGTAATGACGAGGCCAGGTGCACAGTTAAACTTCACTTTATTAAAGGGGTGGTCACACACAGCACAGCTACCAGGCAGGAGCATCGGCAAAGAGGCCATAACATGGATGCCCCCGGTATTTATGGGGTGGTGCAGTGGCAGAAGAAGGGGTGGCCGCCACTACACTGCACTTTACAATAAAACATAAAATACAACATCACACACACCAACAGTCCTTGTTAGTTTTCAGCGCATGATCTACGCATTGCAGGTGAGAAGCCTCCATTTATTCAGTCTATGGCACAACCACGGACATCAGCAACAAGTACCAAAACTACGCCAAAACATTCAAAAAATACAAACACTACAATTGCTGAAATTAGCTGCCACTTGAGTGCAAAACACATACATAGACTATACATTAAAATGAATTTGAAAAACTTTTTAAAACGCTATTTTAAATGCCCCTGCTACTCCACTCTTGCTGACTGATTTAACACTGCTTCAGCCGAAACCGGAAGTTCCGCCCATAATCGTTCCTACAGCAGCACCCCCAGGGATAAGGTGGATTAACTGCAGAGCTGTATTTTTATTACATCCAACCACCATGTTACATGATTTCAACATTAAAATACTCATTTCAGAAAGAAATACACACTATTTTTTTTTAGTTCAACTCTTAAAGAAACAAACTGGTTGCACTTCCTGACTTTTGTGACATCACAACCAACGAGCACTGCCTTCTGTTCTCAACTGCTTTGTTACATGTGATTGGGCCACTCAAACAACCTTTAACCAATCACATTAGGGACTCAGTGTTAAAGACACACTGCAGTGGATATAAATCCCCTTAAAATGTATATGCATTGTCTAAAATGGTATCTTATGCCCTTTTTGGTTCTTAAATATTCATCCATATATCCTTCAGAATGCTGAAACTTGAATTTAGTCTGTAGAATATTTACTATATGGGAGCTTAAAAAGGTATCAGTCTGGATAAAAAAAAAATGAAGTTAATGTAGCTTAACAGATGCACAATTTAATAGCTAGCTAAAATAAAGAGAAGTTATGACCTCTTTATCGCTAGCAGCTAAAATTATTAGTTAAATGTATAGCTCAATAAATTAAACTGTTTGCAAACGAACACTGGAAAAAAACATACAGCGTTTGATCCCCTGCTGACTTTGTAAGTTTACCCCTTTACAAAGAAATGAACAGTTCATCATTTTTATGGTCTCTCTCTCAAGTTCCGTTGAGTCGTGTACGACCCCTGGTGACTTCACACACCAACTTTCTCCATCCCTCTTGATCTCTCGTCGTTTCCTTCAGGAGCACTAGTGACATTCCCATGGCTTCAGTAATGCCTTCCATCCATCTTTGTCGTGGCCTTCTTCTTCATCATCTTCCATCACACCTGGCCAGCATGAGACTTTTCTCCAGACTCTCGTCTTTCCTCATTATATGGTCAAAGTACTTGAGCCTCCTCTTCACAATTTCGCCTTCAAGAGATGTTTTAGGACTTATTCTGTCAAGTACAGACTTGTTGGTTTCCTTCCTGGTCCAAGGAATCTTTAGTACTCTCCTCCATCACCATAGCTCAAAATAAATCTATACGTCTGTCCTGTTTCCCAAAGGTCCAAGTCTCACATCCATATATGGCCACGGAAAACACAAGCATAGTCACCATCTTAGTAGCCACAACAACTGCAAAGCTGCTCAGGGAGATTGGGATCAGGTGACAGGATCACAGACGGGCAATCAAAGAGCTGGCCGACACTACTGTTAAAACATGCATTTACCTCAGGAATAATTACTATGACTACTTACAGCTCTATGCTGACGGTTCAAAGAACAAAGAGGGCTCTGTTGGAATTGGAGTATACATTCCAGAGTTTAAAGTGACCATCTCAAAAAGACTCTCCAACAACACATCCGTGTATACAGCAGAGATGGTGGCAATAATTATTGGTTTGCAGTGGGTGGAGGAGGTCAGACCGGACCGGGTGGTGGTGTGCACAGATTTACTTGCAGATTTAAAAACCATACAGACACTAAAATCTACAAGGGAAGACTTGGTGATTGAGCTATATCACAGTTTATTTAGGGTACACAGGGGTGGTGGAGATGTTCAGTTTTGTTGGGTTCCTGCACATGAAGGGTTGAAAGGGAATGACTGTGCAGACAAATTAGCAAAAAGTGCACTTGGGAAAGAAATAACTATACCATTGTCATTTGGAAAAGGAGAAGGGAAAACAGTAATCAAGAAAAAAGGAATTGAGCTATGGCAAAAAAGATGGGATGAAGATCAAAAAGGTAGATCGTATTACAAAATACAAAAATCTATTGCAATAAAGAATTATAAAAGAACAAACGGGAGAGAAGACATCATTATGGCAAGACTCAGACTGGATCACCCAGGTTTAAACGGCACTTTATTCATCATGGGGACAAGCGAAAGTGACAAATGTAGAGAATGTGGAGTAAAAGAAAATGTCGAGCACGTCTTATTACATTGTCACAAGTATGGAAATGAAAGAGAGAGAATGAAAAATGAAGTTCGAGAAGCCAGTAGGGAATGGGATTTAACTGGGATTCTGGGAACAGATGGAGATGGAAAGGCACTAAGAATCACAAGAAGGGCTCTTTTCTCTTTTTTAAATAACACAGGATTAAGTCATAGAATTTAGGGATCGGGCTCAAATGACATAATGTTACACACTCTTGTACAGTAGGTGACGGTATGCACCTTCCAGTTGCTTCCTATCCACCAGTAATCGAGAGAAGAAGAAGAAGAGGACCAGTCACTGGCTGTGGTTGAAAAGGAGTGATATCATCTGGGCTTCTAGGGCAAACAGCTAAACCATGGGACACGCACTCGGGTTTGATCAACCTGTGGTGGGTCTGCCTCAGCGGAGGGTGTTACATCAAAGGATTCCGGCATCAAAACAACTCATGGAATAGTCAACATCAAAGAATTCCAGCATCAGACCAATTTTTAATCATCAACATCAAAGGATTCCAGCATGTAATAGTCTGTCTATGACATCATATAGGACATCACCATTTCCTACGATCTACAGGCTAACAAGAGCTGGTCAACACTGCCGAGAGGACCAGTTGAGTCCAAGGACGGATAATTTTTTCACACATAAGGAGTTGTTCAGAATTCCTTATACAAAGATATAGAGTCATAATAATCAAGTCAGTGGCAGTAAAGTACCTGTAGGCTGGTTGCCAACAGCCAATCAAATCTAAAAGAAGAAGAAGAGAGGACCAGTTGCTGGCTGTGAATGAAAAGGAGTTACCATCTGGGCTTCTAAGGCAAACAGCTAAACCGTGGGGCACACACCCAGGCTTGATCAACCAGTGGTGGGCCTGCCTCAGTGGAGGGTGTCTTGTGATAAATGGCCGAAACACCCTGTGATGCTGAGGTACACAACTGACGATGTGTCCCGGTGTGAAGCCTTATAGCAGCATCTCTCAAGAACTCCCCACGGACTCAGAAGTGGTGCAAACATCAGGGATTGTAACAGCTAGTCCTTTAATTGAACCTCAAACCTTGGTCTTTTTGTTGAGTCTACTGCTTTTCATTAGGCGTTTGAGCTTTATCATAGCTATTCTTGCCAGGTCCCGCCTTCTCTTGATCTCTGCAGATGTTGTACTGTCCTTGGTGATCAAGCTGCTGAGGAAACTGAATGACTGTATAACTTCAATGTTCTCCACGTCCACCTCCAAGTCACTTGTTTCATCAGTCATCATGACTTTCGTCTTTCTGATATTTAGATGCAATCAAGCTTTAACACTTTCTTGTCGGAGCATTGGAGATTTTTATGGTAGGTTTAGGTTAACAGAGACAGAAAATCTACCAAAAAAATCCAGAAAAAGATATTAAATAAGGGTTATAAATTAATTTGCATTTGATCGAGGGAAATAACTATTTGATCCCCAAGCAAACATGACTTAGTACTTGGTGAAGAAACCCTTGTTGGCATCACAGAGGTCAGACGTTCCTTGTAGTTGGTCACCAGGTTTGCTTACATCTCAAGAGGGATTTTGGTCTGCTCCTCTTTACAAATGCTCTCCAAATCCTGAAGGTTTCCAGGCTGTCACTTGGCAACTCAAAGTTTCAGCTCCCTCCACAAATTTTCTATGGGATTAAGGTCCAGAGACTGGCTAGGCCACTCCAGGACCTTAATGTGCTTCTTCTTGAGCCACACCTTTGTTGCTTTGGCTGTATGTTTTGGGTCATTGTCATACTGGAAGACGCATCATCAGTGTTCTGGCTGAGGCCGGGAGTTTCTCATCCAAGATTCTACGTTACATGGCCCTGCTCATTGACAGGCGCCTCTATGGCTGCCGTGTCATTGGATGCGCCTAATGTGCGCGCCCAATGTCAAGTCAAATTCCTTGTGTGTTTACTTGTAAATATACTTGGCAATAAAGCTGATTCTGATTCTGATCTGATTCTGATTCTGATTCATTGGCCCCTCAATGTGGTGAAGTCTCCCTGTACCCTTAGCAGAGAAACAGCTCCAAAGCAGAATGTTTTCACCTCCCTGTTGGACAGTGGGGGTGGTCTTCAGGTCATATTCAGCATTTCTCTCCCTCCAGACACAGTGAGTCCAGTTGATGCCAAAGAGCTCAATTTTGGTTTCATCTGACCACACCACATTCTCCCAAGCCTTCTCTGAATCATTCAGGTGTTCATTGCAAACTTCAGATGTGCCTTCTTGAGCAGGAAGACCTTACGAGTACTGTAGGATCTCAATCCATTACAGTGAAGTGTGTTACCAATGGTTTTCTTGGTGACTGTGGTCCCAACTTCCTTGAGATCATTAACAAGTTCCTCCTGTGTAATTCTGGGCTGATCCCTCACCTTTCTCAGAATCATCTTTACCCAACGAGGTGCGATCTTGCATGGCGCTCCAGAATGAGGGTGATTGACTGTTATCTTATATTTCTTCTCTTTTTGAATTATCACATTGGCTAGCCAATGAGCAAACAGCCTCTATAAATTGTATTACTGACATAAACTTGCTGACACTGGCTTGACCTGTGTGCTGTTCAGGTGTTTTGACTTTAATTAGAAGTAAAACACAAGCATTACTAATCATTTTGATTAATGCTGTGTCTAAATAGGACACACTCTTTGTTAGAGTCATTAGAAATACCTGTTTAACTGCTATTGTGTGTCTAAAGGCTTTTGTGAAATACTTCTAATGGCTACGACTAAATGGAAAGTAGATCACTTCAGATTAAAATTAGTACAAATTAACACATTTCAAGATGAGAGACATGGAAGGGGTTCCCCTGGAGACCCCCTGACGGAGCTTTGGTGGTACATCAAATGAACGACCACGGAAACCCTGGCTCTAATCTACCGTTAGATATGCCCGCTCTCCCATCGCACCTTTCATTTAGACATTCTGGCACACACACGGACCTTTTTGGGAAAGAACAGTCTCTCCTTTGGTTGATTTCCAGCGGCTGCCTGCAGCATAACCGAATGGAAGAGCCGATACAGATGGTATTAAGCTGAACGGAGAAGACTGTACATTACACCTGCAGCCCGACCATAACTTCAAACAGAACACCATCAGCACGGGCAAAGCTGCACAAAGGAAAATGGGGCCATAATGGTCTGGACCAGGCTCATCTGGAAGAAATATCAGCATCTTTACCACACACAGAGAAGAAGGCCATGTTCCAAGGGTGGCGGTAAATTTGGTATTGTGTCCAGTGGGGCGGCAGCTGAGAGTAATATTGAGAGCGACACAGCGCCAGGCCTGGGGAAGGTTACCATAGTGCTAATGGGAAAAGGAGGCAGTAATGAGCTCTCATGGGGGTGTGTGGGGGATGGGTGCCACTGTCTCACTTTCTCCCAGTCCTAAATGTAAGGGTGAATGGGAGAGAACACACACACACCTCTGACAGTAGCAACCCTTCCACTGTCTGACCCAAGGCCGAGGAATCTTCGTGCTCATTAATCCCGGCAATAAAGAGTGCATGGGGATGTGACCCTCGGAGAGCACGGCTGACCCTCTGCAGGTCACGGGGCTTCGGTTAATAAAACATAAGTGAGATTTTAGTGACTGTGAGGGACCCTATCACTGCATAACTGGATTAAGTGAGGGTTTTGTTCGGTTTTTAAAGAAAATCTCCAAATGAGAACCAAATTCATGAACCCTGAATTAAATCTGGCTCCCATGCACGCCTACCTTTTTCCTGTCCCAAAATAAAAAGCCTCACTATGTTTATGTGTCAGTGTATGTGTGTGAAAAAGGATGCCGACACAGCTTGGGATTTTTTTTCTCCTTTCTTTCTTTTGCTCCATCCATCTGGCAGAGAACGCAGAACCAATCAGATAATTGTCCTTGTTTGGCATTGAGTGGACCCATCCGTGGGCCAGTGGGCTGATTATCCAGGCTGGGAACAAGAATGATTGAATAGCGAATTACATCCTAATGAATATATTATGTCGCCCCTCAGTTTATCCACACGCCGCGGTGAAATAAAGGGATGAGATCAACATCTGCCCTGACGAGCTGATGAAATTCTACTTCTCTTTTCCACCGACAAAGCAAAACTAATGCCCACACAAATGACATTTTCAAACAAGGGGGATCGGTGTGGTGACAAACTGCTGCCCCACCAGAGTGTGGATAAGATGGGATGCGCTGCAGTGGAAAATTAAAGAAAGATCAAGATGCATAAAAAAAAAGGCCATGATGGTCTGAAAATGGCCTTAGTGCACGTGTGTCACATGTTTCAGTAATCAGAGAGGCTTTCCATGGGAACAAAAACCACAGAAACAGGAAAAAAGGCAATAAAAAATGGCCCAATAAACAAATATAACAACTATTGCAATCTTTCCTTCAAACTAAAGCTAGCATCAAATGTCATTCTTTTATTTTTTTGTCCCCAAATCCACATTTGAAAATTGCTATCCACACCCATGGGTTTCCTTATCTTATCCCCAGAAAGAGATTGTTAGCACCACGGCAAAACAGGCGCCACAGCTGATTTTCAATCATCCAGCACCACAGGTTTCAGGTCAGCCCGGTCTCCAAGGGGGGACAGTAATACAATAACCCAGTGGCAAGCACCCATTTGAACATGTTGCCGGCGGGGGGGGGGGCGGGGGCAAAAGGAATCTAACCATTCTTTATAGGTCGGTAGGAGGGCCTGTTTAAGGCTGTGCTGCTCAAAATGACAATGGCCGGTGATGGACACAGCCCGAAACCATCAAACACCTGCCGTTTCTGTGTCCTTGAGGGAACGTGCGGAGGTGGACGAGTATCAGTGAGACCAGCAGGCCTCCGCTGCCACCGTCCTGTCACATTATATGTGCCCAGTGACCTCCTGTAATCCTAGTGTTCAGAAGGAGATTGGAGGGTAACAGGGTAGACAGTAATTCAAAAATACTTAAAGTACTTAAATACTTAAAGTGATTTTGATGAATCTGAAAATATTCATATTAGGGCTGGGATAAATAATGTGTTATTTTTTTTGATTAATGTTGGCCAGTTAATGTATTAACAAGAGCACTCTGAGGCGAGTGAAATATCCCCCACCTCTGTTTTCTTTGAAGACCCCAATACAGTATGTCACTGAAGGAGAGCAGTTTTTAATTTTTTCCTTATAATTATTGAGGCAGAACCAAATTATGATAAGCCCATCATCCATGAATATACAACAAAAAGAATCTGATGCAACCCGCAGTTGTAGGTGAGGATCCCCAGGTTAACCGGTGTAGACAGCTTGGTGACCCTAGCTTTCTTTGTTGTTGAGATATAGTTTATCTGGCATTTTGACATTGCCCTTTGACCTTGTGATCCCAAAACTTCAGGGTCACAGAGTGAACCTGTGCACCAAGTTTGGTGACCACTCCTTGTTTAGCAATAGGGAATGCCAACCATGACCCTTGACCTTCTGACCCCAAATCCATAGTCAAAGGTCAAGGCAGAAGGGTGAACATGTGTACCAAGTTTGGTGACCCTAACTTTACTCGTTCTATAGTAATAGTACAAATGGAATATTAACTTTGACCTTTTGACCCCAAACCCATAGTCAGGGTCAGGGTGTAAGCCATCCAAGATTTGTCTGAGATGCAACTATGGCATGGATTTGAAAAGCCTACATCATTTCTTTCAGCAGTTATTGTGTTTACAAGATTATGGGAAAAACGGACATGACCTTGACCTCAAGGTCTGTAATTCCTGCAAAAATCACCCAATCAGAGTCAAATTGCAATATATGCATCATCAGTGTATCAAACCCTGGTACAGAGTTTCAAAAAAAGTTGATTTCACAAAGGTGGGACAGACAGATGGACGGACAGACCACCCCATACCATAATTGCCCTTTGGTCTTTGACCGGCAGGGAATAACAAAACTGTAGGAGTTGATTTCACAAGACAGTTACTGTCTTTTAACTGAGGTGAAATAGGACATCAGAAATCAGGGCCTATGTATAGCTCCTGCAAAAAGCATCCAATCGAAGTGAAATTGCAACATGTATGTTATCAGTGTATATCAAACCTTGGTACTAAGTTTTAAAACAATCGGAACAAAACTGTAGGAGGAGCTGATTTCAAAAAAGTGGGACAGACAGCTGGACGGACAGCCCAACATACCACCCCATACCATAATCCCCCTTCGGTCTTCCCTTTGGTGTTTGACTGGCGAGGGATAAAAAAATTGATGCCGGGGTGGTGTCGGCAAAGGTGACTGGTTTGTCTCAGCAGCTGGCTCAGCTTAAAACAAGAGTAGGCTTATTTACAGTATTTAAATTTACACCATGCTGGACTTCCGGGAAGATGGCGGAGAGGCATAACGCTTAAACAGAGAGCTCTCCCAAGTCTGGTTAAAAATCTCTGCTAAATGGCCAACTCGACATAAATAAGTCAATAAACCAAGGGACGAAAACACGAAGAAGACGGGCACATGGAAAAAAGCAAGGTAAAACTAAGGAATCCCTCTTCAACAACACTGGAGAAAATGCTGAGCATGAGGCCAACAAAAACAAGGAGACTTCAACAGAGAAAATGGATGACGCCAACCTCGATATTATGAAAACTGGTTTTGCCAGTGGACAAACAGTTTTGATGGACCGCTGCCAGTTTTGATGGACCGCTTCTCCCAGGCATGCAAGGACTTCGGGCTTACCATCAGCCTGAAGAAGACTAACGTCTTGGCGCAAGGCACGGAAGCACCACCAACCATCACCATTGATGACTACAAGCTGGAGGTTGTGAATCAGTTCACGTACCTGGGGTCCACGATCAGCAACAACCTCTCCCTTGATACAGAGATCAACAAGAGGATTGGAAAATCAGCCTTCACACTCGCTCGCCTCACCACACGAGTGTGGGAGAATCCCAAACTCTCTGTCAAGACGAAGATGGCAGTGTACAACGCCTGCGTCATCAGCACACTGCTCTATGGGAGTGAGACGTGGACAACATATGCCCGGCAGGAAAAGAGACTGAACTCCTTCCACTTGCGCTGCATTCGCCACATCCTGGACATATCCTGGCAGGACAAAGTGCCCAACACAGAAGTTCTGTCCCGCGCCGGCCTTCCCTCCATGTTCACTCTACTCAGGCAGCGCAGGCTCCGCTGGCTAGGCCACGTTCACCGTATGGAGGATGGCAGAATCCCCAAAGACGTCCTCTATGGAGAACTGGCAACTGGCAGGAGAGACGTTGGCCGCCCACAGCTGCGCTTTAGAGATGTCTGCAAGAGAGACATGAAGGCCCTGGATATCAACACAGAGCGCTGGGAGGACCTTGCAACGGACCGCTCCAAATGGAGAGGCACCCTGACCAGACAGCTCAAGGCGGGTGAAGAGAGACTGACTGCTGCAGCAGATGAAAAAAGGACCCGCAGGAAGAACCGCCACAGACCCAGCAGCACGGAGACCACCCACAAGTGTGACCTGTGTGACAGGGACTGTCATTCGCGCATCGGCCTGTTCAGCCACAGGCGGTGCTGTTCCAGCAGAGTAGACGTTTAGGATTCTCTTCCATGGTCATCATAGACCGACGGAGGCCGACGAGGGTTTTGCCAATATAAGTAAGGATATAAAAGACCTCAAGTGAGTACTCCAACAGCATTTAACGACTTAAGGAAGAATTGAAAAAAGAGGTGAAGGAGGAAATTATGGGTCTCTGAAAAGAAATAGACCGCAAGCTAGCAGAAAACACGGAGGAGCTGCACACTCAACAGGTGTGTATGGCAGAAACCCAAGCTCGAATATCAGAGGTGGAAGACTGGAAGACCGAGGCAAGCGAGCTGCTACAGGCCCTGATGGCACAGACACAGAGGATGCAGGAAAAAATAACCGACCTGGAGAGCAGGTCCAGGCAGAGCAATATACGCATCTTCGGGATACCGGAGGGCACCGAAGGCAACTCTGGCGAAATTCATAGAACAATTCTTAAAAAAAGAGCTTGAGTTGCCTGATGAAACAGACCTACAGATCCAACGTGTGCACAGAGCCTTGGCACAGAAACCAAACTCAAACTCTGCACCCAGGTCAGTTGTGGTAAACTTCTTAAAATACGACATAAAGGAAAGAATTCTGACACAAGCGTAGAAAAAAAAAGAGTTGGCGACAAGCAGATATTCTTTGACCCTGATTACCCGACAGAAATTGTGCAGCAGCGAAAGAAATATCCCAACATTAAAAAAATGCTGAAAGAGAAAAAAAATTAGATTTCAAACGCCACTAACGAAGATGCGAATACACTGGGATGATGGCATGAAAACCTACAACACAGCCAGGGAGGCAGCGCGGGACATGAAGGAGCGAGGCTTTGTGGTGAGTGTACCTGAGGAAGTGGCTGAAGCAGGGGCGGCACAGAGCACACCGAGACAGCCGGAGTGGAGGCGAGTGAGCGGCAGAGGATGGGAGACGGACGTAGTGCATCGAGCCCAAGAAAAACTGCAAGGCTTTCAATGGAAAGCTTAGATTATAACAAAGATTAAGAAGGGCATAGAATAAATGAAGGCCAAGAAGACAAGGTAAAAGAGAAGTAAATAAACGACTGGGAGAGGTTAAAGCGATTTTTGTTGGACATTTCTAGACTAATGTTTATTACTGGGATAGTAAATACAGGTCTAGAGAGGGCCCCTCACTCGGTGAGGACATTCCCTCCACCCTCCACCAGGGACCAATGGGCAGAAGAAAGGCCCAAAGTTCGGTGGTTGAGGTTCTTTAATGAGTTTTTGTTCATATACAGTATATGTTGGTTTTGTTGTTAAAGGGGTTAGGAGCACAAGTTAAAAACATGGAAAAAAACATGAATATGGTTAAAAATCTTAAGATAATGACATTAAATGTGAATGGTCTGAACTCACCTGTTAAAAGGGAAAGAATAAGAAAATTCAAGAAGGAAAAAGCCGAAATTATATTTATGCAAGAGACACATCTGAACAAGGCAGAACATGAGAAAATGAAGAGATTTGGCTATAAGAACTCCTATTACAGTTCATTTAAAGGAGGAACTAAAAGGGGGGTTATGATACTAATTTCAAATAAAATACAATTTGACTGTGAACAAGAAATCCAGGATAAAGAAGGCAGATACGCAATAGTAAAGGGAAGAATAGATGGTATGCAGATCACATTAATAAACATCTATGCCCACCAGAAAGTGACGAGGGCTTTTTTCAACATCTGTTTGATACAATAGCAACACAGTGAAGGAGCGCTAATTTGTGGAGGAAACTTAAATGCCGTCATGGATCATGAAGTTGATACAACAAGTGTTAAGAAGACAAAACATATAACAAAGTTCATAAGAACCTCACTGGCAGAAATGGGTGTGGTAGACGTATGAAGGGACCTGCACCCACTCAAAAAAGACTATACGCATTATTCAGTAGTCCATAAAGTACACTCTAGAATAGATTACTTCCATATGAATGAAGGTGACAGACACAGGGTGAGAAACTGTCGGATCGGAGGGGCAGAAATATCAGATCATAATCCTATATACACTACCATTCAAAAGTTTGGGATCACCCAGACAATTATTTTGTGTTTTCCATGAAAAGTCACACTTATTTACCACCATGAGTTGTAAAATGAATAGAAAATATAGTCAAGACATTGACAAGGTTAGAAATAATGATTTGTATTTGAAATAATAATTTTTTCCAGATACTCAACCTGCTCAAAGGAAGGCCAGTTTTATAGCTTCTCTAACCAGCTAAACTGTTTTCAGCTGTGCTAACATGATTGCACAAGGGTTTTCTAATCATCCATTAGCCTTCTGAAGCAATGAGCAAACACATTGTACCATTAGAACACTGGAGTGATAGTTGCTGGAAATGGGCCTCTATACGCCTATGTAGATATTGCCCCAAAAACCAGACATTTGAAGCTAGAATAGTCATTTACCACTTTAGCAATGTATATTAGATATTAGAGTGTATTTCTGATTAGTTTAAAGTTATCTTCATTGAAAAAAACAGTGCTTTTCTTTCAAAAATAAGGAAATTTCTAAGTGACCCCAAACTTTTGAACGGTAGTGTACATGGAAATATATTTAAATAATAGAGAATGACAAACAACATGGAAACTTAATGTGGGATTATTAAATGATGAGAAAACAAAAGAAAGAATAAAGTTAAACATAAATGAGTATATCGAGGAGAATGATAATGGAGAAGTGGACCCAACAATACTATGGGACGCACTAAAAGCCATGTTAAGGGGTAAATTAATTGTTGAATCAGGAAAAGCAAAAAAGTCTAAACTAGAATCATATAAATGAAGATGTGAAAGACTGAGGGAATTAGAACGTAAACATCAAAACACAAACGATCCAAAAATATATCAAGAAATTAATGAAGAAAAAATAAAGATAAAAGAGATACTAATGGATGAAATTGAAAAGAAAAATAGATTTTTAAAACAAAATTATTATGAAAGGAGGCCAAAGGCCATAAAATTGTTGGCAAAACGGTTAAGAAAACAACAAACAGTGAATAATGTATACAAAATTAGGGATCCCATCACAAATAAATCAACAGTTAACCTGACAACATTGAAGAAACATTCCATAAATTTTATCAAGAACTATACTCGCAACTTGAAGAGACAAATGTTAGGGTTATAAAAAAATTTCTATACACATTGGACTTGCCATCAATAGGAAATCAACAAAATGAAAAGCTAACAGCAGAAATAACAACACAACAGATTAAAGATGTGATTAAGTCATTAAAAAATGGTAAATCACCAGGTAGTGACAGATACCCATCTGAGTTTTATAAATTGTTTATAGAAGAACTCACGCCACAGCTCCTAAAGTCATTTAATTGGACATTAAACAACAACAAAATACCACCATCATGGAACGAAGCCATTATTTCAATTATTTTAAAACCAGGAAAAGACAGGGAACAATGTGGAAATTATAGGCCAATCTCTTTATTAAATGTGGATTATAAAATATATACATCAATTATCTGTAAACGACTAAAGACATTCTTGACAGAACTGATAGACGATGACCAAACTGGTTTTATAGAGGGACGCCAAATGCATGATAATATCAGGAGAACAATACGCATAATTAATCAAATACATAAAGAAAAGAAAAACGCATTAATAATGAGTTGAGATGCAGAAAAAGCATTCGATAGTGTTAATTGGATGTTTCTATATACCGTGTTGGAACGCTTTGGATTTAATGAAAAATCAGTGCAATGCATAAAGACACTGTATCAAAAACCTGTGGCAAGAATCAAGATAAATGGTAACTTAACGGAAAAGGTAAATATACAAAGATCAACTAGACAGGGATGCTGCCTGTCGCCCACCTTGTTTGCTCTGTTCATAGAGCCACTGGCTCAAGTGCTGTGTCAATAAGAAATTAAAAGGTGTAACAATAAAAGGAGCGGAACACAAGATTGGACTGTTCGCAGACGATATTATAGTTTATCTTGAACAACCAGATGACTCAATAACAGAAATGATGGATTTGATAGAAAGTTTTGGAAAATTATCAGGATACAAGATAAACATATCAAAAACACAAATACTGACATTCTGCTATATCCCTTTAAACCAGATAACCGATAAGATCAAACTAAATTGGAAACAAAACGAAATAAAATATCTTGGAGTGAACATAAACAAAGATTTAAGTAAAATGTACAAAGCAAACTATGATAGGTTAGAACAAGAAATAAAAAAAGATACTGATAGGTGGTTAATCTTAAACATTGATCTGAATTCAAAATTTGAGCCAGTCAGAATCAGCATACAACCTAGACTGCTTTACCTCTTCCAAGCTTTACCAATAGAGATTCCTGGTGCTCAGTTCTTAAAGTGGGACAGGATGATATCAAGATTTGTTTGGGGAGGCAAAAAGCCAAGGGTGAAATAAACAACTCTCCAGTTACCAAAAGAGAAAGGCGGCATGGGTCTACCGAGTCTAAAAGAATATTACTACTCATCACAACTACGATATACCATATGTTGGTGTGACGGAGGATATGAGGCAAAATGGAAAGAAATGGAAAAGGAAATAGAGGGACTCCCAGTGCAAAGCATAATGGGAGATAAAGATGTGTATAAGCAAATCAAACAAATAGACCCAATCACTAAATTTACTTTGGAACTGTGGTATAAAATAGTACAAAAGTATAATATAAAAGACGATCTAAAATTATTGAAATGGGCAGCATTTGACGCTCAATTTGAACCAGCAAAGCAAGATAGGGGATACAAAAATTTGGTGAACAAGGGAATCACAGCATGGGGCATTATGGGAAAAAAAAGATTTTGAGAGTTTTGTAAGCATGAGAAGAAAATTTAAACTGGAAAACTCTGAATTCTTCAGATATCTGCAGATGAGAGATTATTAAGTGAGAAGGATTAGGCATAACCTCCACACAGATGTGAGTGAGATTATACAATTCATTTTAAGCTCGTATGCAGGAAATAAAACCAGAATTATGCCAAAATTATATCAGAAACTTATGGCAAACAAACATTCAAGTAATTATATAAAGGAGAAATGGGAGAAAGAGCTAAATTTAAACATAACAGAAGAAAACTGGCAAGAAATATGGAAAACACAACACACATCAACAAGTTCAAGGACATGGAGGGAATTTGGATGGAAAAACCTGATTCGCTATTTCATTACACCACAGATCCAAAGAAAATATACAAATACCAAATCTATATGCTGGAGGGGCTGTGGGGCTCAAAATGCAGACCACTCGCATATGTTTTGGAAATGCTGCAAAATCTCATCATTCTGGAAATCTATACATGTGACAATACAGAGGATATTAGGATATAATAAACCACTGAACTGTAACTTGATGTATTTATGTGATCATAAAAGTGACAATGTAATACGGGCTGAGGACAGATATCTAGTAAAAATCATGTTGATTGCATGTAAAAAAAAAAAAAAACAATTACAAGAAAATGGAACTTAGAAGTTCTTCCTGACCAAGAGCAATGGACAGGCATTGTTGAGAATATACGTCTAATGGAAAAACTACCATATCGACAGAGAATGCAAGAAGGACAATATAAAAAATAATGGTGGAAATGGACACATTACAAAGCGCAACAACGAGACAGAAATTGAGAGAATAACCAAAGACACTGAAGTAACCAGAAGAACTTAGAGATGGAAACTGAAAACTTGATGCTCCTACATTTGTTCCCTCCTTTTTTTTTTGTTTGTTTGTTTTGTTCCTTTCCTCTTTAAATATATAGAGATGGAAAATGTTATTATATAAAGAGTTTCGGACTGTGCTCTGAATGTAATATGTACTATGAAAAATTAATAAAAAGCAAAGTTACAAAAAAAAAATGACATCATGCTAAACTGATCCCTGGTACCCGGGTCAACCTCCTCCTGCACATACACAGCCCACTTAAAGAACGCACACATACTGGGACTTTTCGCTTTCTGTCGGAGCGCGCAGAGGAAAACTCACACTCCAATATAAAGTGAATAAAAGCTTCTAACTCATCATTAAGGTCAAGAGTTCAGGAAAGCAATTAAGAATTGCTTTGTTTGTTTGAACTGTTGGAGTGATACTGGAATGATACTGTCCTCCCCCATTCATTTCATCAATGCTAATGACAGTAGGAGCATGGCTACTATTGAGTTAGCTTAGTGACTGTGGTTTTTATGGCCATTTTAATGCAATAATTCTGGCTTATTTTTTTAGATTTTGGCCATGATAGCCCAATAGATCAAGGCAAGGCAATTTATTTGGATAACACATTTCGTGTACAAGACAATTCAGAGTGCTTTATATAAAAACATTAAAGCATTGCAGCAAGTTGCAAAAGGAATACATAAGAATTTAAAAGCAAACTAAAAAGTAAATTAAAGAGAAACAAAGACAAGTTAAAATAGAACAAGTTCACTACCTGAGCTAGTAGCTAGCTAATATTAGTCTGAATATGGATGTAACCACAGATGTCAGAACTGATGAAAGAGGAAGGGTGGGGTGAAACGGGGCTCATTATCCATCCATCCATCCATCCCTCCATCCATCTGGGGGTCCAGGTTGCAGGGGCTGCAGTTTAAGCAGAGAAGCCCAAACTGTCGCCCGGTTCACACAGCACCACGATGGAGCTGATTAACGTTTAAATAAAAATAGACTTCAATGGGTCAAGAAGCCTCATTCAGCTGGGTGGGAATGGTGCTGCATCGTTTAACCCCTGAAGTGTTTTATCAGAGACTGGAAATGGTTTCATCATGTAGACAAGTGCGTATGTTCCCTTCAAGTTTCCTCCTCCTGGTTGAATACGCCAATAATCTAACCAACATGAGAGGGAGCAAGATAAAGAGTTTGCTGCAACAAATGACACCAAATGATAAAAAATGATGCAAGGCTGTCACTAGATGCCTGCTGCCTAGTCACAATAAATGTGCTTTTCTGCCACATTTATTTTCCATAAGCTTCATTTATTCTGTGGATAAATTAGGAACTTCTCTGGAACAATCATTGATAGAACGTCTAAGAACACACAACTGCTTAATACCAAAGCAGAATTAGGCTTTTGCCTGCAGTGCAGACAATAGACATATGGATGCTAACTTGTGTGTGCACAACACAATCATGCACAAACACAGACAAATATGCATGCACAAATGTACCAGCCCCGAGTCTGTTTATTTTCCATCTAGTGAAATTCTCGCGACTCCTCTGGCAAGCCTGAGGGATGGTGCTACATTTAAATAATTCACACGCGTTACAGATCTCTTCAGGTTATTTGGTTTATTTACTCTCTGGTATCGAGCAACAGTTTAGCTCATTTGTGTGGGGTAGGTGTTGCTTCCAAAGCTGGGGACTAACTATTTGCTGTTGGCCTGGGTTCGTGTTTGTCTTTGTGGGAAATGTTGGCGTGATCTGACATTTTGCCACCACTGTTGGCTCTGACCACATGTCGGTGCGGGGGCAGAGTCAATGAGCGGGAGCGAGATGGACTGCAAAATTACGTGGGATACCACTGTGGGGATATGCTGGGATGGAGACAAAAGGAAAAGAAGGCAGAGAGAGGAAAGAAGGATGGAGATAAGCCCTGGCGTAGCTTGGCTACTCTCTGTCTCAAGTGTTGATATGCTCTGCTCTGAGCCTCGGGCTTTAGCCTCCTCCTCCTCCTCCTCCTCCTCCATGGCTCCCTGCGTCTCTCCCAGCATGGATCCCATCTGATCTGCCACACGGGCCTCCGCCAACTCTCATTAAACACTTTGGAGTCTGAGACAAAAATACAGATGAGCTTCTCTTGCTTCGCACTTTCCCCGGTGAGAGGTGGGAGCTCACATTTAGACACAAGAGTCATCGCGAACAGACGTGTGCAGAGTTCTGCTCGCTAAACGGGACTCTGGTGCTGCATCTACGAAGTAATCAGCCCAACAAAACGGACTGAAAAGGCACACGAGAGCTAATAACCAATCATAATCAACAACAACCTCAGTCTAGCCCGGCGGTCTGCAACCTGCAGCTCCACAGCCACATGTGCCCGTAATCACTGGCTCAAAAACACTGGAAACAACCTAACAAATTTATAGGTGACAAAAGTATCACGAATCTTACAAATTTATGGGGAAAAAAACCACAAAAATTTGCAAATCTGATTAAAATAGCTGCTTTTTCATAGTCATAGTCAAGGTTTAAATCAGTCGTTTCAAAAACATTAAATAACTCCTTTTTAACTTAACAATCAAATCCATACCATATAGATACATAGTCACACATAGATTATTTTTAACCTGCATCCTCCTTAACCAGACCACAGAGGTGTAGGCTGGAACCTTTGCTTGTTTCCCCCTCTTTACATTCCACATCATTTACATCACATCAGTACTCTGAAAGAAATCAAAGAGAGCTGGAAAGAGACGGCAAAAGAAAACCTGACATAATAACATTCACACCTCATCCTTATAATCATTCAGAATTTTCTGTTTAAACTGTTTTTTAAATCTATTCAAAGTTTTACAAGTTTTCATTTCATCATCAAAAGTGTCCCATAAATTAACTCCCGTCACTGACAGACATCTTTTTTTTTTTTAGCATAAACATGCAAATTCCTCCGAGTTCAAATCTGTTTTGTCTTTTTTGGAACAACCTCTGGACACAGTCTGGAAGGAAATTGTTCTTTATGGCGACACTGTAGTCTGCCAGGTCTTTAAACTTCAGAGCCTTTGTATTAATGCATAAATGATTAGCGTGTCATAATAATTTGCTTTATTCACAGCTGTTATTGCTCTTTTATGCATTATAAAAATAGGATTTATGTTGGTTTTATATGTTTTTTCCCATACCTCCACACAGTAAGACATGTATGGAACTATGAGGGACTTATACAGTATATGTAATGAATTTATTTTTATAATGTCTTTGACTCTATATAATTTTGCAATACAACTTGTGAAAAACTGAAAATCTGAAAGATCTCACTTCTACAAATGAATATTTGGTTTAGAAGAAAAAAAGTAATAAATCTACACAAGAATTTGCAATTTGTGAAGTCTTATATTTGCAAGTATTAGTAGTCGCAAACATGACAAAAATGCAAGAAAAATGGGTAAATCTGAGGAAAACTTTTATAACTTTTCAGCAAAATACAATGTTAAAAAATGCAATTTTTAAAAATATTTTTTAATAAAAAAGTAGCAGATTTAGCTGATTTCTAAGACAATAGCATCATATACAGCCATGGACAAAATTGTTGGTGCCCCTCTGTTAATGAAAGAAAAACCCACAATGGTCACAGAAATAACTTGAATCTGACAAAAGTGGTAATAAAGTCTATGAAAATTAACCAGTGAAAATCAGACAATGCTTTTGAATTGTGGTTCAACAGAAGTATTTTAAAAAACAAACTCATGAAACAGGCCTGGACAAAAATGATGGTACCCTTAACTTAATATTTTGTTGCACAACCTTTTGAGGCAATCACTGCAATCAAACAATTTCTGTAACTGTCAGTGAGACTTCTGCATCTCTCAGCAGGTATTTTGGCCCACTCCTCATCAGCAAACTGCTCCATTTGTCTCAGGTTTGAAGGATGTCTTCTCCAGACGGCATGTTTCAGCTCCTTCCACAGATGTTCAATAGGATTTAGATCAGGGCTCATAGAAGGCCACTTTAGAATAGTCCAATGTTTCGCTCTTAGCCATTCTTGGGTGTTTTTAGCTGTGTGTTTTGGCTCATTATCCTGTTGCAAGACCCATGACCTGCGACTGAAACCAAACTGTCTGACACTGGGCAGCGCATTTCTCTCTAGAATACCTTGATAGTCTTACGACTTCATTGTACCCTGCACAGATTCAAGACACCCTGTACCAGATGCAGCAAAGCAGCCCCAGAACATAACAGAACCTCCTCCATGTTTCACAGTAGGGACAGTGTTCTTTTCTTGGTATGCTTCATTTTTGCGTCTGTGAACATAGAGCTGATGTGCCTTGCCAAAAAAGTTCCAGTTTTGTCTCGTCTGTCCATAGGACATTCTCCCAGAAGCTTTGTGGCTTGTCAACATGCAGTTTGGCAAATTCCAGTCTGGCTTTTTTATGATTTGTTTTCAACAGTGGTGTCCTCCTTGGCCGTCTCCCATGAAGTCCACTTTGGCTCAAACAACGACGGATGGTGCAATCTGACACTGATGTACCTTGACCTTGGAGTTCACCGTGAATGTGTTTAGAGGTTGTTCTGGGCTCTTTTGTTAACATTCGCATTATCTGTCTCCTCCTGCGGCCACGTCCAGGTAGGTTGGCTACAGTCCCATGGATCTTAAATTTCTGAATAATATGTGCAACTGTAGTCACAGGAACATCAAGCTGCTTGGAGATGGTCTTATAGCCTTTACCTTTAACATGCTTGTCTATAATTTTCTTTCTAATCTCCTGAGACAACTCTCTCCTTTGCTTCCTCTGGTCCATGTTTAGTGTGGTACACACCATGTCACCAAACAACACAGTGACTACTTGTCACCCTTTAAATAGGCCGACTGACTGATTACAAGTTTGTAGACACCTGTGATGTTAATTAGAGGACACATCTTGGTTGAACATGTCCTTATGGTCACATTATTTTCAATCTTTTCTAGGGGTACCATCATTTTTGTCCAGGCCTGTTTCATGAGTTTGTTTTTTAAAATAATTCTGTTGAACCACAATTCAAAAGCACTGTCTGATTTTCATGGGTTAATTTTCATAGAATTTTTATTTATTACCACTTTTGTCAGACTCAAGTTATTTCTGTGACCATTGTGGGTTTTTCTTTCATTAACAGAGGGGTACCAACAATTTTGTCCTTGTGTATAAAAGGAAAATATATAAACAAAGGAAGGGCAGGGAAATAACATCTCTTAAGACCAGCTTCACATAAAGGGGCAGATTTACTAAGGCAGTGCAAATTAGAGCGCTTCAGGGAGTGGCCAATTTTTGCCAGTGATCTACTAACAACACACAAAATTATGAACACAGACGCAGTCACTTCATTTCAATAATAACCACCCATCCACCCAGAGCAAATTGCTCACAGGCACACCTGATGAGGAAGCGGGTCATCAACAAAGGCACAGCCAGTGTAGAGGAGCATAATACAGTTTTTTAAGCTTTTTTTTAAAGTTTTTGCGTAAGCACAAACCCCAGTAAAATAGTTTCTATTTGTTCGTCATATATCAAAGTTTTGATTTTCATTTCACATGGCACATTCCTTTGTTTAATACGTATAAATTCAGGACTATTCATGACTCAAGTGATTATTGACTAACGTGTTTATTTCATTAACACAAGAACCGTCAAGATGGTCTGATGGACACTCTAGGGTTTTATTATGTTATTATTATAACTTTGTTTTAACAGAATCTACAGGTCTCCCAGTCCATGACTTTTCATAAATACTGTATGTGCGTTTTATCTTTTCTGAAGTCTGGAACATAATAAAATTAAACACACACAATTTCATTTATTCCTCGGACAGCCACAGCAGAGACTGCTGTCAGTGAGTTACTATGATGTTGCAATGTCAGGGGACATATGGATCTGACCTCCTTTTGTCCACTCCAGGTAGGAAGGGCTATCCTATTTTATGGATACAAATTCATTGTTTAGGAAAGCTTTTTCATTTTATTTATTTGACCTTTATTTTACCAGGTAAAATATTTGAGAGAAATTCTCACCAGGGATGTCCTGGTGTGTCATCGTGTGTACTTAATGTTTGCTTTTATTCTTGTTCTTAAACCTACTTGTGTAGAGATTTTGCCCTGAGATGTAAAGTGCATTATAAATGAAATAAACTATTATTATTATTATTATGCTATATATAAACAAATGAAACTGAGAAAAATCTGCCGGCTGATGTCCAGTTCAGCACAACACCGATCTCTGTGAGATCGTTTCTGTTTATATTAATCTGTTCTGTCATGCCAAATCAAGTCATGTGCATGGAGAAGCTTTTCTCTCTCTGGCCACATGCCCTCGGTTCTCGCTGGTGTCTCAGCACCAGTGATCGCTGTCATCAGGCACAGATGAGTTAAGACAAGTTTTTTTTGGACATTAAATCCTGGGGCATTTATCAGGAGATTGACAACCACAAACCTAAATAAATCACCTTGCGCCAGTCATTTAAACACTTTCCTCCCTCAAATTTGCGAGTTGACATGACAGCTCCCACAAGTACATATGCAATGAGGCCAGGCGCAAAATTAACATAGTCCACACCTTTTCACTGCTATTTTTGCCCTGCGCCCTTTAGTAAATCTCAACAGTAGTTTTTTAACACCAAAACAGGGTTTTCCGATGGCGCAGCACGCTAGTAAATCTGCCCCAAAGAATGCTACTTCTGATTCCAACTGCCAGTTGTGTCTAAAAAACTTAACTGACGGGCCTGGCTATGAACACCGAAAGTGTCAAATATGCTCTGCAGTTTGCACCTTCTGATAGTGATTTTGGTCATTTCACCGTTCGATGGCTAATCACAGAGTCAGTGCATCGCTGGTTTATGGAAGTCCAACGACATTGTACGTTTGACCAACTAAGTTAGTCAATTCCTTTCCACAGCATGTGGGACACCATGTGGTGTATGGGGCGGCGCCTATCTCCGTTTTACTGACCCTCGGCCACACAGCTACTGTGAGGAGTGAAAGCTACAGTGGGGGGTCAGTCCTCTGGTAGCTCTGTGCATTAACTTTCCTTTCCCTGTTCTATTATGCTGAGCACCAAGCTAGAAGTCGGAAAATACCGTTTTTATAAGGTCTTTAGTATGACCTGGCCGGGATTTGAACCCACGACCTCCCGGTTGTGGGACGGATGTTCTACCAACTAGGCCACCACTCCAGTTGACCAACTAAAACCACATCTAAAGTCAGGGACACATTATCAATCACTGTTTAAACTGTACATTTCAAAAACACACAGATGCCACAAAATGAGGACAGGACTCACTTGGGGCCCTGAAATTCTTAAGTGGGACAGTGGCACTCCTGTAAATGATGTTCCTGTAAATTACTTTGGGGATGACGACGTCCCTTTCCTCGACAGAAAACCACCCTGCCCTCCCAGGTAAACACGAAATCATAACAGCAATCTGCAGTAAATCATGCATATCTGCCTTTTAAACGTCAGGCGATTTTGATTGGGCTATTGCGTGTTACACCTAAAACACACCTCTGAATAATCAAGAGAGTTAGGACAACCTTTTTCTGCTTTTCTTGTGCTAAATCTGTTTTTGTCTACTGTCGTCTTCAACTTGTACATGCCCATAAAGGAACTTGTTTTTGACAAAGCTATGATAATAGGACCCTTTGTCTGCCAGCATCCATTCACCTCTAAAACACACTGCAAATCAGAGAAATAATCAACCCAACAAAACAGACTGACAATGCACCAGAGAGCTAATAATCAACAGCAACCTCAGTCTAGACAATTAATGAACTCCTGAAAGACAACAAGCATTACATCATAAAATTTTAAAAATGCAGCTCAGAAGCCAAGGCGGTGCAGGGAAATAATAAGGCCTCTCAAGGCCAGCTTAAACAGGTAAAGAATTCTCCTTCTGATTCAAAATGCCAAGCGTGTCTAAATATATAATGTGATGTTGCCTACACTGTCTTCCTTTTCCCCTCATATCCAACCAGTCAGGACAGATGACTGCCCTTCCCTGAACCTGGTTCTGATGGACGTTTCTTCCCACGGATGCCTGTTATGATCCCCCGTGTGCTATTATGCAGTGCACAGAGGGCGGAATGACAGACCCACGAGCAGAGATTAGTTTGTGCACTTTATTAGCAAAAACCCCCAACCATGTCCAGCAAACAGTCCCACAAAGAACGGGTAACGAAAATGATGAGTTTGGCCACCAGACATACAGGGGCGCCACCTGGACGCTCTACAGCCCGAGGAGAGGAATGCCTAGTGCCGCAGGACTGCTGTCGGCACGGGGAGAAAGGCAACAAAGGCTTACCGAGCTGGAGCGATCCGGGGCAGTCCGTGCTGTCCGATGGATGAGGAAAAAAAAAGGCAGGAACAGCCGCTTACACCAACAAACTGAAACAGTCATGAAGCGCAAGAAAAGACTATATAGTCAGGCTGAAAGTAATGAAGGGAATGACAACTTACATTCATGGAGGAACACGCTACCGTAAATGAAGCACAATGAATGCTCCGGCGATCTCGCTCAGCTCTCCGGGCGTTAAACGTAACACTAATGAGGAAAGAGACCGCCGGTGTGAAGATGAGCGGGCTGGACATAATTGACAACATGTGTGCTTGAGTGAGTGTAAGGGCGTGTGAATGAGAATGAATGAAGTGTGTGCGTGTACGTGTGTGAAACACCCATAATGCGGATCAGCTGGCGATACTGACAGGAGGAGGAGGCGTGGCCGAGCTGTCAGGGAGCAAGGACCCCAAGGGCTCCCTGAAGTGCCAGATGGAAAATAAATAACAAAGCGGGCCAAAACCCATAGTACAGGACTGGGTTTGGAACTGCCAAACCCAGCCTCATGACAGATGCCAGTGCTTGATTATGGAGGATCCTCTCATAGTTGAGGTTCTTGTTCTAGACTGTAGCAGCTTTACCTTAAAGTGGACATACTGTGCCTTTTATCTAAGTGTTGGCACAGTTCCAAATCTCTGTGCTTTGGTCAGAACACCTGAGGGATGAAATACTGCAGCACCACTTCTCCACCCAGCTGAAGGAGTCTTCCTCCCAAGAACCTGCTTCAGTGCACTTTGCTTTAAATGCCTTGATCCACAGTTCACCCCACCCTCCCTTCTCCGCTATTTCATCTGCTGTTGAAGCATTTTACTAAAGTAAAAGTGGCTGAATGTGAAAGCCCAAATGCAGATATATCATTTGCTGAGTTCCATTATCAGTCAGTTAGGTGATATTGGCTGATTTGATGTCAAGCAGATACTTCTGTGCATCTCTAGTTCAAGTCTTTGAAAGAATAGTACTGGTCCTTGGTGTATAATAATCAAAGAAACAACTCTGCTAATGGCAGCTAACCACTGCTAAAGAAGGAGCTGTCCACGCCAGACCAGAATATATTAAAACTATAGTAAAACAGGCTAAAATAATGTCTAAGAATGAGATATACAGTCAAGTGTTAGTACGAGAGGGGGCTGAAAAGTTCATAGTGGTCAAATTTGACCAAATGTGGTTTATTTTTCAACCGCAGGGATCCAAGCACTGCAACACTGAAGTGAACATTGAAGAAGTGTGTGGACGGAAGGGGAGACTATGTTGAAAAATAAATCACATTTGGTCAAATTTGACCACTATGAACTTTTCAGCCTCCCCCTCGTAGATGAACAGGGATGTGTAGTGGGTATGATGATAAGATACAGAAACCCGCCCCCAGTTAAGCTCATTCCTCTTGCCCTAACTGTGGCTGCTGTAATGAAAGTCACAGTAACAGCATCCTCCAAGCCTGTTAAAAGGAAAAAGTTTACAGTTCTGCTGAACATGTTACTACATGTTACCGGAGTGGTGGCCTAGTTGGTAGAGCATTCGCCCAACAACCAGAGTAGGTTGTGGGTTCAAGCCCTGGCCGAGTCATACCAAAGACCATATAAAAAATGGTACTTCCTGCCTTCTAGCTTGGTGCTCAGCATAATAGAATGGGGGAAGGAAAAAGTTGTTTATGGCAGCGGCCCCTCTGATTCTAGATGAGATTAACATTGTAGATAGGAGAAACATGATTTCATTCTACTCTACATGACTGGCTGTATGGACTGAATGACAATAAAGTTGGCTTAAAATAAATAACGCACTTATTTTCATAAAAAGTTGAGATCTGTGTCTCATTTTCTTTGGGGAATGTGTCTTTACATGCCAGTTAATCATCACTGTAAGACAGACGAGATGTAAATAGGTGGGAAAAAATAAGTGCATAGTATGTCGTATCAGCAGTAGGAAACTAGAAAAGCACTCAAGAGAGCACATACCTTCACCAAGACTTCTTCTGTCCCTCATGGATCACCTCCAAAATGTAATGGGTTTGTGTGTAGGCCAAGAGCCATTTCTGGTGAAAATTGCATCAAAGTCTATCCAGTATTGTTTTGTGTGATGATTGGGTGAGCACCCTCCCCCTCCCCTCCTGTGGGAGGTTCCTCGTCTGTTTCCCAGCTCCGCAGGTCATCAATGCACCTGATCAGTTTGTGAATGCTTCAGCGCTGGACCATTGGGTACTGCTGCTGTCTTTTCAGCTCAAGCTTGTTAACTGAAACCCTAGCCTAACTTTCCTTCTCCTCCTCTTTCCCCAGGTGGCTGCTGTCTCAGCGGTGTGTCCCCGGGATTGTAGTGCACTCACCTGCTCTCACCATCTCATCTGAAGTTCTCCAACACCACCCAGTCAGACCTCTCCCCAGCTCCATTCCTGCTCCTCTCCTTCTCCAGCAACTCCCGCCAGCTCAGCCCTGCTGGCTCCTCCATTGCCTCTGCTGGGTTTCACTGCCGGGTCCTCTGCTCATTCCTGTAAGAAATCCTGAGCACATACTCCTCAATTCCCAGTGTTATTCCTTGTCTCTAATCAGCTCTTGTTCTCTCTCTCCCTCTAGGCTTTGTGTTCCTCGGTGTGTGCTGTTTTCCTTACTTCTGTGTGTTTTCAATAAATTCAATGTAAAATGTCTTTCCCGTGTCCGAGTGCTTCCTCTGGTGTTAGTTGTCTTGCACGTGAGCCTCTAGCTAACTAATTATGATAGAACGGTCCAGCCATGATCAAGGTTCAGTGAGCGCTACATCAGAGGAGCACTCCGTGCTCTTCCGGTTAGATGCCACAGAGCGACAGATGGCCGTGCTCACTGAGCAGTTGCAAACTATTACGCAACAATTAACCACAGCCTCAGAACACTTATGCCATATGTCTTGTCCGGGGTCTTCCCCTCTTCCTGCAGCCCCGGCGGGATCCACCACCTGCTGGACCATCACGGTTCCATCACCTGACCCGTACGCGGGGGAGGTGGGGGGATATAAGGAGGTTTTTGCTCCACATTCGCCTCTATCTGCGGCAGGTGGGTGGGGAGAATCTGGACGACACATCCAAGATTCACTTTATGACCCTCCTGCTCCAGGACTGGGTGCTCAATTGGGCTCAGTCCGTCCTTGGTAGTTCCGAGGGTTCCAATTACACATTCGAATGATTTGTGCAGGAGTTCTCCCAGGCTTTCGACCATTCAGAGAGCGAGGGGAACATCATGGGCCGTCTCATGTTACTTCAGCAGGGGAATCGGTCTACGGCCGATTTCTCAGTTGAATTCCGGGTCGTCGCAGTGGACTCTGGTGTTGCCCTACGCAGCACCTTCCTCCGGGGCCTAAATTCCAACCTCCGCGACACCCTGGCGGTTCATGCGAGCCCCTCCTTTCTGGGTGAGCTGATCGAGCATGCCATGAGCTTAGATAACCGGTACCACGAACGCACGAAAGAGCAAAAGGCCTTCTTCAACCTGTCTTTCTTGCGATCACCCCCACCGGCTACAGGCTCCACCAAATCGGATTCCTCCTCTGAGCCAATGGTTCTGGGTCGAACCTGCTTGACTCCGGAGGAGCACCAGCATAGGAGGAAGGCCGGCGCTTGCATGTATTGCGGCTCCATGGAGCACAAATTATCGAACTGTCCGCTTAAACCAAAAGATGCAGTCCGTCAGTAGCCGTGGAGGGGTCTGGCGGGTGGGTTTTCCATCGATCACCCCGGTAACTTTTCGCTACCACCCCTCATTCAGTTACTGGGGGCGAGAAGAAGGTCTTGGCGTTAATTGATTCAGGGGCCGAACAAAATTTCTTTTCACAACGACTCATGCAGGAGATAGGTATTCCTATAATAAAACTGTCGGCTCCATTGAACGCTGCGGCACTTTCTGGCTGTAGATTAGCCTCTGTGACCGGCCAAACCGAGCCGGTATCCGTCCTTCTTTCCGGGAACCACCGGAAGGCTCTCACTTTTTTCAGTTCTCCTCAGTTCCTCCTCTCCGGTGGTCCTAGGCTATCCCTGGCTCCAAAAACATAACCCTATTATAAATTGGGCGCAGAACTCCATTTCCTCATGGAGTCCCTTTTGCTCATCTTCATGCCTCCGTTCGGCCACTTGTTCTCCTACGCTCCCTATCGCCTCTCCTCTGGCCGAGCCGCTGAACCTCAGCCTTGCGCCCGAGGTCTGCCATGACCTTGGGGAGGTCTTTAGCAAGTCAAGGCCCCTCTTGTTACCACCTCACTGGACTGTGCTATTGACCTCACTCCCGGGCGCGCGGTTGCCATCCAGCTGGCTCTACAGCCTTTCCGGGCCGGAGAGGGGGGCCATGGAAAGCTATATTAAAGACTCCCTGAACGCCAGCCTCATTTGGCCCTCTTTGGCTCCTCTCAGAGCGGGGTTCTTTTTCGTGGAAAAGAAGAATCCCTGCGGCCCTGCACTGACTGCCGCGAGCTCAACATGATAACCATAAAAGACAAATACCTGCTGCCCCCTGATCAATTCCCCGTTCGAGCTTCTTCAGCATGCGCGGGTATTCATGAAACTCGACCTGCGCAACGCGCATCATTTGGTTCATATACGCGAAGGGAACGAATAGAAGATGGCGTTCAAAACTCACTTGGACCAGTTTGAATATCTTGTGATGCCCTTTGGGCTTACCAATGCCCCCGCCATCTTCCAACGCATGATTAATGACGTCCTCCGCGACATGGTGCACCAATTTGTTTTTGTGTATTTGGATGACATTTTAATTTTTTCCCACACACCGGAGAAACACACAGTCCACGTCTGGGCTGTGTTACAATGGCTCCTGGAGAATCAGCTCTTTGTGAAGGCTGAAAAGTGTGAGCTTTCCACTCGCTCCACTTCTTTCCTGGGCTTTATTGTAGCTGAAGGTGAGCTGAGGGCCGACCAGGCCAAGGTAAAGGCGGTGCTAGATTGGCCAACCCCCAATCCAGGAAGCAACTCCAGCATTTTTTGGGCTTTGCAAATTTCTCCCACAGGTTTATCAGAAACTACAGTAAGGTTGCTCAGCCCCTGGCCCAGCTGACCTTGACCAAAGCCCCTTTTAAATGGTCTGAGGCAGCGGAGCAGGCCTTCGCAGAACTGAAGGCCCTATTCTCTGATATGCCCATCCTGGCGCAGGTTGACCCTCAGCTCCAGTTTGTAGTGGAGGTGGATGCTTCTAATTTGGGAGTGGGCGCTGTTCTTTCACAGCGCTCAGCCTCTGATCAGAAGCTCCACCCATGCGCTTATTTCTCTCGGTGGTTGACCCCGGCCAAGAGGAACTATGACGCAGGAGATCGAGAGCTGCTAACAATTAAACTGGCATTAGAGGAATGGAGGCACTGGCTATCCCATCATTGTGTGGACTGATTACAAAAATTTAGAATACTTTAGATCAGCCTGCAGGCTTAATTCCAGGCAGGCCCGTTGGGCCTTATTCTTTCTCAGATTCCATCTCATTATCACCTATTGGCCTGGACCCTGTAACATTAAGCCGATGGTCTCTTTCGCCAGTTTGCTTCCGATCAGTCATCTTCCTCAACTCCTCTCGAATCTATTTTGCCCTCTTCCTGCATTGTTGGTGCCCTCTCTTGGGAGATTGAGCAGAGGGTCTGGCAGGCCCAGTCCACTGAGCCCAAGCCCGAGGGAGGCCCGAGTGATGACCTGCTTGTCCCCTCCGCTCTACGTAGTGACGTCATCCAGTGGGGGCACACCAGCCACTTTGCCTGTCACCCCGGCATTTCCTGTACTATCAATCTGGTGTAGCGAGTGTTCTGGTGGCCTACTTTGCAGACGGATGTGCGAGGATATGTCAAAGCCTGCCAAGTGTAAACCACGAATAAATCGGACTCTTCACCACCAGCCGGCCTCCTGCACCCCCTGCCGGTCCCCAGTTGCCCCTGGTCTCACATTGCCATGGACTTTGTTACGGGCCTCCCTCCCTCACAGGGCAACACTGTCATCCTTATCATTGTAGATCGCTTCTCTAAAGCTATTTATTTGGTGCCCCTTCCCAAGCTGCTCTCTGCTTCCAAGACCGCCAATCTGCCTACCCTTCATGTCATCCACCTTCATGGAATACCCTTGGACATTGTGTTTGACCGGGGCCCCCAATTCACATTACAAGTTTGGAAATCCTTCTGCCACTCCCTTGGCACCTCGGTCAGTCTCACCTCCGGTTACCACCTTCAGAGCAACAGGAAGGCTGAGCGTGCTAACCAATCCCTGGAGGCCGCCCTGAGATGTGTGGCTTCCTGCAACCCGACCACCTGGAGCTCCCATCTGACCTGGGTGGAGTATGCCCATAATTCGGCTGTCTCCTCTGCCACTGGATTGATGCCATTCAAGGCCTCTATGGGCTATACCCTGCCCCCCATTGCCCATGGTGGAGCGAAAGGTTGCTGTTCCATCTGTGCAAGTCCATGCTGCCGTTGCCGTCGGTTGTGGAGGTCCACCCGGGCTGCCCTTCTCCGCTCAGCCGAGCGGAACCGCCAGTATGCGGACCGCAGGCAGGTACCAACGCCCAAATACTCCGTCGGCCAGAGTGTGTGGTTGTTGGTGGATCAGATTCCGTTGAAAACCGAGTCTAGAAAACTGTCACCCCACTTTCTGGGTCCCTTTGCCATTTCGAGGATCATTAATGACGAGACGGTTCACCTGAAGTTGCCGCCGACACTCCGCATCCATCCTACCTTCCACGTTTTCCAAGATAAAGCCCCTCTCCACCAGCCCTCTCTGCCACCCCCCCCCCCCGAAGCCGCCTCCTCCCCCCTGGATCCTTGATGGCCAGACCATCTACACCATGCAGAGGATTCTGGACGTCCACCGTCGGGGCTGGGTTTACAGTACCTGGTCCATTGGAAAGGCTGTGGACCGGAAGAGAGATCATGGATCCCTGGTTCCAAATTCCATGACGAAGGGATGGTCCGAGCTTTTTACTGGGCTCATCCCAACAAGCCCGGTAGGTTGCCAGGAGGCGCACCTTGAGGGGGGAGCACTGTGATGATTGGGTGAGCGCGCTCCCCCTCCCCTTCTGTGAGAGGTTCCTCGTCTGTTTCCCGGCTCCGCAGGTCATCAATGCACCTGCGTGAGTGGACGCACCTGCTGCCTCTTCGCTGCCAGTATATAAAACGATCAGTTTGTGAATGCTTCAGCGCTGGACCGTTGGGTACTGCTGCTGTCTTTTCAGCTCAAGCTTGTTAACTGAAACCCTAGCCTAACTTTCCTTCTCCTCCTCTTTCCCCAGGTGGCTGCCGTCTCAGCAGTGTGTCCCCAGGATTGTAGTGCGCTCACCTGCTCTCACCATCTCCTCTGAAGTTCTCCAACACCACCCAGTCAGGTCTCTCCCCAGCTCCATTCCTGCTCCTCTCTTTCTCTAGCTCCTCCCACCAGCTCAGCCAGACAGAGGGGAATTTTCAAACTACAGACCTATTTCACTATTGCCACAATTTTCCAATATACTTGAAAAAATATTCTGTGAGAGAACTGACAACTTCATAATGAAGAATAATTTATTGTGTGAGCAGCAATATGGGTTCAGACACAAGAGGACAACTGCATTTGCTCTAATGGAATTCATAGAAAAAATATCAACTGCTGTTGAAAATAAAGAGTATTCAGTTGGGGTATTCCTGGATCTTAAAAAAGCATTTGATACAGTGGATCACAAATTATTGTTAAAGAAACTACAAAATTATGGTATTAGGTGGAGTAGCACTATCCTGGTTAGATAGTTACTTAAAGAACAGATATCAGTATGTATGTGTTGGTAGCACAAACTCGCAGTTACTGAAGGTTACTTGTGGAGTCCCACAGGGTTCAGTTTTGGGGCCATTGTTATTCAACATGTATATAAATGATATATGTAAAGTTTCAGAAAAATGGATTTAATATTGTTTGCCGATGACACTAATTTATTATGCAGTGGAAGCAATTTGGAACAACTTTTGGATACACTTGGAAAGGAATTAGGAAAGCTTAAACTGTGGTTTGATTCAAACAAATTAATGCTCAATTTAAGTAAGACAAAATTTATAATTTTTAACAACCATAACAACAAATCAGTATCTAAACTCAGTGTAAATGGTATAGAGATTGAAATGGTATCCGAAACTAAATTTCTTGGAGTAATAATTGATAATAAACTGTGCTGGAAGTCACATATCAATTATATTAAAGGTAAAATGTCCAAATCAATCGCAATACTACACAGAGTGAAATATTTGCTGAATCAACCCACACTATCCCGGAGCTGTGGAGAACTCCCGACGCTCTGCAGGCTTCCCGACCGACCGGAAGTGCTCGCAGGCGGCGTAAGGAACGTAAACAAAGGAGGGGTAAACGCGGTGGGCTAAGAGCTAAGCTAAAGCTAACACCGCACCGGCTATCGCTACCCAGTATTTTCCTTGCTAATGTACGGTCTCTGGCGAGCAAAATGAGTGAACTACGGCTTCGGATCACCAACAGTAAGAAACTTATGAACTGCAATATCATGATTTTTACGGAAACATGGCTTCACAGTGGAATACCCGACAATGCTATCGAGCTAGCCGGCCTACACACGCTCCGGGCAGACAGAGCAGCAGTTGACTCCGGTAAGACAAGAGGGGGGGGATTGTGCATTTATATTAACAAGGCTTGGTGCACGAACTCTGTCACTGTTGAGAGACACTGCTCAGCTAACCTGGAGTTTCTCATGGTTAAATGTAGACCTTTCTATCTGCCACGCGAGTTCACTTGTACCATCATAACAGCCGCTTACATTTCTCCGGATGCTAATGCTAAGCTTGCTATGAAAGAACTGCATGCAGCTATTAGCAAACAACAAACTGCACACCCAGAGGCAGCATTTATTGTGGCGGGTGATTTTAACCACTCTAACCTCAAGACAGTGCTTCCTAAATTCTACCAGCATGTCTCCTGTCACACAAGAGGGGACAAAACATTGGGCCATGTTTACACCAATATTGTGGGAGCCTACACAGCAACTCCCCTCCCCCACCTAGGTCAGTCTGATCATTTATCCTTGTTCCTTACCCCCAAGTATGTACTGCTCATCAACCGGGTGAAGCCATCAGTGAGGACCATCAAAGTGTGGCCAGAGGGGGTTGACTCTGTACTCCAGGAGAAGTTTAGGAACACAGACTGGAGTATGTTCACCTCTCAGGCTACCTGTGGCTCCCACATAAACATCAACTCTTACACCCACTCAGTCCTGGACCATATCAACACCACTATTGACAGTGTCACCACGGAAAGACAGATCACCACGTACCCAAATCAGAAGCCGTGGATGAACAGAGAAGTGCGACTTCTGCTAAAAGCACGTAACAATGCCTTTAGATCTGGTGATGCACAGGCCTACAGTTCATCCAGGGCAGATCTGAAGAGGGGCATCAAGAAGGCCAAGCACAGCTACAAGCTGAAGGTGGAGGAACATTTTGGGGACTCTGACCCCCGACGTATGTGGCAGGGCATTCAAGCTATCTCTGATTATAAGCCCAGCAACTCCATACCTATAGCCATGACTGTGCCCTTTCTCAATGAGCTAAATAACTTCTATGCTCGTTTTGACAAGGACAACAATGAAAAGAACATCAATTTCCCACCCTCTGATGACCTCCACCACCTCACACTCACCCACACCGACGTCCGTAATGCACTGAGTCATGTCAACGTACGTAAGGCTGCTGGCCCTGATGGCATTCCTGGGCGTGTGCTGAGGGCATGCGCTGAGCAGCTGGCAGGGGTCTTCACAGACATCTTCAATCTGTCCCTGGCCCAGGCCGTGGTACCAGCGTGCTTCAAGACCACTTCAATAGTACCAGTGCCGAAACATTCAACACCATCGTGCCTAAATGACTATCGCCCTGTGGCACTGACGCCCATAGTCATGAAGTGCTTTGAGCGACTGGTCTTGGCACAGCTCAAAAAAGGCCTGCCCCCTACACTGGACCCTCATCAGTTCGCCTACCGGAGCAACAGGAGTACAGAGGATGCGGTTTCTACAGCGCTGCACTATGTACTCTCACACCTGGATGACAAGAACACCTACGCAAGAATGCTGTTTATTGACTTCAGCTCAGCATTCAACACAGTTATCCCCTCCAAGTTGCTCACCAAACTTGGGGACCTGGGAATCAGTACCTCCACCTGCAACTGGATCATGGATTTTCTGACCAACAGACCCCAGCATGTTAGGTCAGGCCCCAACCGTTCTTCCGTCATCACACTCAACACTGGTGTACCACAGGGCTGTGTGCTCAGCCCATTCCTCTACTCCCTCTACACCCATGACTGCAGGCCTATGTATGGATCCAATTCCATCATAAAGTTCGCAGATGACACCACGGTGATTGGACTCATCAGGGACAACGACGAGTCAGATTACAGGGCAGAGGTTGAGCACTTGGCTACTTGGTGCGCTGACAATAACCTGCTCCTTAACACCAGCAAAACCAAGGAGCTCATAGTGGACTACAGGAAGGAGAGGGAAGAGACACATGACCCCATCCATATCAATGGCATAGCTGTTGAACGTGTCCCCAGCTTCAAATTCCTGGGGACCCACATCTTGGAGGACCTGTCCTGGTCAGTTAACACCACCAGCCTGATCAAGAAGGCCCATCAGCGCCTCTTCTTCTTGAGGACATTGAAGAAGAACCATCTGTCAACTGACATCCTGGGCAACTTCTACCGCTGCGTGATAGAGAGCACCCTGACCAACTGTATCACACTCTGGTATGGGAACTGCTCTGTAGCTGACCGCAAGGCGCTGCAGCGGGTGGTGAAAACTGCCCAACGCATCACAGGGACTCCACTTCCAGCTATAGAGGACGTCTACAGGAAAAGATGTCTGCGCCGGGCACGCAGCATTCTTAGGGACTCCAACCATCCTGCTCATGGACTGTTCCAGCTTCTCCCCTCCAGAAGACGTTTCAGAAGCCTTCGGACTAGAACCAGCAGGTTTAGGAACAGTTTCTTTCCAACAGCTGTCACGTTATTGAACTTAGTTCCCCGCTGACTCTCTTACAATCATCTTTTACCATCCTCACCTGTACATAACTGCATAACTACATAACTACATCTAACTTATTGCACATTATTTGCACATAACAGTACTTTTAACTTTCTGCACTGCTGCATATATTTGCATATATTTGCTTAAATTGCACATACTGTTAATTACCGTATATACTGCACTGCTGTCCTTTGCACTTCTGATTGGATGCTAAACTGTGTTTCGTTACCTTGTATTCATACATGTGTAATGACAATAAAGTTGAATCTAATCTAATCTAAAAACTATATACTTTGTATCATTCATTAATACTCCCATACATGACATATTGTACTGAAGAATGGGGAAATACATATAAAACAAACATATATCCAGTCTTTATGCTTCAGAAGAGAGCTATTAGAATAATAAACAAATCTGCTTACACGGAACCAACAAACCCACTTTTTCTTAAATTAAAAGCTCTCAAGTTGAAATATCTGGTTGACTTTAAAACTGCAGTACCGTATTTTTTGGGACTATAAGGCACACCGGATTATAAGGCGCACTATCAATGAACGGTCTATTTGATGGTCTAATTTCATACATAAGGCGCACCGGATTGTAAGGCGCATTAAAACAAGGTAGTCGGAGCCGGGAAAAAAAAAAATTTGCGTGCATGGAAAGAAAATCCTCTCTATAGTCATTATAGACGCATATAGTGCGATTGTCTGCGAGTGTTGAATGACCTTCTCCATGAGCAGGCGGAACGTTTTTAGTCCATGGCTGTTTACATCGCCATATTGGCCAGAATATCGCTTGGCACTCGATACCGAGTACGATACCGATACGGCTCACTTTCTGCCGGAGAGCGAGCCGTATTTACAGCCGTAAATACGTATTTACAGCCATATTTACTGCTCCCGTTTACAGCTAAACGGGACCATGAGCAGGCGGAACGTTTTTAGTCCGTGGCTGTTTACATCGCCATATTGGCCAGAATATCGCTCGGCACTTGATACCGAGTACGATACCGATACGGCTCGCTCTCTGCCGGAGAGCGAGCCGTATTTACAGCCGTAAATACGTATTTACAGCCGTATTTACTGCTCCCGTTTACAGCTAAACGGGAGCAGTTTCGATGCCGAAATTTCACATACAAATCCTAATATACGTGTTCTATACACCATCGGCTTCTGGGTATCGACTACCTCGCGAGGTAGTCGGATCTGGGAATTTTTTTTTTTTTTTTTTTTGCGTGCATGGAAAGAAAATCCTATCTATAGTCATTATAGACACATATAGCGTGATTGTCTGCCATTGTGAATGACCTGCTCCATGAGCAAATGTACGTTTTTGGTCCGTGGCTGTTTACATCGCCAGGATACTCGCTCAGTAATCGATACGGCTCGCTTTTCGGCGGCAGCCCCGAGAAGTAAACAATGCAAACAAATGCCGGGACGCTTGAATTCTTTCGTCCCGAAAATATCATTTTTGAATATTAATTACAGCTAAACAGGAGCAGTTTTGATCCACGATCCATTGGCAGATAGTGGCGTAACTCGCTAGCAATTTAACTTTGAACGACCTGTTGACACCAATATAGCGGTTGGAGTTCTTTGGTTAATCCACCCGGAATGATGGCAAGCTCCGAATTAGTTTGCTTCACTTGGGTTTTGACAGTATCGGTGAGATGGGCGCGCATGGAGTGGCAGATCAATAAGGATGGAGATTTGTGGAAAAAGCCATCCGGCCATTATGTTGAAGCACATATTACTCCGCGAGGCTCCCGACTACCGTAATGCTCCGAAAATCCCTCAAGCGGTTCGGCTTCATAACTTACCAAAGTCATACTAAAACATTTTTGACAGATTTTTGAGCGCCGTGTACCACATAAAATCGGTTCGAGGTCAGTAAGCACAACCAGAATTAATACATAAGGCGCACCGGATTATAAAGCGCACTGTCGATTTTTGAGAAAATTAAAGGATTTTAAGTGCGCCTTATAGTCCAAAAAATACGGTAATAATGTTTAAAGTGAAGAATCTATCACTGCCCGCAAATATCCAAAAGTTGTTCCAAATAAGGGAGAAACAATGTCATTTCAGAGGAACATGTATTTTTCAAAAACCTTCAGTGAGAACTACCACCAAGCAACACTGTGTTTCAGTGCAAGGAGTCAGATTGTGGAACGATTTTGGACCTGAATTAAAATCATGTACAACGCTTGGACAATTTAAACAAAAACTAAAGGAAGAAATACTCCAAGCATATATACAAGATGACATATAAAAATCACATAAGGATTGTCATATCCAGTCTGTGTTGTGTTGTTGCTTAGTTTTTTGTCACGTTTTGTCTTGGCTTCGTTCTGGGTTGTAATCATTTTTATTTTATTTTATTTTTGAATTTTTAGATGGAATATGGGTGGGTAATATAAGATGCGGCTTCAGCCATCACCCATTTCGGATAACTTATGCTGAACTGTATGATCAGAGGCGTTATTGTTTAATTTGACCTTGTTGGATTTTTTTCCCCCTTTGTTATATTATTCTGTTCCTTTCTTTTAATCTTTACTTTTAATCTATCCTATCCAAAATAAAGATTCATTCATTCAATTCCCAGTGTTATTCCTTCTCTCTAATCAACTCTCTCTCTCTCCCTCTAGGCTGTGTGTTCCTTAGCGTGTGCTGTTTTCCTTACTTCTGTGTGTTTTCAATAAATTGAACGTAAAACGTCTTTCCCATGTCTGAGTGCTTCCTCTGGTGTTAGTTGCCTTGCACGTGAGCCTCTAGCTAACTAATTATGACATTTTGGAAGATTCTTGCTAACACACTGTGAGAAGGTAAGACCCTTGGTGGAGGTATGCATTCTCAGATCGTAACCAAAATGCTATGGGTTCCTCTCTAGCCCAAGAACCACCTCTGGTAAAAAATTTCATCCAAATCCATCCAGTAGTTTTTGTGTAATCCTGCTGCACAAATACAAACAAGGTCCACCAAGGTGGAGACTCTTAGATCATCACCAAAATTTAATGGATTCATCCGTGGCCCAAGGGCTACCTCTGGAGAAAATTTCACCAAAATCTGTCCAGTAGTTTTTGCGTAATCCTGCTAAGAAAGCACCTCGATTACATTACCTCCTTGGCGGAGGCAATAACTACGTTCTAACTATCGGCATATCAGCTATTGGCAAAAACTCTACTATTGTGCATCCCTATCAGAAACCATGAAACACGTTATTGGCCCTTTAAAACTCAGCCATCAAACAACTGTTGCTGTGAACTGATGCTATAAAGCTGAAATGAAATGAAGTTGGTCTGCAGCATTCATTCATTCATTTTTCTTAAGTCTCTCTTATTGGAGTGACATCAGCCTGCATTGCTGGCAAAGCTGCAAGTGTGGTGAGAATTCAAGTCTCTTGCCCCTTTCTGAGCCTCGTGTGTTAATTATGCATCTGAATAATGGCATGAGGAATTGGATATGCGTGTGGGCTAAGCCTGTGCTGGGAGACTAAAGGACGAGAGCTGCCCGTTAGTTCATCTCAGGGTAACTTCAAAGGCCCACAAACACAGGAGGCTCTGTGCTGCTTGTGATTGGAAATAACAGCTCATCATGCCTGGGCTCCAGCATTGTGGACTCTGGCCCTGAGGGGAACCCTCTCGGGGCGCAGACAGCTGGGGCCGTCCGCGCCGCTGATGCTACCAACCTCAAACAGGGAACTAGTGAGAGAAGATGTCAGAGACCAGCCTCTGTTGTCAAACTGGAGTGATGGAGGTGTAAGGGAGGTCGCACTGCTCCAGCATTTCTCATCAAGAGAGAAAAAATTGAGTCCATCCAAGTCTCTGTAAACTGTGTTCACAGGGTACAATGAGATTCCTGTCACAAGGCCCCGCTGAGGGAAAGAACGCTGTCTCGTGTAGGCCAGGAGAATGACAAACGGAGGGCTTTGGCCTTAGAATAGCAGCATGGACTGATATTAATTTCAGATTTGATATCCTCAAGATCACTAAGTGATTTGAGGGGGGATGAAGGGGGAGGCTATCATTCATTCATTCATTCAAGAGGGGGGAGGCTATCCCCCTTGTTGGCAAAATGACCCAAAAGCATCCCCCTTGTTAACCCCATTGCTCCTCAACCTGGAAAAAGAGAGAACTGTCCCCCCCAAAATCAGCATTAACCTTTCTAAGTCATGTTACACACTTGATTAAAATGACTTTAAACCAACAATTACAAGCAGAAAAGGAAAAAAAAAGAATCTACTTTTTTGTCATAGATGTGCAACTTTTACCCTAATTTTTTTCCTCATAAATTTGCAACTTTCTAATACAGACATGTGAAAAAATTAGGACACCCTGTATAAGCCTGTGTGTGTGTTGTTGTTTTTTTTACATATTTGGACATATGGATATTTCATATCAATGTTAAAAATACTGGGAGATGCATGTAATACAACTAAACAAAAATGAATTAACACTTTTTTCAAATTTCTGTAAAATGTAATTCTAAACAAATAGAGAGAAATAAATTAGGACCCCCCCCCCATCTTTTTTAGGTCACCCCGACATTCATTCCCACTTAAAATGGCTAAAATAAATGTTAAAAAATGCAAATACAAAAAAAACAAGGTTAGACATACAGATACATCTCAAAAAATTAGAATACCATGAAAAAGTTCAAAACACAGTGGACAAACACCAGCAGATGACCTCTGTTCAGATAAAAGTAAATTTTGCATTTGAGTTGGAAATCAAAGTCCCAGAATCTGGAGAAAGAGTGGAGAGACACATAATCTAAGTTGCTTGAGGTTTAGTGTGAAGTTTCCACAGTCAGTGATGAGTTGAGGAACCATGTCATCTGCTGCTGTTGGTCCACTGTTTTATCAAGACCAAAGTCGGCGCAGTCGTCTACCAGGAAATTTTAGAGCACTTCATGCTTCCCTCTGCTGACGAGCTTTATGGAGAAGCTGATTTCATTTTCCAGCAGGACTTGGCACCCCCCACACTGCCAAAAGTATCAAAACCTGGTTTAATGACCATGGCATCACTGTGTTTGACTGGCCAGCAAACTCTCCTGACCTAAACCCCATAGAGAATCTATGGAGGATTGTCAAGAGGAAGATGAGAGACACCAGACCCAACAATGCAGACGAGCTGAAGGTCACTATCAAAGCAACCTGGACCTTCATAAAACCTGAGCAGAACCACAGGCTGATCACCTCCATGCCACACCACATTGATACAGTAATTAAAGGAGCCCCGACCAAGCATTGAACGTGTACATGGACATACTTTTCAGTCGGTCAACATTTCTTTCAAAAAACTATTTTTTAAAATAAATTTTCTGTAATATTCTAATTTTTTAAGAAAATGAATTTGGGGTTTTCATGGGCTGTAAGCCATAGTCATCAAAGTCAAAATAAATAAACACTTGAAATATATCACTGTCTGTGCAATGAATCTATATAATATATGAGTTTAACTTTCTGAAATGAGTGACAAAAAATATTGAACTTTTTCATGATATTCTAATTTTTTGAGATGTACCTGTAGATATGTGAACACTTCTTAATAAAGAACTGAATATTTAATGGGGTGTCCTAATTTTTTCACGACTGCATATCTGACTTTTTTCTAATAAGTCTTGAGTTTTCTCGAATAATTGTAACTTTTTGCTCAAAACTGTGATTTTTTTTCTCATAAATGAGCAACTTTTCCCTCAAATTTGTGTTTTTCAATTTTTTTCTCATAAATTTGCAATTTTGCCTCAACAATTTGCAAATTTTTTCTTTATCAATGTGCAACTTTTTCCTCAAAAATTTGACTTTCGACTTCCGGTCTGGACGCCATGGCGACTGCAGCTTAACACTGAAGCTCTCAGACCCAATCCAGGATAACACCTTGAAAATCAAACTTAACGGATTTTTGGAGGAGTGAAAATCAAAAGACAAAATCATCATGTCTAAAGGAAAACAGAAGAAACTGAAATTCTCCAGGCCAGGACACGTATCGGCCGGAGAATCTGAACTGGAAGATCTCCATTCAGAAGACGAGGAACTGGTGATAGCTAACAAAAGGGTTAGCCTGAAATCACTATTTGAGGAGCTACGACGATTTCGCCGAGAAGTTACGGCCGAATTTCGGGAATTCAGAGAAGAATTGAAAAGGACAAACAGCAGAGTGGACCAGGCCGAGAACCGAATCTTGGAAACAGAGGATCGAATAAAAGTGCTCGAAGATTCTGTGCTAGACCTACGCAAAAGACAAGCAGCTATAGAGGCTAAGCTAACCGACCAAGAAGGAAAACAAAGAAGAGACAACATAAGAATTCATGGTCTGATAGAAGGAACCGAAAATGGTTTTAACTCAATGGCAGAATGCGTGGAATCCTTACTAAGAGAGAAATTGGATATTCCACAAACCACCGACTTGAAGACAGAAAAGGCACATCGTTCATTAGCCGCTAGGCCGGCGGCGGAAGCGCCCCCACGTTCGGTGTTGGTAAGATTTTCCAATTTCAAAATAAAACAAGAGGTTGTAAGACTGGCCTGGCAGAAAAAAGGATTTATGCACCAGGAGAGAAAAGTCTACGTGGAACACGATTACGCCCCGGAGGTCCTTAAAAAGCGCAGGGAATACAATGACGCGAAAAAGGTGTTAAGAGAGAAGAAACTGCGCTTTCAGACACCATTTCCTGCGAAGTTAAGGGTCTTCTACGGCGATGAAACGTGTCTCTATAATTCGGCGGAAGAAGCAACAGCTGACATGGCGAAAAGAGGGCTCCCGGTAACGGTATTTAAACCCGCAGCAGACCCGAGTGAGAAGATCAAAGCGCAAACATGGACAACACAAAGACCCTCAAAATCCACGGACCAGCAGCGGGAAACCCAGCACCAGAGCGTCGCGGATAAACTATCCGTTTTCAGGTTGGAATAGCGACCTTTTTTTTTTTTCTCTTTTCTCTTGAATCAATCCGCACATCCAACCCCCCTCATACAAGGTAACAAACTTTAAAGGAGATGCATATTCAGCATGTGGTAAAACATTTCATGGAACAATCATATTATTTGAAACAAATAAGTCTTTGTAATAAAAAAAAAAAAAAAAACTTGTTAAAATAGAAATGTGACAATAATCCACATGTTCTCCTCATACTAACAAATACTGTTTTTGCGTGAATGTTTGATGTGATGGGGGTGGGAGGGTGCACACAATTTCACAGGGTTTAGGCATAAAAGGAAAAAAAAAAATCATTACAAGTCTGGATTGGGTTTTGAAACTCACGTTAAAAGCATGGGACTACTTTCAGTGGTAAGAGAGGGCCCTCAACACGTAACAGAGTTTGAGGAATTTCCCTCAGGGCCTTCACTCCATAAAGGCTCTTACAGGGTCTTTAAAAAGACCTCAGCTCAGGAAGTTCTTATGACAGCTTTTTGTTTTAAAGTTTTTTACACTATGTTCTTAATGTTTTTCTTGTTTTTAATGTTCTTTCAGTTTCTGAGTAGCACAAAAGAGGGCCACCACACAGTTATACTAAACAAAACAACACAAAGGAGAAACAGGGTGTAACCAAAATAATTTCATATAATGTAAAAGGAATCCTGAATCCAGTTAAAAGATCCAAGATTCTAGGCAAAATGAAAAAAGACAAAGCAGGAATAATATTTTTACAAGAAACCCATCTAACAGACGTGGAACACAATAAACTCAGTAGACAAGGGTTTAAAATGATCTCTTCATCTTCATATAAATCAGGGAGGAGGAGGGGAGTAGCGACATTGATATCAACCAAAATTACATTTGAAAAAAAATCAGAACACAAAGATAAAGAAGGGAGATACAGTTTGGTAACTGGGCGGCTAGAGGGAGAAGATATCACCCTGCTGAATGTGTATGCTCCCCCAGGGGCTAACTGGAAATTTTATAAAAATGTATTCGACCTAATGATAACTAAAGCTCAAGGTTTAGTGATATGTGGTGGGGACTTCAATCTTAGACTGAATCCATGCTGGGATGCTTCTGGTAATTCCCCACATCAAAATAACACCCAAAACAGGAAGACTCGGATGCTACTAAAAGAATTGGGAATCTGTGACGTGTGGAGGGAACTCAACCCCAGTGTAAAAGACTATACATTTTACTCAACTCCACATTCATCTTACTCAAGGATTGACTATTTTTTTATGTTTAATAGAGACATTGGAAGAGTAAAAACATGTAAAATAGGACTGATGGATCTCTCCGACCACAGTCCGATCTACATGGACTTAAATATCCAAAAATACACAAATAATACATTTTCTTGGAGGTTAAATTCAAATGTCCTGAAAGGACCATTGAAAGATGAATTGGAATCAGATATTCTCAGATATTTGGAAGATAACGATAATGGAGAAGTATCCCCTTTAATACTGTGGGATGCATGCAAAGCTGTAATAAGAGGAAAGATTATTGCAAAACTGGCAACCCAAAAGAAACTAAGACAAGAAAAACTATCCACATTAGAGTCAGAACTTAGGAACCTAGAAAAAGAACACAAAGGCAACACTCATTCTACTGACTCGCTCAAGATTAAGGAAATTAAAAACCAAATAAATGAGATCTACACAATAGAAATCCAGAAGAAACTTACATTTCTGAAACAAAAATACTATGAAGCAGGCAGTAAATTGGCAAAATTGCTAGCCTATAAATTGAGGAAACATCAAACAGAAAGAGCAATCTACAAAGTCAGAGACCCAGTATCAAAGGAAATAAAATTCAGAATTCAGGATATTCTTAAAAACTTCGAGAATTACTATAAGAACTTATACTCCCACAAAAAACATAAAAACGCATCCGAGGCATTCCTAAACACATTAAACCTTCCCCAACTTACGGAGTCACAAAATAAAACACTACTGTCAGAAATACATCCTAAAGAATTGGAAAAAGCAATTATGAAACTTAAAGCTAACAAATCCCCAGGAGCTGATGGCTATACAGCAGAGTGGTACAAAACCTTTAAACAGCAACTATCTCCTCCCCTCCTGAAAACATTTAATTATGTCCTCCACACAGGGGAAATCCCCCCCTCCTGGAGAGAAGGGGTCATTGCAGTTATACCTAAACCTGAAAAGGATAAACTAGAGTGCTCCAACTACAGACCAATCAGTGTACTAAATCAGGACTATAAGCTTTTTACCATTATCCTTGCCAAAAGGTTAGAAAATATACTGACAGACCTAATTCATTTAGACCAAACAGGTTTTATAAGACAAAGACAGACACAAGACAACATTCGACGCACTTTACACATAATTCATCATATAAAAAAATATAACTTAAATGCAGTCATATTGGGATTAGATGCTGAAAAAGCATTCGATTCGGTTGACTGGTCTTTTCTATATAGAATCTTATCCAGTTTCAATTTTCATAACAACTTCATTAGAACTATACAGGCATTATATAAAAAACCAACAGCTAAAATAAGGATTAACGGTAATTTATCATCATCTTTTGAACTGGAAAGAGGATGTCGTCAGGGCTGCCCCCTGTCTCCACTGCTCTTTGCAATCTTCATAGAACCTCTGAGCCAATGGATAAGACAAAACCAAAAAATTCAAGGTATTACACTTGGTCAGAAGGAACATAAAATAGCACTCTTTGCTGATGACATTTTAATATACCTAGGGCAGCCGGACACTTCTTTACCAGAACTAACCTCAGTTTTTTCAGAGTATGGAGATTTATCGGGGTACAAATTAAACATGCATAAAACCCAAGTTTTAACATTCAACTATGACCCAAATCATTATTCTCTAAGCAAACTCAAAACTAACTGGGAGTCGGAATCTATGAAATATCTGGGGGTCAATATCCCGAAACAACTCAACAAAATTATATCACTAAACTATGATCCACTGGTGACAAAAATAAAATCTGACCTAGCAAGATGGAATATGATACCATTCTTGGGTACTGCACAAAGAATTGAAGCAGTCAAAATGAATATACTTCCACGTCTTCTATACCTTTTCCAAACAATACCGGTAGAACCTCCCAAAAAAACATGGCAGGAGCTGGACAGAAGGATCTCAAGATTCATATGGCAGGGCAAGAGACCTAGAATCAGATATAGAACCCTACAGCTAAACAAAGACAAAGGTGGGCTCGCGCTGCCAAATATCAGGGACTACTTTAAAGCCGCACAAATTAAAACTTTAGTAGAGATATGTAACCCAGTCTACACTGCACAATGGAAGGAGATCGAATGCCAAATAACAAGTGACATCCCCCTACAGGCGATAATAGGGAACAATGCCTTACCTAAGCTTTTGAATAACACTAACCCGTGGATAGAGACCCCGCTAAAAATTTGGTTTAAGATAGTCAGAGAGAATCAAACTAAAGAGCCCTATCGACTTCTGCAATGGATCGCCTATGATCAGGACTTTACTCCTAATAAAACAGACACCAGATTTAAAAAGTGGAAGGAGAAAGGGCTGATAAAATATTACGATTTTTTTAAAGGGCAAATCTTAAGAAGTTTTGAAGATTTGAAAAAACAAGGCCTAATAAATCAAGACCTTTACAGGTTCTTCCAGCTTAGACACCACATAAACAATATACTTAAAAAGGAGGTTTTGGAAAGGGCCCAGTCAGGTGTTCTGAAGGTCTTCTTAATGGCATATAAAGGGATCCCAGGGATCAGATACATTTCTAAAATATACCAAGGTCTTCAAGACTTAAAAGGAGACAACACATCTTATATAAAAGAGAGATGGGAAAAAGAGGGGAATTTCACTTTACAACTGGAAATATGGGAAAAGCTAAATAAACAGCAATGGAAAAGTACCTCATCCCTGCAGTGGAGAGAATTTGGATGGAAAAACTTGGCAAGATTTTTCAGAACACCTGCACAAAACAAATTTACCCATAAGGGATTGAACTGTTGGCGCTTGTGTGGTGAAAAGACTGCAAATCATTTTCATGTGTTTTGGTCATGCCCAGTTATCCACCAATATTGGACCAAGGTACAGACAATATTGGGGAAAATATTCAAAATTACAGTTCCCTTTTCTTTTGTAACTTTGTATTTGGGTTTACTACCGGACTCACTGGAAAGACGAGGAGAAAAATACTTATTCAATGTTTTAATATTGGCAAGCAAAAAAGCTCTAACTAAAAAATGGATGTTGAAGGACTGTCCTACACCTGAAGATTAGATTAACGTGATCCAAGACATTTACTCGATGGAAAAGTTGACATTCGCACTGAGACAGGACATGGATGTGTTCATGAACTTTTGGCAACCCTGGACCACATATGTGTCTTCCATTAGATCTAATCTTTGACAAATACCATTTCAATAATGGTTCCGCTCTTTGTTCCAACACTACTCAGATGCTCTTTTACCTTTATTTACTTACTTTTTCTTTTTGTTTGTTTTTTACTGGTTTGTTTGTTTTTTTTTTGTTATTTGTTTTTTGTTTTTTTTCTCTTTAATTTCACTTTTTCTTTCACTTTAAAAAAAAAAAAGGGGTGTTGTAAGAATTAATCTTCCAATGTTGTCAGATATCAGAAAATAAGAGAACATGTGATGAAAATGTAAACAATGCATTGCTGTAAGGACCTGTATACCCTTTACAAAAACTTAAATAAAAAAAAAAAAAATAAAAAAATTTGACTTTCCTCATTACTTTGCAGCTTTTTTCCTCATAAATCTGCAGTTCTTTCTCATAAATATGAACACTTTTTTCCTCAGAAATTTGACTTTTTTCATAAATCTGCAATTTTTCCTCATAAATATGTGAATTTTTCTCAACAATTGCAACTTTTTTCCTCATCAATGTACAACTTTTTCCTCAAAAATTTGACTTTTTTCATAAATCTGCAATTTTTCCTCATAAACGTGAATATTTTTTTTAACAACTTGCAACATTTTCCTCAAAAATTTGACTTTTTCCTCATTACTTTGCAGCTTTTTTCTCATAAATCTGCAATTCTTTCTCATAAATATGAACACTTTTTTCCTCAAAAATTTGAATTTTTTTCATAAATCTGCAATTTTTCCTCATAAATACAGTATGTGAATTTTTCTCAACAATTTACAACTTTTTTCCTCATCAATGTGCAACTTTTTCCTCAAAAAATGGACTTTTTTTCTCATAAATTTGCAGCTTTTTTCTCATAAATGTGTGAATTTTTTTCAACAATGTGCAACTTTTTCCTCAAAAATTTGACTTTTTTTCTCATAAATTTGCAGCTTTTTTCTCATAAATCTGCAATTTCCTCTCATAAATATGTGCACTTTTGTCTCAAAAATTTTGTAATTTTTTCCTCATAAATTGACAGTTTTTCTTGTAAATTGGCAACACTTATCTGGATGCTGATTACATTTTTTTCTGTGTAATTAAAATTGTAATTTGTGACTTTTTAAACTTTTAAATTGTCATTGTTTAAGGGTGGTTTCAAAAACCATCCTTAAAAAGCTATCTGAAGGTCTTTCTCAAACAGCTTCTGCCTGCTCATTAATATTAATTAGCCACTAATCTGATTGCATAGAGGTTTTTCTGAGTGGGCCAATCACAAGGAGGTAGTCAGGATTTGTTTGTGTTGCTAAGCTACCATCCTGGAGTCGAGTCCCCAGACGTCAGCAAAAAGTGCTACTACATCACAACAGTGTTACTGTAGAATGAAGCGATTCTGATACTTTTAAGAAGACGTTTCAAGTATGAAACTGTATATTATCAGCATATCTGAATCAAATGGACATCCTCAGTTTACTGTGTTTGTGAATTATGTCCCAATGGATTAGTAAATTTAATCAACATTAACAGATAAAATATTAACTGAGGATACTATGTAAAGTTAGCAACACCACATTAACTATTAACCACCACCAGATCGTTATGTGGAAATTCTATTGATACTAGTTCTTTTAAAAGTTGTGAGATTATAGAAAAGGGCTTTTATTTTTTAATGGTGAGCATAGTTAAATATTAATTAGATATAAAATTGTGGTGACTAATTGAGACAAGCTGTGACAGTAGGAGGAAATCTATGTTGGAGTTAATATTACGTCTCCTCCCACCCGTGTCAATAAACAGGTGAATGTGACTGATTAAGACGGCCTTATAACGGGTCCAGAACACAAGCAACAAGAACGAAATCAAGCTAAGTAAACAGTAGCATTCATCGACTTTACAAAGTTAACTTTAGCTTAACAACAAGGAAGTAGTGAGGGGTCAGATTCATCCTCCATTATAAATTCATCTTAAGGCGCGTTCACATCAAATGCGAACTGGCGAATTTTTCTGGCAGCATGATTACATTATAAATCAATGTAAACACGCCAACAGACATGAATAGTGAGATGCAGACAGGCAAAGTTGTCTTTGAAACTTCTGCAGCTGTGTTCAACCTGCTGTGGAAATTCCCAAAATAACGTCATGCTTAGGTTTATTCGACCGGAGGCTCACCTGAAAATGTCGTCTCAAGCCTCCAAAACTTCACAGATGATGGGTGTTTACTTTGCTAGCTAGCTTGCTAGGACGTCTGTGGCCGGAAAGCGTGGGTAAATAACTCCAAAATCCTGATTCAGCTGAAGAGTTCCCGGTCCTCCTTTCTCCTGGTGAGTGAGTTTCATTTTCTAACTAGTTTACTCTGCAATGGTGATAATTTTTATCCGACAGCAGAATGTCAAAGCTAGCAGCTAGATGCTAGCTAGTGGACGGGAACACGCAACCACGCAAATTTGCGCGTACTCGCTTCTTCCCATTCACATTGTATGGATTTGCGCCACCTGTTCGCGTTTGGTGTGAACACACCTTTACTGTTTTTTTGCTGTACAAGTATGCTAGTGGTGAAGGAGTTAATGCGTTAATCGCCTGTTAGGATATCTGTCCCATGAGGCCCTTCACATCCTCGGGCTCTCGTTCCACGCTCAGGTGGGGAGAACGCTGCACCTGGGCGTCACTAAGAGAACATCTTCATGGATTTTTTACAAGTATTAACTTATTCAAAATAAAGGCCTTGTGGGGAACCCACTCAGTAGTTTTCCCTCAGACTGAAAGGCAGGGCAGCTCAAAGGTGCTGAGGGACAAGGGGAATTGTCATGGGGGTTGATATGTTAATGCAGCACCTCAGGTAGCGGAGGAGTGTTACTGTTGTGATATAAAACGGTGCCTGCAACCTGAGTGATTATTGCTTTTGATTCTGGTGGATGTGAAGGAGTGAAGAATAAAGTTCCCTCTGCTCTGAATGCTCGGCCTGGTTATTCCTCCCTCCACACTGGTGACCCTTGATGTACAATGGAACACAAGCCGAACACCCCGAAGACGACCCGGACGGGAAGTGCCAGCAACATGTATGCCATTTCGGTCAAACTTCCAGACTTTTGGCTATACCACCCGAAGTCTTGGTTCCTCCACACCGAGGCCCAGTTTGTGCTTTGGGGAATAACAGCAGATGACACCAGATACTACTACGTGGTTGCAGCACTGGACGCACGCACAACTCAGCAGGTGGCGAGCCTGCTCCAACAGCCCCCAGTCCACGACAAATACGGTGCTCTCAAAACCGCGCTGACCCGGCGCTACACGCTCTCAGACTGTGAGAGAGCGGATAGGCTCCCAACGCGCTCCGACTTGGGAGACGGGTTGGCAGTCGAATTGATGGAGAAGATGTTGGCGTTGATGGGCACAGATGACGGGCATTTCCTCTTTGCCCACCCTTTCCTATGGAACCTCCCGACGGCGGCCAGGGCGGTCCTTGCCAATTCGCCATTGCTGGCCACGTGCAACTACCGGGCACTACCCAAGAGGCAGATCGGATCATCCTTACCACCAGAGCCCTCACAGTGAACACAGTGGCGTTGGATCCCAGCGAGACGACCAGTGGAGGTGAGGAGCCAGCGACGATGGCTGCAGTGGAGGCCAAGAAGCACCGGAGAGACATGCTCTGTTTCTACCACCACCGTTTTGGAGAGGACGCACGCTGATGCGTGCCACCATGCCAATTCAAGCGCTCGGTAAACACCAGGGCCGGCAGTCGGTAGCAGCTATGACCGCCGGTGAAGCAAGCAAGCTGCTCTGTGTGACAGACTCACACTCGGGCAGACGGTTCCTCGTGGACTCCGGCTCCCAAAAGAGCCTTATCCTGTCGTCCTATGCCGACCATCTGGTGGGAACTACTGGCCCCGTACTGACAGCTGCAAACGGCTCAGACATTAAGACTTGGTGAGAGGACACTGACTGTATCCCTGCACGGCTGTACGTACCAGTGGACATTCGTCATAGCGGCATGCAGCTTCCCCATTTTAGGCACTGATTTTTTGTGAGCACATGGACTACTAGTCGATGTTGCTGACAGACGCCTGATTAATGCAATGTCTTTTGATTCTCTCCCCTGTACAGCTCGTGGAGCTGGGCCCACAACACTAGCCAACGTCACAGCTCCAGGGGGTAAGTTCCACACACTACTCATCCAGTTCCCAGCACTCACCGTCCCGACGTTTTCGGCGGCCATCACTAAACACGGGGTGGAGCACTTCATTACCACCACGGGACTGCCCATTTTCGCATGACCTCGGTGCCTGGACGCAGCTAAACTGGCCATAGCGCGCAAGGACTTTGCCAACTTGGAAAAGTTAGGCATCATCAGATGCTCAAACAGCCCATGGGCATCCCCGCTACATATGGTTCCTAAAGCCGAGGGATCGTGGCGACCGTGCGGAGATTTCCACAGCTTGAACAACACCACAGCGCACGACCGCTACCCGATCCCCCATATTCAGGATTTTTCCATTCACCTCACCGGGGTATGCATTTTTTCCAAGATAGACCTGGTCCGTGGTTACCACCAGGTCCCGGTGCACGCTGAGGACATACCTAAAACAGCAGTAATAACCCCGTTTGGTCTTTTTGAGTTTTTACGCATGCCTTTCGGGTTAAAAGGTGCGGCGCAGACATTCCAACGCATGATGGATGCAGTGTTGCGCGATCTGCCGTTTGTGTTTGTCTACCTGGATGACATCCTGGTGGCCAGCGTGTCCGAGGACGAACACGTAGCTCGCCTCAGGACAGTTTTCCAGAGGTTGGAGCATGGATTAATAATCAACCTGGCAAAGTGCCAGTTCGGGGTGATGGAAATCGATTTTTTGGGCCACTGCATCTCACCGGAGGGCGCAATACCCTTACCGGACAAAGTGCGTGTGGTGGCAGATTTTCCCTGGCTTCAGATGGTCAGGGCGCTGCAGGAGTTTTTGGGGATGGTTAACTTTTATAACCGTTTCCTCCCCTGCGCAGCCCAGCTCATGCAGCCGTTGTACGCCACGCTTAAGAAACGGAAACCGGCGGACAGAGTCGACTGGACTCCTGAGCGAGAGCAGGCGTTTTCCGAGGTTAAAACAGCCCTGGCAAACGCCGCACTGCTGGCACACCCAGATCCGGCGGCTCGGATAGCGCTCACTACGACGCCTTGGATGTGGCCATAGGGGCCATCGTGGAGCAGCACGTCGCCAGTTCTTGGCAGCCGCTCGCCTTTTTTAGCAGGTCTTTGCGCGACAGTGAGCATAAATACAGCGCGTTCGACAGAGAGTTACAGGCTCTCCATCTGGCCATACGCCACTTCCAGTTCTGGCTGGAAGGGCGCACCTTCACTGCATTCGTGGACCACAAGCCGCTAACGTACGTGATGGCCAAGGTTTCGGAGTAATGGTTAGCCCAGCAGCAGAGACAGCTGGCCGCGATCTCGGAGTTTACGATCGACATTCGCCATGTGGACGGTAAACACAACATGGTGGCGGACTGCCTCTCGCGTGCAATAGTCGCCCCAGTCTACATGGGGATAGATTACTCGGCCATGGTCGCTGTGCAGATCGGCAATGCGGATGTTTGCGCGCTCCAATCTGGACCAATGGGGTTAAGGCTGGAGAGCAGGGTGCTGCAAGACGGGGACCCCCCCCAGTCTGTGACGCCTCCACAGGCCGCCCACACCTGGTGGTACCATGCGCTTGGCGCCGCCATGTTTTTGAGTCGGTTCACTCCCTGGTGCACCCAGGAGTGCGCGCGCCAGTCAAAATGTGGGCGCAAAGTTCGTCTGGCCGAGCCTGCGCAAACAGGTGAAAGCGTGGGCTGCAGCCTGCGTAGCATGCCAATGAGCCAAGGTGCACAGGCACACAAAGGCCCCCTTGGAGCCATTCCATATCCCGGCTAAGAGGTTTGACCACATTCACGTGGACCTCGTGGGCCCCCTCCCGCCATCGCAGGGGTTCACGCACCTCCTGACAGTGGTGGACCGCACCACACGCTGGCCCGAAGCAGTCCCGCTAGCTTCCACCACGTCCGCAGATATGGCACACACTTTTTAGTCAACGTGGGTGGCACGTTTCGGTGCCCCTTCGGACATCACGTCTGATCGGGGCCCGCAGTTTGTTTCCGACCTCTGGTCCACGATGGCCCGGAGCCTGGGCGTCACAATCCATCGCACGACCGCGTACAACCCACAGGCCAATGGATTATGTAATCATTTCCATAGGTCACTTAAAGCAGCGCTCAGGGCTTCGGTTACAGATGCAAATTGGGTGGACCGGTTGCTGTGGGTTCTATTAGGGTAGCGTTCCGGACCGAAGGAGGATTTGGCGGCTTCCCCAGCAGAGCTGGTTTTTTCCCAGTCACTGCGGTTCCCCAGGGAATTTTTGCCGGATAACCCCCCGCCGAACACCGACCCGTACCCGCATTCACAGCATAGCGCAGAGGCAGGGATGCTACCCGGCCCGGCCCACCACTGTTTTCCCTGTGCTTTTGTGCCAAGGACCTTGAAGGATGCGTCATTCGTATTTGTCAGGCACGATGCCCACCGGACCCCATTGCGCCCACCCTACGATGGCCCGTTCAGAGTACTGGAACCCGGGGACAAGCATTTTGTGTTAGACTTGGAGGGTCGCCGGGAGACAATCTGTATAGACAGGCTTAAGCCCGCCTTTGTTTTAGCAGACGAACAGGTGGTGTTGGCCCGAGCTCCTCGGCACGGAAGACCCCTACTGAGAACTCCCCAGGTAAATGACTCGTCAGATCAGTCACATGAGCATGCTGAAGGTGCCCCCCCCCCCATTGTCCCCCCACAGACGGACCCCAGGAACCCCCCACCGGCACAACAGCGCCTTTCAGCCGAAGACCCCCCATTACAGCAGCTATGGACAGAGGCTGAAGTCCAAAGGACATGAGGGTTAAGGCTCAGTCTGAGAGTCTGGGGGGGGGGCGGGGGGATGGGGAACTCACTCAGTAGTTTTCCCTCAGACTGAAAGGCAGGGCAGATCAAAGGTGCTGGGGGGACAAGGGGAATTGTCATGGGGGTTGATATGTTAATGCATCACCTCAGGTAGCAGAGGAGTGTTAGTGTTGTGATATAAAAGAGTGCCTGCAACCTGAGTGATTATTGCTCTTGATTCTGGTGGATGTGAAGGAGAGAAGAATAAAGTTCCCTCAGCTCTGAACGCTCGGCCTGGTTATTCCTCCCTCCACAGCCTTAATTACTCTCACACTGACGATTAATCCTTAATTTGGACTTTCACATTTCTTAATACTGCTGATATTGTGCTAGAGCTTTTAAAGTTGGGCAAGATAAAGTAGCAGAGCAAACAACAGGCTTTAAAATTGTAAATTATTACTTATTCAGGCAAATTTTGGGCTTTTTTCCCCCTCATAAACTAGACTTTTTCATTGTACATTTGTCATTTTTTTCTCTCATGTAAATTTGCTCCTTTTTCCACATAAGCTTGTGACCTTTTTTCCTCATACATCTGGGACTTGTCCACATAAACGGCCATCTGCTTTTCACAAATTAGAAGAAGTAGCAGTAGGTACTTCGCAGGTTTCTGTGGCGAATATTCTGGGTGTCATGAACCGAGCCTGTGTTCTCCTGCGGGCTTGGTTCTGATCATTCTTGGTCTTTCTCTCCTGTGTCCTGTTTCTGTGCTTGTGGCCGCTACTCTGGCCGGCGATCGTTAGGCAGCTGTTTGACCCACTTTCTGGTGGGCGTGGTCTGACATTCGCTGGTCCGACCACGCCCCCTCTCTCTGACAGTCAGCTGTTTGCCCCGGTAATTATCTTTCCCGCACCTCGCCCAGGTGTTCCCAATTTGTTAGCCAGCGGTGTTTGTACTTAAGCAGCTCTTTGCTAGTCAAACACTGCTGGACCATTATACGAGTCACACGATTGTTCTCCGTCGTATGACCGTCACGTCATGGAAGGACTTATGGTTTGTGCTCACTGGGAGAATTGGACTTTTTGGACTGTTCCTGCTCGTGAATACATTGTTTAGTGTTTCTCTGTGTGGTTTTGCTGCTACGCTTATCTGGTAGCGTTTCTCTCTGCAGCTCTACTGCTACGCTTAGGCTGCTGCCCAGTTTGCTTCCCCTGAGTCAGTGGAGCTTCCTAGAGTCTTCCTCACTCTCCTGAGCGCATTTGTTAGTGCCTTATTTTCCTGTGGCCACGGTACACAGTGGTCTGCCCACTGTTCGCTTGTGCGTCAGCCTTTTTGTGTACAAAGATATCTACTTGCTAGTCTCTATTTGTGATGTGTTTTGTGTCAATAAATGTGTGTTTGGTGTAACCCCGCGTTTAAGTCCATCCTTCCTTCTCCTCCTCTGTGCGCTGTGGAAAAGCGCAAGGGGAGTTTATAACAGAATGGTCCAGCCGTGAAAAGGATTTAGCGGGTTCACCCACACATCCCTTTTTCCCTTTTTTGTGCATTGCTCATTAGTGCTAATCTGGTTTGGAGATGTCTTTGGGCCAGCATTATCCAGTGAGTCTCGGCTGGGAACTCTGCTGAGCTCTCATGGACATTGATGGAGTGATATTCATGGCGAGTGGTTATTCCACCTCAGCGGACGTTATATGGTATGTCCAGCTGGCAGAGGTTCGGCGATGCCCTCAGCTCTCCGAACATCCCAAGGGAGTTCAGCAGATATCCCAGCTGGCAGCGCTCCGATGTGAGTACGGCGAGAGGGAGAAGAGATCTCCGAAGAAGAACGGGCTCGCGCCACGGGGAGGGCGCCCCCAGGATGCCGCTGAAGCTGTCCCCCACCAGGTCTCCACTCCTGCTCCCAGCAAGCTGACCCCAGCAAGCAAGGGACAGCATCGTCCTGCATGGAAGCGCCGGGAGAAGCCCTTTCCCCCATCAGCTGCCATCATCCCTCTGGCTGCTGGGAGGTCCGTTGAGGTCATCCCGGGAACGCCCATCTCTGTCATCATGGAGACGGCTCCTCTGCAAGCCCTCGAGAGGACCTATGTCACAGATGGCATGGAGAGGGATGAGTGTCTGCCGCCTGCAGCTGTGGATTTCATCAACCGGGATGACAGGCAAGTATTTTTTCATTTAATTCATTCATTAACACTGAATCTTGCCTGTCTCCCCGAGGGAGAGGCCCAGTATCAGCAGTCCACTGGGACCTCTCCTCCAGCTGCAAATAATGATTGTTTCCTTCCTCTCTCCGTGTCTCCTCCTTTAATTCCTGAGGGCCTGCCGGTCCAAGAACCGAGCCGACAGATGATGGAGGAGATTGAGGCCCTGGATGATCCTGCCCAGGGGCCCGCATGGAGGCGTTTCCCTGCAGCCACGCCAGCGGACGAGGAGTGGTCAGCTCTGCTTGCCGCGCTCAACCACCGGGTCAAAGAGGAGCGCCATGAGACGGAGGTCCGAGGACACGCTTCCCCGGCTGTGAGGGTTCCCCCCCATGCCTGCGCAACCCCCGGACTCTCCATCGGACAAGGAGTGGGCGAAGCTGCTCGCTGCAGTCAACCGCCGGGTCGAGGAGGAACGCCGGAGGAGAGGAGGAGATGTCCCGAAGGCCGCTGGGGAGGCCCAACGCCAGGAGAACAGGCAAGTGTTTTCTCATTCGACTCTCCCTGTTGATAAACAATTTTGCCTGCCTCCTGGTGAGGAGACTCGGGGTGTGCAGTCCCCTGAGCGCTCCGCCCCAGCAGCACATAGTGTTCCCTCACCCGACCTCATCTAGCCTCCTTTGTGTGCCCCTACGAGCTTGCCCATGTGGGAACCAGGTCGCTCGAGGGGGGAGGAATCAGAGGTTCTGGAGGATCCCGCCCATGGGTCAGCGGAGAGGTCACCCTCGGCCACCACGCCAGAGGAGCCGGGGGCGTGGAGAACGGAACACCAGATCACCAGGACTGCAACCACCATCACGCCTGTTGCGGGGACCGCCGCAGCAGAGTCTGTCCCCAGACCAGACCTCCAGCCGATGGGACCTGGATTGTCATCGTCGGCAGTGTCGGAGTCCTGGGCGGTGGTAGAGCTCGAGCTCAGGCAAGTTTTCACTCCTGTAATTCATTCGCCTATGATCGAGAGATCTTTTCTGGCTCTTGGGGAAGAGAGTTGGGTATGGCTCCCGGCCGCGCCTGGACTCCCCTCACCGGGCTCTGCCACTACCGGCGACCCTAACCTTTCCTTCTTTCCCATGCCTGTCGAGCCCCTCACCAGGGTCGCCAGAGAGGCGCTGCCACCACCGGGGTTGCCTACAGATGACGGCGGGAGACTGGCAGTCCCAGAGGAGGTCAACAGGGGCACAGTACCAGGCAAGACAACGGAGTCGACACACCTCAAATCGCCGGAGTCCTGGACGGCGGTGGAGCCCAAATTCAGGCAAGTGTGCTCCACTGTGTCAATACTGCACATGTCAATGTCACACTGCCCGACTCATGGCGTGGAGGGCTCGGGGCAGCTCGGAATAGCCCTCGGGGCCGCCTCACGGGGCTCTGCCACTGCTGGCGACCCTGACCCGGTCTCTTTTTTTCTCTCTCTGGGTTCGGAGCCCCCTGCCAGGGTCGCCGGAGAGCAGCTGACCTTGCCGGAAGCTACCGAAGATAGAGGTCCAGCGCCAGATGGCACGAGGAACACCATCTCCCTCGCTGGGGAGGCCACCGCGGGAGCAATGAGGCCCCTGATGGGGGTCACTGCTGGTGCAAAGATGCTCCAACCAGAGCCCATCGCAGGTGCAACCACATCCCAAACCGGGACCATTGCGGGTGCAGCCACATCCCAGACCAGGACCATCTCGGGTGCTGCACAGCCTCAGCCGGAGGTCACCACCCGTGCAGCAAGGCCCCCGTCCATCGTGGGTGCAGCGGAGCTGGCCCAGCCAGGGTCCATCGTGGGTGCAGTAGAACCGGCCAGGTCGGGGTCCACCACGGGTGCAGCTGGGTCCCAAGCCGGGGCCACCGAAGGCGCTGCAGGTCTCCTTGAGGACACCGTGGTCCCCTTTTCCTCCCAGTCCTACGCCATGGGGGTGCCCTCCCTTCGGTCTGGTCACCCACCAGTGAGTTTCCCGGAAGGCAGCTTGCCTCCCACCTCATCCTGCCGGCCCTGGTGGATGAACAACACTGGCCGGACGCCGGATGGATCGACTCCCCGGGTCTGGTGGTCCTTGTTTTCCAGCAGACCACCAGATTCTGTCCACCGGACCTTCTGCCGGGCCTGGGACTCTGGGCGGCCTCCTGAGCCCCAACGCCCGTGGACTTGGGGGGGTTAATGGTATACCCTGGGCGGGGTATTGGGTTCCCTCCTTTCCTGTTCCCCCTACCTCCCACCCGGGTTTGTGTTGTTGGTTGCTGCTGCTCCTGTTGGGGGGGGGGGTTCTTTATGATGTTACTGTGGGTGTCTGGTGCCCACCCCTAGGGGATGGGTGGCCCTGTCATGAACCGAGACTGTGTTCTCCTGCGGGTTCGGTTCTGATCATTCTTGGTCTTGTGTTTTGATTTCTCTCCTGTGTCCTGTTTCTGTGCCTGTGGCTGCTGCTCTGGCTGGCGATCGTTAGGCAGCCGTTTGACCCACTTTCTGCGCTCTTCCGAGTGCATTTGTTAGTGCCTTATTTTCCTGTGGCCACGGTACACAGTGGTCTGCCCGCTGTTTGCTTGTGTGTCAGCCTTTTAGTGTACATCGACACCTACCTGCTAGTCTCTATTTGTGAACTGTTTTGTGTCAATAAATGTGTGTTTGGTATAACTCCGTGTTTAAGTCCATCCTTCCTTCTCCTCCTCCGTGCGCTGTGGAAAAGCGCACAGGGAGTTTATGACACTGGGTAGTATTGGTCATTATGTTGACACACTGAAATAATAATAAATCTGAAGCTGCAGAAAGCAAGCACATTTGTCCACTTCTGTGCTAATAAGCGTGTGAAAAAACTAGAATAATGACCAATTTAAGGTACATCATATGGAAAAAAATAGCAATTTAATTTCGATTAATGAAATTTTGGAGCTTAATCGCGATTAAACTGCTCAGTGTGAGCTGTCCCCTGATATACTCATTTCTAATCCTGTCCCTCTCAATCACTCCCCATGACAGTCTTGACATCTTCAACTTTGCCACATCCTGTCTTTTTGTCAGTGCCACTGTCTCCAAACCATAAATCATAGCAGGTGTCACTACTGTCTTGTAAATCTTTCCTTTCACTCCACCCTTCTATCACAAATCACCCCTGACACAAAGTTATAGATAACCATGTTAATCTGTACACCTCTCCATGTTCCTGTGCCCAAACTGCTCCACTCTAACTTGAAAAGACTACCTGACGTGGCTGAAGCACACAAAAAAATTTTAATAGATCAGTATGAATTGGCTTGCAGATAGAAGAAAAAAATTGTAAACAGATTATCCTCACTTCAAGAGAATCAGAACAGACTATCTGCAACATTTTTTACTGCTTCTGGTTTACATTTGAAAACACTTGAATAGATCTCCATTAAAACACACAAAAACAGCATTTTTCACAATATGGTACTTTTAATCTTCTGAAGGTCATCATCCTGCGTTGTTGTGGCTGAACATCTGCCATCCCCGTGGACCATCTCTAACTCACTAACCAGTTGCTCCAACTCCAACAATCCCCAGTCAATCCGGGCCTCTGATGGCATGTCACGAGTCTGTGCTCCAAACTGTCCTCCTCCTCCTGCCGCCGTATTCCAGAGGGCCATGTTACTTACACTCATGCTTGACGTCTAGTGATGTCTTTACATGGGAGACGTGTAACACAACACCGTGATTCACCGAGCAAGATAACTTCTCTTTTAGGCAGGGAGAAACTGCCACTGCCACGGGTGTTGTATTTCCCTTTCTGCTATTTACCGCACATGGGAGACTTCTCCTGCGGTCAGCATGGCTGCAGCGCCTGGGCTGCTGTCAGACCAGCGTGTCCACATGCTGATCTGCTGGCAGCCAAACAGCTCTTGTACACACTTGGGCTTCTCTTCCTCAGCTTTCCTCATCTCCCTCTCTCACTCACTCAACTTTGTTCTTGCCTTTCTTCCTCTGTATCCGGTTCCACCTCCCTCTCTCTCCCTCGCTATCTTGTCCTCTGTCAGGGGGCTAATGCGGGACTGCAAATGAAGCAGCTTGACTTCCATCTCAGGCTACCAGGAATCAATACGTGTTGCTCACTATCAGGCAGCCAACTTTCCGCCTTTCGCGGGGGGGAGAATGGGCCAGCAAATGAAATGCCCTCAACTCCTCACACGTACGTACGGCATGCAGGCCAGCATAATCCAGATTTTTATAGCACATATTTACTATGACACAGCGTGAGCAGCAAACAATAACAAACACACTATTTTGAGTGACAAGAAATAAACACGGCTGGGAACAAGCCACTTAAAGCAAAAAGAAATGTGCAGGAGACAAAGGCATTTGATCAATGTGTGAGCAGAGCAGCTTCTGGCTATAAAGCAGAGTACGCAAATGCCACTAGGGCAGGGGACGGCAACCTGTACTACACAAGGAGCCACTGTGAATGAATGTTGCATTAAGAAAAAGGCCTGTGTGGAACCATAAAAACAGCTGAGCCTAAAAACTGGTCAAACAGCAGAATTACAAGCAGGCCTGACAACATCAAACCGGAGTGGTGGCCTAGTTGGGAGAGCATCTGCCCCACAACCAGGAAGTCGTGGGTTCAAATCCCGGCCGGGTCATACTAAAGACCATATTAAAAAAAAAATAATAATAATAACAATGGTACTTTCCGCTTTCTAGCTTGGTGCTCAGCATAATGGAACAGGGAAAGGAAAATTTACGCACAGAGCTACCAGAGGACTGACCTCCCCACACACACACACTGTAGCTTTCACTCCTCACAGTAGCGGTGTGGCCGAGGGTCACAGAAAAGGAGACAGGCGCCGCCCCATACACCACATGGTGTGGAAGGGGTTAACTTAATTGACAACACCAGGCTTTAGTTTTGTTTTGTTTTTTCAAAATTTTTGGCATAAATGTGTTTTGCTTTTTTTTTTAATTTAGCACATTTTCTTTGGAAATTTAAAACTTTTATCACGTAAAATTGAAGACTTATTTAATGTAAACTTGTGACATTTTTCCAAATAAAGTTTTAAGCTTTTTTCATAATTTTTAATATTTCTGGTATAATCTGCTTTTCTTATAAGTCTTATCATATAAATTTGCAAATGTATTCTAATAAATTTGTAGCTTTTTTGATAAATTTGTGTGTTCCCCCCCTCATGAAATTGCAAAATTTTCCTTATATTTTGAGAATGTTTTTTTTTTTCACACATTTTAGGCTATTCTCATAAATTTGCTGTATTTTTCTTTGTAAATTTATTAGCTTTCATGGGCAAAACTGCAGCATTTGTTACATAAATTTATTACATTTTTCTCATAAAACTCCAACTTTTTCTTTTCCAGAAATTTTGTCACTGTTTTCTTACAAATTTGTGGGTATGTTTTCCTCAGAAAATGTAATTTTCCCCCTAAATTTGTGAAATTTTTTTGCAAAAGTTTTCAGATTTTCTTGTTTTGTTTTGTTTTTTTTTAGGATATTTTCCTCATGAATATGCAACTTTTTTTCTTTTAAATGTATTGCTTTTTTCTTGAAAATATTAGTTTTTTTTTCCTCAGGGAGCCACTATTTATGGCCAAAAGAGCTTCATGTGGCCCCAGAGCCACTGGTTGCAGACCCCTTCACTAGGGGGCCCCCAAGTTACAAGAACACCTTCAACATTTTTTTTTGAAGGGGGGGTGCTTTAAAATTTTCTTGTTTTAAATTTGTAATACTCCCATGGATGCTTGTAAAATATTTGTCCATCCATCATCTATGGCTTCATTTTATGAGCTCCACAGATGTTTGTGTCACTTTGGTTCCTTTCATTAAAACTACTAAACTGAGTTTAAGGCGTGGCTTCCTTTGTCCATATTTCAGAATCACTCACTGACACAGATTATGAGATTGATCAATCTATTCATCCATCCATTTTCTACCACTTTTCCAGAGGTCCGGATCACGGAGGCATCAGCTCAAGCAGAGATGCCCAGACTTGCCTCTCCTCAGCCACCTGCTCCAGCTCTTCAGAGAGAATACCAAGGCATTTCCAGACCAGCTGGGAGACGTAGTCTCTCCAACATGCCCTGGGTCTGCTCCAAGGTTTCCTCCCAGTGTGATGTGCCCTAAACCTCACATGGGAGGTGTTCACTTGAGGCCATCCCAGTTTTTTTGCTATTCATCTAACCAGGGTCAGCAACCTCTACTACTCAAAAAGCCATTTTGAGAGATTTATGACCAGCAAAATCCACATGGAGCCACAGAAATATCTGAGCCTGGAAACTAAGGTGAAACACAAACGTTACAGTCCAAACTGGTCTGACACCATAAATATTAGGAGGGTCTTCCTCATAATATTACAACTTTTTTCCAAAATTTGTGGAAATTTTTCTCCTTTTCTAATAAACTTGTCATATTTTTCTTTGAAAATGTGTTACCTTTTCAGGGAAAATTGCAGCTGCTTTCCACATAAATTTGTGACTTTTTTCTTTGTAAAAATACAATGTTTTCAGTAAATTTATATTTTTTTTCAGAAATGTGGTGCTTCTTTTCTTGCAAATTTGCAAGAGTGTTTTTAGCTTCCAACTTTTGTCTCTAAATTTGTCATATTCTTGCCTAAATTTTCTGCTTTTAAACTTGTTCCATTCTCCCTTGTAAATTTGTTACCATTTTCGGGTAAATTTGCAGAACTTTTCACATAAATCTGTAACATTATTAATTCATTAAAAGCATTGAGTAAATGTGTGTTTTCCCCCCAGATATGTTGTGACTGTTTCTTGCAAATTTGTTGTCATTTTCCTCATAAAATTGCAACCTTTTTTCGTAAATTTGTTGGAAATTTTGTCATACATTTTCAATTCTTCTCATAAAGGTATTATTTTTTTCTAGTAAATTTATATTTATTTCCCCTCACAAATCTGTGTCATCTTTTTCAGTGAAAGTTTTGAATTTTTTTTTTGTCAAGGCCTTAAGGAGCCACAACCCAGCCAGCTCAATGTGGCATACATCTGGGCTGTTTATGGCTCCCGTCTGTTTGCCCGCCTGGACTTAACCTGTGCTGCAGATGAGCCGGTCATCCCACTTTGAACCCATCTGGGCCTTGCATGGGTTTAACGTGGGTGAGCAGGTTTCAGTAACACATGCGCCATAGGCAAAATTATGAGAAAAAAGTCACAAATTTATGAGAAAAAATATGAAAATTTAGGAGAAAAAAAGTCTCAAATTTACAAGAAAAAAAAAAAGTAAAATTATGTGAAAAAAGTTACAAATTTACAAGAAAAAAGTAACAAATTTATGAGGAAAAATGAGAAAACACTGCAAATTAAAAAAGCAAATATATGAGTAAATAAACTGAAAACTAACAAGAAAAACGTTAAATTTATGAGGAAAAAATTACAAGTTTACGGTAAAAAAAAAGTTGATTTTTTTTTTTTAGAAAGTTCAAAATTTACAAGAAAAATGTCAAATGCATAAGAAAATAGCAAATTTACAAGGAAAAAACTGACAAATTTTTGAGTAAAAGTTGCAGGATTACAGTAAGAAAAGTGGCAAATTTATGAGAAAGTTCCAAAATTACAAGAAAAGGTGAGCAAATTTGCAAGAAAAAAAGCCACAATTTTACAAGAAAAACAAATTTATGAGGAAAAAGTTGCAAATTTCCAAGAAAAAGTCACAAATTTATGAGGAACAAAGTTTACAGTAAAAAAAAAAGTTGCAAATTTATGTGAAAGTTTAAATTTTTCAAGAAAATGTGTCAAATTTACTAGAAAAAAGTCACATATTTACAAAAAAAATAGCAAATTTTTGAGAAAATCAGTTGAAAATAGGTAAATGGGTTAAGTCCATGTGGGCGCAAACAGATGAACCCACATGTACCCATAAGACGGCCCAGGCTTAAGCTTTGGTGTGGCCCACATGGACATGCTGGCTGGGTGGCTACAGGATAAAGAGCCGCAGGTTGCAGAGTCCTGATCTAGACAATGAGCCACATTTAGTTTTGTAGCGTCTGTGCTGGGTGGGGAGCGGTCTGAATTCTTTCCCATCCCCAAAGCAGAGCCCCCCCCCCCCCCCCCCCAGACACTATCTTTAATGGGGCCCCCACAAAGTTAGAAATGGCCTGGACAGTAAATAAGCAGCTGGGACCATGCATCTTCATGCAGACACGCTCCTCAAAGAAAAGTCTGCACACTCTGCACAAGATAAATAGATAGTTGAACCAAGTGTGACAACAGTGCATCACTTTCATGATGAGGCCTTACTGTGAAAACTAATAGGCTTCGGTGTCGTTATGTGAGCGGTCTAATTGCTTGAAGCAGCAAAAGCCTAGCATCTAAGAAAAGCCAGAGGTGTTACAGCCAAAATAAAGATGAATTGATGACTTCTAGATGGGGGGGAAAAAAAAGCAAAAAGGAAGCCACAGGAAGCCAAGCGCCACAGGACAAAATAGGGGTTGCCTGGGAGTTACCTGGACAGGTGGCCACACAGGCACTTTTCTGGACGTTCTGCCCCTCACAGGACGTGCCTCCGTTCAGTGGCGTGGGGTTGGTGCAGCTCCGACTCCTCTTCTGCCAGCCACGCCCACACACAGCACTGCAGGACGACCAGGTGGTCCACGTGGACCAGCCGCCATTAACTGTCAGACCAGTGCCGGGGGGGAGGGATGGGGGGGGGGGTGAGGTTGGAGGGAGGGAGGGATGGAGGGACAGAGCAGCCAGGATTACCCGACATGCACTAAGGAAAAAGAGGTATGCTGCACTAAAATCATCAAAGCTGCCGTTACACTCTTTGTTTCTCTGCTGAAAGTGCTCACAGAGCTCCTACCTCAATTACAGCTACTATTAACTGCAAAATGGTGCAGACACACACGGCCTTTAACTAGTTAAGCTTATTAATAAATAGACAAATTGCACTTCCTGGGTTTGATGACATCACAGACTAGCAAGGCCCACTTTCAGTTCTCTAGGCCCTATCACAACGGTCTACAATGTGACGTGAAAAGCTGAAACATCAGCAATGTTTTGCTACAACAGTGAAAAACAGATTTCGGTGTCAGCAAAAAGCACAAAAAGGTTGTCCCAACTCTCTTGATTATTCAGAGGTGTGTCTTGGGTGTAGCATGCAATAAACCAATCAGAATCGCTTATCGCCTCACCTTTACCAGGCAGGTGACCATGATCTGTGTAGCGCTGTAGTAGGCCAGAGCCTCCTAAGACCAAGACCAAAGACCTTCATACAAAGTGATCCTGGTCTTGGGAGACTCTGGTCTCAACTACATCACTACTGTGGAGAAGGGCTGGGCCATATGACCAAAATTTCATATCGCGATGCAAGTAATCTTATTTGACGATAACGATATATGAGGGGGGGCTGAAAAGTTCATAGTGGTCAAATTTGACCAAATGTGGTTTATTTTTCAACATAGTCTCCCCTTTGGTCCACAAACAACTTCTATCAGTGTTGCAGCGCTTAGATCCCTGCGGTTGCAAAATAAACCACATTTGGTCAAATCTGACCACTATGAACTTTTCAGCCCCCCCCCCCCATATATCACAATAAACATTTTCTGTGAATTCTATAGTTCATAAATAACACAACATAACAAACATCATTTTTCTGTAAGCCGTCTGTGTTTTTTCAACTGATTTAAGACAATTTTGCACCGCTGAATCCGAAAATGACATCCGTTTCTCTCGATCAGGTCAGGTTTTTATGCTAAGTTGTAAGCAGTTGTACAGTTGTAAATTGAATAGTAGACATTGATAAAGGTAAGTACATGTAAATTGAATGTTACATCGTCATTGTTCAAAATTGAGAATTTCAAGACATAAAAAAGAATTTTGCATCATATAAAGCGGAAATACCCGTACATGTAAACAAAACATAAAACATGTGGCCATAGTTCAAAAAGTTGACCTGATTGAGCAAAACCAATGCGATTTTTGGATTCGGCACATCAAAATTGTGCTATATCAGCTAAAAAAACTTAGACAATAAATTTGGTGTTGACCAGTGTTATCAATAAAAAGGACCATCTCTTTTTCTGCATTTTAAATTACACAGTGAAAAAAAAAATCAATTGTACAAATTCATCTGTCATTAATTTTATGCACCGGTTTTATCTTTTCATTTTGCAGTGTTATAAAATTGTTTATTCAATGTGCATTTGAGATGACTTCAACTTTATTCATTAGCTCTACTTGACTAATTAAAAATGATTAGAAATCAAGTTACATTAAAAGCCAGTTTATTCCTCCAACACATTTTAATTTATTGATTATTAATTTAGTGCGCATGTGGCCGCTGTCACACACTTTTGCAGCTTTAGAAAATATTTTTTCAGACAAAATTAAGAAACTCTGCAGTGATTTAAACCAAAGAAACAATGGTCTGATACATTATAATGTTTCCTATTAACGGCAAGTTAGCATCATCATTTAGCATTTGCTGTTTTATAATTAGAGAGATGGTGTTAATGTTACTTACCTCCAATGAAAGCACCAAGGTGCTGATGCCTCGGTGCCTGTGGCAGGGAGGCATGGCGGGAGTGGTGCTGTAAAAAAGGTGCCCTGCTACCTGTACTGGTCCGACATAGTGATTACAATACCTTTTTCCCAGCTCGAGTGACTGTAAAGGTGAGGTAAATTTGTATTTGTTTTGATAACAAAACCGTATGTGGAAATTGTGCCAAATAAAAATTTGATAAAATATGGTGATACAATGATACAAGCCTTTAGTTCCACTTGATTTTGACCAGGCAAGCTGGAAAGCTCGTAACAGACAGACAGACAGATACACACACAGACACATGTAGTGATTACGGTATCCCTACATTTCTTTGCACCGAGGCATAATGAATATAACCAAGCAGCCTGCAGTATGGAAGAAAAATAGGACATTGGAGGAAAAATAATGTGACATAACATAAGCTTTAAGAATCAAATGTTGCAGTTGTAGGAGTTATTAGTGTTTTAATATTGAAATCACTGCATAATTTAAGCACAAAACTTACTTGGAAAGGATTTTTTCCTTCGCTCAGCTATCCACTGTGGTCCGTCATGTTTTAGAGGTGAGGAGTATTACACAGCAATGGTGAGTTAAATTTGTGTTTATTTTGAAAACAAACCCTTATTTTGAAATTCTGGCAAGAAAAAATGTCCAGAGTGATGGATAATGCAGAGAAACTTGAAACAAAGTAATGGTAGATGGCGGTAATGCACCTGTAAGCTGGTTGCCAACCACCAATCAAATCTAAAAGAAGAAGAAGAAATTCTGGCAAATTAGAAGCCGAGAAAAAATGGCAATACAATGATACAAGCCTCTAGTTCCACTTAATTTTGGCCAGGCAAGCTGAAAAGCTGGTAACAGACAAACAGATGCAACCACACACACACAGACGCATTGAGTGATTACCGTATGCCTCTCCGTTTCACCGGGGCATAATTAAAACGAGGTTAGAGGACTATCTTTTCGGACGCAGCACAGTGGGAAACAGTCCCACATCCTTGACAAACAGATGTAGCAGCTATATGACCAATACATTAGCTTGCAGTTAGCCGCTGTGCTAACCACAGGAACCCACACACCCGGTGCACTGCAGGGGAGAGGCGGGGCGGTGACAAGTAGAAACGGGGTGTGTGTCTTTTAAATCCCAATATAAACGGTACAGTTTTATATGAAACAGTTATCGTGTCACAGATATATATCGTCATATCGCACAGCCCTACTGTGGAGGATTGCTTTTATGATAATGCGTTTATCTGTGAGGGCAAATTGGTATTCTGCAGAGGAAATGAATGCATTCATGCGCAAAGTGAAAATGTGTGCCCTCATTTACGGCTGTGCTGCTATTTAAGCCTTTTAAACTGAAGCCAGCATTAGTGTGTCCACAGTTAACATGCACCTGCACATTATTTAAATGCTTAAACAGCAACTGATATTGTGCCACTGACTTCATATGTGTGTCCTTTGTTAATCTAAGAGACAACATTATTGCACAGATGTAAAATAGCAATGGGCCAACTTTGCAGTCAGCCACACCTATTTTAAAAAGCACTGCCCCTACAAACACAAAGATTTTTATTATTTTTCTGATGAGGTTGCAAAGCATGAAAATAAGCAACGTGCTGCCAGAAAATACCACAGCCACTGGTGGAAGGCACAGTTTTGCACTTTGGATCATTGGGATTGGGTCCTCTGTTAGATAAACAAATGCACTGCTTTGTTACTTACGTTTGTCCCACTCCAAAAAGCCTTTACCCAATCAGATTAGGGGCTCATGATTATCAATGAGCTAGCTGAGAGACCAACGGCTTTACAGGCATTTTGTTTTAGAGCTGCTGCAATACAACAGAGAAATAGTTTTTGATCTTTAAATCCACATATACACTGAAGATGTAAAATTTGTAATTATGCCTCGGTGCAACAGAGGCATATGGTAATCATTGTGTCTGTGTGTGGTTGGTTGGTTGTATGTGTGTGTGTATCTGTCTGTTACCAGCTTTTCAGCGTGCCCGGTCAAAATAAAGTGGAACTAAAGCTTACATCATTGTATCGTCATAGTTTCTCGACTTTTAATTTGCTAGAATTTTGAGATAAGGCTTTATTTTCAAAATAAACTCAAATTTTACTCACGATTATTTCTTTTTATACCGTCAATGGAGCCACAAAAAAAGGTATTGTAATAACTACTGTAGGCTGAGCTGGTAGAGGTTACACTGAGGCAGCTGCATCATGGTGCTTTCATTAATATGGAATCTTTAGATTCTTGGCAGATAATTCAGATACCCATATACACCTGAATTTTTTTTCACTGGGTTTTAACCTTTGGCTTAGATCCAGTCCAACATCTAACGGGTCCTTCTGTGGCCCAAGTTTCACCCTTCCTTAAGAGTTCATTGAAATGGATTCAGTCATTTTTACATAATAATACCAACAAAGACCAAAGAGATGACCTCTTTGATGGAGGTAACAAATAGAGAGTGGCGGCTCGTAGGAGGAGGCAAGGGAGGTGGAGCTTCCTCAGAAATTTGAGAAGAAAGAGAGAAGAAAAGATCCAAACATTATGATATTAACTGTATTTTATATTATCTGTATATTATTGTGTAACATGAAGTCAAAACTAAAAAAAACTGGCTTGCCATTGTGGGAACATTAATCAGCTAATCAGAAATTAGTTTGTTTTTGTTGCTATGTAAAATGTAAAGAGGCAAGAATACTTTCTGAAATTATTTAGCTAATAAGAAATCAGTTCATATGTGTTGCTATGGAAAATTCACTATCTCCTTGCGTTGAAGAAAAAAAAAGGAAGGAGGCGACGCTCTAACCAATCAGAGTCAATCTTTTGACAACGTCACTGTATTGACGCATTTCAACGTGCTAATTACTACCAGTACACATGGACAGGAAATCCTGCAGTATAACTTGCTAACAACTTGAAGAAAGTACAATTAGAACACCAGCTTCAGATAAAAAACAGTCCAAGGCCTTCCCCTAACCTGGACATTAGTCAGGACGCAGCAGGACGGTGCTCAGGAGAGTGAAGCTGCTAACTAGCTTAGCAATGTTAGCCTTGACCTTGCATTTTGCAACCATTACAAATGGATTTGATGAAATGAAGATTTACTCAAATCCATGTAAAGACACGGTAACCGGTGAGTTAAAATCTCTTTCTCTCCCGTATGCTGTTTTATTTTCAACTCTTTATATGATTGTGGAAAATATTTTTCATTGGGGCTCAGTTTGATCATGAGCAGCACCTAACAGGACCAAACGGGACTCCAAACACCCAAATAATGAATGAAAATAATTTTTATGGGACACCAAAAGCCCACCAAGAACCCCCCCCCCTAAAAAAAAACAAAAAACAAAAACAAAACAACAACCATAAGTTAAATAATTTTTATGTTAATATTTAAGGACAAATGGTTAGTCTTGGAGCAACTAATGAGACACACAACTCCTGAATAATGCATTAAATCATATCTAACAGGACCAAGTGCCATCAGGTAAACAAACGGTACACATTTACAAATACTGTTCTTGTAATGTGTTCCTTTCAATTTGATTTAATTGAACTATTTTGGCATTTTTGTGTCCTGTTTGGGCCCGTTTGCTGTTGGTGCTGGGGTGAGGATGTGTTGTTAACTTTTCTTGGTCAGATTTCATCATGCTGAGTGAGGCTGGTGTAGTGTTGTCTTGAATAGCGCGTTGGTCACCACAATCATGTTTTCTCGGGACTTTGCAAGAGCTGCATTTAATATCTGTGGAGCTAAGGACTCGGGGTCCTTGCAAGTATAGGTGTGTGCCTGCTCATGAGCAATGTGCCTCCTCAGTGAGATCACCAATGAGCCGCTACTACAGATAGAAGAGAGAGCGCCAAAGGGCCGCTTCTTGTTTCTGACAGCCAACTTCAGGAATAACAGGCCAGCTTCAACAGGAAGCTGAAAATATGGTGGCCTGTCATTTTTCACCTTATTGCTGAGGAACAGTGGTGGATAGAGTAGTCAGGAATTGTACTCAAGTCAAAGTAGTGTTACCTTATGATTTCTACTTACTCACAGTTGTAGCATCAACGTCTCCTCAAGCCAATCCAGAAGATCACTTTTCTTCATTCTACAGGAATTTCACTTTTCTTCATTTTAAAGCAACTCTCACTCAAGGTCTGGTCAAGAAGGCTGTGCCTTTCCCAGGACCCCAATGTAAACAACATGCAGAGAGGGTAAGGATCAGAATTTGCTTTTAAAGGCTTAAGTGGACCATAAACTCTGGAGTCCAGATCCCAAGGTGGACAGTTCATGTTGATAGCATCCGCCCTACAGGAAACTAATGCTCTTTAAAAAGTCATAAACTTTTATATGGCATCCCTCCTTCCCCTTGACAGATCCCAGAGACCTAAAGAAGTTACCTACAGCTCAACAGTACCTCCTAGTTGACATCTACAGAATGTGTTTCATCGTGTAATCTGACTAAACATTAAAGTTTCTCCTTCCAGCTATCATCTCCCCAGGATCTAAGGACACTGAAAATCATCCTTTTGATCACCGACCAGGGTTTGCAATAATTCATTGATCCTTGATTTAAATCTGAGTGCATGTATTAGAAACATGTATTAGGAATGTTTATGTTCATGAGTGTTAGTCAAATGAATGTTAATATTATTAGTAATGGTATAAATGCATGATCACTGAATATTAGCCGAGTCATTTAATTTAGTTAGATCTTATATTGAGCACCGAATTTCATAAGAACTGAATGGGTATTAAACCCTGTCCACTATCATTCCTGATCACCATTCCCCTCTACCTTTCACGGGATAATGCCCTTTTCATTTGATTGGCTGTTCCCAAACAAAGAGATGTTTCCTCATTGGACAAAGCCCATTCAAACTCCTCTTTATGAAAGCTGGTTGGCCTGTCCTGCGACCGGCCCCGGTTTTATGACCCAACAGCGCACTTCAGTTAAAATGGGCAGGAGTCACCCTGCATGTTAAAAGATTAAAAGACAGAATAAAGCAGAGAAGGGAAGAATAAGAGAGAAAGAAAGAAGAAGAATAGAGAGCTAGATCTAAACGAAAAGTTTTTGTTTTCACTTCTTTAAAGTTCCTTGCAGTGTTCTTTTGTCTAAATTGTTCTGTGAACTTTAAGAAACCTTTTTGTTTGTGAAGTGTTTCAAATCCTGCGTTAGTTTCTTGTTTTTCTGATTAAACTGAGAAGAAACCATCCTTTTCTTACGAGCTCGCCTTAAAGAGAGTCAAACTCTCAAAATCCTTTTTCTTTCCTCTCAGAAGCCATTCTTATCCTAGTTGAATGTTTTACATAGATCTTTCTAACTTTTCATGCTGTTAAGTGGACTTTTAATTTTCCTATTTTAAAGTGAACAGAGATTGTGTTTTGGACTTTCTTTCCGGCCTCATCCACGCCTGACTGAGACGTTCTTCCTTCAGTTTTTGGTCTATTCCGCGGCCAGACACATCATAAATTCGGACTGGTTGCCAAAAGGACTCTCCACGCCTACTCCGAGACAGCCGTTACTGCTGCCTGTTCGCGGTCTGTCTGTGAGCACCCCGGCTGAGTCTACATTTCTTACAGTTGGTTGTGAACATCAAGAAGCCTTGCAGCAGTCCCTTCTCTCTCGGTCCCAACCTTAAAACCCCAGCCGGCACCGACCTGCTGAACAAGTGGACTTACAGCTGTTCGTGAGATTCCCATTTTCCTGTCTGCTGGGTTTAAACGTGATGTCCTAAAATTTTTAATTATAATTGAACATAACCAGTATTTCATGGTACAATTAGTCTCTCAGCCGTTTGACAAAGCTATAAACTGAAGGAAGATTCTTATTCATTTTTAAGTAACCACTTTCATTTTTGTAGATTAATTCATTAGTTCATTTTTAGATAATCAGCTTATGAATTTTTCCCCATAAAATTGCGTTCTGTTTTGTTAGACATTTCAGCCTTCCATTACCGTTGAAACATAAAATCTAGTTTCTCCTTGGTTCCACAAAGATTTAACTCTAGATTTTATGTTCAGGAATCCACTAACAGTTGATGTGATATTAGACACCTGCTTATCATTTGAATCTGTTTATCCATCATTTGAATGCTATATCATGTAACCTGAATGAGCTTAATAAAAGGGCAAATGAGAGAAGTTGAAGCGTTTTCCTTTCGCATATATGTCTCCTAGATCACGGCAGGAAAAGAACTCCCTTAAATTTTGAGACTGATCCATTAAGTAATTGAAGGTACGGAAATTAATTGAAATTAATAATACAAGTTGTTCTTTTAGAACTGGTGCCCCCTTTTTTACGAGTGCTTTCCTATTTTATTTAGCGAGTGTAGAGGTGATGGTATAACTCTGTCCCCTCGCACACCCACTATTAAATAAAATAAATAATTCCTGTACCTTATTACACTATATTTTATTAAATATCACTACACAGTACTAAGAAAGTAAGAGAGAGTAAGAAACTAAGAGTAAGAAAGTATTTATGAGTAGTGAGCAACAGTCATCAGTTTGTGTTTTTTCTCATAAATGTGGCTTTTCTCAATTTTTTTTTTAAATATACAACTTTTTTTGTAATTTAGGGGAAAAAATTACCACATAAATCTGCAACTTTTCTCATAAATCTCTGATGTTTTTCTAGTTTTCTAAACAGTTTTCAAATCAATGTAATCACAAGTAACTCAGTGAGTACAACCAAATCTACTTGAGTACAAGTATTGTTTTCTCCTCAAAAATGTACTGAAGAATTAAACTATCCTGCAATAATACTGTCCATGCAAGTGGAATTTTTTGAAAGTTACTTGACCAAATGTAACTAGTAATGTAACAACCCACCTGTGCTGGGGAAACCACCGCGGCACCAGAGGACCAAGGAAACATTTACAATTCCACCATCTGTTCGAATTCCAGCAGATTAATGAAAGGAATGATATGAAACCTTCGGGTAAGAAAACCTTCATGCTAAAGCCGATAGTCATACATGTATGACACACACACAAAAACACACAACCCCTGCTGAAAAATAAATGCAAGATGCCTGTCCCAGAAATTCTGATTGTGTCCTTCACTCACCCACCACTGATTTCACACCACTACATGTCAGCCTTCAAAATCAAGTAGGCTATTCTTTGAATTGCCATATAATTTATTCCCCTTTTTTTCAAAGTCGAAGCACAAAGTTTAGGCCATTCAGCAACTCTGCATGGTGGATTTCTGTCATTACAGCTACCTTGTGCAGCACTGACAATGCTCTTTCCACTGTAACTATAGATCAGTGCATCATTGGCACGATGCTCCTCAATCATGGCGGTTGAACACATCAAATCTTCCTGCTTTCTGTAGCTACTGTGCTTCCCTTGGTGTACAGGTTACAGACATTCCTGATTTATTGACTTGAGCAGCACTGTCGTTCCGTCCCTGTACATATTCCCTCCCTAATTTCCCCCTAACACTCCTCCTGCGCTCATCGTCAGCTGAATCATTTCCTTGCCCTCTCTATGCGATTGATTGCCCGCCACGGCGAGGTAAATTGCCAGGCAACTCGGCCCCTGATTACCTCTTAGCTCAGAGTGCAGTCACACCAGCCAGTCCTTGTTAAAATGCATCTCTGGCCCCCTGTTGAACCCCCTTTGAAAAGCAGCAGTTATTATGATGTGCTACAGCTAGCTAGATGAACTAGAGTGGCTGCGAAGATCTCGGCTAACCGGATACGTTTTTCTGCTTCAACTTGAGACAGCGGTCACATATCTGCATTGTGAAGAAACAGAAATGGACATGCAAGTGTCTCAGTAATTTGTTCAGAACTATTTGGGCACAGAAAAGTAAAGTCAAATCCCTCCTTAACAACACAAGAGAGTCAAAATGCTCCTGCCTCCACAGTCAATTTAGATTTCTTCTTTACATCTTTTAACAACAACCCAATCAACTAGGAGTAATTGCAGTTTTTTTCTTTTGTTTTTATGCAGAAGGCTCAACAGTGTCTAATAATGTGTGTTTTGACTGCTTGTTCCAAATGAGCACATTTCATTTGCCAGTTAAAACACACACCTCAATTTTCAACTACATTTACTATTTAAAGGCCCTATTTAAAGGCCTGAATCCCCTTCAGAGTCTTGTGCCACAAAACAACCTAAAAAGGAAAAAAACAAAACAAAACAGAAAGCAGCTCGGTGGAGCAGTGGTTAGCACTGTGGCAGCACAGTAAGACGGTCACAGGATTGATTCCACCCCTGACCATCGGTGACCCTTCTGTGTGGAGTTTGAATGTTCTCCCCATGTCTGCGTGGGTTTACCCCAGGTACTCCGGTTTCCTCCCACAGGCCAAAAACATGCAGGTTAGGTTAATTGGAGACTCTACAGTGGCCCTAGGTGTGAATGTGTGTGTGAATGGTGAAGGGATTGGTGCCGTACCATGGCTGGCTCATCCATCCAGGTGGATGGCCTGAATTTCTCTCTGGGGATTAATAAAGTATACAAAAAAAATGTGAATATGACTTCTTCTGTTAGCATCTATGACAGCCAACAGAATTGTCACGCTTTGTTTCAGCAATTACCTCTATTAGCTAAAACAAATCAAACATTAGCTTTTAAAAATCACAACACACTTCAATGACTTTTCAATTTCTAATCATCTTAAATCCCAAAATGTGAGTAGCGTTTCTTGGGAATAACAGCAGAAACCTGACAGCAAAATGGTAACAGTTCCACAGAATTTTACAACTCTGACTGCACAAATAATTCCCCATAAATGTACAAAGATAGTAAAAACATCAAAAGTCTTACTGTTTAATGGATTTTTAAACATATATATTTCTGTTGTTACGTGTGTGTTTTTCAACATACTGAAAGCATTGCACACAGAGCTGGAACTCATGTGAAGAAATAAATTAGCTAATTGTGTTTTTGTTAGCAGTGTCACTTTTAATCGCAATTAATCCCATTTAGATGACAGGGCAGCTCACTTCTTCTCAATGACGTCACACTAATAAGTATATTAGTGCGATTAATCGCACTTTAACTGCATAGTGAGATTAATTGCACTGTGCGATTAACTCGACAAAGCTCTCCCTCACCTATATACTGCCTATGGCAAAACTGGCATTAATTGTGATTAATACAATTAACCCACCCACTGTGATTAATCACAATTAAAGTACACCACTAATTTCTGTAACCTTCTGAAATGTGTCTATTGGTCATCTGATTATTGAAAAAAACATCAAAATACTCACTTCTCTTAAAAAAAAAAACAACAAACCACAGACTTTATATCGATTCTGTCCTTGAGCAGCTGACGTAACTTTTCCAGGTTTTTTCCTGTACCGGTACGTCAAGAAATGGTAAATCCAGCCTTGATACCCGCCCACTGTACTATTGTTGGCTAGCTGACCTGTCGTTCTGTTAACATGTCATGTAGATGAGTGTGGTGCCAAAGGCGTTAGATTCAGCCCTAACAGTGCTACTACGGAGTTAGCTTACCAATGCTGTTTATATTATTATTTTCTTTAGATTTCAGTCACCCTAATAGACGGCACCATTTCCAGGTTCACTAATCCACAGTCGACAATATATCTTACATCTGGCTTATTTTGTTAATAATATAATGGCCTGAATTTATATCACATTTTTCATGATACAGTGAATCCATTATTCATTCACTCCCCAGAAACAAATTGATAGTGGTAAGCTACCTCTGTAGTCACAGCTGCCCTGGGGCAGACTGACGGAAATGTGGCTGCTAATCTGCACTAGCGGCCTCTCCAACCACAACCAAATATCGATTCACATTGATGCACCAGTATCATGGATACTGGAGGTCAGGTGAGTAAAGTGTCTTGCCCAAGGATGCAACAAACCGCCAGCCCTCCAGCTATTGGACAAGCCGCTCTATCTCCTGAGCCACTGCTACCCCATATTCTCACCTGATATTACCTCAATCTGTTAACATTAGCTTGGCTAGGTGGTAGCCAGCTAGCTGAAGCTAGCGGTATAGCCACTTATTTGCAACCGTTTCTGTGCTTATTGTACTCCAGGGCCAAGTCATATTTGGACCACTGAAACTACATACCCCAGCCTGCCAAAGATGCTTCATTTCATTCATTCTGTAAGACACATTTACATTAGTTGGCTGAGGCTCGCTACCCAACCTAAGAGCTAGCCAGCTAACATGAGCAATAGTGACATAAGAGGGAGGGTGGAGTTAAATGTGGCTCTAAGACATTTAAACCACTAGGTGGCATTGGAACACGCAGCAGCCTCTCTTCTCTCTTTGTGTTTTGTGCCATCTAGTGTTATTTAAATTACATCTAAGTGTATATTCATGTGTTTAATGTACATATATGATGCTGTGCACAAGCTACAGTCGCCACAGCCTTCTGGAGATAAGGAATATGTCCAAACATTACGTCCTGGATCAGAGCATTACAGAGGAACTCTGTGGCCTAGGTCTTCTAACCAGACCTCCACACCCCCGGACTCAACTGCTGTGTCTCATCCCAAATGGAGATGTCGTAGATGGTGTGAGCGGCGACAAAAGAGAGGTAAATGTAGAGGTATCCAAACGAAGCTAACTGCTAGCCCACACAAACCCTCGATTCCTTCCCTCATTCTGGCCAACGTACGCTCACTAGACAACAAAATAGACCACATACAGCTCCTGAGAACTACGCAACATTATGCGCTGAACTGCTGTGTTTTATCTTTACAGATACATGGTTAGATGACAATATACTGGACTCTGCCATTCAATTAGCAGGGCTAACATGCTACCATAGCGACAGAGTGTTCACAGAAGGAGGGAAAACGTGAGGCGTAAGGGTCTGTGTGTACATCAGTAATGCCTGGCGCCGCGATGCAACTGCTGTGCATAAACACCGTTCTCCGTTGGTGGAGTTCATGATCATCAAGTGCCGACCCTTTTACATTCCAAGAGAATTTTCATCTGTCCTATCAGTTTCCGTGTATGCCCCGCCCACCGGCATCGGCGATGGAAGTAAAGCACTAAAAGAACTCTATCAGGCCATCAGCGAGACACAAACGGCGCATCAAGACGGATTCCACATCACAGCAGGAGACTTCAACCATGCAGATTTAAAGGCCCTCCTACCAAATCTACACCAACATGTGGACTTTCCAACAAGAGGAGACAATTTGCTGGACCTGGTGTACACAACTCACAAGGAAGCATACAGAGCCTCTCCCCTTCCCCACCTGGGTATCTCTGATCCCATCACCATCTTGTTAAGGCCGGCATACAAACACAGAGTGAAAACAATCAGACCAATAAAAAAGCATGTACGTGTATGGCCAGAGGGGGCCTCTGGTGCTCTGAAAGACTGCTTCAGCACTACAGACTGGGACACTTTCAAGCACGCAGCCACTCACAATGGACACACAAACTTAGAGGAATACAGTGAGGTTGTTGTAGCATACATAGCTAAATGCATTGATGATGTCACTTACTGCAAAACCATCACTGTTCATACCAACCAAAAGCCATGGATGACAGCAGAGGTCCACAGGTTCCTGAGGGCTTTGGACACAGCCTTCAGGGTCTGCGACACTGCAGGACTAACAACAGCTAGGGCCAACCTACCCCGTGGCATCAAGAAGGCAAAACAACAATACAGCAAGAAAATATCCGGCCACCTCAGCAACACCAGAGATGCACGTTCCCTCTGGCGTGGCATATAGACCCTCACCAACTACAAACCTCCACCTCAGACCTGTGCGAGTGACAGCACACTGTTTAACAACCTAAATGACTTCTTTGGCCGCTTTGAAGCACAAAACAGCACATCAGCACAGAAGACCACTCCTCCTCCAGACGAGCAGGCTAAAAGTTTGGATCCGGCTAACATGAAGAGGACCCTCTGTAGGATAAACCCACACAAGGCAGCTGGTCCAGACAATATACCGGGTCGCGTTCTGAAGGACTGTGCAGAGATGCTCAAGAACGTCCTAGCTGTCATCTCCAACATTTCCGTGACTCAAGCTGTTGCCCCATGTTTCAAAACTGCCACCATAATACCAGTCCAAAAGAAGCCCGTCCCATCCAGCTACAATGATTACCGGCCCGTAGCACTGACCCCCATCATAAAGAAATGCTTCAAGCGGCTGGTCACGCAGAACATCATGTCCATCCTCCCTCCCTCCAATGACCCATCTCAGTTTGCATACAGGTCAAACAGATCCACAGAGGTGCCATTGCTGCAGCTCTCCATCCTCCCTTCTCCCACCTGGGCTCAAAGAACTCCTTCGTGTGAATGCTATTCTTGGACTTCAGTTCGGCATTCAACACAATCATCCCCCAGCACCCGATACAAAAACTCAGACACTTGGGGCTCAAAACCTCTCTCTGTAACTGGGTGCTGGACTTTCTCGCAGGGAGGCCACAGAATGTGCGGGTTAGAAGAAACACATCCCAGACCATCACACTGAGCACAGAGGCCCCACAAGGGTGCGTGCTCATCCCACTGCTCTTCACCCTGCTGGCCCATGACTGTGTACCAGTCTACAACACCAACCCCATCATCAAGTTTGCGGACGACACAATGGTGGTGGGCCTCATCACCAACAACAAGGAGGCCAACTACAGAAATGAGGTGAGCCAACTGGTCCAGTGGTGTAAAGACAATAACCTCTTCCTGAACGTGGGAAAAACTAAGGGAATTGTGGCCGACTTCAGGAGGGGACTCACACAGCATCCCCCTCTGATTGTCGAATGAGCAGCTGTAGAGAGGGTGAGCAGCACCAAGTTCCTGGGAGTGCACATCTCTGAGGACTTCTCCTGGTCCAACAACATCACATCACTGGCCAAGAAGGCTTAAACCCACCTCTATTTCCTCCGCAAACTGAGGGGAGCATGAATCCCATACCCATCATGTGCTCATTCTACCGGGGCATCATTGAGAGCATCCTCACCAGCTGCACCACGGCGTGGTATGGAAGCTGCACCGCCTCCTGCCAGAAGACACTACAATGCACAGTGAAAGCAGCCAGCAAGATCATCGGTGCCCCTCTGTCCCCCCTCTCGGACATCTACCTTATCCGCCTCACCTGCAGAGCCATCAACATTGCAGACGACACCTTCCACCCCTCACACTCCCTCTTTAGCCCCCTGCCCCTGGGGAAAAGGTACCGGAGCCTCCAGGCCCGCTCCACAAGACTGCTAAATAGCTTTGCTCATCAGGCCATCAGGACCCTGAACTCTGCCCCCCTCCCCCAGGACCATAATGCACTCACCCGGACAATAATTACCTCAGCTGTTGGCACAGACAGACTGGCACACCAACAGTAATACATCTGCTGCTGTATGTCTCTGCACTTTACTGTAAGTATGTCTCTGCACTTTATTTACTTTACTTACTTTACCATTTGCACAAATGCCATATCTGCTGCTGTCTGTTACTGCAATATGGATCATGTGCAGTCCTATCTGTCACTGTCTGCACCTACGGTACCGCACTGAACTTGCAACTACGAGTATTACTGCTCTACTTTTCTGTATATAGGATTGCTGGGTTTCTTCATTTATCGTTTATTTTATTTGCACTATGGGAAGTCTGGGTCTTTCTTTTGTCGCCATTTGCACTACGGGTAGCATTACTGTACATAGACTGCTGCTGTTGTTTTTCCAGACTTATTCCTTTTCTTTTTTTTATATATTGTGCACACAACTGAAGAGAGAGAGAAATGCCATTTCAATTCTCCTGTATGTACTGTATGCATAGTAGTATTGACAAACAAAATCTCTGAATCTTTGAATCTTGAAACTAAAGAGACAGGCAGTGAAACAAACTGTTCTGGGGAAGGCTGCAAGATGATTCACAATGATGCTGCAATAATTAAATTAAACTTGTTAAAGTTGTTAATAATTAAAATGTTGATACTTTTTAAACTAAAGATCCACCTTTCTGACCTGGCTTTTACTTAAATTATTCATTCTCCCTGTCATGAATGGCCCTCCCTGAGGGCAAACAGGACGCCAAATCAGACTGTGAGTTTTTGCAATTTTATTAACTAAAAGTAACTCAAGATACAAAACACAAACCAACAAAAACACAGCTCTGAAGCTGGGGTGAAAAATGCCAGACATAAACAAGGTCGTGAGCAGAAACAGATAAATTATTACTTAACTTGGCAAGAAGTGCAGGGGTAGCCTGACAGGAGAGATTTGACGCCGCTGCACCAGGAAAGTGGTGCCAACAGTTTAAATAGTCAACCCCCCTGATTACCAACACCTGCAGGATCATAAGTGGTGATTATTGCAGGCAGCCGTGACAGCCCACAAACAGAATCTGACAGCCGGAAGTGACGTGCGAGCTGTCACAGCGCCCGCAAAGATCAACACAATAAACCAAAAAGGAAATACAGAAACTAATCATAAACTAATCAAAACCAGGAACCAAATGCAACAAACAGGGTGAACAGAAGAAATAAACAATCAGAAAAAGACAAAACTAATCAGATAACTAGGCACGGCTCCCGCCAGTGGACTGGATCATGACAGAGCCCCCTCCTCAAGGGGTGGACCCCAGACACCCCAGGGTAACATCACAAACCCCCCCCCCCCCACACACACACACAGAAGACCCCCCAACAAGAAAAACAACCCACCCCGGGGGGGGGGGGGACCCAGGCACAGAGAGACCACAACAAAATAAATAATACCAGAGCAAACAGAAATGGCCAGTAAAGAAATAATTATTAAATAGGAAAGAAACCAAAGAATACAGACTAAGATAACACAAACCCCACCAAACATAAATAATACCATAACCCCAAAATAACATTATAAATAAACAGGACAATAAAGACACCACTATGAATCACACAACCACAAAACAAGAGAAAACCAAAAGAAAACATTCGTGACCCACAACACAAAATGACAGGTGGTGAAGACCCAAGGGCCGTAGGAGAGAGACTGAGGCAGCTCAGGTGACCTGCCTGAGTCCCAAGACCACCGGAGCATACGATGCAGAGCATCCTGTGGCCGCCGAGAGTTCCTCAGCCACCAACACGGATGGCCTGGCCCTTCAGGTGGCCACCCACAGTCCCTGAGCCACCCAACCGAGGACCCCATCTGTCAGGCGGCCTCCCAGCATCCCTGAGCCTGCAGGCCGCTAACATGCCCCCTCCCAGGGGCAGCAGCCGGACCCAGCACCCTTCACTGGGTCCAGCAGTGCCCGATGACCCTTGATGAACTCTGGTGAAGGACCCACGACAACCTCTGGCGCAGCACCACCCACGGTGGCCCCGGACTGGGGCACAGCAGCACCCGCGGCGGCCCTGGACTGGGGTGTAGCAGCACCCACGGCGGCCCCGAACTGGGGCACAGCAGCACCTGTGGTGGCCCCAGATTGGGGCATAGCAGCACCCGCAGTGGCCCCAGATTGGGGTGTAGCAGCACCCGCGGCGAACCTGGACTGGGGTGTAGCAGCACCTGCGGAAACCACGGATTGGTGCACAGCAGCATCCGCGGCTTCCCCGGGCTGGGGCGTAGCAGCACCCACGGCAGCCCCGGACTGGGGCGTAGCAGCACCCGTGGAGGTCCCGGACTGGGGCGTAGCAGCACCCATGGCGGCCCTGGACTGAGGCGCAGCAGCATCCACAGCGGCCCCGGACTGGGGTGTAGCAGCATCCACAGCGGCCCCGGACTGGGGTGTAGTAGCACCCACGGAGACCACAGACGGCGGGGCAGCAGCACCCTCAGAGACCACAGACGGCGGGACAGCAACACCCTCGGAGACCACAGATTGCGGGAAAACAGCACGCGCGGCGGCCTCAGACAGAGGCGTCGCACCCATGGTGGCCTCGGGCTGAGGCGATGCACCTACGGTGGCCCCTGGGCTGGAGCGCAGCACCCACAATGGACCGGACGGAGGGGGAGCAAACACCCACAAAGACCTCAATTGGAGGGGGAGCAGCACCCACGGACACCTTGACTGGAGGGGTGAGCAGCACCACCGAGGCCTTGGGCTGAGGTGCAGCACCCACGGAGGCCTCGACGAACCTAGATGGTGGCTCGGGCAAAGGAACAAAGACAGGAACAGACACCAGGTCAGGGTCACCGGCAGCAGTGGAGACCGGCGGGGGAAACCCAAGTGCGGCTGAGGGCTGCACCTGGTTTCCCCAACCAAGAGCCAGGCAAGAGTTCTCAGGGCTACATAAAGAAACTTGCCTGCGCTCAAACTCCACCGCCGTCCAGGACTCCGGCAATTCCGCCACGGCGGTCCAGACCTCTGGCTGGACGGTTGGCGGGACCCCCAATGGCGCAGCTGACACAGGTGCACCTCCGGACAAGGCAGCCACAGCAGGAGATCTTCTGTCCACTGACGCCACCTCCCATGCCACTGGGGCCAGGGGAATATCCTCTGTCAGCTCAAGCTCCAGAGCAAAGGTGGCATTCTCTTCCCGTCTAAAACAGGGTTGCAAGGCTGGGGTTGGACTCTCCAATGCCGAAGGCTTCTCCACCACATGCTGGCTCCCTCCCAGGACTGGCGTACCCTCAGGGGATGTAGAAGTAGGAGCGGGAGAAACGGGAGAGGAGAGAGTTACAGCAGCTGATGGTGAAAGCTCAGCCAAGCTGGGCTGCTGCAGCTGAGCTTCCCCACCGGGAATAAGGCAAGGCATTTCATCATAGGGTGTTAAGAAATGAAAAGACACTTGCCTTAACTCCTGGGGTTGGTGATGGCTGCTGTCATGCCAGATGATGTCTTCCTGGGGGCTGCGAAGGTCGTCTGGTCCGGTGGGTACAGCACCGGAGTCGGGGAATGCTCCACCATAAGCTCAGGCTCTGTCTGGGCTGGTGGCACTCTCTCCAGTTGTGGCAGCAACTCAGGGAGGAGCCACGGCTTGCAATCTGCGATGAGCTCCATCTCTGCTGCAACCACCTGTTGGCGCTCCTCCAGCTCTTCTGCACTGGGTCCATCAGAAGGCGTGAAGGCTGCGTATCCAATGCAGCCGGCTCCGGTACTCTACTCAACAGAGGGAGGCAGGACCGCAGCTGGGTAGTTGTCCCGAGCTCGGGGCTATCACCCCCGGGAGCGTTTCTTCCACGGCACAGGTTCTGGTGGCGGACGGGCTCTCTCCAGCCCACGACACCGGTGTTGAGCGTGATATACAGAGGTGAGAAGGTCTGTGAGTCCCGGAACGCTCCACAGGCAGGGGAACCCGTCAATCACCTGTGCCGCACAGTCCCAAACCTGGAGCTCCTCCTTGGGAATGTGGGTTAGACGAACATCCAATATAATGTCCTGCAACAATTCAGCCACCCAACACTCCTCCTTGTTTAGCCCAAACCTTCTGTAGTCCAATAACGCTGCCATCCCAGCGGAAAAAACAAACTCTAAAGAAAAAATACGGGAGGGAAACAAAAAACGAAACTCAGTCCGCTGGCGTCTGAATGGCAGCGACGTACTGTCATGAATGGTCCTCCCCAAGGGCAAACAGGATGCTAAATGCAGACTGTGAGTTTTTGCAATTTTATTAACTAAAAGTAACTCAAGATACAAAACACAAACCAACAAAAACACAGCTCTGAAGCTGGGGCGAAAAATGCCAGACATAAACAAGGTCGTGAGCAGGAACAGATAAATAATTACTTAACTTGGCAAGAAGTCCAGGGGTAGCCTGACAGGAGAGATTTGACGCCGCTGAGCCAGGGAAGTAGCACCAACGGTTTAAATAGTCAACCCCCTTGATTACCAACACCTGTGGGATCATAAGTGGTGATCATTGCAAGCAGCCGTGACAGCTCGTGAACAGAATCTGACAGCTGGAAGTGGCGCATGAGCTGTCATAGCACCCACAATGATCAAAAAAATAAACCAAAAAGGAAACAGAAACTAATCATAAACTAATCAAAACCAGGAACCAAATACAACAAACAGGGTGAACAGAAGAAATAAACAATCAGATAACTAGGCACGGCCCCCGCCCATGCACTGGATCATGACACTCCCCTCTTATTTCTTTTCACACTTTTTTAATCTTGTTTTAATGTACCTTTTACCTTGTTTTAATGACTTTAAAACAAACTCCACCATAAAGCTTTTTACCCTGTTTTATGTTGCGTTTTTTATTTTTCATGTTATAATCTTTTATTTTTTATTGTGCTTCATGCTTTGTGTTATCTACAAAGCCTTGTACTCCTTTTTAGTTACTTATTGTGTGTTGTACCTTACCTTGTTTATTGTTTTTTTTTAATGTTTTATTCTTAGCTCTGGGTTTTCCTCACTGATGGTTTTACGTGGTGGGTCCAAAAGTTGGTACTTCTCTGAGTGTGTGTCTTTTATGGCGTGTGCTATTTATTATTCTGCAAAGCATTGTGAGCTGCTGTATTGTATGAAAAGCACTAGAGTGGTGTGAAAAAAGTGTTTGCCCCTTCCTGATTTCTCTTTTTTTATATGTTTGTCACAAATGTTTCAGATCATCAAACAAATTTAAATATTAGATAAAGATAACACAAGTAAACATAAAATGCAGTTTTTAAATGAAGGTGTTTATTATTGAGGGGGAAAAAAAAATCCAAACCTACATGGCCCTGTGTGAAAAAGTGACACCTCCCCCCCAAAACATAAATTAACTGTGGTTTATCACATCTTTGGAAAGCTAAGTTGAATTTCTCTAGCCACACCCAGGCCTGATTACTGCCACACCTATTCTCAATCAAGAACTCACTTAAATAGGACCTGCCTGACAAAGTGAAGTAGACCAAAAGAGCCTCAAAAGCTAGATATCATGCTGCAATGCAAAAAAAATTCAGGAGCAAATGAGAAACAAAGTAATTGAGATCTATCAGTCTGGAAAAGGTTATAAAGCCATTTCTAAAGCTTTGGGACTCCAGCGAACCACAGTGAGAGCCATTATCCACAAATGGCGAAAACATGTAACAGTGGCAAACCTTCCTAGGAGTGGCCGGCTGACCAAATTTACCTCAAGAGCGCAGCGATGACTCATCCAAGAGGTCACAAAAGACCCCACAACAACATCCATAAACTGCAGGCCTCACTTGCCTCAGTTAAGGTCAGTGTTCATGACTCCACCATAAGAAAGAGACTTGGCAAAAATGGCCAGCATGGCAGAGTTCCAAGATGAAAACCATTGCTGAGCAAAAAAAACAAAGGCTCGTCTCACTTTTGCCAGAAAACATCTTGATGATCCCCAAGACTCTGGGGAAAATACTCTGTGGACTGACGAGACAAAAGTTGAACTTTTTGGAAGATATGTGTCCTATTACATCTGGCGTAAAAGTAACACAGCATTTCAGAAAAGTAACATCATACCAACAGTAAAATATGGTGGTGGTAGTGTGATGGACTGGGGCTGTTTTGCTGCTTCAGGACCTGGAAGATTTGCTGTGGTAAATGGAACCATGAATTCTGCTGTCTACCAAAAAATCCTGAAGGAGAATGTCCGGCCATCTATTTGTGACCTGAAGGTGAAGCGCACTTGGATTCTGTAGCAGGACAATGATTCAAAACACACCAGTAAGTCCACCTCTGAATTGCTTAAGAAAAACAAAATGAAGACTTTGGACTGGCCTTGTCAAAGTCCTGACCTGAATCCGATTGAGGTGTTGTGGCATGACCTTAAAAAGATGGTTCATGGTTGAAAACCCTAGAATTTGGCTGAATTACATCAATTCTGCAAAGATGAGTTGGTCCTAATTTGGCTTGAGAAATACCCATTACGGCACACACAAGAGATACAATAAGCACAAACAAAAAGACTCCATTTTCATAAAGGACACAGACGAGAGAGAGGTCATTGAAATTGTTAAATCGTTTAAAAGTAAAACATCTACAGACTGTGATGGTATTGACATACTCTTAGTCAAAACTATTATTGAATGCTTAGTGAAACCACTGACGTATATCTGTAACCTGTCTCTCCAAACAGGTATATTTATTACCTCCGCCAAGGAGGTAATGTTTTTGCCGGGGTTTGTCTGTTTGTCTCTCTGTCTGTTTGTCTGTCTGTCTGTCTGTTGGTTAGCAAGATAACTCAAAAAGTTTTGGACGGATTTTGATGAAACTTTCAGGCGTTGTTGGAAATGGTACAAAGAAGAACTGATTAAATTTTGGTGGTGATCCGGATCACCGTCCAGAAGAAAACCGCCATTACGGAAAATGCCATTTTCGTGAATAACTACTGAACCACTAATCCTATCATTGTCAATCCAATTGTTAGTCATATGTTCTCATGGTCAAGGAATCTGAAAACGTACACACAAACATTGTATGGGGGGAACTGTGGCCGCCATTACGGCAAATGCCATTTTCCTGAATAACTACTGAACCAATAATCCTATCATTGTCAATCCAATTGCTAGTCATATGTTCTCATGGTCAAGGAATCTGAAAACGTACACACAAACACTGTATGGGGGGAACTGTGGCCGCAATTACGGAAAATGCCATTTCCCTGAATAACTACTGAAACACTAATCCTATCATTGTCAATCCAATTGCTAGTCATATGTTTTCATGGTCAAGGAATCTGAAAACATACACACAAACACTGTATGGGGGGAACTGTGGCCGCCATTACGGAAAATGCCATTTTCCTGAATAACTACTGAAACACTAATCCTATCATTGTCAATCCAATTGCTAGTCATATGTTTTCGTGGTCAAGGAATCTGAAAACGTACACACAAACACTGTATGGGGGGAACTGTGGCCGCAATTACAGAAAATGTCATTTTCGTGAATAACTACTGAATCGCTAATCATATCATTGTCAATCAAATTGCTAGTCATATGTTTTCATGGTCAAGGAATCTGAAAATGTACACACAAACACGGTATGGGGGGAACTGTGGCGCTTGGCGGAGGTCTGCGCTCTCCGAGTGCTTTTCTAGTTCCCAATACAATGAAAATAGCTAAAGTAATTCCGATATACAAGACGGGTGACAGAGGGGAATTCTCAAACTATAGACCAATTTCACTATTGCCGCAATTTTCCAAGATACTTGAAAAAATATTCTATGAGAGAACTGACAACTTCATACTGAAGAATAATTTATTGTGTGAGCAACAATATGGGTTCAGACACAAGAGGACAACTGCATTTGCTCTAATGGAATTTATAGAAAAAATATCAACTGCCGTTGAAAATAAAGGGTATTCAGTAGGGGTATTCCTGGATCTTAAAAAAGCATTTAATACAGTGGATCATAATTTATTATTAAAGAAACTACAAAACTGTGGTATTAGGGGGGTAGCACTGTCCTGGTTATGTAGTTACTTAAAGAATAGATATCAGTATGTATGTGTTGGTAACAAAAACTCACAGTTACTGAAGGTTACTTGTGGAGTCCCACAGGGTTCAGTTTTGGGGCCATTGTTATTCAATATGTATATAAATGATATATGTAAAGTCTCAGAAAAAATGGATTTAATATTGTTTGCCGATGACACTAATTTATTATGCAGTGGAAGCAATTTGGAACAACTTTTGGATACACTCGGAAAGGAATTAGGAAAGCTTAAACTGTGGTTTGATTCAAACAAATTAACGCTCAATTTAAATAAGAAAAAATTTATAGTTTTTAACAACCATCACAACAACTTAGTATCTAAGCTCAGTGTAAATGGTGTAGAGATTGAAATGGTATCTGAAACTAAATTTCTTGGAGTAATAATTGATAATAAACTGTGTTGGAAGTCACATATTAATTATATTAAAGGTAAAATATATCAATTGCAATACTACAGTTTAGTAACGAATACCATGTTCAAGCATAAGGGTGTCCATATGTGCACCTGGCACCAGGACACCCTAGGTCGCAGGTCGATGATCGATTTTGTTATCGAATCATCAGACCTGCGACTGTATGTCTTGGACACCCAAGTAAAGAGAGGTGCAGAGCTGTCAACTGATCACCACCTGGTGGTGAGTTGGATCCGATGGCAGGGGAGGAAGCCATTCAGACCTGGTAGACCCAAACGTATAGTGAGGGTGTGCTGGGAGCGTCTGGCTGAGGCCCCTGTCCGGGAGGTCTTCAACTCCCACCTCCGGAAGAACTTCAACCACATTCCGAGGGAGTCTGGAGACATGGAGTCTGAATGGGCCATGTTCTCCACCTCTGTTGTTGAAGCGGCGGCCCAGAGCTGCAGCCGCAAGGTGGTCGGTGCATCTCGTGGTGGCAACCCCCGAACCAAGTGGTGGACACCAGTGGTGAGGGGGGCCATTAAGCTGAAGAAGGAGTCATATCAAGCTTGGTTGGCTTGTGGGACTCCCGAAGCAGCTGAGGTGTACCGGCAGGCCAAGCGGAGTGCAGTTTGGGTGGTTGCTGAAGAAAAAACCTGGGTATGGGAGGAGTTTGGTGAGGCCATGGAACAAGACTTTCGGTCGGCCTCAAAGAGATTCTGGCAAACTGTCCGGCGGCTCAGGAGGGGAAAGCAGCTCCCCGTCCACACTGTGTATGGTGCGGATGGGACACTGTTGACTTCGACTGGGGACATTGTCGGGCGGTGGAAGGAATACTTCGAGGATCTCCTCAATCCCACTGACACGCCTTCCACAGTGGAAGCAGGGTTTGGGGACGAGGGGGATGACTCGCCTATCACAGGGGCTGAGGTCGCCAAGGTGGTTAAAAATCTCCTTGGTGGCCGGGCCCCGGGGGTGGACGAGATTCGCCCTGAGTACCTCAAGGCCCTAGATGTTGTTGGGTTGTCATGGTTGACACGCCTCTGCAACATTGCGTGGAGGTTGGGGGCAGTGCCTTTGGCATGGCAAACCGGGGTGGTGGTTCCTCTCTTTAAAAAAGGGGACCGGAGGGTGTGCTCCAACTTTAGAGGGATCACACTCCTCAGCCTCCCTGGGAAGGTCTATGCCAAGGTACTGGAGAGGAGAGTCCGGCCGTTGGTCGAACCTCGGATTCAGGAGGAGCAATGTGGTTTTCGTCCTGGCCGTGGCACATCGGACCAGCTCTTTACCCTTTCGAGAATTCTCGAGGGTTCGTGGGAGTTTGCCCAACCAGTTTACATGTGTTTTGTGGACTTGGAGAAGGCATTTGACCGCGTCCCTCGTGGATTTTTGTGGGGGGTGCTTCGGGAGTATGGGGTATCGGGCTTGTTGTTACGAGCTATTCGGTCTCTGTACGACCGTTGTGAGAGTTTGGTTCGTATTGCCAACACTCGGTCGGAGTCATTCCCAGTGAGAGTTGGACTCCGCCAGGGCTGCCCTTTGTCACCGATCCTGTTCATAATTTTTATGGACAGGATTTCTAGGCGCAGCCAGGGAATGGAGGGTGTCATGCTTGGTGACCACAGGATCTCATCTCTGTTGTTTGCAGATGATGTTGCCCTGTTGGCTTCATCCAGCAATGACCTACAGCTCTTGCTGAGACGGTTTGCCGCTGAGTGTGAAGCGGCTGGGATGAGAATCAGCACCTCCAAGTACGAGTCCATGGTCCTCAGCCGGAAAAAGGTGGATTGTCCTCTCCGGGTTGGGGACAGGCTCCTGCCCCAAGTGGAGGAGTTTAAGTATCTTGGGGGCTTGTTCACGAGTGAGGGGAGAATGGAGCGAGAGATCGACAGACGGATTGGAGCAGCATCTGCAGTGATGCGGACGTTGTACCGGTCTGTTGTGGTGAAGAGGGAGCTTAGTTCTAAGGCAAAGCTGTCGATTTACCAGTCAATCTATGTTCCTACTCTCACCTATGGTCACGAGCTTTGGGTAATGACCGAAAGAACGAGATTGCGGATACAAGCGGCTGAAATGAGCTTTCTCCGTAGGATTGCTGGACTCACCCTCAGAGATAGGGTGAGGAGCTCAGTCATCCGGGAGAGGCTCAGAGTAGAACCGCTGCTCCTCCACATTGAAAGGAGTCAGTTGAGGTGGTACGGGCATCTGATTAGGATGCCTCCTGGACGCCTCCCACTTGAGGTGTTTCAGGCACGTCCCACTGGGAGGAGACCCTGGGGCAGACCCAGGACTTGGTGGACAGACTATGTCTCCCAGCTGGTCTGGGAACGCCTTGGTATCCCCTCTGAAGAGCTGGAGCAGGTGGCTGGGGAGAGGGAAGTCTGGGCTTCTCTGCTTGAACTGCTGCCTCCGCGACCCGGACCTCCGGAAAAGCGGTAGAAGATGGATGGATGGATGGATGCAATACTACACAGAGTGAAATGTTTGCTGAATCAACCCACACTATATACCTTTTATCATTCATTAATACTCCCATACATGACATATTGTACTGAAGTATGGGGAAATACATATAAAACAAACATATATCCAGTCTTTATGCTTCAGAAGAGAGCTATTAGAATAATAAACAAAGCTGCTTACAGGGAACCAACAAACCCACTTTTTCTTAAATTAAAAGCTCTCAAGTTGAAAGATCTGGTTGACTTTAAAACTGCAGTAATAATGTTTAAAGCGAAGAATCTATCACTGCCCGCAAATATCCAAAAGCTGTTCCAAATAAGGGAGAAACAATATCATTTCAGAGGAACATGTTTCAAAAACCTTCAGTGAGAACTACCACCAAGCAACACTGTGTTTCAGTGCAAGGAGTCAGATTATGGAACGATTTTGGACCTGAATTAAAATCATGTACAACGTTTGGACAATTTAAACAAAAACTAAAGGAAGAAATACTCTAAACATACAGTATATACAAGATGACATGTAAAATCACATAAGGATTATCATATCCAGTCTGCGTTGTGCTGTTGCTTAGTTTTTTGTCACATTTTGTCTTAGCTATGTTCTGAATTGTAATCGTTCTTGTTTTGTTTTTCTTTTGAATTCTTGGATGGAATATGGGTGGGCAACATAAGCTGCGGCTTCAGCCATCACCCATTTCGGATAACTTATGTTGAACTGTATAATCAGAGGAGTTATTGTCTAATTTGACCTTGTTGGATTTTCTTTCCTACTTTGTTATATTATTCTGTTTCTTTTTAATCTGTACTTTTAATCTATCCGAAATAAAGATTCATTCATTCATTCATTCATTCATGAGTGGGCCAAAATTCCTCCACAGCGCTATAAAAGGCTCATTGCCAGTTATCGCAAATGCTTGATTGCAGTTGTTGCTGCTAAGGGTGGCCCAACCAGTTATTAGGTTCAGGGGGCAATCACTTTTTCACACAGGGCCATGTAGGTTTGGATTTTTTCCCCTGAATAAATAAACACCTTTATTTAAAAATTGCATTTTGTGTTTACTTGTGTTATCTTTGTCTAATATTTAAATTTGTTCGATGATCTGAAACATTTAAGTGTGACAGACAAAAAAATGAGAAATCAAGAAGGGGGCAAACACTTTTTCACACCACTGTATATAAATAAAGTCTGATTGATGAATTGATTGGCAATTTGGTCAAAGTATGTGACAAAGATTCATTCAGACCTGTGGGAGCTGTCAAAATGAGGAAAAAGTGAAGAAAATGACCCCTTTAAAGTCTGCAAGTGAAGCATGGATGAAAAGGCACAGGGTATTTGCTGGGAACCAGGCTGTGACTGAATCTTTTGACCAACAAATTGCTGAAACATTTGTTATAGATCAATAGATAAACATTTAAGTTTTGGTATTCACTGTGTTAAGTTTGGGCACATATATTTATTCTACTTTACATAATTTCAAAACTGTGTTTGTGTTTCTAGACTTTTTCTTGCCAATGTACATAACATAATGAAAGTCATATGCACAACCCCATGCAAAGCATCTTCTACATGATGAGTTATTTACTTGAAAAATTAAGGTTTAATTGTAAAAACCCATGCAGCACACCTTATCCACCTTATTCCTAGCCCCCATGATGCCTTGCGTGAATTATGGGTGCAACTACCGGCACTAGTTTCAAACCTATGGTTGTCACAAACGGGACACTTTACCTTGTTAAAAAACAATGACTTTGACATCAAAAATGCGGGAACACGGCCTTTTGCACCTCAAAAAGAGTAATATAATCAAACCACTTCACCACGACTATCTAGGGATGGTAAGAGGACCTTAAAAATTGGCCTCACAGACAGTAGCTCCATTTGCTAGCGCCACTGCTAAGATGCTAACGCTGTAAACAAATAAAAGCTCAATCAATCAATGTCTCCACCGCAATAAAGTCAGCTGCATTTTGTCAAAAGATGTTGCACATAATCAGATTTACCTTAGAGCAGTGCTAAGGCAGTGCAATGAATGCAAAAAAAACAAAACAAAACACAAAAACTATTTGATATCTGATATTTGATATCAAAACTACGCCAAAACATTCCAAAAATACAAAAACTACAAGTGCTGAAATTAGCTGCCGCTTTAGTGCAAAACATGTATGGGGACCATACATTAAAACAAATTTGAAAAACTTTTAAAAACACCATTTTATATGTCACACTACTCCACTCTTGCTGACTGATTTAACAATACTTCAGCCGAAACCGGAACTTGTCCCATAATGGTTTCTATAGCGGCACCCTCAGGAATAAGGTGGATTATGCATGAACAAAAATGCTTTTGATGGCGTGTGCAGCCTGCTTTGACAACAGAAAAAACATCACAAATTTACAAAAAAAAAGTTGCAAATTTATTAGAAAACTCATAGTAATGCAAAAAGACGTGTTATGAGAAATAAGCATTGAATTTATCAAGGAAAAAAATCAAGTTAAGAACAAAACTATTAGTGGTGTTGTTAAAACAAGCCTGTTTATACTTATAATTTACCTTCATTTTAAAGATGCAGTGTGCAATAATTCGTGCAATTTAGCAGTCACATTTTCTGTAGGTTATCCTAAAGAAATCATTTGTGCAATTAGACTGTGACATATAAAATTGAGAAGACATTGCAATGGTCCAAAAGGGCTGCCTACAGTGCTGTCAAAAAGTGTATGCCCCCTTCCTGATTTCTTATATTTTTGCAGATTTGTCACACTAAAATGCTCATTTATTAAGGAAAAAAAATATCCAAACCTACCTGTTGTTCAGTTTCATTAGCCACACGCAGGCCTGATTACTGCCAGACCTGATGAATCAAGAAATTACTAAAATAGAACTTGTGTGACAAAGTGAAGTAGGCTAAAAGATCTCAAAAAGCAACACATCATGCCGCGATCTAAAAAAGTTCAAGAACAGATGAGAAACAAAAACCCTGAAGAACATCTAAAGAACTGCAGGCCTCACTTGCCTCAGTTTGGACACTGGTCCATGATTCCACAATAAAAAAGAGCCACGGGATCTCAAAGGGCTATGTTTTGTGCCAGCGATTTGCTATGAAATCACATCAAAAAGAGAATGGGCAGAAATGGCATCTATGGGAGAGTTCTAAGGAAAAACCACTGCTGACTAAAAAGAACACAAAGGCTCATTTCACATTTGCTAAAAAAACATCGTGATGAACCCCAAGACTTTTGGGAAAATATTCTGTGGACTGATGAGGCAAAAGTTGAACTTTTTGGAAGGTGTGCGTCCCATTACATCTGGCGTAAAATTAACACAGCAATTCATAAAAACACATAATAGCAACAGTCAAACATGGTGGTGGTAATGTGATGGTCTGGGGCTGCGTTGCTGTTTCAGGACCTGGACGACAAACTGATGGAACCATGAATTCTGCTCTCTACCAGAAAATCCTGAAGGAGAATATCCAGCCATCAGTTTGTGACCTCAAGTTCAAGCCGTCCAATCTGGCTGAATTAAAACAATTCTGCAAAGAAGAGTGGGCCAAAATTCTTAAACAGCGATGTAAAAGACTCATGCCAGGGGTGGTTATGTTTAGGGGGCAATTACTTTTTCACATAGGGCCAGGTAGGTTTGGATTGCTTTTTCCCTTAATAAATAAACTTCATCCATCCAAACTGCATTTTGTATTTACTTGGGTTATCGCTGTCTAATATTAAAATTTTACAATGATCTGAAACATTTAAGTGTAGCAAAAATGCCAAAATATAAGAAATCAGGAAGGGGGCAAGTCCTTTTTTCACAGCACTGTACATGGGAAGGAGAAAACAATAACTTTACAATACAGAAAATACAACAAATTTTACTTAAGAACTTTAAACATGAATGGTTGTTGCATGAAATATGAGAATTCAGATTACCCAATTTATTACACACTCCACCTTTAAAGTTCAAATATGTTCAGTTTTGATGCAAAAATTCCTCAAAATGGCTTTTTATCCCCACCAGTGGAGGTTGAAGAACCTGTTTAGATAATATGCATTATGTACAGTCGAACAGCTCAGAATTAATCATTACCGTTGCAAAGCAAAAACACGAGGTAGCATTTCATATTTATAAGGTAAGCCTGTGTGCAGATAAATCAGATAATAAACAAAGATTACCACTCTGCCCTCGTAGCACACCACAGTATCGGCTTCCTCCTGCAGCCTCAACAAAAACAGGCCCAGTGTCAGATTACACATTCCTTATTCTCAAAGTTGTTTTCATGAATCGATCCCGTGTGATTTCCATCCCCGGTTTGCATGTAGTTGAGAATTACACCAGGCTGTAATATATGCAAAACTTTTGTTGTGCCAGTACTCAAGGAACCCTCTGTGATGGAAAATATGCTGTTCCCTTGCATTTTAATAAAGGCCAGTCTGCTTATCAAGCCAAGTCATTATTTACAGTTTGCTGTTAATTCAATTTCTCTTCGCGTACTGGATCCACTGCAGAGGAGGAGGAAGATGGCAGTCTCCACATCAGACACTGCCAGCTTTGGAAGAATGGCTGCCAGTAACATTTTAAGTTGTAGTAATTAATGTGCAGATACACTGCTATCTCTTTATGTAGTCATTTATGAAAGGGTAATTCCTTGCCAGCTGAAAAACAGCTAACGTCTACAAGCTGTCACAATATGTCATATTTACACAACAGTTAATTCTGACCGAGCAATCTGATTGGACAATAGGGCATTCCAGGAGGTACCATAGCTGTGTGCCGATCCACGGTATACTTCAACAGTATCCCTACTCCGTGCTTGGAGGACATCAGTTAGAAGTAAACAAAATTTCTTGATCTGAAATACCCTGCAACCTCACGTGTGTTGCCATGGTTACCAAGTATATGTACAGACACTGCTGTAGAAATATCATACCACTTAAAGTGGTCACTGACTGAAAACATGGTGTGTTTGGAGGTTTTAACTGTCTGAAATGTGTCTATTGGTCATGTAATTATCCCAAAAATATATATTTTTTTTTTTTTTGTTACTTATTTGTACCCGTAGGTAGACTTGGTTTGCAGTTTGGTGACAAGCCACTGGCTGCTGGTCGCTGCGTGCGCGAGCGCCCTAAACCTACATGTTTTTGGTGTGCGGGAGGAAACCGGAGAAATCCCGGAGTAAACCCGCGCAACACGGGGAGAACATGCAAACTCCACACAGCTCACTGTTGGTCGGGGGCTGGGATCGAACCCACTATCTCATGATCCCCGCGGTCCCCCGGCCGAGGGTAAAACTGTGCTGCCACAGTGCTAAACCACTGCGCCACCGTGCAGTGGTTTAGCACTGTGACAATGAAAGCAAAAACAAAAGCAAAAGAAAAAACAAAAGTGAAAGCAAAAACAGCAAACTACACTCAGCATTAGTATAATTATTCAGCCAAATGTCAGGAAAACATTCACACAGCTGGAGTGACAAAATGAAATCATTTTAGTTTACAACCACATAGCTTTTCTAATATTTCTATTTGATCAAAATTTTTAAAATATAGTTTTTAAAAAATTTTTCCCCAAAATTTAAGTGGAACATTTTACAACCTTGCTAAGTTGGGACATTGTGTAAAACAAATAAAAGCAGAATCCAATAATTTAAAAATCCTTTTCAACATTCAATTCAATACACTACAAAGACAAGATGTTTAATGTTCAAACTGATAAACGTTATTGTTTTTTTTCCCAAAATATTCAGTCATTTTGAATTTGATGCCTGCAACCAGTGTTAATTTTGACAGCAATTGTTTATTTAGTTCTAGTCAGTCTTTTGACTGAAATGTCATAAGTTAATTTAGTTGGCTAAATGTACTGTAGATTTAGTTGACTAAATTCTTATATGATATAAAGGGTAGTGCATTTTTAGGGTCAGGCCCCAATTCACCACTTGGCCCCCCAAGGATTCAATATTACCACTTACACATCACAGTGGATCTACAAAGGCACAGAACATTAACATACTAGTATGTGGAACTCAAAAACAGTATTTCACTTTATGACAAAAACAACTTCTTCTAGAAATTATTTTAAAATGACATACATTTCCACATCAGTCTTCAATCTTAATCAATCCTCCTGAACAGACAGAATATGCCATGATTTGACAAATCCAACAGGCCGCCCTCCTTGAGACCTGCCCACTGCTCTATTATTGGCCCGCTGTCTGTCATGTAGATGGAAGGGATGCTAAAGGTAGCCTATTAGCCCCTGAGCTATTAGCCCCCCCAGCTAACACTGGTACCAGGAGGCTCACACCAAGCACGGCTTATATTGTCATTTTCCTCAGATCTTAGTCACCCTAATAGCCATCCCTGTTACCACCTGGTTCACCGGTCCTCAGTCGACAATATACCTCACATCACTCCAGCCCATCTCCCAATAATTCTGATGTGATTTCATAGCAAATCGCCGGCACCAGTGTGACGGTCGCGGCAACCAACCTGGCCTGGTGTAGGTGGTATCTATACTGGGACCCGAGGCTTCTGCCTCTCACGATCAGCTCCCCCACTGTCCTCTGGGGCTCTGCGTAACTCTGCTCTGCTCTCGCGGGCAATGTAGGGGAGCGGTCTCATGACGAAATGTCCCCCTGCTGGCCATGGGAGTCCCGCAGAGCAAAACATAGCCCTTTGAGATCCCGTGGCTCGGAAAGCTTTGCCTCGACTCAGCCAGCAGCTCTGGGTCCCAGGCCAGATCGGCTGGGATGATCGGTGGGCCACCCGGCATGCGGTGCTAGCAATTTGTTGTGGAATCAAGGCAAAATTATTGGGAGATGGGCTGGAGTGACCCGAGATACACCATCAACTGTGGATCAATGAGCCAGCACTGTTCACCTGAGCAAGAAGGAGGCTAGAAGCTAAAGGCTAGAAGCTAGTCTGCTAGTGGCTAACTGACGTAAGCGGGAGGGCGGAGTTGGATATGTGAAGGATGTTTCTTAAAGTGACAGGTTTTAAATAGGCTGGTTTGAAGAAAGCCAGAAAAAATACAAAACAGATTTGCTTCAATAAGTAAAAAAATAAAGAAAATGTGAACAAAATATGTCATAAACACTTCGTTAGGACATGAGTGAGCTGTTAAAATGTGGAAAAAGTGCAATCAATGACCCCTTTAAATAAAATATAAATACAAATATATTCTCATCAGTAATAATCAGTCTCAATAACCAATGTTATTTTAGCTTGTTAGTCTTGTTAGTAATATTAGCAATAGTTTGTTTCACTCATATTTCAGCTGCAATGACTTGTGGGTAATCTTCTTGTCAACTTCTAGTGATGTGATGAAAAGTTGTTCATTTGAACAGAAATGCTTTGCTTCCTATGATTTGGAGTCTTCCTTAACATTGCTGAATACCCTATACAATCCACTTCGTAAGGCACTACTAGGCAATTGAAACACCCAAATAAAGCTGGGTTCAAAAGATCAATTCTCAGATTTGGTTTGATTCCCATTTGAATGAGCCGACATCAATTCACAAAATCCACAGATCGATCTTTTAATATAACGCATTTTTACGCGTGTGAAACTCGCAAGACGTCTCTGGATCATGATGGTGGCGATGCTGTCATGCCTGAAGGCAGATGTGTGACAGTAGTTTGGATTCAAGAAGTGTGACGCTAGTGAAGAGCTCAATAAAACCAAAGCCACTTGTAAGACTTTGCAAAGGGGAGGTGAAATACTGCAGAAATGCAACAAATCTCAGAAACAATTTAGTGAGGCTTCACCCAGATATGATGCCTGCAAAAACACTCGACCAGAAACAAACTGCATTGTAAAAGGTATCTGGTGAAGTTAGCATCTAATTCTCAGAGTGCCCAAACAATAATAGAGCATGTTTCATATGTGAGGATAAACGCCTGTTTTGAGTTTAAATGCAGTTTTCAATAAATTGCCTACTCTCTGTAATTTTTGTCTCTTGCTCCTGTTTCTTCTTTTTGCATTTTGAAGCTCTATTTCCAGCCTGGTTCTGATCCACCAGCACGAAATGAGAATACTTGTAATTTTCCCCTGGTCTGAAGATTTTGATCAGGAGTCTATTTCCAAAAAAGAAAAACATACGTGACCACATTTCAATTAGTCTTGTCCAGCCATTCACCACAATTGAAAATGCAGCAAATTCTGGTCTTCAATCAAGCTCACATTAAATTGGCATAATCAAGTTATTCATCTAAAACAGTCCTTCACCACAGCCAAAAATTGGAGATTAACAGGAAGAACGTTAGGGGAAAATAATAATAATAATAATAATAATAATAATAATAATGGATTAGGTTTATATGGCGCTTTAGACGAAGAAGAAGCCAACTCTGTTGTCATTCAGTCCACACAGCCAATCATGTACAGTAGAACAAAATCACGTTTCTCTTATCTACAATGTTAATCATATCTAGAATGAGAGGGGTCGCTGCCATGCAAGGCGCCGCCACAAACAACTTCTCCTTCCCCTATTCTATTACGCTGAGCACCAAGCTAGAAGGTGGGAAGTACCATTTTCATACGGCCTTCGGTATGACCCGGCTGGGACTTGAGCCCCCAACCTCTTGGTTGGGGGGTGGATGCTCTATCAACTAGGCCACCACTCTGGTGGTCACATGTCAAGTGGCATCTCAAAGCACTTACAGTGAGTCCATTATTCATTCACTCCAGACAGAGGTAAGCTACCTCTGTAGCCACAGCTGCCCTGGGGCAGACAGACGGAAACGTGGCTGCCAATCCCTGCCAACGGCCTCTCCGACCACTACCGAACATTTATACACATTCATGCCCAGTGTCATGGACAGTGGAGGCGAGGTGGGTAAAGTGTCTTGCCCAGGGACACAACAGCAGGATGGCTGGGGAGAGCGGGATTCGAACCGCCAACCCTCTGGTTATTGGACGACCCGCTCTACCTCCTGAGCCACTGCCGCCCCAATTATGAGGAAAAAGTCATAAAAAAGCTACAAACTTATAAATAGATTCACATTTTATTTATATTCATAAATTAAAATGAAATGACTGGAATTTGGTTTCCCTTCCCATTATGTAAAAATGCAAAAACTTTTTACAGATTCACAACAGTAAATAGGAGGATTTCACGTCACAACACAAAAATATATCTTGGTTTTCAACGACATCTGTGGATTTTTAAGATCTCTGAAAGGCAGATTTAAGGTTTGATTCTCAGTTTTAAGGTTATTTAAAGGGGTCATTGACTGAAAAATTGTGTTTTTGTGGTTTTAGAGGTTTTAACCTTCTGAAAAATACTATGGAATTATATTAACAGAAAAATATCATAACACTTCTCTTTAAAAACAAAACAAAAAGACTCATTTCTGTCTCTGAGAAGCAGTTTTAACTGTTCTGCTTTTGCTGGGGATCGTCATAAACATCAAAAGCCCAGCCTTGATACCCGCCCGCTGCACCATTATTGGCCAGCTCAGCTGTCTGCAAAAATTTAGATGAGTGGGAAGCCCAAGCTTCAGACCGAACAGCGCTACTAGGGAGTTAGCTTACAAAGCGTGGTTTATATTGTTATTTTCTTTAGATTTCAGTCACCCTAACAGACTTCCCTGTCTCCACCTGGTTCACTCATCCACAGTTGATAAAATTTCTTTCATCTTTCTTATTTTGTTATATTTTAGCCATGATGCTACATTGATCCATTAGCATTAGCTTGGCTAGGTGGTCAGAGACAATCAGTCTAATGGCATTAGAGCAGGGAGAGGCTGACGTACAGGCTACCTGGTATTAGCTTAACTGTGGTGGCGGTGATGTGATGGCGGTGTTGATCACTATTTTCTATCAATTTTATTCACTCCCCCACTGGAATCCTTGTTCATCTACCAACACCTGGCTATATATGTCATTCTTAGACATTATTTTAGCTTAGTTATAGTTTATTTTCTCTGATGAGACCCAAGGCGACTAGCTGAAGCTAGCAATTTAGCCACTCATTCATGAATGTTTCCGCGATTATTGAACTTCAGGGGTCGGTCAGATTCTATCACCCACTGAGACCACACACTCCTGTCCACCAGTAATGCTTTATTTCATTCATTCCATAACAAAAATGCATGTTAGCTGGCTCAGGCTTGCTATCCAAGCTAAAGATTAGCAATAGTGACGTAACAGGGAGGGCGGAGTTAAAAAAAAAGGTGTGTTTTTAGGTTTTAACTGTCTGAAATGAGTCTACTGGTCACCTAATTCTGATTCTAATTATCAAAAATTTTTCAAAACAGTCAATTCTCTTAAAAAACACACAGGCCTTATCTCATTTTTCTCTCTCAGAAACGTCAGAAACGTTTTTGACTCTTAACCCACCACCGTCCTTGAGACCAGCCCACTGCTCTATTATTGCCCCGTCTAGCCGTCTGTCATGTAGACGGAAGGGGAGCTAAATATAGCCAATTAGCCCCTGAGCTATTAGGCCCCAAGCTAACACGGATATCAGGAAGCTCAAACAAAGTGAGGCTTATACTGTTATTTTCTTGAGATCTTAGTCACCCTAATAACCATCCCTGTTAGCATTTGGTTCACCAGTCCACAATACACCTTGTGTGGCTCATGTATTTTTGCCTACATATGTATAAGCACAAAGTGAGATGCTTAGGACTGCATGTGTGGATTGACCTCACGTCTTGGATGGGACAATATGTCTGGACCGCCTGTGGATAACGGCAAGAGGACGGAGGTACCGTGATAAGGAGCTGAAAGGACTTCCTGACCTCCTGGGGCCAGGCGGAGGACTAAGGGACTCGGGGGGAGAGTTATTGTCAATGGGGGGTTTGACAGCGATGTGTGATTCTTCCTTTGATGTTGATGTATAAATGTGGGGGTTCTGATGCAGCTCTCTCTCTTCTGTTCTTGAGAGATAGCTGGGGATGTGAAAGCTACATTAAAACCTGAATTGAGAAATAATTCAGCCTCGTTATTTCACGCTCCCCACATTGGTGACCAGAGACATGAGAATGCCTAGAAGCGAGTCCCCCGATCCAGACTCGTTGGAGTCTGCCCGAGCGAGCGCCGTCTCCATAAAGCTACCAGAATTCTGGCAGGACAACCCGGACTCGTGGTTCCTCCAAGCCGAGGCACAGTTCGCACTCGGGGGAATAACGGCGAATGACACTAAGTTCTACCACGTCATCGCAAAGCTCGACAACCGCACAGCTCGGTGTGTGCGGAGCCTGGTGCAGCAACCGCCCGCTGATGACAAATACGGCGAGCTGAAGACTGCCCTCATCCAGTGCTTTACGCGCTCAGCCGAAGAGAGGGCTAGGAGACTCCTGGCTATGCACGACCGGGGTGGACGCAGGCTAGTCGACCTGATGGAGGATATGCTGCAGCTGAGGGACACAGACAATGACAATTTCTTATTTAAGCATATCTTCCTGAGAAACCTCCCAGTGCAGATGAGGGGGACCCTGTCCAGCATGCGTTGTGTGACCCAGCGGGACTTCCGTGCGCTGGCCCGGGAGGCACAGCGGCTCCTCGACTCCTGCGGTGAGCAGACGGCTACAGCAGCAGCAGCAGCAGACCTCGGTGCGTCGACCGGGAGCAGCGAAGGCCCGGAGACAGCGGAACCAACCCCACCAACAATGGCAGCGGCACGGTCCCGACGCAGCGGGGGAGATGGCCTCTGCTTTTATCATCGGCGTTTCGCAGAGAAGGCGCACAGATGTGTGCCGCCGTGCAACTTCAAGAGCTCGGGAAACTCCAGGACCGGGAGCCGTTAGCAGCCTCGGCTCTCAGAGAACTAAATAAGCTGCTCTTCATCACAGATGCGAGCTCCGGGCGACACTTCCTTGTGGACACCGGGGCCCAAGTGAGTTTCATCAACCCGACCTATGCTGACCGGCTGGCAGGCCCCCGGGGTAACGGGGCAATGGCGGCGAACGGCTCGAGCATCGACACCTTTGGAGTGAGGACTCTGCTTCTGTCCTTACACGGCCGCACTTATGAATGGACTTTTATTATAGCGGCGGTGAGTTTCAACATGTTAGGTGCTGATTTTCTGTGCTCACATGGTTTGTTAGTTGACCTTGCCAATAGGCGGCTGGTTAATGCACTCTCTTTTTATTCTATTCCTTGTGCAGCTCGAGTGTCCCCACCACCAGTGCAGACCAACGTCGCCACAGCAGGCGTTAAGTTTCACACACTCCTCACCCAATTTCCAGCGCTCACGGTTCCCACATTTTCGGCAGCAGTTGCGAAACACGGGGTGGAGCACTTTATCACCACAGCTGGCCCACCCATCTTTGCGAAAGCTCGGCGCTTGGATGCAGCTAAAGTCTCCATAGCGCGCGAGGAGTTCACCAACCTGGAAAGGCTGGGCATTATTCGCTGTTCGAAAAGCCCATGGGCCTCTCCATTCCATATGGTCCCTAAAGCTGACAGTTCGTGGAGACCTTGTGGTGATTACCACAGGTTGAACAACGCCACAGCGCATGACCGCTACCCAATCCCACACATCCAGGATTTTTCGGTGCATCTGGCGGGAGCGTGCATTTTTTCTAAAATAGACCTGGTCCGCGGCTATCATCAGGTCCCGGTCCGAGCCGAGGACGTTCCCAAAACAGCGGTAATAACCCCATTCAGACTTTTTGAGTTTTTACGTATGCCGTTTGGCCTCAAAGGCGCTGCGCAAACTTTCCAACGCATGATGGATGCTGTGTTACGCGATCTCCCTTTTGTGTTCGTCTACCTCGACGACATTTTAGTCGCCAGCACGTCTGAGGAGGAACACGAAAAGCACCTCACTGCAGTTTTTCAGAGGTTGGGAGAGCACGGGTTAATAATTAATCCAGCCAAGTGCCAGTTCGGTGTGGCACACATCGATTTTTTGGGGCACCGCGTTTCCCCAGAAGGGGCGGTTCCGCTACCGGACAAAGTACGCGTGGTGGCAGAGTTTCTCCGGCCACAAACGGTCAAATCATTACAGGAGTTTTTAGGAATGGTAAACTTTTATAACCGTTTCATACCCCACGCAGTGCAGCTCATGCAACCATTATATGCCGTGCTTAAAAAACAAAAACCCTCCAATACGATCGAGTGGTCCCCGGAGCGGGAACGCGCATTCGCAGAGGTTAAAAAAGCCCTTGCTGACGCTGCGCTGCTAGCTCACCCAGACCCAACGGCCCGCATAGCGCTCACCACTGACGCATCAGATTTGGCCATAGGGGCGGTTGTGGAGCAGCACGTTGCCGGGGTTTGGCAGCCACTGGCATTTTTCAGCAGATCCTTGCACGAAGCCGAGCAGAAATACAGCACGTTTGACAGGGAGCTGTTAGCGCTCCACTTAGCCATTCGCCATTTCCAGTTCTGGCTGGAAGGTCGGCGTTTCACCGCGTTTGTCGACCACAAGCCGCTCACTTTTGCGATGTCCAAAATTTCAGAACCTTGGTCGGGCCGGCAGCGGAGGCAGCTGGCCGCAATTTCGGAATTTACTACTGATATTCAGCACGTAGCGGGTAAACTCAATGTAGTGGCAGACTGCCTCTCTCGCGCGGTGACAGCACCAGTCCGCGCGGAGGTAGATTATACTACCGCAGCCGCAGGGCAAAATAGCAGTGTGGAAGCGCACGCGGCCCCAGTTCACATGGGGATAGATTATGCAGCCATGGCGGCGGAACAGAGTAGAGAAGTGGACGTGTGCGCGCTCCAGTCTGGACCAACAGGGTTGAGGCTGGAGAGCAGGAGTTTGCAAACCGGTATGCCCCCTCTAATCTGCGATATCTCTACTGGGCGACCGCGCCCGGTGGTACCGGCCGCTTGGTGCCGCCGCGTTTTTGACTTGGTTCACTCCCTGGCATACCCAGGGGTGCGCGCTTCGGTGAAAATGGTAGCGGAGAAGTTTGTTTGGCCGAGCCTGCGCAAGCACGTGAAAGAGTGGGCAAGAACCTGCATAGCTTGCCAGCGGGCCAAAATTCAAAAGCACACAAAAGCCCCCTTAGAACCGTTCCACATCCCGGCCAAGAGGTTCAATCATGTGCATGTCGACCTCGTGGGCCCCCTACCGTCGTCGCAGGGGTTCACACATCTTTTGACAATGGTGGACCGAACCACACGCAGGCCGGAAGTGGTCCCACTAGCATCGACCACGGCTGCAGAGGTGGCTCGCGCATTTTTGACAGCCTGGGTAGCGTGTTTCGGGGTTCCGTCGGATATTACGTCCGACAGAGGGCCTCAATTTGTCTCTGAGCTTTGGTCAGCGATGGCCAGCAGCTTAGGGGCGACAATTCACCGCACTACCGCTTATCACCCCCAGGCTAATGGTTTATGCGAGCGTTTTCATAGGTCTTTGAAGGCAGCCCTCAGAGCGTCGCTTACGGATGCAGATTGGGTAAACAAACTGCCATGGGTTTTACTGGGGTTGCGTTCTGCGCCCAAGGAGGATTTAAATGCCTCCCCAGCGGAGTTGGTTTTTGCACAACCTCTCAGGCTGCCCGGTGAGTTCCTACCAGAGCATCCAGTGCCGGGGCATCCCCCGGCTCTGGGGCCACTGATTGGCACGGGAGCAGACATGCACGAGGCTTTACGACCAGGCCTCCGCCCGCCATATGATGGTCCATTTAGAGTGCTGGAAACAGGTGATAAGCATTTTGTGCTAGATTTGGGGGACAGAAAGGAAACAGTTAGTATTGACAGACTAAAGCCTGCTTTTGTGATGAACGACGAGTCTGTACGGGTGGCGAGGGCCCCTCGACGTGGCAGACCCCCCAGGGAACATGTCCTGGAGCCCCCGCAGGGATCAAATAACCATTCTCTTCCTCAGTTGGCAGATTCTTTGCAGGACGGCGCCGCAGGGACGGCGAGGCCTGTTTACAGCAGATTTGGAAGACGTTTGAAGCCCAGACGGTGTACTGACTGATGTATGATTTGATCATGTTGTGTAAATCATGCTGTTGATGTTGTCATGTTTTGTGAACTATGAGATATTGTCCATTCTTCGACATTTGTGGGGGGGGGGGGTTATGTGGCTCATGTATTTTTGCCTACATATGTACAGTATAAGCACAAAGTGAGATGCTTAGGACTGCATGTGTGGATTGACCTCACGTCTTGGATGGGACAATATGTCTGGACCGCCTGTGGATAACGGCAAGAGGACGGAGGTACCGTGATAAGGAGCTGAAAGGACTTCCTGACCTCCTGGGGCCAGGCGGAGGACTAAGGGACTCGGGGGGAGAGTTATTGTCAATGGGGGGTTTGACAGCGATGTGTGATTCTTCCTTTGATGTTGATGTATAAATGTGGGGGTTCTGATGCAGCTCTCTCTCTTCTGTTCTTGAGAGATAGTTGGGGATGTGAAAGCTACATTAAAACCTGAAGTGAGAAATAATTCAGCCTCGTTATTTCATGCTCCCCACACTTGCATCGTTCTAGGCCATTTCCTAGTGGTTTTGCCGTGATTCCGCAGCAGGTTGCCGGTGCTGGCATGCCGGTCACGGCAACCGCCTATGCCACAACCCGAGGCCGCTGCCTGGAGCTGCTGGCTCTCACGGCCAGCTCCCTCACCATCCTCCGGGGCTCCGTGCAATTCCGCTCTACTCTTGCAGGCAACATAGGGGAGCCGCTTGGTGGCGGGGCATCCCCCAGCTGGCCGTGGGAGAGGAGTGGAGAACTGCAGAGCGAAATACTGCCCTCTGAGATCCCGTGGCTTGGCAGCTCAGCTCGGCCAGCAGCCTCGGGTTGCGATGATCGGTGGGCTGCCCAGCGTGCGGTGCTGGTGATTTGTTGTGACATCCCAGCGAGGTTGTTGGGAGATGGGCCAGAGTGACACGAGATACACAAATGACTGTGCACCAGTGAACCAGTGCTGCTCATCCAAGCTAGATGAAGGCTAGAAGCTAGTCAGCTAATGGCTAAGTGACGTAAGAGGGAAGGCGGAGTTGAACAGCTGAAGGATGTTTCTTAAAGTGATAGGCTTTAAATCAGAGCATTTCAAGAAAGCCAGGAACGACACAAAACAAATTTGCTTCAATAATTAAAAAAATTAAAGAAAATGTGAACAAAATATGTCACAAACACTTCATTATTGAGGGTGGCAACAACACTGTTGATTCCAATGCGAAATATACTATCTGGGTACATATTCATATTCTGCAGGGTAATTTAACAAACCTTAATGCTGTTTATTCCATCTAGCTGCGTCGCTCCTGCACTGTGTACATATGTATATTCATTTACTGCTTTGGCTAACCAGTTCTGGGCAGCACGGTGGTGCAGCGGTTAGCACTGTTGCCTTACAGCTAGAAGGTTCCAGGTTCGAATCCCCAGGCTGGCAGGGGTAGGAACCTTTCTGTGTGGAGTTTGCATGTTCTCCCTGTGCTGCGTGGGTTTACTCCGGGGGCTCCGGTTTCCTCCCACAATCCAATGACATGCATGTTAGGTTAATTGGTTGTTCTAAATTGTCCCTAGATATCTGTCTCCTATAGGCCCTTAGAATAGAGGGTTAGTACTTGTGAAGTGCCTTGAGTGGTCTTTGAGATTAGAAAAGTGCTATATAAGTACACGTCCTTATCCCTTCTTATTGATTATTGCTCTAAGTGTTGCTGTCCCTTTGCTGCTGCAATCCTGGAATTTCCCCACTGTGGGACTAATAAAGGCTTATCATTAAGAGATGAGTGAGCTGTTAAAATGTGGAAAAAGTGCATAAATAAACATGCAGTGAAACTAACCGTTCTGAGACAGACTGCAAACGACGACTTTGACCCAGCAATTAAAAAAAAGAAAATTTGACCAAAATATATGTCTCAAACATTTCATTAAGACCCGTGGGAGCTGTTGACATGTGGGAATAGTGCATCAATGACCCCTTTAAGGCCTGAATTTTGGATAAAAGAGTTTTAAACTTTTAAAGACTCCGTGGACACCTTGTTCACAGCAATGTTGCGGTCATCAGAAAAGGGACTTGCACCAAGTTCCCGCCCATGCATGAGTGTGCAGAGGTTCATGTGAAAACGTGGGACTACACATGCAACATGCAGGCATAAACGGACCCATCTGAGCTGATTTTGTATTTCTATTTGTAATGTTTTAACCCAGCCAAGCCCAGACCTGGCCTCAGACTCTGAGTACACATTTTTTTGACATCTGTTGAAAGAAGTAATCACCTACCATAGACTAGGACTGTGGCGGAGGTGCTTTTGCGGCGAGCCACAATGTTTTTGGCCACGCAGGTGTAGTTCCCGGTGTCGGCCAGCCGGGCTTTTCTGATGACAAGATTATGGTCCGCCGTGATGAAAAAATTGGGGTCGTTCGCCGGGTTGATCACATCCTCGTTTCTCTGCCACTCCACCTAAATAAATAAATAAAATTTGGTGGTCAAAATTGACTGCGACTCTGTAACGGACACCTCTGCCTTCCTCCCTCCCTTCTTTCAGGCTTGTAATGCATCCCTATGGCAGTCAGACACGACATGGACGAGAGATTTATTCACACAGCAGGAGAGCAGTGAGGTGTTCCCTTTATAATGCAATCAGCCAGACAATAGGAAGAGCAGACACAACACAGCGCACCAGTGAGACTTAATCTTTTTGTACATCCGACCAACCTGAATATTTCTGCACGTTTTCTGGTGGTAAAATACAACTTTTATACAGTAGCTGCTTGGTGTGGGAAATGGCAGAGACCCCACGATACAATATCAGCCCGATACTTGTGCCACTATACGATATTATCACAATCTTGCAATATGCAAGTATTGCAACATCACAGATCATGATTTCATATTCTCCATCTTTATCTCGCTGAGTGAAGACGGTGATCACTTAGCACCATCTAGTGGAGAGAAAAGAAAAGTCAACTAGCTGTCATTACTCTCAAAAAGTTGAGTTTGTATTTGCTACATTTACGAGGGGGGGGCTGAAAAGTTCATAGTGGTCAAATTTGAGCAAATGTGGTTTGTTTTCAACGGCAGGGATCCAAGCGCTGCAACACTGATGGAAGAAGTGTGTGGATGGAAGGGGAGACGATGTTGAAAAATAAAACCACACTTGGTCAAATTTGACCACTATGAACTTTTCAGCCTATGAACTTTTAAGCTCCCCCCCCCCCCCCGCCCGTATGAATAAAATATCACAATACTCGGGCAGTTCAGTGAGGCGGTGGTTGGCACTGTCGTCTCACAGCAAAAACATCCCGGGATCCAACCCAAGCGCTGGTCAGCTAGGGACCCATCTGTGTGGAATTTGCATGTCTGTGTGACTTTTCACCAGGTACTCCAGTTTCCTCCCACAATCCAAACACATACACATTATGCTACGGTCACAAAGATTCTTACAAACGGTGGGTTCGTAAGAACCTCCCAGCTCCTAGGAATTCTGGAGTTCGCAGACATTCGTGGAGGGGGGGCATAGTTTCTTACTGCTGCTGTTCAATTCACAAGAGCAACTTGAGGCATTCTTGAGAAATGAGGTGCTTTTCTGTCGTACGATGGCCCTACAGTTCTAACATTCTTCGTAAGGGTGCCTTGGTGCTTACTGCCATCTTACAAAAATTTTTGTTCAACTCACGGCACTCTCAAGTCATTGGTAGGAAGATCTTGCGGCTTTCGGCACATTTTCTCAGCACAAATGTTGCATGAATGACGTACTTCCACCTTATGAGCACCTCACTAACAGCCTTATGCATGCTGTACGATTCTCTGCACAAACGGGGATTCTTGAGTTCTTCTGTTCTTGAGACGTACTTATGGCCAACATCTTGCATAGTTCTTATGTTGTTCCTATGGCATTTGTACGGCTGCCCTACGATGAAGGGCTTTCATAGGACATTCATAGAAATCTTGGACAAGACCATGGACCTGGCCACAAACTTACGAACGGTCTACAAATGCTGGATTCTCCTACAGCTGCCTTAAGAAGGCCATACGACATGGTCCAAAAATCATTTGTACGGTGATCACAACTGTTTGTAAGGGTATTTGGGACCATAGCTTTTGGTTAACTGGCATCAACTGGGGATAAAATGTCCTTACGTATGAATGTGAGGGTGAATAGTTGCCCGTCTCTCTGTGTTGGCCCTGCCATGGACTGGTGATCTGTCAGGGTCCATCCCACTTCTCGGCCAAAGACGGTGGGGTTAGGCTCTCCCCCAGCAACCCAAAAGGATTAAGTTTTTAAAAAGATGGATGCATGGACGGACGGACACCACAATACTGGTGTGTCTGAAATGAAACAGCCTCTATGACATTATACATATTAACATTGCAATTAAACTAGTTTAAAAATAAGACTCACCTGCTGACAAATGGACCAAAGTGCTGTAGAGCTGAAACGAAGTGTTGGGATTAACGAGGGCTAGCAAGTGTAAACAAACTGTGTCTTCCGTATGGGAGATGGGAGCTTGTTATTCCTGTGAGCTCCGGTGGACAAATTTTAACTACTGGACAGATATTGGTGAAAATTTCACCACAGGTAGCCCTTGGGACACGGATGAACCCATTAAATTTTGGTGATGATCTGAGAGTGCATACCTCCACCAAGGACCTTGTTTGCATTTGTGCAGCAGGATTACACAAAAACTACTGAATGGATTTGGATGAACTTTTCATCAGAGGTGGTTCTTGGCCTAGAGAGGAACCCATAATATTTTGGTGATGATCTGAGAACGCATACCTCCACCAAGGCTCTTGTCTTATCACAGTGTGTTAGCAAGAATCCTCCAAAACTACTGGACAGACTTTGATGCAGTTTTCACCAGAACTGCCTCGTGGCCTACACACGAACCCATTACATTTTGGAGGTGATCCATGAGGGACGGAAGGAGCCTTGGCGGAGGTATGCACTCTCTGAGCACTTTTCTAGTTTGTGCATTTGACAATTTTCATTAAAAAAGTTTTTTTTTTTACATTTGGGACATTTCCCTTTTTATTTGATTACTCTTTTCTTATAAATGTGTAACTTTTTTCTCATTAATTTGCAACTGAGCCCAAATAGAGCGATACCACCACTGATCTCAGTTAAATACGTTTATAAATTTGCTAAAATGAGCCCAGATGCAGTATGACATTTGCTACAGTTATTGCAGTATGAGCAAGAACATTTCTGACCAGTTTTAAAGTCAGTCAAACCAAAAGTAACTCAGAAAGTACTGCAGCAAAAGTACCCGTTTTCCCCACAAAATGTACACAAGAGTAAAAAGAATTCTGCAGTAAAATTACTCTTGTAAGAACAATTCCGTGAAACTGTTACTTGAGTAACTACAGTAACTAGTTCCGGCCACCTCTGGGTATGTTTGTAGCTGTGATCAAAACAGATCCCACTTTCTGCAGTTAGGTTGGCCTTTTGCAAAAGCCAAACGTTTTTTGGTTTTTGGTGTTCTCGCAGATTGGATGGCTTGTTCTCTTGCTCTCACTTGACCTGGTGCTGTCTGAAGAGCAGCGGCAGCAGCATGGTAGCATTGTTATTGGTATTACAGCCAATTGTGATACTGCATATAATTGGACCCCCTCCACCCCTCCACTTGCCCCTGTGGTGACTTTCTGCTTTGATGTTCTTTTTCTGTTCGACTGCAGCCTGGCACCTTCCTTCCTCAATTTCTCTGCAAACTGTCCCCGTGCCGTTGAGCTGTGATTGGCTGGGTGCTGGAGCTGTCTGAGTTGCTGGCTTGAGCTTCTCTTGTGCTGTTATTAGAGCGGTTAGCGCCTATCTGGGACTGGCGGGACACAGCAGACGATGCGAGGTAGCTGGCCCCGGCCTGGTCCTCTAAGCTCATACTCGGAGACATGAAAACAGAGAGAGGAGACTTGGGCAGAGCGAGAATGACACAGTGCAAGGGGAGACAGAAGTGAGATAAGGAAGAGTGAGGCAAATAGAGCCATTAATAATGGATGGGCCTTTAGAGATGCCAAATGGGGAGTGAAGCCTCCCAGCCTATCCTGAGTGATGTGACGAGACCGTGTGATATACCGCTTCTCAGAGATGTAAGAGAGATAATAAATCAATAAGGGGAAATAATTAGAGGTGTAATTTATCTGTGCAGAGTCGTCTGCTCACCCCGGTGAAGCGGGCAGAGACACCGGGGGAGTTGATCTTGAGCTACTCCCCGCCACAACTCTTTTTGTCCTCCTGGTGAGGAAAGGGTAAATGGATGCTAGATGTGGCCCTATAAATACATCCCATATCTGTGTCTCACCTCGGCTTGTGGCACTCCCTCGGGGGGATGGCAGCGCAGTAACACCTCCTGGTCCAGTGCCACTTCTTTACCCTGTGGCTCCTCCTCAAAGTTCTTCCTCAGGTCTGATGGGGGAAAAAGAGAAAAAAAAAAAAGGTGGGGGTGGGTGGGGGGAGAGATATCACCAATTATACAACAGTTCCATCACAGCAAATTGATTGGACAAGATTCCAGGAGTTACTATATTCCCCGATAACTGCATTTGGGTGCTTCAGTGAACATGTTAAATACCCAGTGAATCACTCCTCCTAAGCTGTGTTCTGATAATCTTTAATTACAGTAACTGTCGGTAGCCTTTTAAAATACAGACGTGAAGAAATTTGTTGGTAACCTGCCGTTAAAGAAAGAAAATCCCACAATGGTCACTGAAATAACATGAAACTGACGAAAGTAATAATAATTAAAAAATTTCTGAAAATTAACTAAAAAAAAAAAATCACACATTGCTTTTGAATTTTGGTTCAACAGAATCATTTTAAAAAAACAAACTAATGTTTGTTTTAAAAAACAAACTAATGAAACTGGCCAAGACAAAAATGATATGCCTCGAAAAGATTGAAAATAATTTGACCATAGGGACATATTAAACTAAGGTGTGTCCTGTAATTAGCATCACAGGTGTCTTTAAACTTGTCATCGGCCATTCAGCCTATTTAAAGGGAAAAAACATGCTACTGCGCTGTTTGGTATTATGATGTGTACCACACTGAACATGGGCTACAAAAAGCTAAATCTACAGTCACAAATACCCTGCAAATACCATATGAATGATTTTTGGACCACTTCATATGGCCTTCTTAAGGTGGCGGTAGGAGAATCCAGTGTTTGTAGACTGTAAGTTCGTGGCCAGATCAACTGTTTTCTCCAAGATTTTCTACGCCCCAGGAAAATTCCTCATCGTATGCCATAGGAACAACGTAAGAACTACGAAACATGTTGGCCACAAGTATGCCTCAAGAACACCTTAAGTTGTTCTTGAGGGCCCCTTACAGTGGCTGTAGGAAAAATCGTACGAATCCCCATTCCTAAGGCGGAAGTACGTCATTCATGTGACATTTGTGCCGACAAAATGTGCCAAAAGCCATAAGATCTTCCTACCAACGACTTGAGAGTACTGTGAGTTGCACAAAAATTTTCATAAGATGGCAGTAAGTATGCCACAGGATCTTTGTGACCGTAGCTTAAGGAGAGAGTTGTCTCAGGAGATTAGAAAGAAAATCACACACAAGCATGTTATAGGTAACGGCTATAGGACCATCCCCAGGCAGCTTCACCACAGTTGTCAATACTATTAAAAGGTTCATGGAGCTGTAGCCAACCTCCCTGGACATGGACACCAGAGGAAATGCAACCTCAGGTTGATCTGAAAAACAGTGTGTATTGTAGAAAAAGAGCCTAGGAAACCATTTAAAATCATTGCAGCTGAACTCAAAGGTAAGTCGCTTTCTAATTGCACCACAGGTCACATTTTGAACAATAATGGACTTCATGGAAGAAGACCAGGAGGGCTCCACTACTGACAGAAAAAAAACATTAAAAAGCAAGACAAAATGATTACTGGCAAGCCTCAAAGTTTCTGGGAGGACTGATGAGAAAACTGGAGTTTTTGGTCCAGTCATATCAGCTCTATGTTTACATAAGGAAAAATGAAGCATACCAAAAAAAGAACACTGTACCTACTGTAAAACATGGAGGAGGCTGAATTTCATCTGGTTAAGTCCTGACTGATAGCCTTTAAAAAGGTCTGTGACGGACTTCCGGGAAGATGGCGGAGAGACATAACACTTAAACAAAGAGCTCTCCCTAGCCGGATTAAAAATCATCGGTAAATGGCCAACTCGACATAAACGAATCAATAAACTAAGGGATGAAAACACGAAGGAACCGGGCACAAGGACAAAAACAGGGTAAAATTGAAGAATTCCTCTCCAACAACGCAGGAAAAACCGCTGTACGCAAAGCCCAAAAAAACGAGATGTCCACAGCAGTGAAAATGGAGGACGCCAGACTCGACAACATGAACGCTGGCATCGCCAGTTTGGGTGAAGAGTTGAGAGAATTCAAGCGACAGCTACAACAGGATTTAGCGGCTCTTAAGGAGGAACTGAAAAAAGAAATTAAGGAGGAAATCATGGACCTCCGAAGAGAAATGGAGCGTAAATTAACGGAAAACATGGAGGAGCTGCGCTCCCAGCGGGCGTGTATGACAGAAGCGCAGACCCGAATTTCGGAACTAGAAGATTGGAAAAGCGAGGCAAACGAACAACTACAGACCCTGACGACGCAAACGCAGAGGATGCAGGAGAAAATAAACGACTTGGAGAGCAGATCCCGACGAAGCAATATGCGCATCTTTGGAATTCCGGAGGGCATTGAAGGCAACTCGATGACAAAATTCATGGATCAGTTCTTAAAAAAAGAACTGGAAATACCCGGAGAAACGGATCTGCAGATTCAACGGGCGCACAGAACACCGGCACAGAACCCGAAAACAAACTCTCCACCCAGGTCAGTTGTGGTAAACTTTGTGAAATATGACATAAAGGAAAGAATCCTGACGCAAGCATGGAAAAAAAAGATACGAATCGGCGACAAACAGGTATTTTTTGACCATGACTACCCGACAGAAATCGTGCAGCAGCGGAAGAAATATGCCAATATTAAAAAAACGCTGAAAGAGAAAAAAATTAGATTCCAAACGCCGCTAACGAAAATGAGGATTCATTGGGAGGAAGGCACAAGAACCTACAACACGGCCGAAGAGGCAGCGCGGGATATGATGGAGCGGGGCCTTGAGGTGAGCGTGCCGAAGGAGACGGCTGGAGCAGCGGCGGCCCTGAACGCACCACGACAGACGGAGTGGAGACGAGTGAACGGCGGAAGAAGGGGGAGAGACGTAGAGCAGCGGGCCCAGGACAAGCTACAAGGCTTTCAACTGAAAGCCTAGATCATAACAAAGATTAAGAAAGGCACAGAAGAAATGAAGGCCAAGAAGACAAGGTAAAAGAGAAACAGACGGCTAGGAGAGGTTTAAGTGATATTTGTTGGACATTTCTAGACTTATGACTATTACTTTGATAGTAATTAGAAGTCTAGGGAGGGCCCTTCACTCTGTGAAGACAAACCCCCCACCCACCAACAGGGACCAGTGGGCAGAAGAAAGGCCCAAAGTACGGAGGTCGAGTTTTTTTAATGTGTTTTTATATAAATATGTGTTATTTTTGTTGTTAAAGGGGCTAGGAGCACAAGTTAAAAAAATGGAAAAACATGAATATGGGTAAAAATCTTAAGATAATGACACTAAACGTGAATGGTCTGAACTCACCTGTTAAAAGGGAAAGAATAATAAGAAAATTCAAGAAGGAAAAAGCTGAAATTATATTTATGCAAGAGACACATTTGAGCAAGGCAGAACATGTGAAACTAAAGAGATTTGGCTATAAGAACTCCTACTACAGTTCATTTAAGGGAGGAGCAAAAAGGGGGGTTATGATACTAATCTCAAACAAAATACAATTTGAAAGTGAACAGGAAATCCAGGATAAAGAAGGCAGGTATGTAATAATAAAGGGAAGAATAGATGGTATGCAGATCACATTAGTGAACATCTATGCCCCACCAGAAAGTGACAAGGGTTTTTTTCAACAACTGTTTGATCTCATAGCAACACACAGTGAAGGAGTCCTAATTTGTGGAGGAGACTTAAATGCTGTCATGGATCATGAAGTTGACACAACAAGTGTTAAGAAGACAAAAAAACATGTAACAAAGTTCATAAGAACCTCACTGGCAGAAATGGGTATGGTAGACATATGGAGGGACCTACACCCACTCGAAAAAGACTATACACATTATTCAGCAGCCCATAAAGTACACTCTAGAATAGATTACTTCCTTATGAATGAAGGTGACAGACACAGGGTGAGAAATTGTTAGATTGGAGGGGCAGAAATATCAGATCATAATCCTATATACATGGAAATATATTTAAACAATAGAAAACGACAAACAACATGGAAACTTAACATAGGACTGTTAAATGATGAGAAAATGAAAGAAAGAATAAAAATAAACATAAACGAATATATCCACGAGAATGACAATGAAGAAGTGGACCCAACAATACTATGGGACGCACTAAAAGCCGTGTTAAGGGGTAAATTAATTGTTGAAACAGGAAAAGCAAATAAGACTAAGCTGGAAGCGTATGAACAAAGATGTGAGAGACTAAGGGAATTAGAACGTAAACATCAAAGCACAAATGATCCAAAAATATATCAAGAAATTAAAGAAGAAAAAACAAAGATAAAAGAAACACAAATGGATGAAATTGAAAGGAAAAATAGATATCTAAAGCAAAAATATTATGAAACGGGGCCAAAAGCCACAAAACTGCTGGCAAAACGGTTAAGAAAACAACAAACAATGAATAATGTATACAAGATTAAAGACCCCACCACAAATAAAACCACAGTTAACCCAGAAAACATCGAAGAAATTTTCCATAATTTCTACCAAGAACTATACTCGCAACCTGAAGAAACAAATACTAAAGATATCAAAAAATTTCTAGACACATTGGACTTGCCATCAATAGGAAATCAACAAAATGAAAAACTAACAGCAGAAATAACAACACAAGAGATCAGAGATGTGATTAAGTCACTTAAAAACGGTAAATCACCAGGTAGTGATGGATACCCATCTGAGTTTTATAAACTGTTTATAGAAGAACTCATGCCACAACTCCTAAAGTCATTTAATTGGACGCTGAACAACAACAAAATACCTCCAACATGGAACGAAGCAATCATTTCAGTTATTTTAAAACCAGGGAAAGATAAAGAACAATGCGGAAACTATAGACCAATCTCTTTATTAAATGTAGATTATAAAATATACACAACAATTATATGTAAACGAATAAAGACATTCTTGACGGAATTGATAGAAGATGATCAAACTGGATTCATAGAGGGACGCCAAACACATGACAATATCAGGAGAACAATACATATAATTAACCAAATACATAAAGAAAAGAAAAGCGCAGTAATAATGAGTTTAGACGCAGAAAAAGCATTTGACAGGGTTAACTGGAAATTCCTATATAGTGTACTGGAGCGCTTTGGATTTAACGAAAAATCAGTACAATGCATAAGGACGCTATATCAAGAACCTGTGGCAAGAATCAAGATAAACGGTAGCTTAACAGACAAAGTAAATATACAAAGATCAACTAGGCAGGGATGCTGCTTATCGCCCACCTTGTTTGCTCTGTTCATAGAACCATTGGCTCAAGCGATACGACAAAATAAGAAATTAAAAGGTGTAACAATAAAGGGGGCGGAACACAAGATTGGGCTATTTGCAGACGATATTATAGTTTACCTTGAACAACCAGATAAATCAATAATGGAAATGATGAACTTGATAGAAAATTTTGGAAAATTATCAGGATACAAGATAAACATAACAAAAACACAAGTACTGACATTCCACTATAACCCTCTAAACCAGATAACTGATAAGATCAAACTAAACTGGAAGCAAAAAGAAATAAAATACCTTGGAGTGAACATACCTAAAGACCTAAGCAAAATATATAAAGCAAACTATGATAGGTTGGAACAAGAAATAAAAAAAGATATTGATAGATGGTCAATCTTAAATATGGATCTGAATTCAAAAATTGAGACAGTCAAAATCAGCATACAACCTAGATTACTTTACCTCTTCCAGGCTCTACCAACAGAGATTCCAGATGCCCAATTCTCAAAGTGGGACAGGATGATATCGAGATTTGTTTGGGGAGGTAAAAAACCAAGAGTGAAATATAAAACCCTCCAATTACCAAAAGAGAAAGGAGGCATGGGCCTACCGAGTCTAAAGGAATATTACTACTCAGCACAAATAAGATATATCATATGTTGGTGCGACGAGGGATATGAGGCAAAATGGAAAGAAATGGAAAAGGAAATTGAGGGACTCCCAGTACAAAGCATAATAGGGGATAAAGATGCATATAAGCAAATCAAACAAATAGACCCAATCACTAAATTTACTTTAGAACTGTGGTATAAAATAGTACAAAAATATAATATAAGGGAAGACATAAAACTATTGAAATGGGTAGCATTTGACAGTCAGTTTGAACCGGCAAAACAAGATAGGGGATACAAAAATCTGGTGAACAAGGGAATCACAGCATGGGGCAATATCGGAAAAAAAGATCTCGGGAGCTTTGTAAATATCAGGAGAAAATTTAAATTAGAAAGATCGGAATTTTTCAGATATCTGCAGATGAGAGATTACTATATGAAGAAGATTAGGCATAACCTCCAAACAGATGTGAACGAGATTATACAACTTATTTTAAGCTCATATGCAGGAAATAAAATAAGAATTATTTCAAAACTATATCAGAAACTTATGACAAACAATCATACAAGTAACTATATAAAGGAGAAATGGGAGAAAGAGCTCAATTTAAACATAACAGAAGAAAGCTGGCAGGAAATATGGAAAACACAACACACATCAACAAATTCAAGGGCATGGAGGGAATTTGGATGGAAAAACCTGATTCGCTTTTTCATTACACCACAGATTCAAGGAAAATATACAAATACCCAATCTTTATGCTGGAGGGGATGTGGGGCTCAAAATGCAGACCACTCACATATGTTTTGGAAATGCTACAAAATATCATCATTTTGGAAATCTATGCATGTGACAATACAGAGGATATTAGGATATAATATACCAATGAACTGTAACCTGATGTACTTATGTGATCTTAAAAAAGACAGTGTTATACAGGCTGAGGACAGATATCTAGTTAAAATCTTGTTGATTGCATGTAAAAAAACTATCACAAAAAAATGGCGATCAGAAGTTCTTCCTGACCAAGAACAATGGACTGACATTGTTGAGGACATACGTATGATGGAAAAACTAACATATCGACGAAGAATGCAAGAAGGAATATGGGAGAAAAAATGGCGGAAATGGACACACTACAAAGTGCAACAACGAGGCAGAAATTGAAAGAATAACCAAAGACACTGAAAAAAACCAGAAGAATTAAGAGATGGAAACTAAAAACTTGATGCTCCAACATTTGTCCCCCCCCCTTTTATTTTTTATTTTTTTTTTATTTTTTATTTTTATTTTGTTTATTTTTTTTTAATTTTTCCCTACCCTAACCCCTTTGTTTTTTAAATGTAGAATGTGATCTGAATGCATTATATATGATGAAAAATGAATAAAAATCTAAGTTACAAAAAAAAAAACATGGAGGAGGCTCATTTATGTTCTGGGGCCGCTTTGATGCTTCCAGCACAGGGTGTCTTGAATCTGTGCAGGGTACAATGAATTTTCAAGACTATCGAGGCATTCTGAAGCGAAATGTGCTGCCTAGTGTCAGAAAGCTTGGTCTCAGTCGCAGGTCATGGGTCCTCCAACAGGATAATAATGACCCAAAACACACAGCTACAAACACCAAAGAATGGCTAAGAACAAAACATTGGACTATTCTGAAGTGGTCTTACATGAGCCCTAATCTAAATCCTGTTGAACATCTGTGGAAGGAGCTGAAACTGGAGAAGGAACTCTTCAAACCTGAAACTACTGGAGCAGTTTACTCATGAGGAGTTGGTCAAAATACCTGTGGACAGGTGCAGAAGTCTCACTGAGAGTTACAGAAATCACTTGGTTGCAGTGATTGCATCAAAAGGTTGTGCAACAAAATATTACTAACTAACTAACCTGCACTTATATAGCGCTTTTCTAGTCACAAAGACCACTCGAAGCGCTTTCACTAGTACTAACCCTCTATTCTAAGGGCCTACAGGAAACAGATATCTAGGGACAATTTAGAACAACCAATTAACCTAACATGCATGTCTTTGGATTGTGGGAGGAAACCGGAGCCCCCGGAGTAAACCCACGCAGCACAGGGAGAACATGCAAACTCCACACAGAAAGGTTCCAACCCCTGCCAGCCTGGGGATTCGAACCAGGAACCTTCTAGCTGTAAGGCAACAGTGCTAACCACTGCACCACTGTGCTGCCCATTTAAGTTAAGGGTATCATCATTTTTGTCCAGGCGAGTTTCATTTGTTTTTAAAATGATTCTGTTGAACCAAAATTCTAAAGCAATGTCTGATTTTTATTAGTTCATTTTCAGAAATTTTCTTTATTATTACTTTTGCAGTTTCAAGTTATATCAGTGACCATTGTGGGATTTTTTTTTGTCTTTAACGGAAGGTTACCAACAAATCTGTGCACGTCTGTATGTGAGGGTTGTAATGTATTGTTGTGGACCTTTATTTCCACAGTGAGACGCTGTTTAAAAACCAGTCCCTCCATGATTTTGCGATGTTGCCATCGCGCCAATTCACGCGAAATCGGCCAATCAGCGCAACTATTGCGTGACCTTGCAAATTAGTCCAATCACCACAACTTTCCCGCAATTTTGGCTAATCTTCATCAACTTCCGCCAATTTCACCAATCAAATTTGTCTCTGACTGGCACGCAAACGGTCAGTCTAACCAACCAAATACATTGTTGCACCGCGTTCACTTCTGTGTTTAGAGAAGCATTAGCGGAACACATCAGCAAACAGAGCGTGTGATTTAAAAAAAAACACTCATCCACGAAGTTTCCAATGCCGTCCCTTCCTCCGTCTCCCCCAGCCTGCTGTTGGACATCTTGCCACATCTCCGTCCTGACCGCATGTATGAAGCACTGGGCTTATGTTGAAAAACGTCCGCTTGCCCCAAAAGCACCCCCATCGTAGGAGTGCGCGTGAGGAGAAACGCCATGAAACTATTAACACTACTGCGAGTGTTAACATTTTGCACATCTTTAGAGGTAAAATCATTACTACATCTGGTCAATGAGCTTTTAAGCTGTCGATCTCTGGTCTTGATGGACAAACACAGCCCCCCAGCCCCCCCGTCCAACCATAAATGAAAGATGTGTGTCAAGACTGACGTGCAGCAAGGAGTTAGGCACAGGAAAGAGAGAGAATATTGTCTGTAATTTTTTTTTCTGAAAAACACAGACTCCTATAGACAATACAGACTAACAGAATAAATTATTCATTTTTTCCTCTCCGCTTGGTAGTGAGTGGTTGGGGACCGTAGGGAGTTTTCAAATGAAAGTGCTGCTAATAATTTCCAAATCTATACTCTTTAACATGCATTCAGTGCAATTTAGCTGTTGTAATGGATATTGTGTTAATGTTTGTATTTGCTGTTGCACAAAAGAGATTTTCTGTATAGCAGAAGTTTCTGCTTAATTTACAAATCACTATAATATGAATTTTTTGACAATCTTGTGCTTTTCTTGTATTGTAATATCGAATATCACTGCAGTAAACTGGAAAAAACCACCTGCTTTAAAATTTGTAATTCTTCCCACAACTTTTAGAGCAAAAAAAACTCTAAAAACATTGTAAATTTTATTGCAACTTTTGAAAAAAGCTCCAGCGAATTCAGGCTTTTTGGGTCACAACAATGCTTAAAACATCCCGCGAAATCCTGGAGGGACTTAAAAACAGAGAAATTTTCCAACCTGGAAATTGTTCACGTGTTCTGGGTTCATGCTAAGAGTTAGCCCTGTTAGCTCACTTTTAAAATCAATAGCCCCAAATTTTAGATTAAAATCTCACAACATACAATTTCTCCTAAATCCTCATTATAAAATGCTTCCTGCTGACTCTTAACTTGATCTACAGACAGCTGTAAAAAGACAGCAAAGTGCATGTAAACAAAAGCAGAGATACTCAGGCCCTAGCTAGCCAGCTGATAAGCTAAATAAAGTTAAAAAAGCAAAATGAGTAAGAAGTGAGCTGCTAGCTAGCTGATTATTCCAGTGAAATTTCACAGTGGACAGTTTCTCCTTAAGCCTCACAACTGTAGCATTAACCCCTGGGTTCAAATTTATAAAATCATTCTTTGCTGAGGAGAAATTGTTTCACCCCAAAAGTCTGGTCATGAATTGTTTTTCTCACCCAAGACCAGACTTTTCTAACACTACCCATGGGCCATAGAAGTGGAGTTAATTCCTGTTTGGTTTCCTGGAGCCATTTCCCCCCCCAAATGGCAGGTTTATGGTTGATGTTCCCCAGGTGCTGGGAAGTCAAGATTCCTCATTAAACTGAAACAGTCTTACATTGCCCTCCGATGGACAACTCAGGAATATTTAATTTTTCTCTCTCTGCAGTTGAAATTATGAATTGTGAACAATAAATTACTCATGTTCTTCTCTCAAGAGAGTATCCACTATTGAAGACATGGTTGGACTCTGTGATGGACAACTGTGGTTTGAAATGCTTTCATTGATATGATTTGATATGTGTTGCTTTATTTTCAGGAAGAAATTAATTTTTGCATGCCTACCAGAAATTAATTACATTTACAATGTAGACATATGGTTTGTCCCTTTATCATTAAGTAGAATATCTTAATCACTAAAGTTTTAAAGAATTTATGCTTTTTTATAGGCAGCATACATACTTTAGGTGTCATGCCCTTGGACTCAGGGAACACACACACACGGGCTCGGGAAGATTTAATGCTTTTATTGATAACCAATGGTGTATGAGTGTGTGAGTGAGAATGGAGATATGGTGTGGGTGGACATCGTGCATAGTGGGCGGAACAGCTCGCCGTGCGACCAGGTAACCCTGAGGGGAGAGCAGAGCAAGAGGTTAGTTGTAGCCGACCACATCGTGGGAATAATTTACTACGCTTGCTCACGTGCAGATGGGCGAGTGGCTGGCGTTGGCTTGACAGCTGTGCCCTGGAAGACAGCGCGGCTGTGTGCCCTTGACGAGCCGGTGCCATGCAGGCGGAGAAGAGGCGAGGAGAGGGAAATCCGCCGCCTGGGAATCCACCTGTGCACAGGGGAAGAACTGGAGAGAAGGTAAGGGTATGGAGAGTTGCTTACGTGCAGGATGCGCTGTCGGTAGTGACCGGATCAGTCGCCGTGTAGAAGCGTTGAAGCGAAGACGACTCCAGGCTGAAGCAGAGGGCAGAAGGGTAGATATAGCTCATCGCCGATGAGGCGCAGGTGTGCGCGCAGCTGGTAATGATGACCGGCGAGAGTGAGGTGTAACAGTACAACCCCCCCCCCCCCCCCCGAGCAGCGCCTCCCGGCGCTGGCTTACCTGGGTGCGTCCGATGGAACTCCGTGATGAGACTGTTGTCCAGCACCCAGGACGGCGGAACCCAGGACCTGTGCTCCGGGCCATATCCCTCCCAATCCACCAGGTACTGGAGACCGCGACCACGGCGGCGGGCATCCAGGATGGCCGTGACACTCCAAGCAGGATCTCCATCGAACAACCTGGGGGGAGGAGGGGTCTTGGGAGGAGGACAGAGAGGGTCAGACAGCACAGGTTTAACACAAGATACATGGAAGGTAGGATGGACCCGGAGGGAGGGGGGGGAGAGCCAAGCGCACAGCCACCGGGTTAACAATTTTGGTGATGGTAAATGGCCAGCTTCTTCCTCTCCGCCTTCAACTTGATGTCCTTGGTTGACAGCCAAACGCGCTGACCCACCTGGTATTCGGGAGCGGCCCTCCTGTGGCAATTGGCAATGCGAGAGTTGCGCTCCGCCGTGCGTAACAGAGCCTGGCGCGTTCTAGTCCATATGCGCCGGCAGCACCTTACATGAGCCTTGACCAACGGAACCGCCACCTCCTTTTCTTCCTCCAGAAACAGCAGTGGATCGTACCCCAAGGACGCCCGGAAAGGGGACATGCCGGTGGCCGAGGAAAGGGTGGAGTTATGGGCGTACTCGACCCAGGGTAGGCAGGTGCTCCAGGAGGATGGATTGGACGAGTTGACGCAGTGCAGGGCTGCCTCCAACTCCTGGTTCGTGCGCTCACACTGGCCGTTGGTCTGGGGGTGGTGACCAGAGGACAGGCTCACCGTGGCCCCCAGCGCGTTGCAGAAGGCGCCCCACACCTTGGAAACAAACTGGGGTCCCCGATCCGAGACCACATCCACCGGGATCCCATGTAGCCTAACCACATGCTGAGTCAGCAACTCGGCCGTCTCCCGTGCCGAGGGGAGCCCACGGAGGGGCACAAAGTGGGCCGCCTTGGAGAACCGGTCGACAACGGTCAAGATGGTGTCGTAGGAATTAGACTTAGGAAGACCGGTAACAAAGTCCAAGGCCACATGGGACCACGGTCTCCCAGGAACTGGTAAAGGGTGGAGGAGACCCGCTGGGGGGGAAGTGGAGGTCTTACCCACGGTGCACTGAGGACAGGCACGGACATAGTTGGAGACGTCACTTCTGAGACCCGGCCACCAGAAAGACCGCTGGATGAGCTCCACCAGCCGAGAGGTACCAGGATGGCAAGCAAACTTGGACGCGTAGGCTCAATGGATGACGTCGCCCCGAACTGAAGACGGGACGAACAACCTCCCGACTGGACCACCGCCAGGATCAGGCTCCACCTCTTGTGCCCTTCGGACCTTGGTCTTTATCCCCCATGCAACAGCCCCCACGACACATGAGGATGGAAGGATGGTATGTTCACGGTCCGCCGGTTCCTCGGGTTCAAACTGCCTGGAGAGCGCGTCTGGTTTGCCGTTCTTGGATCCAGGATGGTAGGTGATGGTGAACCTGAAGCGACCGAAAAACAATGACCAACGTGCCTGGCGGGCATTCAGGCGCTTGGCCGTCCTCAGGTACTCCAGGTTCTCGTGGTCGGTTCAGACCACGAACGGCTGAGAAGCCCCCTCCAGCCAATGGCGCCACTCCTGAAGAGCCAGCTTCACCGCCAGCAGCTCCCGATCCCCGATGCCATAGTTCCGTTCAGCGGGGGAGAGGCGATGACAGAAGAAGGTGCAGGGGCGTACCTGTCCATCCGCTGGCAAGCGCTGGGAGAGCACTGCTCCCACCCCCGTGTCGGATGCGTCCACCTCGACCAAGCACTGGAGGGCGGGGTCCACCTGGGTGAGGACCCGGGAGGATGTGAACTCAGTCTTTAGGGTCCTGAAGGCCGACACAGCCTCTTCGTTCCACCGGAACGGCACCTTGGGGGAGGTGAGGCGGGTCAGGGGGGCGGAGATGGCGCTGTACTTCGGCACAAAGCGGCGGTAGAAGTTAGCGAAGCCTAGGAACTGTTGCACCCGCTTCCTGGAAGAGGGGGTGGGCCACTCCACCACCGCTTTGACCTTAGCTGGGTCAGGGAGGACCTGATTATGAGCAATTACGAACCCCAAAAAGGAAGTCTGATTGGTGTAAAATTCACACTTCTCCGCCTTTACATACAGCCTGTTCTCCAGGAGGCGCTGAAGGACCCGCCTCACGTGGACCTGGTGTTCCTCTCTGGACCGGGAGAAGATCATAATGTCGTCCAGGTACATGAACACGAAGACCCACAGAAAATCCCGAAGAACGTCGTTGATTAACCGTTGGAAGACGACCGGCGTGTTGGTGAGCCCAAACGGCATAACCAGGTACTCGAAGTGGCCGCTGGGCGTCCGGAACCCCGTCTTCCATTCGTCACCCTCCCGGATCCGTACAAGATGGTACGCACTGCGCAGGTCGAGTTTGGTGAACCAGGTGGCCCCCTGGAGGGAATCGAAGGCCAAGTCCATCAGGGGCAGCGTGTACTTGTCTCTGATGGTGATGTCATTCAGCGCCCGGAGGTCAGTACACGGGCGCAGGGACCCGTCCTTCTTTCCCACAAAGAAAAAACTGGTTCCAACCGGGAACGAGGATGGTCGAATAATGCATGCGCTGAGCGAGTCCTTGATGTAAACGTTCATGGCCTCACGCTCTGGGGCAGACAGGCTGTAGAGGCGGCCAGATGGTAACGGCGCCCCCGGGCAGAGGTTTATGGCGCAGTCGTAGGGACGGTGTGGGGGGGGAGAGACAGTGCTTTCGACTTACTAAACACCTGTCCGAGATCATGGAACTCTGGAGGCACCGAAGATAGGTCTGGGGCCGGTGAGTCAAGCGTCGGGGGCAGCACCGAGGGAGCACAGGCGGCAGACTGGAGACAGGAGCTCATGCAGAAGGTGCTCCAGGAGAGGACGCTGCCGGACTGCCAGTCGAGGACGGGGTTGTGGAGCCGCAACCAGGGATAACACAAGATGACAGGGGAGGCCGAGGTGGGTAGCACGATCAGGCTGAGATCCTCCCTGTGATTGCCGGAGATGATCACCGGGACCGGTTTAGTCTTGTGGGTAGCAGTCACTAGGGGCGTGTGAGCCAGGGTGATTAGTTTCAAGGGGGTTGGCAGAGCTTGGCACGGAATGCCCGAACGGGTTACCAGGCCTTGTGAAATAAAATTTTGTTCCGCCCCTGAGTCCACCAGTGTGTGTGTGATGTGCGCAGTAGAGTTGTGACAGAACCTAACCAGGAGGATGCATTTGGTGAGAGGATTAGAACGGGAGGCATCTGCAAGGCCCCCTACAGCGACTCGCAGACGTTCCCTTTTTGGCCGAACCGGACAATTCCCCAGTGAGTGCTGATCCCCTCCGCAATATATGCAGAGGGCCAGCTCCCGGCGGCGCTGTCGTTCCGCAGGCGAAAGCCTGGCCCGACCCACCTGCATTGCCTCCGAGGCATCGGCGGACCCAGAAGTGAGTAACACCAGGGGGCGAGACTGAGGAACCTGGGTGGAAGTCCTGCTCGAGCAACCGGAAGCCCGGCACTCGGCGACCTGCTCCCTCAGCCTGTTGTCTACACTAATGGCTAAAGTTATCAAATCAGTTAATTTGTCCGGCAGCTCCCGGGAAGCCAGCTTGTCCCACAGGGGGGAGTTAAGGCTGCGGACGAAGATGCCACTGAGCTCCGCTTCACCCCAACCGACCTCCGTCGCTACCACCCGAAGTCGACAGCGTAGTCGGTGGCAGACCGGCTACCCTGACGAAGATTTAACAACCGGGCGGCTTGAACGTTATCGCAAACGGAGTGGTCAAATACCTCCTTGAATTGGTGCACGAACTGGGCATAGGTCAGGTTTGCGTAGCTGGGTCTCGCCATGATGGCATAGGCCCAAGCTAACGCTCGCCCTCCCAGAAGGTTAGCGATATACCCAATTCGGCTGTGATCGGACGGAAAGTCACCGGGAACACGCTCAAACACCGACTCACACTGCAGGAGAAACCCCCGCGCTTCACCGAGTTGCCCGCTGAAGCGCGCAGGGGTAGGGATGGGAGTGAGTCGGGTCAGCGAACCCGAGCTACTGGGACTTGCCGAGGGGGAAACGGAGGCTGACCCACTGGGAGGTGCCGGAGGAGCCAAACGGCCCAGCCGTTGGACAATTTGGGTAAGCTGATGGACAACTGTCTGTTGCTGATGAGCAATTAAATCAACCCGAGCCTTTAGGTTGGAAAAGCGGCGTGCGAGCCCGCTGTCCGCTGAGTCACTTTGCTGGAGTCGTACTGTCATGCCCTTGGACTCGGGGAACACACACACACAAGCTCAGGAAGATTTAATGCTTTTATTGATAACCAATGGTGTATGAGTGCATGAGTGAGAATGGAGATGTGGTGTGGGTGGACATCATGCATAGTGGGCGGAACTGCTCGCCGTGCGACCAGGTAACCCTGAGGGGAGAGCAGAGCAAGAGGTTAGTTGTAGCCGACCACATAGTGGGAATAATTTACTACGCTTGCTCACGTGCAGATGGGCGAGTGGCTGGCGTTGGCTTGACAGCTGTGCCCTGGAAGACAGCGCGGCTGTGCGCCCTTGACGAACCGGTGCCATGCAGGCGGAGAAGAGGCGAGGAGAGGGAAATCCGCCGCCTGGGAATCCACCTGTGCACAGGGAAAGAACTGGAGAGAAGGTAAGGGTATGGAGAGTTGCTTACGTGCAGGATGCGCTGTCGGTAGTGACCGGATCAGTCGCCGTGTAGAAGCGTTGAAGCGAAGACGACTCCAGGCCGAAGCAGAGGGGTAGATATAGCTCATCGCAGATGAGGCGCAGGTGTGCGCACAGCTGGCAATGATGATGGGCGAGAACGAGGTGTAACATTAGGAAGATTTCACTTTTCATATCAAATTTCTCCCTCTTCTCTTTCTGCTGGGAGACCCCCCACCTCAGACCTTATTTATGGTCTCTGCTAAAGAAACTCAATGTAATTGGTCCAGCTCAGTTTTCATGAAATTCAGTGAGATCCTGCCACACCTGGAGAAAAACTTTCCTTTGTTTTCTGTCATGAACCGAGCCGGGTTGCACAAGGAGGGTCATGACAGAATAGTCCAGCCAGAAAAGGATTTAGCGGGTTACACCCACACATACCTTTTTCATTTTTGAACTGTTTTCTTTTTTTACTCACCTACCTGTGGGAGTTTTTTCCTCATGGGTCCGGCAGGCAATTGTGTCGGAGCAGGGAAGAGATGTTGTTGGGAGGAGCTGCAGCGCGTCTCCATGACTGAGGATCTGGCGAAAGGGGCTCGGAAATGCAGATCCCATGACAACGAGAGGCTGTGCTGGGATGGAGTGGCGAACCAGCTGAAGGTAAGTCCCAGTCTGCACTACCATCCCCGGGTGATCACGCTCAATCTTCCTCCACTACCATCTCTACCATCGGCTTCCTCCTCGGCACCTTTGGAGCACCGCGTTCACAGTAGCAATAGGAGTTCTACATCTAGGACTCCGACTGTGGAGGAGGAGTGGGCGGCCGCCTTCATCCAGGACTTTATGGACGAGGCCCATGAAATCCGCAGACTGAAGGCGAAATGGAGCAGCCTGGATGCAGCAGAGGGTATTCTGGAAGCACATCCTGGACTCTGGGATTACCCTCAGTATGCAGACTTGATCGGTCTGCATGCTCCAGCAGGCATTTCCTGGTGTGGGGAGAGTGGCGTTCCTTGTGGAGCCGAAGCGGGAACGCGCTCCACAGCCTGCAGCCGTTCCCTCTCCTGCTTTGTCAGCGTCAGGCCGTGCCTCTCTTGCTCCCCAGAAATGGCGTCATCCTGCATCCAGACATTGGAGGAGGACCTCCTCCTCTTTGACAGCCACATCCCCCTCGTCGGCTTGACCACTCCCGCTGCTGGGCCGTCCTCATGCTCAGTGCTCTTGGCCGCTGCAGCGCCCCCGGTCATAGCGACGAGCCCTCCCATTGTCGAGAGAACCTCCAGGCCTCCTCCGGCTATGCCCACCTCCGTCGTCGTAGAGACGGCTCCTCCGCAATCCTTCGAAGGGGCCCAAGTCGCCGTTGACACGGAGAGGGATGACTGTCTTCCATATGCAGCTGTTAACACCGGACACCGGGATGACAGGCAAGTGTTTTTTCATTCCATTCAATTAAATAATGATGAACCTTGTCTGTCTCCCGAGAGAGAGGCCCAGCCTCAGCAGTCTGCTGGGTCCTCTCCTCCAGCTGCAAACGTTAATTCTCTTTCTGCCCTCTCAGTGTCTCCCTCAATTTCTACTGAGTGTCCATCGGCCCTGGAACTACGTAAGCTGCTGGATGATGGAGGATCCTGCTCCAGAGCCCACACGAAGCCAACCCTCAGCCTCCTCGCCGGATTCATTGCCAGCGGGGGTTATTTCATCTGAGGATGTTTGGACTGCTATCACCATCTTGCCAGCTGTGGAGGCTACTGCAGCGGATTGGGAGTCAGAGCTGGACCTCCTTGAGCCTGGGCCTGAGTCTTCATCATCAGGATTGATGGAGTCCTGGACGGCAGTGGAGCTCGAGCTCAGGCAAGTTATCTCTCTAGTGTTTCTTATGTCTGTGTTGGCGAGATCTTGCCTGGCTCTAGGGGAGGAGAGTCGGGTGCAGTCCTCAGCTGCATCTGAACTCCCCGCACTGGGCTCCGCCACTGCTGGCGACCCTAACTACTTATTTTCTCCTGACCATTCTCCTAGGGTCACTGGAGAATGGTGGTGGTGACTCTTGGTGGTGGGTCCACCACCACCAAGAGTCCTCGTGGCTCTTGTCCAGTCGGCTGATGACGTCATGGGTTCAGCTTCCCCCGCCGCAATCGCCTCCTCAGCTTGACGCTCCTGCGGGCTGGACCGCATACCATGGGCACAGCATTGGCCCAGCCCGGGTCCACCGAGGGTGCAGCATTGGCCCGGTCAGGGTCCTCCGAGAGTGCAGCGTTGGCCGAGTCAGGGTCCACAGAGGGTGCAGCGTTGGCTTGGTCAGGGTCCACAGAGGGTGCAGCACTGGCCCGTTTGGGGTCCACTGAGGGTGCAGTGTTTGCCCAGTCGGGGTCCACCGAGGGTGCAGCGTTGGCCCGGTCGGGTTCCACTGCGGGTGCTGCTGAGCTCCAGCCGGAGTCCGCCACGGGTGCAGCTGTGTCCCAAGCCAGGACCACCGAGGGTGCTGCTGGTCAGCCTGAGGACGCTGGGGCCCCCGCTTCTCAGCCTGATGCCGTCGTGGCCCCCTCCTCCTCCCTGTTTGACACCATGGGGGTTCCCTTCTTACGGTCTGGTCACCCACCAGTGAGCCTCCCGGTGGGCAGGCCGCCTCCTGCTTCACTCCTCCGGTCCTGGTGGCTCAACAGCGCTGGCCGACCGCCGGAAGGTCTGAGTCTCTGGGCCAGGTGGCCCATGTTTTCCGGCAGGCCACCGGACTCTGTTCGCCGGACTGTCTGCTGGGCCTGGGACTCTGGGTGGCCTCCTGAGCCTCCACGCCTTTGGACTTGGGGGGGTTAATTGTTTTTTTCTGTAATGGGCCCTGGCCGGGGTTGTATTTTGTTCCCTCATTACCTGTTCCCCCTATCTCCCACCCGGGTTCGTTGGTTGTTGTTCCTGCTGGGGGGGGGGGGGTGTCTTTCTTTTCTGATGTTACCGTGGGTGTCTGGTATCCACCCCTTGAGAGGATGGCTCTGTCATGAACCGAGCTGGGTTGTTCTTCGGGCTGGGTTCTCAGGTTTATCTGTGTAGCTATGTATTATGTTATCTTTTGAGTTTCTTGTTGTTTCTATTTTCTCCTTGGTTTTTTCCCTACTTGTAGCTGCTGCGTTCTGGCCGGCAGCTGTGAGGCAGCCTCCTTTGGCCTACACTCGTGTGGGCGCTGTCTGACACTTGCTGGTCCAACCCCGCCCCCTCTCTCATGACAGCCAGCTGGGTCTCCTCCGGTAATTGCCTTTCCCGCACTTTGCCCAGGTGTTACCAATCTGTCTTGCCAGCAATGCTTGTACTTAAGCAGCTCTTTGCCAGTCAAACATTGCTGCACTATTGTGTTGTCTTACAGTGGGGCAAAAAAGTATTTAGTCAGCCACCAATTGTGCAAGTTCTCCCACTTAAAAGATGAGAGAGGTCTCCAATTTTCATCATAGGTGTACCTCAACTATGAGCGACAAAATAAGAAAAAAAAAAAATCCAGAAAATCACATTGAAGGATTTTTAATGAATTAATTGGTAAGTTCCTTGGTAAAATAAGTATTTAGTCACCTACAAACAAGTAAGATTTCTGGCTCTCACAGACCTGTAACTTCTTCTTTAAGAGGCTCATCTGTCCTCCACTCGTTACCTGTATTAATGGCACCTGTTTGAACTTATTATCAGTATAAAAGACACCTGTCCACAACCTCAAACAGTCAGACTCCAAACTCCACTATGGCCAAGACCAAAGAGCTGTCAGAGGACACCAGAAACAAAATTGTAGACCTGCACCAGGCTGGGAAGACTGAATCTGCAATAGGTAAGCAGTTTGGTGTGAAGAAATCAACTGTGGGAGCAATTATTAGAAAATGGAAGACATACAAGACCACTGATAATCTCCCTCAATCTGGGGCTCCACGCAAGATCTCACCCCGTGGGGTCAAAATGATCACGAGAACGGTGAGCAAAAATCCCAGAACCACACGGGGGGACCTAGTGAATGACCTGCAGAGAGCTGGGACCAAAGTAACAAAGGCTACATCAGTAACACACTACGCCGCCAGGGACTCAAATCCTGCAGTGCCAGACGTGTCCCCCTGCTTAAGCCAGTACATGTCCAGGCCCGTCTGAAGTTTGCTAGAGAGCATTTGGATGATCCAGAAGAGAATTGGGAGAATGTCATATGGTCAGATGAAACCAAAATAGAACTTTTTGGTAAAAACTCATCTTGTCGTGTTTGGAGGAGAAAGAACACCATACCTACTGTGAAGCATGGGGGTGAAAACATTATACTTTGGGGCTGTTTTTCTGCAAAGGGACCAGGACGACTGATCCGTGTAAAGGAAAGAATGAATGGGGCCATGTATCGTGAGATTTTGAGTGAAAACCTCCTTCCATCAGCAAGGGCATTGAAGATGAAACGTGGCTGGGTCTTTCAGCATGACAATGATCCCAAACACACTGCCCGGGCAACGAAGGAGTGGCTTCGTAAGAAGCATTTCAAGGTCCTGGAATGGCCTAGCCAGTCTCCAGATCTCAACCCCATAGAAAATCTTTGGAGGGAGTTGAAAGTCCGTGTTGCCCAGCGACAGCCCCAAAACATCACTGCTCTAGAGGAGATCTGCATGGAGGAATGGGCCAAAATACCAGCAACAGTGTGTGAAAACCTTGTGAAGACTTACAGAAAACGTTTGACCTCTGTCATTGCCAACAAAGGGTATATAACAAAGTATTGAGATGAACTTTTGTTATTGACCAAATACTTATTTTACCGAGGAATTTACCAATTAATTCATTAAAAATCCTTCAATGTGATTTTCTGGATTTTTTTTTTCTCATTTTGTCTCTCATAGTTGAGGTATACCTATGATGAAAATTGGAGACCTCTCTCATCTTTTAAGTGGGAGAACTTGCACAATTGGTGGCTGACTAAATACTTTTTTTTCCCACTGTATGTGTGTTTTGTGCCACTGTTCACTGTGGTCTGCCCGCTGCACGTCCCATTGTGTGAGTCTAGAAGTGAACCTTGTCATCTTTTGTAAGTCTGCCTTGTTTTTGTACTGTTTGTCTTGTGGCCACTATATACTGTGGTCTGCCCACTGCCCGCCCCTTTGTGTGAGCCATTTAGTGTACCCTGTACCGTTTTTGTATGTCTATATTTTGGAACCGTTTGCCTTTTTTGTTAATAAATGTGTTTGTTGTGTAGCCCTGCGCCTAAATCCGTCCTTCCCCCTGACTCCTCGGTGTGCTGCATAAAAGCGCACAAGGAGGGTCATGACAGTTTTCAGTTGGAGTGTTGCAGCTCAGCAGCAGGGGTAACTTTTGGGAAGGAGCATTTTCTTTCTCTCTCCCATATTTTTCTCTGTGAAAATTCTTTTTCTTTTCTTTAAAGTTCACTTTTTCTTATTTTACTCATTTTCCTTAAATTACAGTGTTAAGAAGATTTTGTTTGATTTTTACTAAGCTTAAACCAACTTATTCTGACCACAACACATCGGAAGAAATGGATTTGTGGTGGGGGGTTTTTTTCAGTTTGATTTTCTGATTGGACTTGAACAATAAACAAATATCTGGAATTTGACCACCTGGCCAAATTCCCCTTTTCAATGCATGAAAGAAGATCTCGCCCAGCGTGCTGAACACCCAGCCTGTTTGCCATCTCAGGAGCATGGCCTTGTGGTAGAACCTGTCTACCAGTCTCTCTTAACAGAATCCACGGACATCCATCTGGATCAAGGTTGGCACGTGGGGGCCCTGCTGCCACCGGGAAGCAATCTGACTTTGCTTGGCTGACGGTCTGTTGTCCAATTTAAACTTAATTCTTCAGAATATTCCTGGTATAAGTTCTTTAAACCTAATTTCATGCAAACTCCTATCAGAATTTCAAAATGCATTTTGTCTTTTCATTAATCTCCATTCCTTTTCAGAGTAACACCAATTTTCCTTTTTATAAACAGTTTACTCGTCATTTTCTTCATAAAATTGCATCCACTTTTCTTATCCGATGCTATTTTATGGTTTTCCAATTTCCAATATATTGCCAAGTTAAACTATAGTTTTTGGTTCTACAAATGTTTGATCCACATGTTATGCTCAGTAATTCAATAACAGTCTATGGCGCTCATGATACATGTTGAATTCCCTGTCTTAAAGTCATCCGAATGTGTTAACCTATTCTGAAATTTCTTATTAAACTATTGAAAGACATATGGGAGTTACTGTTTGATTTCTCATCCATCTTCTTGATTAAAAGCAGACAAGAACTCACAGGGTTTTTTTTGTTTTGTTTTTTTTGAGACTGATTCATTATTGGTATAAATAAAGAATTGTTAATAAAATTGTCCATTCTTTTGGACTGGTGCCCCAATGACCTTATGTGTGTCGGTAATGAAAAGAAATCTTCATTCCTACTCACATTCATATTTACATTAATCCTTGTACCAACAATAAAACACCAATAAAACCCAATAACAATAAATTCCTACACAATGTAATGTATGCTTTTGACTTTCCACTTCATCTGAAAATTAGAAGTAGGTGGCAACGAGAATGTAAACAAAAGTGCAGATACCCATTGGGTGCTAGCTAACTAACTAGCTAGCAGGGCGCTAGATTAAAGAGACTGGACCTGATAAGGTCTTTGGAAAAGTATATATATATATATATATAAACAATGATTGGTGGACATCAGCAAATTTTGTTGAACATATGTGTAAATTGAAAATAAAGTTATTTTATACAACAGTTAGTTGTAACCGAGCAAGCTGATTGGACAATAGGGGTTCCAGGAGTTACTATATTCCCCACTAATCACACTCCGATGAATATGTATCAATCCACTTCAGCTGTGTTCAAATAATCTTTAAATTATAGTTAATATTAGTAGTTTCTTATAATAAGTGAGTGAGTTGGATACCTTAATTTCCACAGGGAGGTGCTGTTTGAAAAGAGATAGTCCTACAAATCCAGACCTGGTGACCAGGAAGTGCCACCCTTGTAAACACCTGGCTAGGATATTTCACACCTGCTTACAACACAATAGACAAACTATAGTTGGATTTATTGCCTTGATTAGCCAACCTTTGTAGTGATGCACTCTGTTTCATCTGAAAATGCCAAGTAAAAGCAAATGTGAGTGCATGGAAACTAACACGATGTTGTCAAATGTACTGAAGCTAAATCGTTGCTAGCCTCTAACCACAATATGAGTACACTTGACCGTTGGAGGAACGGAGGACAAAATGAACAAGCTGAGGGTGCATTTACCATCCCGATCAGAGACCCACAATCCCTATGTGGTGATAACATGATCTTGGCTGCATAAAGGACACCCTCAATGCAGCTAACAAGCTAACTAACCGTTGGCGTGACTCATATGACCCATAAGACCTACTCAACAGGTGGACAGTATGTACATAAACAGTGACTTCTGCACTGGACAATATACAATTAGGTTACATGTGTGTGAAGTGCAGTAACGCGTTACTTTGTAATGCGTTTCTGTAATGCCACTACTTTTGCAGTAACGTGTTGTGTAACAAAATTACTTTTTAAAAATTCAGTAACGCGTTACAGTTACTGAAATTTGATCAGATGTGTTACTCGTTACTTGTTTTATTAATATGGACAAATATTTTTAGCGCAAATAAATGAATATACAAGCTGACCCTACTGTAGCTGAGACAAGCCATCAGTCGACGTGACCTGCTGCAAAGCACTGAGTCTCCATTACTGAGAGAAGAAAGATGAAGCTACTTTGTTTTTGTGGACATACACAGATTATTTTTCCTTTGTTGCGGTTAAGGACAAAGACATATTAGTGGGTTGTAAATTAAATGCTGATGAAGTCCTCTTCAGAAGTGCCTGAAAACAGTAACCAGCTCTGACAAAGCTAGTGCTAACAGCTAGCTATGCTAACAACTAACACCGCGAAGTGGATCTCACAGTAGGATGTAAAATGGAAATACTCTTATCTGAACACCGATGGCTGGATTTCAATCACAGGTATGTATCTGGACAATTTGTGACCCAGCAAGAATTAAACCAACTGATTGCAAGATACAGTATGTTGTTACACAGTGAAGATGTGATAACAGTCACATTCCATCAAACAGCTGGACTGTGATCCACTGAAGTTAAAACACATTTACCTGCTACCTGGATAAAGATTATTGAAAAATGGACTTTGCTCTCCAAAAGGCATTTGAGAGACTGGATCATGTCTTTGTCACAGCAGATGTTTGGACTGTGGATAATTAACATTTTTTTGGATCACTGCACATCGGATGAATCCATAACATAAAGGTAAGATAAACATGGACAGCTTTCATGTCACACACTGACACATGTGCAGCAACACCAGCATTAAAAACTGTCTGTGAAGCTCTGTCTGAAACAGTCTGTTTTCAGCCTGACATTAATAAGCCTGTAATGCAATCCATTAATTAAATTATCTTGCTATGTGTGCAAGATGATTTAAGTATACATTTAAAAGTAACGTGAAAGTTACTTTTCCAGTTAACTAATTACTTTAATCATGCAGTAATTGGTAAAGTAACTCAGTTACTTCTGAAAAGAAGTAACTAGTGACTGTAATGAGTTACTATTTTTTAGTAACTTGCCCAACATTGGTGAAATGACAACAGACCTGTTCTTTTCTACATTATCCTCATTGAGGTGCTTAGCAACAGTTAACTGGGTACATCTGGAAGGATCTACAGTCAGGAGGTTGTGGGTCCAAGCCCCAGCTGGGTACTCTTCCACCATCTAGCTCGGTGTTCAGCATAATTAGAATGAGGGAAGTAAAGCTGGTTATCCATCCACTGGGGGAAGCACAAATCCAGTGTACTTCGTGTGCTGGTCCCAAGCCTGGGTAAATGGGGTGATAGGTTCACGATACTATACTTCGATAGTATCGTGAACGATACTATCGTTCACGATACTATACCTACTGATAGGTTCACGATACTATAGGGGCAGCGCCTTGATCCGATGGAGGAGATAGGAGAGAGAAGGACGGTGGCTAAACTGTCATCTCTGCTGGAGTCCGAGTTCCACCCTATGCAGGACATACTGAATGCACTGAGGAGCTCATTTAGCAGCAGACTACATCATCCCAGGTGCACAACCGAGAGGTTTCGTAGGTCCTTCCTACCAACGGCTGTCAGACTGTACAACCTAAGCAGGGCTGCTCCCAGAGATAGCAAAAAGACGTAACAAACTAATAGTTTTTTGAATGCAAAAGATGCAATAGACTTATACAATGGTCCCCTCCGGCATACAACTAGGAACATACCGGTCGCTATGGAGGGTGAGAATATGTATGGGCACATAATCATACCATGTAGGATAACTAAGTAGACGGTTATGCTGTTTCATTCCATCTAGCAACAATGCTCTGCACTGTGTGTGTTTATATATTTGCATATTTATTCCATCTAGCTACAATGCTCAGCACTGGGTGTGTTTATATATTTATATATCTACATATTATTCCATCTAGCTACATTGCTCCGTACTGTGGGTGTTTATATATTTACATATTTATTCCATCTAGCTACAATGCTCTGCACTGTGTGTCTGTGTGTGTGTGTATATATATATATTTTATAGTAATACGTACATATGTTTATTAGCTGCTCTTGCTTGCTTGTTTTTTTTCTTGCCTTCTGATTGTTGCTCTGAGTGTTGCTATCCCTGTGCTGTTGCAATCCTGGAATTTCCCCGTTGTGGGACTAATAAAGGCTTATCTTATCTTATCTTATCTACTGCACTTCCTCTCATTTAATATTGCTTAATTATGATGGTTGTAAAGACCTGTGAGGTTTAACAGAAGCACTTGTTTTGTGATTGTCCCAGTTTTGAAGCGTCCACCTGTGAGCGCCACTGAGCCTGTCACAGTCTAGTTGGCCCCTAATCCACGGTGGAGTTGGCGGCACCAGCCGTGCTGCTTATTACAAGCTGCCTGGCTGGTTCAGAGATGCCCGTCTGCTGCCAGAGGGGCCCGGCATCAAGCAAAAGCAATTGCATTTACCCCTCACTCCCACCCAGCCGCCAGCCTCATCTGTGTGACGGTTTGGAGCAGCCACATGAAAACAAAACCTCGAGGTGCCTGGACAAAAGCTCCCACAAGCCCGGCTGACTACACGGGGGCTCCACATTACGTCTCACTGAATACTCACTGTTGCACCAAGTCCAGCTATATGTTTGTCCTTAAGCCCCGGCTGTGAATTACACGGGTAAATCTGGCATCGCTCGTCTCTAGCAGTGGGGAATAAATGCAGATTTATCTGAATCAGATGAGCTAGGGCGGCGGCTGTTAGCTGGCGGCTGTGGCCAAAATCTGATCTGTTTACCCCAGGTTTTTGAGTCACAACAACGCAATGTTTTATTGAGTCACAAGCAGGCTACAAGGAACTTAAAGACTTCTTAAGACCCTTTTAAAAGGTCAACTGATCAAATTTAAGCCCCCACATTGGACAATAGTAAACGGTGTGTGGCCTTGTTAGAATTAGCCATGTCCATTTATGTATATGAATGAAAAATTACGAAAAATGTTGGGTCATCAATCCAGATCACATCAAACTTCCATTTGTTGGTACTAGATAAATAACACAGGGTTACACACATAATTTTTTTGTAAGTTGTCTGTGTTTTTTCAACTGATTTAAGACAATTTTGCACTGCTGAATCCGAAAATGACATCCGTTTCTCTCGATCAGGTGCCAAGTAAAAACCTGTACTTACTTAGTACTTACTTAGTACTGTGCATGTACTTACCTTTATATAAAGGTAAGTACATGTAAATTGAATGTTATGTCATCATTGTTCAAAATGCAGAGAATTTCAAGACACAAGAAAGAATTTTGCATCATATAAAGCGAAAATACCCGTACATGTAAACAAAAACGTATAAAACATGTGGCCATAATTCAAAAAGTTGACCTGAATGAGCAAAACCAAAGTGATTTTTGGATTCAGCACACCAAAATTGTCCTAAATCAGCAAAAAAAAACAAACCCTAAGACAATAAATTTGGTGTTGACCAGTGTAAAAAACGAGGGCTGGAACTATAACTTAACAGGAAAAAAAGTTCCACAGTTAGTGGAAAAAAAACATTTAAAAATTACAAGGAAAAAAACTGTGAATTTACAAAAAAAGAGAAAACAAATTTTCAACAAAAAGTCATAAAAAAGAAAAAATGTACAGATTTAGGAGAAAAACATTTGCTCATAAATATAACAAATTCATAGGTACAAATTTACGAGAAAAGAGAAATTTAAAAGAAAAATACTGCAATTTTAGAAGAAAAAAATGTAGGAGAAATGTCACAAATTAACAGAAAATCTGCAGATTTAGAAGGAAAAAAATGCTAATTTACAGGCAAATTTAGGAGAAGAGGGTTTCTTTGGGGAAGTTACATTTAAAGCTTTTTCAGACGTTGCGATCCGTCGGCGGTTTGAAGGCGGATGAGGGGGGGTGTCAGACTCCTGTCATCCCACAGTCCCCATAGTTTGTACCGGTGGTGGGATGTGAGCGCCGTTCCGCTGCAGGTGTTTTCACTCATCGGCAGTCCTGGAAAAAAATCTTCCTAATTTACAGCTAAACTATTTTGCAGTTTTTTGAGGAAAAACATACCCACGAATTTGCAATAAAAAAAAAGTCACAAAATTTCTGGGAAAAAATTTACTGGAAAAAGTTGTAGTTTTATGACTAAAATCTTAAACATTTATATAAAAATGCTGCTGTTTTACCCATGTAAAGTAATGAAATGAAAAATATAATTAATTTATGAGAATAGCTGAAAATTTATGTTAAAACACTGGAAAATTTGGGGAAGAGTTGCATTTTTTAAAGTAAAAAATCCTGACAAATTTGCAAGAAAAAAAGTCACAAGAGCCATTAAAAATTCACAAAAAGCTCAAATTTGATTAGAAAACTGTCCCAAAGTTTTGTGAAAAAGTAGATTTTTTTTTTTTTTACAAAAACGGCAAATTTATGAATAAAGCAGATTATGCAAAAAGTTGACATTTTTGGGGTAAAAATGTCACTAATTTATGTGGTCTTTAATTTTAGTCAACAAAGGTGTCAAATTTGCAAAGAAAAAAGACACTTATGCCAAAAAATTTGACTAACAAGGAAAACATCCACACAAATTTGCAAAAAAAGTCCCAAGGATTTGTTTTTTTTGCAAATGATTAAAAATTTTACTGGAAAAAGTTGGGATTTTGTGAGTAACAGGCTAAAAAATTTGCCATCAAAAAAGCTTCAAATGTTTGGCCAAAAACTCTTAATCTGGACGATATCAGGCCAGTTGTAATTTAGCCGTTTTTCCTGAGTTTGCAGGCTCAGATTTTTCTGCGGCTCCACACAGATTATTTTTTTTAGACAAAAATCACTTTGAGTGGCTGTCTGTGAAGTGCGGGTTGCCAACCGCTGGCCTAGGAGGAGGAACTTTATTTTGTGAAACGATGAAGGCCCAGACCTCCTGACCCTTGACCCTGACCACCTGGATTCAGACGGACCTGAGGATCCTGGAGAGTGAGGCGACCACTGGAGCAAATGCCTCGGACAGCGGTCGGCAACCTGAACTACACGGCGCCACTGTCAGTGATTTTTGTATTAAAACAATCATGTCAGCAGCAGAACTACAGCTTCAATCTGGCCTGACAACATCAGCATTAAGTTTTTCATTATAAATTTGCAGCTCTTTTATTGTAAATTTGTTATCTTTTTCTCACAAAATTACTGCTTTTTCTGGTTATTTTTGATTATTTGCAAAAAGTCTCTTTTTTTTTTCTTGCAAAATTGTGTGGGTGTGGATTTTTTTTTTTGCATAAATGTGTTTTGGCATATTTTTCTTTGCGAATTTAAAACCTTTATCAACTAAAATTGAAGACTTTTTCCATGTACATTTCTGAAATTTTCCCCAATAAAGCCATAAGCTTTTTTTTTCCTCATAGATTTTGATCTTTTTGCTAAGATCTTCTGCTCTCCTCATAAGATTGTCTGATCTGATTGTTTCCTTTTTCAGGTAAAAATGCTGCTTATTTCAAATAAATCCGCAACTGTTTTCTAATAAATTTGCAGCTTTTTTGGTAAATTTTCAATTTTTCTTTTCTTGCAAATTTGTAGGTTTTTTTCCCCTCATAAAATTGAAAACATTTTCTTAACATTTGGAGAATATTTTTTACATAAATTTTCAGCTATTCTCATAAATTATATTTTTCTTTGTACATTTATTACTTTTATGGGCAAAACTGCAGCATTTCTTACATAAATTTATTACAGTTTTCTCATAAAACTCCAGCTTTTTCCAGTAAATTTATGATTTCTTCTTCAGAAATTTTGTGACTTTTTTCTTAGAAATTTATATGCAAGTTTTCCTCAGAAAATTGCAAAAACTTTACCTAAATTTGTGAGTTGTTTTGTGCAAACATTTTCATATTTTCTCATTTTATGCTTTTTAGGATATTTTTTCTCATGAACGTGCAACCTTTTTCCTTGTAAATTTATTGCTTCTTTTCTTGGAAATTCTATTTTTTTTCAAGCCCTCAGGGAGCCACTCCCTGTGGACAAAAGAGCCACATGTGGCCCCAGAGCCGCAGGTTGCAGACCCTGGCCTAGGCGGCGTGACTGTGGATGGATGGACGACGCGTCATCACATTGGCTCTTTTCGGCTTTGCCAACATGAGCCAAGAACCACACAAACTGGTGAGACAAATTCTGAGACGAAAAAAAGTCAAAAATGTATTTAGTCCTTGGAAATATGCAGTTTTTCTTTTTGTAAATTTATGATTTTTTGTTAATATTTTTTTCTTCATTTGGGAGTGTTTTTTTCTCACAAATGTGTAACGTTTCCCCTGCAAATCTGGGACTTGCTTATGATAAATTTGCAACATTATCATCCTAATTTTGCAGCATTATTGTTGCTAATTTGCACCTAATTTACATTCATACATTTGCACCTTATGCTAAATTTGTGAATACCCCACCCAAACCACCACCACCCCCCCCTGTTAAAACATAAATCAGCTACTGAATTAAGACTGTAACACCAACACTGGCAGCTCAACAGGGGAAAAAGTCAAATTTAAAAGATTGCAAATTTATGAGGGAAAAAAGTCACAAATTTCAATAAAACCCACAAATTTACAGGAAAATGATTTACAAAAGTATGAGGAAAAACTGCTGCAAATTTATGAGAGAAGGGTCAAACATTTATGAGAAAAAGGTTCCTAATCCTTGGAAATTTAGATTCAAGGGTTGCCATTTTATGGATAATTAAAGGTTCACTAGATAGTATTTTCATAAAAACATTTTTTTAACAAATACATCAACAAAATGTTTAGAAAGGTGCAGAATTAAAGCCTTTATAGCCTTCAAAAAAATAATATATTGATGAAAAATACTTTCAAAAATGTTTACGGGTCTGAAACAATCCTAATATTTCCATGTGAGCAGCTGGATGAGGAGACTACGGCGGCCCGTAAGGATGTCACGCCTCACGTCCCAACAGACTGATGTCTCATTTCGTTGCCTTGCTGTATCTGGCTGGTAATCCCCAAAGTACAAGTAGAGATTGTAGAACAGTCTGTCATGTGTGTTAATGTTTGTCTCAACTGACCAGCTGGGGCAAGAGCAAGGGCGTCACCTACTGGCTGGGAGGTCAGAATGTTGCCTGCATCACCTTTAAGGCCTTATTTTTGGATAAATAAATTTGAGACTTTTTGAGGACCCGTGGACACCCTGTCAAGGCTGTCCTGATCAACCAGAGAGAGAAGCATTAAGACGACCAATGTGTGTTTGATGACATTAAGTGGATAAAAGAGGACGGGAGGAAATGTAACATACTGTACTGTATAACCCTGCTGAAAGCTGAAGTGTGTGCATGTAAATACGGGTGTGCATGTGGATAGCATGACTGAAAGCCTGCTCGTGTACGCCCCCGTCTTACTTCTGTCTGACTTTGTCAAGCTCTCACACGAGGACGGGTAAACCAATGTGTGCTCAAAACGCCTGCGGTTCTGGAGACTGCAGCGTATCTGGTGCCATCTGGAATAATGCATATTTATGCACAAATTAATAGGCAGGATGTTTTAAAATCCTCAAATGTAAAATGGCTTCTTCTAATAAAGCTTCTGACTCTGCAACGGGGGATGTGTCTGTGTTCCCCAGACAGATTTATGATTGCTGCATGGCGATAAATTTCAGATCTGTTTTATTCTAGTTACTTTCAGAGGGATCATTGCTGATATCCTGAAAATATGCTCATGAATACCCAAATTTAGTGCTCCACTTTTTTTTTTAAAGACTTCCCTCAAAGCAGATGCTTTCTTCTCTTGTTCTCTCCTTGCCAGGGTTGGATATGCTTCTTTCATAAGATGATTTAACTAAATTGTAATCACAGTAACACACTGGTGCAGCAGCTCATAGCAGTCTCTGGGCTAATTACTTAATGAAAGTTAGTCCCTCCCCAACCACCCAAGGTGAACACATATCCCAATATTCTCTTATTAAAAACAGACATGCAGAATGGAGGCGCCTCGTCAGGTAGAATGTTAAAGTGTACTCACAGGCGATCCTGATGTACGCTTTTTGGCTTTTCTGGGTCCCCGTGGTGCTCCAGGCGACGCACTGACACCAGTATTCATCGAGGCCGAAGATCTTCTCCACCTGCTGCCTGGTAATCTCAATTGTCACCTGCATGACCGGCAGTGCTGCAGAGCAAAAAAACCACAAATAACCTTCAAGATGTTGGGTGTACAGAGTTTTTTTTTTGTTGTTGGCTGCCTCCTCAGTAACAGCCAAAAGAATTAAATAAAAAAAACAACCTTAAAGGGGGCATATGAGGAGTAGTTCACTTTTTCAGAGCTACTGTGCCTCCATTTGGATATCTGGAGTGGCTAACTGTGAAAAGACAACTCTGTCACATTGTTGGGGTCCCCCTTTGTCTCAGTACCTCTCATTAAACATATAAGATAAGATAAGATAAGATAAGATAAGCCTTTATTAGTCCCACAATGGGGAAATTCCAGGATTGCAACAGCACAGGGATAGCAACACTCAGAGCAACAATCAGAAGGCAAGAAAAAACAAAAAAAAAGCAAGAGCAGCTAATATACATATGTACATATTACTATAAATATATATATATACAGACACACAGTGCAGAGCATTGTAGCTGGATGGAATAAATATATGAGTATATAAACACAGTGCGGAGCATAGAGAATGCTTGCTACAGACATGGCTCCAATCTGATTGGTCAGTTGGTGTCACAGGACTCGCTCACAGAAATCTACAAATACCTTCTATTAAAGTGACACTGCCAAAAATCTATTTTTTTTACATGTTGACAAATCTGTAACATGTTTTTGTTGACTTAAAAGACAAATCAAGAGCGAAATCACTCAAATGTCTCATGTCTCTGTTTTTTTTCTTTGCTTTAGTTTCACTTAAACCCCGCCCCCTGAAAAAAGGCGAGTTTAGACGAAGCATTTTTGGTAACATAGATATGTACAGCTGCTGGCATGTGGGTGGCGTTGAGCCAATCAGGACTCTTTGGGCTAACTGAAGCTAGCCTCTGGCCAGTTAGCATTTTCGGGCTAGCTGCTTTGAAAAGTTGACCCAGATTAAGATGGTTTTACCATTAAACAGCTTTTAAGGACCAATGCAGTTTCAGTCATTATCCTGGACCACCGTGCACACAACTCATGTCACGTAAAATGGCGTTCATGGCATGGCGTTCATGTTCACTCATGGCAGCAAGAGCGGGAATCAAACAACTGACCCTCCAATCAGAGGTAGACCACACTCTTCCCCTACACCACAGCTGCAGCAAGAGTGAGCTGATCTGAAAAGCTTTTGTCGGATCAGTCAACTCTTCCATGTCTGTAGACACTTCACACAGGGATACAGCTTCCGAACCAACAGACCACCTCCGAAACAAACGGTTTTGATTCTGCACCAGCTGTGACATAAAAAAATGGAGCTGACTGAATGGTACCACCCTGCCAGCTTTATCGCCACCCACGTCAACAGTGCTGGGAGGATCCCAGTGACGTCCAGTCCTGCACCGACAGACAGTGCTACTATGGAGTTACATAAAGACCGCAGTTTACATTGCCATTTTCTTTTGATTCCACTCACCCCATTAAACATCTTTGTTCTGACCTGGTTCACTAATCCACAGCCGATAATACAGCTTGTGTCGTTCTGGAGTAGTTTTTTATATTTTTGCCTCCACTAGCTTGGCAACCAGGGTCAGTTAGTCAACCTTTTATGAGCCACGGCACAATTTTATAAAACTGAAAGAAAAAAAAAATCCCACAGCACACTACCAACCAAAAACGTTTGACAAAATTGTTGGTACCCCTCTGTTAATGAAAGAAAAACCCACAATGGTCACAGAAATAACTTGAATCTGACAAAAGTGGTAATAAATAAAAATTCTATGAAAATTAACCAATGGAAATCAGACAATGCTTTTGAATTGTGGTTCAACAGAATTACTTTAAAAAAACAAACTCATGAAACAGGCCTGGACAAAAATGATGGTACCCCTAGAAAAGATTATAAATAATGTGACCATAGGAACATGTTCAACCAAGATGTGTCCTCTAATTAACATCACAGGTGTCTACAAACTTGTAATCAGTCAGTCGGCCTATTTAAAGGGTTACAAGTAGTCACTGTGCTGTTTGTTGACATGGTGTGTACCACACTAAACATGGACCAGAGGAAGCAAAGGAGAGAGTTGTCTCAGGAGATTAGAAAGAAAATTATAGACAAGCATGTTAAAGGTAAAGGCTATAAGACCATCTCCAAGCAGCTTGATGTTCCTGTGACTACAGTTGCACATATTATTCAGAAATTTAAGATCCACGGGACTGTAGCCAACCTCCCTGGACATGTTCACAGGAGGAGACGGAAATACGAATGGTAACAAAAGAGCCCAGAACAACCTCTAAACACATTCATGGTGAACTCCAAGGTCAAGGTACATCAGTGTCAGATCACACCATCCGTCGTTGTTTGAGCCAAAGTGGACTTCATGGGAGACGACCAAGGAGGACACCACTGTTGAATACAAATCATAAAAAAGCCAGACTGGAATTTGCCAAACTGCATGTTGACAAGCCACAAAGCTTCTGAGAGAATGTCCTATGGACAGACAAGACAAAACTAACTTTTTGGCAAGGCTCATCAGCTCTATGTTCACAGACGCAAAAATGAAGCATACCAAGAAAAGAACACTGTCCCTACTGTGAAACATGGAGGAGGTTCTGTTATGTTCTGGGGCTGCTTTGCTGCGTCTGGCACAGTGTGTCTTGAATCTGTGCAGGGTACAATGAAATCTCAAGACTATCAAGGTATTCTAGAGAGAAATGTGCTGCCCATTGTCAGACAGCTTGGTCTCAGTCGCAGATCATGGGTCTTACAACAGGATAATGACCCAAAACACACAACTAAAAACACCCAAGAATGGCTAAGAGCGAAACATTGGACTATTCTAAAATGGCCTTCTATGAGCCCTGGTCTAAGTCCTGTTGAACATCTGTGGAAGGAGCTGAAACATGCCGTCTGGAGAAGGCACCCTTCAAACCTGAGACAACTGGAGCAGTTTGCTCATGAGGAGTGGGGCAAAATACCTGCTGAGAGGTGCAGAAGTCTCACTGACAGTTACAGAAATCATTTGATTGCAGTGATTGCCTCAGAAGGTTGTGCAACAAAATATTAAGTTAAGGCATCATTTTCGTCCAGGCCTGTTTCATGAGTTTGTTTTTTAAAATGGTGCTGCCATTGACATGACATCTAAAGACTAAGAAGATGATGTCTTCGCTCACTGGTTGCACACAATATTTTCTCATGTTTTTTAGCTTCTCCCACCAAAAGTAGTAAACATGGGTGCTCCTCTTCTCGCCTATGTACAGTTGCCATTGTCGTTGCTAAAATGTATGTGGCTCTTGCTTTATTTCTGTTTGTATAGCTGGTGAACAAACTGGCATGTCAGTACATTTGCGCTGCCTGTTGGGGTGGGGTGAAACTGCACATGTGCGCATGTATTAAACGCTTAGTCGAACAGTAGACACAAATTAAGCAGAGATCGTTTTTTGGACCAATGAAGTGAAATTAGACAATTTCCTGTGACACACCCGGTGATCTCTTACGGCACACTGGCTGAAAATCACTGGGTTAGTCTACCACATTAGACATCATCATTGCAGGAAGAGGCTGACAGATCAGGCCACCTAGCATTAGCTTCGCTGTCGGATCGCAGTTGGCACTTAAAACTATTTCCTACATGTTCTTCAGCCTTCACTAAACATCGGGGCTCCCACCCGTTTCACTAATCCACAGTTGAGGATATATCTCACTTCATTCTGGCTTATTCTGTTAGATTTTTGCAGCAATAGGCCATCATGTCGACTGCTAGCCTCACAGTGTGGCCGAGTCAGTTAGACTAGCTCATTAGGCACCGCCTCTGCAAGGACAAAATGAGAGATTGGGTCACCTGCCGTTAGAGTTAACCAGTCAGTCATTCAGGGTTGTTTCTGTGCTTAATGTACACTGTGGACCGGTCATATCCTATCGACCACACCGGAGCTAAAATTAGCTTAAAAATGGCATCAACGAAAGATCTCAGCTGTAATAAAAGAAGGCGGGTGTGGTGAACTGGAGCTCATGAATATCTAAATGGACTAGAGCCAGCCTGCTGAAGTTACTGAAGCTCTGTGTGGCTTGACCAAAGCATTTCATTCAGGCCTCTGGCAACTGTGTCAACATGTGGGAAAAAGGGTGTAATATGTTCCCTTTACATGCTCCCCAATGGGAAAAACCAAAACACAAAATGAGCTGAACAGATAACCTTAAATGCATTTTGTTTGTTGAACTAAACTGGCAAAGTAATTAAAAAAAAATACACATGGAATAACGAGTAGAGAACCCTAATCATATATAAACAGAGTGCTTGTTAACTCTGGAAAATGAGAGGAGAGCCTCACAGCGGTCCTTGGTGTAATTTAGCGTGGCTGAAGTGAAACAGGGCGGCACGGTGGTGGAGTGGTTAGCACTGCAGCAGCACAGCAACTCACCCTTGGCCGGGGGATCCTGGGTTTGATCCCAGCCCCCGACCAACAGTGATCTGTGTGGAGTTTGCATGTTCTCCCCGTGTCTGCGTGGGTTTACTCCGGGATTTCTCTGGTTTCCTCCCACATGCCAAAAACATGCAAGCTAGGTTACTTGGCATCAAACTGGGGATTCTAAATTGTCCTTAGGTATGACTGTGAGAGTGAATGGTTGTCTGTCTCTCTGTGTTGGCCCTGCGATGGACTGGTGATCTGCCCAGGGTGGATCCTGCCTCTCGCCCAAAGACGCTGGGATAGGCTCCAGCACCCCCGCGACCCAAAAAGGATTAAGTGGAAGAAGATGGATGGATGGATGAAACAGAAACAGTTAGGGAAGAACAAGCCTGCTGCAAACAAAAACACCAACAAAACCTGCCTCCTTATTATTAACTCCAGAGGGGTAGGCAAGAGTTGACAATCTGCGGCGCATTTCCACAACACTGTTGATAGAAGTGGTGCTGCTGCTGTAATGCGGGGCCAAAGTAGCGTTATTGCTTTTCTAGAGGAAGGTAAACAAAAGGCATCTCTAAACCAAGCAAATACTGGGACGGAATCCCTTCTGCTAAACCGTTCAAACAACACTGCTGTCAGCTTAGTCTTTTTTATATTTGAGAAGCAATCTTTCATTTCATTTTCCTTTGACCTTACATTCGGGGGTTGTAATCCAAAGGTGTTGTTTCATATATGCAGTTTTGACCTTGATCCCTAGTATCTTTACACTGATTTAAAAAAGATTGCCATATTTTCGTGAGCTTCCAGCTTATATTTCATCTCCATTGTCTTGTGGGAAAGTTCATACAAACACGCATTAAAGGAGACATATTCTGCACTTTTTCCACATGTTGACACAGTTCATAGAAGCGTTAATAAAATGTCTGAGACATGCTTTGGTCAAAATACCTCAGGATTTAGTTACTGCAGCACCGTTTTCCACCCAGATTAAACATCCTTCTTCAGAACAACCCATTTCAGGGCATGTTTCTTTAAAGGCTAATGAGGCCCAGTTCACCCCGCCCTCTCTCTGGCCGTGTATCAGTTCAGGTGCTGCAGCTTTGCAGACCGCGGCCCAGGAGGACAGAACGCTCCAATGTCGGTGGGCTGCATCTGAAGGCTGATTTATGGCTGTTAAATGAGACGGTCCAGTCTTTGGAGGATGTTTGCGTGTATGCCCTAGTGCCGGGCTCCTCAAACAGCAGACCCCAGTCTGCATCCGGACCCAGAGGGTCTTCTGTCCCAACCCGAAGCCTTTTTGATACCACGGGCCAGCGAGCCAAACATGACGCAAAAGCAAAAGTCTGACAGTGGTAGGCTTATTTCCAGTTTGATCAGAAGTCTGATATTTATATGCTAGAAATTCTGTGTTTTTGACTGAAGGACTCCGTTACTGTTTATTTTATTTCATCTCTATTTAATATATTCGCTTCTCTGTGCTGACCAACTTTGCTGCGCTGCCTTCAGCGTTGTGTACGCGCACGGAGCGACACCTGTGCTTGTGATCACGCCGTTCAAACAGCAGATTTGATCAACCTTGCTGCCACTGTAGCTAGAAGACTGCGCTTGTTGTCCATGTGTGTGGGCGTGCCCGTCTCTGGTGCAATCACGTGCACTAATGCACTAATGCCCCTGAGAGTGGCTGCCTTCACCAGCAACACCCACAGCGGAACAGCCTTGTGACACGGGCGTAAATCAAGAGGGTCCGGGGGGGGGGGGGGGAACTATATTTTTCTTTAAAATTTGCAGCTTTTCTCATAAATTTGTAACTTTTTCTCATTAATTTACTACATTTATTTGCAAATGTAAAACTTTTTTTGTTGTAAATTTGCAACTTTTTCCTCATAAATCTGCTGTTTTTGCATCTTAAAGCTGCAGTTTTTTTTTCTTGTAAATTTGTAACCTTTTTATAATAGATGTGTTTTTTCTATTAAATTTACATATTTTTCTCACTAAATTTGCAACTTTTTTCTAGTAAACTTGGCTTTTTGTAAATGTGAAATTGTTTCTTTGAAATCTGCAATTTTCTTTCTCAAAAATTCATGACTTTTCTCTTGTAAATTTGCAGCTTTTCCCCCATAGAAGTGTACGTTTGTACATCCTTTCTCATAAATTTGTGACTGACAACAATAATACTTAAAGTGTCCCCTCAACATTTACTCTGGAGAAAAGGTTCCGTTCATCTCCGCCCATGCAGCATACTGCCACTGCTCAGGACCTCTGGTCCATTGGAAAAAAACAAATACGGACCCCTGGCAATTCATCTGAGGACCCCTGCCCTAATGTATGTTTGTGTGACCACGCAATACCCCGTTGCCTAGCAACCATGACAGCGTCAGTTGAGGGATTTTTTGCAGACATTTTTGACAGAGATAGAACTTAATTTTTTGTCTTTTTTTTAGTTTTCTTTACCGTTTACTGGAGAATCTTCACCAGACAGAAAGAGGACCACGACCAGACAAAATAAGACTTTAACTCATGTTACAGTCAGCAGGTAAAATTAAGGTAAATTAAAATAGATAAATTAATTTTTATTACTTTAAATATTTATTCCAGTTAAACTGAACTCTAAAATATATTCTTAATTACATGACCAGTAGAAAATATAGTGGTTTCCTGTTATCATTTCTGAGCATTATGCAGCTGAATAATCAGATGTTCTGCCTTGTATCAGATCTGACATTTACTTTTAATGTTCTAAGCAGACCACAGTCCTGGACTGTAGGATGACGATCCTCAGCAGCAGGAGAACAGATTCCATCTCAGCTTCATCTCAGCTGTACCAGTGCATCTCAGTAAATTAGAAAATCAGGATTTGTCATTTAATTTTAAAAACTATAATCATTATCATCAATATTAAATCAGGTTTAAAATGTTTCACTCTGTGCATAATAAATATATGAAAGTCTCTTTTAGAATTATTGTGCAAAAATCAACAGTAAACATACAATATTTTTTATGGAGCTTGTTTCAGTTTACAAAGTAAACTGCTAAAAAAATCACAATCAAAACAACTCCTCAAATCTCTTTTATTGTGGTTATTTTAGTCAAATCTCAGTTTTATAAATCTTGAGTCCAGCCCGTTCTCTCCACAGCTGAGCCTCGGTTCCTGCAGGTTCTCCACCGTGGACCTCAGAAATAAATCAGAAAAAAATATCAGAGAAATCTGATTATCACTTCAGATGTGATGGACATTTATAAGATCAGCATAATAAAATTATTACAGATGTGCTGTCCCTCATCAGCATCATAAAGTGCTCCATTTTCTCAAAAATAACCGTAGATGGTTTTTGTTTACAGCACCACATCAGCTTTTTATAAACACATAAATAAATAAATAACATCAACTTCCCCATGTCTCTACAGGAAAAGTTATCTTAAATCAAGTTATTTCAACCACACCACATCACGGTATTTTTATATTACCACATTAGCTAATAAACTGACATTATTGGGAAAAAAGGTTTGACTTAAAAAAAAAAAATAACAGTTCAACATGTTTAATACCTTAAGTGAAACATACAGCACATCAAAAAAAAAAAAAATGTCACTTAGCATGAGCTTAAATAATCAGATGTCACTGTTTTCTGGATTATTGGTGTTTTCACGTTCAAACCGCTGATGAATTCAAGCAAAAAAAACAACTTACTTTGAACTGTTTCTGCTTCGTTCCACTTCTGGCTGAGTGGGGAAAAAAAGCCAGGCTGAGCCACGCGCTGAATGCTGGGACACGTTAATTCACCAAAATAAAAGGCAAGACAATACAAGATACATGCTATTTCATATTTTCTATAATGTGGACACATTGGAATTACAAGTTAAAATAGATCACCCTCAGTGTAATCTGTCACAATGACAGACAGCCTCCAGGTTTTTCTGTCGCTGCACACAACCCCCCCCCCCCCCCCCCCCCCGGTCAATGACAGAGAATTTCCAGTTAACACAACCTCTGCACCAGTGAAGTCCCAAGCCAGGATGTGGGATGCCCACTGTTCTGAGAGCACATCCACATCTATACAGCTGATGTCATTACATTCTCATCAGCTCGTCTCCACTGGTGGAAAAGCAGGCTGGTATCTTTAGGACAGGGGTGTCCAATCATGTGCCATGGAGGGCCAAGACCCTGCAGGCTTTACGTCCGACCAGAGTCTTCAACAACAGATTCCACTGAATTTCTTCCCACTGATTGCTGATAAGTGAAAACACCTGCTGAAGAGACTGGGTAGAAGAGAGAACCTGCAGGGTCTTGGCCGTCCATGGCACATGACTGGACACCCCTGCTTTAATCAAATCAAATCAAACTTTGTCGTCATATTGCTGTACATACAACTGTAGTGCAGGCAAGATGAAATTGCGTTTCTCTCGGCATCCATATAAATAGAAGCAGCATGATTTAAGACACACTCCCACATAGCTCCACCCCCCACCCCCCCATCCATTCACACATCCCTGAGACATACTTGGGGAGGAAAAAAAAAACAAAAAACTAACTAACTATAATATACAAATAATATACAAAATGTCCGTAGGTGCAGTAGTGTGTATGAGAGATTCCGGGTCAACTGTTCAGCATCCTGACAGCTTGTGGAAGGAAGCTGTTGATCAGTTTAGGAGCTGAGGTGAGTACTGAGTACTGGCTTAGTGAGGTGAGTACTGGCTCAGCACCAGCTCTTTCACCAGGACTCTCACCAAGCTGGTGGAAAACGGCTATTGTGGCCAAAATATGCAGGAGCACTCTGAGGTGGGTGCAATATCCCCGGCCTCTATTTTCTTTGAAGATCCCAATATGCAACTCAAGGTGAGCAGTTTTCAACTTTTCCATAGAATTACTGAGGCAGAACCAAATTATGATTAGCCTATCACCCATGAATACGCAACAAAAATAGTTGTATACAGCCATTAGTTGTGGGTCAGGATCCCAAGGTGAACCTGTGTACCAAGTTTGGTGACAATAGCCATTTTTGTTGTTGAGATATACATGTAATTTATATAGCATTTTGACCTTGACTCCCAAACCCATAAACAGTTCAGGATCTCAGGGCGAACCTTTGTAAATTTGGTGACTCTAGCTTTACTTGCTTTATAGCAATAGTGCTAATGGAATGCTAACCTTGACCTCTGACCCCAAACCAATAGTCAGAGGTCAGGGTCTCGGGTTGAACCTGTGTACCAAGTTTGGTGAGCCTAGCACAGGGGTCGGCAACCCGCGGCTCCGGAGCCGCATGCGGCTCTTTCATCCCTCTGCTGCGGCTCCCTGTAGCTTTGGAAAATAAATAATGAGTATTTAATTAAAATGTATTTTATTTTAGTTCATTAGTTTTTAAAATGTAATTCTAAATTTGAAGATTATGGTGATCTTGTAAAATCTAAAAAAAAACGTGTTAAAGTTTAATCACCGTCAGCGAAAATCAACACGATAACATAAGCGCTCGTCACTTCCCCGGAAGTTGTCTCCTGCGATAACCCGGATGTGTTGTGTTCAAGCTACTGCTGTATTGTAAACAGCCCTGCGATTGGATAGTTGCAAACGATTGGACCAATCAAATGGCTCGTTGTATGCTTTTTCAAAGATTCATGGCGGCGTGTTCTCAGGGACGTGATTTTCTGCTAATTCGCAGAATTCCGCTTTATTTTATCTTCCAGGAAGATAAAGTACGTTAAAGTACGTTAGCGGCTTGTGGTCCACGAACGCAGTGAAGCTGCGCCCTTTCAGGCAGGACTGGAAGTGGCGTATAGCCACTTCCGGTAATCAGTATGGCCAGGTGGAGAGTCATTAACTCTACAACGGCTGTATGAGCTGGGCTGGCGCGAGGGAGGATAAAAGTTAACCATCCCCTTTTATGATTCCAAACAGTTTGAAATTGACAGTGCACAGTGGACATTGACTCATAACTTTTGAATATTTCTAAGACTTGGCTACATCAGTGATTGTGCAAAATGAACTGCTCAAGACTCAATGTAGATTGAAACTGGTGATCTGAAATGAATGCTGAAATTATAAAAAGTAATGGTATGTTGGAATTTTATTTCTATTATGGAACAGATAAAATTAACTGATTTTGATTTGATCAAGTGTTAACCACTTGCGCTCCGTTGTTCCGCGGGCGGGCAAGTCTCTGCGTCCTATGACGCACGAGGGCGCGCGAGAGCGCGCTCGTGCGCCCTCGTGCGCATGACGCATGATGGTGGTGATGGTGATGTAGTAGCGTCCAAGCGCCACTCAAAAAAAAACTGCAGAGACAGCCGCGAACAGATTAGTTCATCTGATTGACCTCTCATTCGACTAATAAGAGCCTTGAATTGGGTTTCTGAAACCTTGAAGAACCAATGAATGAAAATCTAGGAAGGAGGACCCGCCTACTGTGAACGCAGGAGCCAATTGAAGCACAGAAATTCTGGCTGGGTGAAGCGATATTTACTGCTGCCACAGATGAAAACAAAGGACGCTGGACAAATCTCCTACAGACCCAGGCTCACCCAGCAGCATGGAAAACACCCACAAGTGGGACCTGCACTCATTCCAGCAGAATAGACGGAGGCCGACGACAAAAGTCGTAAATCATTCGCCAAAACGGCAATATGTAATGGAATTATGTTGATCGGGATCCACGAGCGGAGCAGCGTCGCGTTCGTCTGACGCGTGGGAAGAGCTGTTCGCCACGACTCTGCTGCTTTGAAGAGGTAAGGTGTTATAAGCTAAATTATTATTTATCCCTGAAAACTGTAATCCAAAAATGACTTTTGACCGATCGGTAATTTACAACTGTACTGCGCACGAAATACGAAGTGCGTGCGCCGCGATAAACGGTTCATTTGCCGTGTTCGGACCGTGAACGCCCCCCCCCCACCACCCGCTGCAGAAGAGAAGAGGGGGGGGGGCACGGTCCGAACGCTCCTCGGTCGGCGGGAGGAAGCATATCAGTCTATTCCATCATGTAGCAATGGCCCTCTTCTGTACCGAGGGGGGGGGGGCGTTCACGGTCCGTTCACGGTTCCTCCCCCCCCCCACACACACACAGTAGCGAGGGGGGGGGGGGAGCCGCTGTGAAAACATGCAAGGAAAAAAAAAAAAGAGTGTATTCCGTCTTGTAGCGAGGGCCGAATTTGGTCCTTGGTAGCAGGGGGGGGAAACGACCCCCCGCCCACACACACACACACAGACACAGCCCTGAGTGTGACCTTTCATTAGAGCCTAAAATGAAGATTCTACATTGAATTATTCAAAAGTTACAGACGTTTTTCCAAACTGTGCCATTTGGCACAATTTGGCACAGTTCCATAACGCCTGGGAACAGCCTGAGAACAAAGCTGTGTAAAATATTCATTTTTTGTGGTATTGTTACCAAATTTGGATCTCAGCTGGATAACACTTGGTTCTACATTTCTGTTGCATTTTCCAGCCGGATCGGACAGCTGTGTGTTATTTACAAGCATTTGTATCCAAAAAAACACTGTGTCCCAATTTTTTTTCTTCAAGTTCAGTATGTTTAGATGACTGTAACTCAGTGGCCGGAGCACGTAGAGAGATTGTTTTTTTTGCCAAAAAATTCAAAGTGTTTTCTTTTAAATGAGACCAATCCCATGAAGATGCTGCAAAGGGTTGAATAACAGCTTTCGATTTACTTTGGGCACGTTGTTTTTTTGGCATTTTTAGGAAAATTGCCCGGAGTGCAAGTGGTTAAAGCATGTGATGGATAATGCTTGTTGGAATATTTTAGGAATGCTGTCTTCTTGAAACATAAGTCAATATTATACATTAATAAGTGGCATTCAGCTGTTTGTTTTATGTCATTTAAGCACAGTTCTGGTACTTAAAAATCATAAAAACCCAGGAGCTTTGGGGGGCTTCGCCCCCCTTGCCCCCCCCCCCAACGGGGCTCTGCCCCAGATCCCGCTGGGGGACTGTGTCCACCAGACCCCCTGCTGAATTTTCAGATAATTTCCCCAACCCCAAATCACATCCCTGGTTCGTGTTGGAATTCTGAGCTTTCGGTATTGTTTTCAGCGGAGTTATGAGATTTTTATCGAAGGATCAGGAGTCATCAGTGCTTAGAAATAGCACTCTCCTTTCAAACCAACGTCAACCTTCAAACCAATGTCTTTTTTTTTTCGGAGTTCAAAATGTTTTTGTTGCATGCAGAAATGTAATTTTGTTTTCTCTGCAGGAGTTCCCTGATTTCATAAATGCAACACATTATAGTTTGTTTATACATAGCATAAAGAGAAAAAAAAAGTTATATGCAGTGTTATTTCATTTTAAGTGTCAAAAGGGTTTTTGTGGCTCCCAGTGTTTTCTTTTCTGTGGGAAACGGCTCCAAATGGCTCTTTGAGTGGTAAAGGTTGCTGACCCCTGGCCTAGCATTACCATCTAGTTGGGCAAGTACAATATAAAGAGTGGGCAATGGGGGAAAAAACCATTGACACAGTGTGGAATTGTGATACGTTATATCAGGGATATTTATTGATTCAGACACACCAGTATCACAATATCTTCATAAAAGTCTTAATAAATGTGGCAAATATTGTACAAACTCAGATTTTTGGGTACCACAGCAGTAAAAGAAGGTGCTAAATCCTCACGAGCTAGGCTACCACTCGTGGGATCTAGCCAGGAGTTGGACAGGCCAGAGACTGGGATGGAAAATCTCAATATATATAGTGGATATAAAAAGTCTACACACCCCTGTTCAAATGCCAGGTTTTTGTGATGTGAAAAAATGAGACCAAGATAGATCTTTTCAAAACTTTTTTCACCATTAATGTGACCTATAACCTGTATAACCCAATTGAAAAACCAACTGAAATCTTTTTAGTGGAAAAAAAAAATTACAATAACCTGGTTGCATAAATATACTTTTATTTATCTATTTATTTTATATTCGTTTCAGTTCTGCATTTAATATGAACCCTGAGTTTGAAATAACCGTTTGAATTTGAATTTGAAATTTGAATATGCACATCCTTAAACTATTACTTTGTTGCAGCACCTTTGGCTTTTATTACAGCACTCAGTCTTTTTGGGTAGGAGTCTATCAGCATGGCACATCTTGATGTGGCAATATTTGCTCACTCTTCTTTGCAAAAACGCTCCAAATCTGTCAGATTGTGAGGGCATCTCCTATGCACAGCCCTCTTCAGATCACCCCACAGATGTTTGATCAGATTCAGGTCTGAACTCTGTCTGGGCCATTCCAAAACCTTAATCTTCTTCTGGTGAAGCCATTCTTTTGTTGATTTGGATGTGTGCTTTGCGTCATTGTAATGTTGAAAGATGAAGTTCCTCTTCATCTTCAGCTTTCTAGCAGAAGCCTGAAGGTTTTGTGTCAACACTGACTGGTATTTGGAACTGTTCATAATTCCCTCCACCTTGACTAAGGCCCCAGTTCCAGCTGGGGAAAAACAGCCCCAAAGCCTGATGCTGCCACCGCAATGTTTCACTGTAGGTATGGTGTTCTTTTGTTGATGAGCACTGTTGTGTTTGCGCTAAATATACCTTTTTGAATTATGGCCAAAAAGTCCAACTTTGGCTTCATCGGACCATAACACATTTTCCCACATGCGTTTGGGAGATTTCAAATGTGTTTTTGCAAAATGTAGCTGGGCTTGGATGTTTTTCGTCATAAGATAAGGCTTCTGTCTTGCCACCCTAGATGGGAGATTGTTGTCACATGTACTATACAGCCAGTGCTTGCCAGAAATTCCTGCAGCTCCTTCAATGTTGCTGTTGACCTCTTGGCAGCCTCCCTGACCAGTTTTCTTCTTGTCTTTTCATCAATTTTGGAGGGACGTCCAGTTCTTGGTTATGTCACTGTTGTGCCATATTTTCTCCACTTGATGATGACTGTCTTCACTGTGTTTCATGGTAGATTTAATGCCTTGGAAATTCTTTTGTACCCTTCTCCTGACTGATACCTTTGAACAATGAGATCCCGCTGATGCTGTGGAAGCTCTCTGCGGACCATGGCTTGTGCTGTAAGGTGTGACTACAAAAATGTCAGGAAAAGCTACTAGAACAGCTGAACTTTATTTGGGGCTAATCAGAGGCACTTTAAATAAGATAAGATAAGATAAGATAAGATAAGCCTTTATTAGTCCCACAACGGGGAAATTCCAGGATTGCAACAGCACAGGGATAGCAACACTCAGAGCAACAATCAGAAGGCAAGAAAAAAAACAAGCAAGCAAGAGCAGCTAATAAACATATGTACGTATTACTATAAAATATATATATATACACACACACACAGACACACAGTGCAGAGCATTGTAGCTGGATGGAATAAATATATGAATATATGAACACACAGTGCAGAGCATTGTAGCTAGATGGAATAAATATGTAAATATATGAATAAATGGTGGCAGGTGTGCGCTGACTCCCATTTAACATGAAAAGTGGAGACAGGGACTGCTACAGGGAGGTCAAATATCGGTTTAACAGAGAGCTGAGGAGAGCTAAATCTGTATATTCTGAGAGACTCCAGCAGCAGTTCACTGCTAATGACTCGGCTTCTGTGTGGAGAGGACTGAGGCAAATCACCAACTATCGGCCTCAGGCTTCTAAAGGTCAGGATGACAAAGCCCTTTGTCAAAGACTGTCCCAACACTATGCCCGTTTTGACACCTCGTCAGCTGTGTCCAACTCACCCACTCCACCCAGCTCCTCTGCCTCCTCAGCCCCTAATTCATCAAGAGCGGTCCCCCCCCCCCTCCTCCTCCTCCTCCCCCCCTCCCCTTGTCATCAGTGAGCAGGACGTGCACAGACAGTTCTCCAGACTGAACCCGCGCAAGGCCCCCGGGCCGGACGGTGTGTCTCCCTCCACCCTGAGACACTGTGCGAAAGAGCTGGCTCCTGTCTTCACAGACATTTTTAACACCTCCCTTAAGCAATGTCACGTGCCGACCTGCCTCAAATCCTCCACCATCATCCCTGTCCCCAAGAAGCCACGGATTACTGGACTTAAAGACTACAGACCTGTAGCGCTCACCTCTGTAGTCATGAAGTCCTTTGAGCGCCTGGTCCTGTCTCACCTCAAGTCCATCACCACACCCCTCCTAGACCCGCTGCAGTTTGCCTACCGTGCTAACAGGTCTGTGGACGACGCAGTCAACCTGGCCCTCCACTCCATCCTGCAGCACCTGGACTCCCCGGGAACCTACGCCAGGATTCTGTTTGTGGACTTCAGCTCCGCATTCAACACCATCCGCCCCGATCTGCTCCAGGACAAGCTGTCCCTGCTCAACGTGCCTGACTCCCTCTGCAGGTGGATCACCGACTTCCTGACGGACCGGAGACAGCATGTGCGGCTGGGGAAGTCTGTCTCAGACTCTGTTAGCATCAGCATTGGATCACCCCAGGGCTGTGAACTTTCCCCCCTACTCTTCTCCCTTTATACCAACTCCTGCACCTCCTCCCACCAGTCTGTTAAGCTGATTAAGTTTGCGGACGACACCACCTTCATCGGGCTCATCTCCAACGGCGACGAGTCCGCCTACAGGGAAGAGGTGGCCCAGCTGGTGTCCTGGTGCAGCCACAACAACCTGCAGCTGAATGCTCTGAAGACAGCGGAGATGATTGTGGACTTCAGGAAAGTCACATCTCCCCTGCCCCCCCTCACCATCACAGGCTCTCCCATCACCTTTGCAGATTCCTTCCGCTTCTTGGGCACCACCATCACCCGAGACCTCAAATGGGAGCCAACCATCAGCTCCCTCATCAAAAAGGCCCAGCAGAGGATGTTCTTTCTGCGGCAGCTGAGGAAGCTCAAGCTACCCACCAAGATGTTAGTGCAGTTCTACACGGCCATCATTGAGTCCATCCTCACCTCCTCCATAACTGTGTGGTACGCAGGAGCCACTGCCAGGGACAGACTAAGGCTGCAGCGCGTCGTGCGCACTGCTGAGAAGGTGATAGGCTGCAAGCTCCCATCTCTCCAGGACCTGTACATCTCCAGGACCCGGAGGCGTGCTGGCCGGATCATAGCCGATCCTTCACATCCTGGTCACGTGCTGTTTGCCCCCCTCCCTTCAGGTAGAAGGCTTCGGTCCATTCGGACTAAAACCTCCCGGCACATGAACAGCTTTTTCCCCTCTGCCATCAGACTGCTGAACACTAAGTGACTTTTGACTCTCGTGCACTATGTACAGCAGCTCAACCAGACTCATGTCATTCATCACTGTTTTTCTGTTGCATTATTGACTGCACTATGTGGTACTTCACATTATCTGCTACATGCTAATTTTTTAAAACTGCCTTGACTAGTACTACTCATTATTACTAGTATTATTATTATTATTACTTATTATTACTTATTTTTCTACACTTATTGCACGTTTCTAGTCCTTTAGTTTTTAGTTTATCCCTTTTTCTCATTATGTTTTTAATGTTGCAGCATGGCACCGAGACAAATTCCTAGTTTGTGTATCACATGAACAATGGCAATAAACCTGATTCTGATTCTGATTCTGATTCTGAACTTTATTTGGGGCTAATCAGAGGCACTTTAAATGGTGGCAGGTGTGCGCTGACTCCCATTTAACATGAGTTTGAATGTGATTGGTTATTTCTGAACACAGCCACATCCCCAGTAATAAGAGGGTGTGCATGTTTATGCAAGCAGGTTATTGTAAGTTTTTTTTTTTTTTTCCCTTTAAAATATTTCAGTTTGTTTTTCAATTGGGTTGTACAGGTTATAGATCACATTAATGGATTCAGAATCACTTTATTTAGTGTTCCATAAGGTCAATTCGGTTTGCAGCAACAACAAGGAACACAGACCATACATACAAGTAAAATAAAACTTACAAAAGAACCTAAATCACAGAGAAACACACTCAAAAGTATTTAGTGCAGATCATTCTAAAATTTCACAGGGGAGCATGTCGCAGTAGGTGCCCTAAAATGTACATACATAAATAAATAGATAGCAATACTAAAAAAGTGAGTATATACAGTGGGACAAAAAAGTATTTAGTCAGCCACCAATTGTGCAAGTTCTCCCACTTAAAAGATGAGAGAGGTCTCCAATTTTCATCATAGGTATACCTCAACTATGAGAGACAAAATAAGAAACAAAAAATCCAGAAAATCACATTGAAGGATTTTTAATGAATTAATTGACTGGCGCCTAGCGGTTGCCCCGGCCTTGGATGCGCTCTGCAGAGCGTGCCCAAATGCCAAGTCACGTTTCATTACCTTGTATTCATACATGTGTAATGACAATAAAGTTGAATCTCATCTCATCTCATCTCAATTGGTAAATTCCTCGGTAAAATAAGTATTTTGTCACCTACAAACAAACAAGATTTCTGGCTCTCACAGACCTGTAACTTCTTCTTTAAGAGGCTCCTCTGTCCTCCACTTGTTACCTGTATTAATGGCACCTGTTTGAACTCGTTATCAGTATAAAAGACACCTGACCACAACCTCAAACAGTCAGACTCCAAACTCCACTATGGCCAAGACCAAAGAGCTGTCAAAGGACACCACAAACAAAATTGTAGACCTGCACCAGGCTGGGAAGACTGAATCTGCAATAGGTAAGCAGCTTGGTGTGAAGAAATCAACCGTGGGAGCAATTATTAGAAAATGGAAGACATACAAGACCACTGATAATCTCCCTCAATCTGGGGCTCCACGCAAGATCTCACCCCGTGGGGTCAAAATGATCATGAGAATGGTGAGCAAAAATCCCAGAACCACACGGGGGGACCTAGTGAATGACCTGCAGAGAGCTGGGACCAAAGTAACAAAGGCTACCATCAGTAACACACTACGCCGCCAGGGACTCAAACCCTGCAGTGCCTGACGTGTCCCCCTGCTTAAGCCAGTACATGTCCAGGCCCGTCTGAAGTTTGTTAGAGAGCATCTGGATGATCCAGAAGAGGATTGGGAGAATGTCATATGGTCAGATGAAACCAAAATAGAACTTTTTGGTAAAAACTCAACTTGTCGTGTTTGGAGGAGAAAGAACACCATACCTACTGTGAAGCATGGGGGTGGAAACATCATGGTTTGGGGCTGTTTTTCCGCAAAGGGACCAGGACGACTGATCCGTGTAAAGGAAAGAATGAATGGGGCCATGTATTGTGAGATTTTGAATGAAAACCTCCTTCCATCAGCAAGGGCATTGAAGATGAAACGTGGCTGGGTCTTTCAGCATGACAATGATCCCAAACACACCGCCTGGGAAACGAAGGAGTGGCTTTGTAAGAAGCATTTCAAGGTCCTGGAGTGGCCTAGCCAATCTCCAGATCTCAACCTCATAGAAAATCTTTGGAGGGGAGTTGAAAGTCCGTGTTGCCCAGCGACAGCCCCAAAACATCACTGCTCTAGAGGAGATCTGTATGGAGGAATGGGCCAAAATACCAGCAACAGTGTGTGAAAACCTTGTGAAGACTTACAGAAGATGTTTGACCTCTGTCACTGCCAACAAAGGGTATATAACAAAGTATTGAGATGAACTTTTGTTATTGACCAAATACTTATTTTACCGAGGAATTTACCAATTAATTCATTAAAAATCCTTCAATGTGATTTTCTGGATTTTTTTTTTCTCATTTTGTCTCTCATAGTTGAGGTATACCTATGATGAAAATTGGAGACCTCTCTCATCTTTTAAATGGGAGAACTTGCACAATTGGTGGCTGACTAAATACTTTTTTGCCCCACTGTAAGATAGATTAAAAAAATAGCAATAAATAGTTAAAAAAAATTTAAGATCACAAGAAATAGAATTTGTAAAAAATCAAATATCAGGACAACAAAAACAGTTGAGGTCATTTCCTCTAAACTTCAGCAATTAGTGACTGAATAGAGACAGGCACAAAGGAAAATTTATATCCATTTCTTATTGCTGAGGGAATGATAAGGCGATGGCCAGAAGGAAACAACTTGTACTCGGTGTGCAGAAAAATGGTGAAAAAAGTTTAGAAATGATTTATCTTGGTCTCATTTTTTTACATCACAAAAACCTGGCATTTGAACAGGGGTGTGTAGACTTTTTATATCCACTGTATGTAATGCAATAGTCAACATGTGACAATATCAGATCACGGCCAAATTACAGTAACAATATTGCATCATACGGCCTCTAGCAATTCCCACCCCCGCAAGACGACATAGAAACCACGTTTGTGTAATGAAGCTAACTCACTAGCAGCCCTGCAGTGGGTCTGTGGGTTCCAGTGGTCACTGGGAAATGTCATTAATATGACTGGAGCTCGAGCTGGGGGGTAGCATCATTCTAGAAAGGTCTGGTACTCACGTAGGTGGAGAACCTCCCGGCACCAATATTAAAGGGGTCATTGCCTGAAAACAATTGTGGTTTTGTAAGTTTAACTTTAACAAATGCGTCCATTGCTCCCATGATTATCGATAAAAACATCAGACGCTCACTTCTCTTCCAAAACCACAGCCTTTATCTTGTTTTTCTCTCCACGAAGCTGTTTTGACTCTTCCCAGTTTTTTCCTGTCTGTCAAGAAATGAGAAACGCCACTAAAAGTTAAATGTCGTTTGTCTTGATACCGTCCCTCTGCTCTATTATTAGCCAGCCTAACTCTCCATCATGCAGATGAGCAGTGAGTTGAAGCCATTTTCAGAGCTAACAGTGGGACTCAGAAGCTTGTGCCAAGCTCCTGTTTAAACTGTTATTTTCTTAGATTTTAGTCACCCTAATAAACATCCCCGTTTCTAACTGGTTTGCCAATCCACACTCAATTTATCTAGCATCATTCTGGCTTGTTTTGTTATATTTTCACTGTGATTTTACATTAAACTGTTCGCACTAGTGTGCTAGGTGGTCTGAGTTGATCAATGCACCCAGACACAGCTCGCCATGGCGAGGAAAAGGTGATGGACAAGCCGTCTGGATCCGGCCTGTTTTGACCACCATTTTCTATAAATTCTATTCACCCCTACTGGAATCCGTGTTTATCTAATAACGTATTTCATTCTAGAGGTTATTTTAGCTTAAAGTTATCGTCTTAGCTGTGAACCAAGGCAGTCACAAGGCAGCTAGATGAAGCTAGCAGTTTCATTCACAAACATGTTTCTAGTCCTCCAGGGACTGGTGATATCCTGTTGACTACCGAACCACACCACCCCGCCCACCACTGAACCTTTATTTCATTCATTCTTTGAGACAAATTTCTGTTGGTTGGCTCTGAAGCAGGCAGCTAATATTACCCAGGATTTCCACTGACTCCGGATCCGGTCTGTTATGGTTGTAATCTGGTCTCCGCAGCAAATACGTCCCATTCAAATTTATGTTCTAATCCCCACCTGGTCTGGACCACTGTGGATCAAATCTGGCTTGTCGGATTCGGATTGCTAATGAAACACAAAGAGTCTATTTTTGATGGATGCCAGATCCAATGTGCAAGAAAAACCTGCCGTAGCTACTGTATTTAATAACTGTTTGTTCATCAAAAACAATGGCTGTTATTTTCTGAGATCTACTCCTGCACCACGGTGTCAGAAACTTAACAGAGTTACAAATTAACAGGCTACTCATTATCGGAGCACACAAATCCAGGTGGAGAGCCGGTACATCACACTTCCTTGTTGTTATCACGTGATTGCAGTTGGTCCTTCTCTGGTCTGTCTCAAGATCTCATGTTATTCTGTATAATGCATGCTGCTTCAAAACACAAATGGCGCTGGTAGGGATGGACTCAAGGCTCCGTCCGCAATGCATCAGCAGCAGAATGCATCCGGAGTCCGTGTAAATCCAGGGTTGGCAATCAAGACATAACAGGGAGGGTGGAGCTGAATGCAGTCGGAGATTTTACTGAAACCAGCTGTTCTCAGAAAGTCTGGAAAAAAATGCTGCACTAATTAAATAATTAAAGAAAAGTCAAGCAGAATATGTCAGAAACATTTCCTTAAGACGTGTGAGCTGTTAAAATGTGGAAAAAAGTCAAATCAATGTGCAAAAAGCACTGAAAACCTGAAATGTTCCTCATATGGCCCTTTTAAAAGTGGCAGCGGGCACACCTTGGATATTGACAGGAGAGGATATATATATATAGCGCAGTAAAATCATTCTCAATGAGAAGCCACTTTCTAACTGCCATTTCCATAAAAGCACTTTGTGACCCTCTTGATCCATTGCTGATGATCATTTCAAGCACCAAACTGAAGTTTGACTGATGAGCACCTATTACACCATCAAACCTATACAGCAATTACAAAAAGCACTTGAGGATTCATCACACCACCACATTTTTCCCCCAGTAAATAATTTGAGGCAAATGGCACATGGCTGCATGCTCTGGGTCCAATGGTTACATGACATGTGTGTGTGTGTGTGTGGGGGGGGGGGGGCTCTGTTGTGCTGCTGGAGGCTACACACAGCGATAAGTAGCTGTGAGGGTCAGTGGCTGACCGCCATGTTTTAGTGTCTAAATGTGGCAGATTTTTCTATATGGGATCACTGTGACTCCAGCCCTCGAGCTCCAACTCTGAGCATCAACGTCACCCCCTGCTGCGCACTTTACTTCACCAACATGCCCTTACATGTTTTCACTCAGTGCCAGTTCAAAAATAAAGTGATGCTCACAGGCAGTAGGCGATTTGTTGTTTTTCCAACAAGGGGGATGGAGAGCAGTCACCAGTTTAGGGTACAAACATATAAATGTAAATTAAGTAGAGATTTGTAAGAATAAAGGTACAAGGATATGATAAGAGATGCCAATTTACATATAAAGTGCAAATTACAATTTTATTACACAGAATACAAATTTAACCAGTAACCAAATGAGGGCTGCAAATTTACAAGGAAAAAACTGCAAATTTTTGAGAAAAAAGTTGCAAATTTATATGAAAAAAAAAGAAAATTTACAGGAAAAAGTCACAAATTTATGAGAAAAGTTCTAAATTTCTGAGAAAAAAAGTCAACATTTTTGAGGAAAAAGTTGCAAATTTATTGCTGGTAAAATGACATGATTGCTGTCTTTCTCACACTTCTTTATCTGCTTGCTTCACACACTACACTGCAGAGTTTAGTTTACACCCTATAATTGATTTGTTGAAATCAGTTAGAATCAGCTCTGCACACAGCTGAGCCGCCACATAAGCGGAAAATGTATTACAGATACAATGAGGGAAAGCCCCTCCCTCTCGCATGAGGGAGTGGTTAAGCTTATAAAAACTATAGGGCTCAATGTTTGGGTAACACTCTCTTGGGTATTTCCTAAAGGACTGTGTTCCAGCACTGTTTGTAATTCTATCTCTCACTTTCAGTAAATAAGTGAAAGTATACTTTATCTCTCAGTCTGATTATTTGGCCATTGTATCAAAGAACTGGGGTTTAAGGTATTTTAGATTCAACATTATAATGAAAAAATGTCACAAATTTTTGAGAAAAACTTGTAAATTTAGGTGAAAAGATGAAAATTTACATGAATAGACAAATTTATGAGAAAAGTTGCAAATTTATGAGGAAAAGAGTCAATTTTGTTTTTAAGAAAAACTGAAAATTTGCAGGAAAAAAATGCAAATTTACATGAAAAAAGATGAAAATTTGTGAGAAGTTGTAAATTTATGGGAGTAAAAAGTCAAATTGTTTGAAGAAAAACTGAAAATTTACAGGAAAAAAATGCAAATTTACAAGAAAAAAGTTGCAAATTTAAGAGAAAAAAATGCAAATTAATGCAAAAATACTGAAAATTTACAGGAAAAAGAAATTTATGAGAAAAAAAAATCAACATTTTCGAGAAAAAAAATTGTGAATTTATGAGGGGAAAATATTACAATTTTTGAGGAAAAATGTTACTAATCTACGAGAAAAAATTGCAAATTTTTCAAAAATGTCACAAATTTTTGAGGAAAAAGTCACAAATAAGAAAAGAAGCTGCAGTTTTATAAGAAAAAAGTCACAAATCTGAGAAAAAGTTACAAATCTATGAGAAAAAAAATGCAAATTTACAAGGAAAAATTGTAAATGTTTGAAATCTATGAGAAAAATGTTATGAGACAAAAAAAATCAAATTATGAGGAAATTAGAAAAGCACTTAGAGAGCGCATACCTCCGCCAAGGCTCCTTCCGTCCATCATAGATCACCTCCAAACTGTAATGGGTTCATGTACAGGCCACGAGCCAGTTCTGCTGAAAACTGCAGCAAAGCCTGTCCAGTAGTTTTGGAGGATTCCGGCTAACACTCTGTGAGAAGATAAGAGCCTTGGTGGAGGTATGCATTCTGGGATCATCAATTTTTGTGTACCCCTGCTGTACAAATACAAACAAGGTCCTTGGTGTCGGAGCATCACCAAAATTTAATGGGTTCATCCTTGGCCCAAGGGCGACCTCTGGTGAAAATTTCACCAAAATCTGTTGAGTAGTTTTTGCGTAATCCTGCAAACAGACAGACAAACCACCCCATCAACCTCACCATTTACCTTCCGTCTTTTCTGCAGGGGTTGCCAGGTTTTTGCCATGTAACATCCAATATCATTACTCACTTTGTAAAAACAACTCACTGAAACTATCTGCCTCCTTGTCTGCACCTGGGTCTGTTAAAACTGAAATGTCAAACTAGAGTCACCAAGAACAAAACAGACAGGATTGAGAAAGATTTGTTTGCTTTTTCTCGCGTGCATAGACATGCAGCCATTTTGCCCAGCCTGACGGAGCACCTGAAAGCTAAAACAAATGGCTAAAGAGGGAGAATAGGCACCAGAGAGGATGGACAAATGGAGCAGAACTCCTTCCTCAGAATCAGCAGCAGAACATTCAGCTTCCCCCTTAAAGTATAAAAATGTACACGTGAAAAGTGAAGACACTTCCATAGCAGGTCATTCAATTTATAATAAATGCTCTGTATATATGATGGCATCCATCCTGCCACTTATCCAGGATCCAGGTTGTGGGGGCAGCAGTCCAAGCAGAGTAGCCCGGACTGCCGCCCAGTTCACACAGCACCATGATCCCTCCTGCAGTTGGTGGGCCCACTGGGCGGCAGATCCATGTGCCTCCTCTTGGTACACCGGGTCCTTGTTAATTTTTTCATAGAGAACCAATGGGCTGCTGTTAGTCTGGCCCCTCACCCAAGACCAGTTTGCTTCGCAAGACCCTATTAGGGGCAAATAGCCCCCAACAACACAGTTCCTGTGATCACTGGGGCACACAAACTCCTCTACCACGATAAGGTGGCGACCCACAGAGGGGAACATACTGTAACTTGTCTTTCAGTTAAGCTACAGTCACAAAGATTCTTATGAATGATGGGTTTGTAAGAATCTCCCAGTTCCTACGAATTCTGGAGTTAGCAAACATTCATGGAGGGGGACATAGTTTCTTATGGCTGCTGTTCAAGTCGCAAGAGCAACTTGAGGCATTCTTGAGAAATGAGGTGCTTTTCTGTCGAATGATGGCCCTAGACTTCTTACGTTCTTCGTAAGGGTGCCTTGGAATCTTCCTACAGCATACTTGCTACCATCTTATGAAAATTTTTGTGCAACTCACGGCACTCTCAGGTCATTGGTAGGAAGATCTTACGGCTTTTGCCAGCACAAATGTCGCACAAATGACATACTTCCACCTTATGAGCACCTCACTACTGCCTTATGCACGCTATATGAATCTCCATACGAATCCCCATTTCAAACGACTGCTGTAAAGGGCCCTCAAGAATAACTTAAGGTGTTCTTGAGGTGTACTTACGGCCAACATCTTGCGTAGTTCCTATGTTGTTCCTATGGCATTTGTACAGCTGCTCTACGATGAGGGGTTTTCATGGTGCGTTCAAAAAAAATCTTGAACAAGATCATCAACCGTCCTGGAGAGAAGGACAAACGGAAGGAGCCGTGGGATGTGCTAAGCTAATGTGCTAAGCTAATGCTATCGCTATAGCTAACACCATAGCTAGTCGTAGCACCTAACACCGATACAAAGGAGCGACTCTGTCCCCGGTTCAGCTCACTGACCCAGCATCGGCCCGGTAGATGACGGCTGAGCCTCCCGCGCAGATTCTTAGAATCTTGTGATTGCGGCTTGCCGGAGGAACTAACCGAGGCAACAGTTGGACGGGAGCTGGATCGGAGTTCAACTACAGCGGTGGTAGGAGACGGGGACCAGTGGAGGAGCAGCCGGGGCCCCAGCTGGATAAGAGCCGGATCAGAGCTCAGTCTTCTACTGAGGAAGATGGGAGTAGGTGGCGGGGCTCAGCGGAGGAACTACTGGGACCCCAGCTGGACAGGAGCAAGATCGGAGTTCAACTACAGCGGTGGTGGGCAGCGGGGCTCGGTGGAGGAGCTGCTGGCACCCCGGCTGGACAGGAGCTTAATTGCAGCGGCGGTAAGCAACGGGACTAGCAGCGGAGGGGGCTAGCTGAGGCCCAGCTGGATTCGAGGTCGGTCTGATCGGATACCGGCGACACCAGCAGAGATTGTTTCATTATCAACAGGTCAGTAAAAATGCCACCAAAGAAGGAGGAAACGGAAGAGATTAAAAAATCTCTGAACTTCATGTCAGAAGAACTGACCAAAGTGGCCAATCAACAGCTTAAACTATTAGGGCTAATGGAAGAAGTCCGAGAATTGAAGTTAACAATTAAGGGAAAAGACAAAAAAATTGCAGACTTGGAACGACACACTGAGGATCTTGAACAATATTCTCGTATGGATGATCTAATTATAAGTGGACTAGACATTAAATACCAATCATATGCCAATGTTACAGCAGGAAAGAGAGGTCAGGAGGCTCCCCTAAGTGAATCAGTCTCCCTGGAAAACCAAGTGCTTCAGTTCCTTGAAAGCAGAAATATAAAGGTTGAAGTAAATGCAATTTTAGCCTGACATACTTTACCCAGAAAAGATAATAAAACAAAGAAATCAATTGTGATGCGTTTTGTGAACAGAAGGGTAAAGAATGGCATACTGAGGTAGGCCAGAAAGCTACAGGGAACAGAAGTTTACCTAAATGAACATTTAACAAAGGCTAATGCTGAAACAGCACGGCAAGCACGGATGCTGAAAAGACAAAACAAGATACAAGCAGCATGGACAAGAAACTGTAGAGTTTGGATCAAACTAAATGGAACACCTGAGGAAGCAAAGGCCATAATAATCAGAGATCTCACTGACTTAAATAAATATAGATGAACATTGATTAAGAAAATTAAGAGACTATGATAATCCATATCCACACACATGGCAAGAATAGTTCTTTTGTGACATACCATGTCAATGTACTTAAAAAAAAAAATCAAAGACTAAACAAAACAAAAAAACTTATGACTCACTTGAGTAGACATCAATTATCCCCAGTTGGAGGAAGTCATTTGACACAGAGTGAGGAAATTCAAACTCTGAAAATATGCCATTATGCTGAACATAAACTACAAGAGATGGAGAATGATATTGATCCTGATAACCACTTTTTCAATAATATTCATAATCATTGTGAATATTATACTGAAAAGCAATTCAAAAGTCAAGTGCAATTAGATGGTAAACTATCAATAATACACTTCAACAGCAGAAGTCTTAACAAAAACTTTCCACAGATTCAGGACTATTTAAAACAGCTAGACAGAAAATTTACAGCTATCCCAGTCTCTGAAACTTGGCTTAATGAAGAGCAGGCTCCTCTGATGGCAATAGAGGAATATCAGATGTTTCATATTAACAGATCTCAAAAAAAGGCTGGTGGTGTTGCACTGTATATTGATGACCTGTATAGGTGTAAGCTTGTAAATGGAATGTCCTTTGCACTACCAGGGATCTTGGAATGTGTTACTGTTGAGACTGACCAAGATAAAACAAAAAATCTAATTATAAGTTGTATATATAGAACGCCGGGAACTTGCATTGAGACATTCAGAGATAAATTAGTCGAGCTGTACAATAATATTACTAGTAAGAAAATGGTTGTAATTTGTGGAGATTTCAATATTGATTTACTTAATCAATTTCAACAAAATGTAATTACAGAGTTCATGAATTCTATGTACAGGATGAGTCTATATCCCACAATAACACATCCCAGTAGAATCACAGTTCACACTGCTACACTTATTGACAACCTGTTTGTTAATATTATTGATAAGAAAATAGAAAGTGGATTATTGATAAATGATATAAGTGACCATTTGCCAACCTTTGCACTTATCCATGGCCACACGGGGGGCCAATACAGAAAAAAAACTTTAAAATCTTTCAGATACAAATCACAAAATGCAATCACTTCTTTTAAAGAAGACTTGCTGAAGCAGGACTGGACAAAAGTCTATGTATCAGATGTAAATGAAGCCTATGACACATTCATGAACATTGTAACCACTCTTTATGAAAAAAATTGTCCATTAGTAAAGAAAAAGCTTAAACATAAATTTGTCGACAAGCCATTGTTAACCAAAGGATTACAAAAGGTGTGTAAAAAGAAAAATTCATTATACAAAGTTTTTCTAAAAAAAAAGGACAAAAGAAGCAGAGCAGCAGTATAAAACACACAAAAATATGTTAACATATATAATGAGATGTAGTAAAAGAGACTATTACAGTAAAGAACTAGAGAAAAACAGATACAGTATTAAAAATACATGGACAATACTTAATATTCTCGGAAATAAAAACAAATACAAGCTACCCAACCAATCTTAAAAAAAAAAAAAAAAGACAGAGTGTGAATGCAGTCTCACCTGCAGATGAATTTAATAACTTTTTTGTTAACATTGGTCCTAATTTAGCTTGAGAAATACCCATTACGGCACCTACAGGTGATACAATAAGCAAAAACATTGCTATAAAAGACTCCATTTTCATAAAGAACACAGATGAGAGAGAGGTCATTGAAATTGTTAAATCGTTTAAAAGTAAAACATCTAAGGATTGTGATGGTGTTGACATGCTCTTAGTCAAAACTATCATTGAATGCTTAGTGAAACCACTGACGTATATTTGTAACCTGTCTCTCCAAACAGGTATATTTCCCAATGCAATGGAAATAGCTAAAGTAATTCCGATATACAAAACGGGTGACAGAGGGGAATTTTCAAACTATAGACCAATTTCACTATTGCCACAATTTTCCAAGATACTTGAAAAAATGTTCTGTGAGAGAACTGACAACTTCATACTGAAGAATAATTTATTGTGTGAGCAGCAATATGGGTTCAGACACAAGAGGACAACTGCATTTGCTCTAATGGAATTTATAGAAAAAATATCAACTGCAATTGAAAATAAAGAGTATTCAGTTGGGGTATTCCTGGATCCTAAAAAAGGATTTGATACAGTGGATCAAAATTTATTATTAAAGAAACTACAAAATTGTGGTATTAGGGGGGTAGCACTGTCCTGGTTATGTAGTTACTTAAAGAATAGATATCAGTATGTATGTGTTGGTAACAAAAATTCACAGTTACTGAAAGTTACTTGTGGAGTCCCACAGGGTTCAGTTTTGGGGCCACTGTTATTCAATATGTATATAAATGATATATGTAAAGTTTTGGAAAAATGGATTTAATATTGTTTGCTGATGACACTAATTTATTATGCAATGGAAACAATTTGGAACAACTTTTGGACACACTAAGAAAGGAATTAGGAAAGCTTAAACTGTGGTTTGATTCAAACAAATTAACGCTCAATTTAAGTAAGACAAAATTTATAGTTTTAACAACCATCACAACAACTTAGTATCTAAACTCAGTGTAAATAGTGTAGAGATTGAAAGGGTATCCGAAACTAAATTTCTTGGAGTATAATTGATAATAAACTGTGTTGGAAGTCACATATTAATTATATTAAAGGTAAAATATCTTAATCAATTGCAATACTACACAGAGTGAAATATTTGGTGAATCAACCCACATTACATAATTTGTATCATTCATTAATACTCTCATACATGACATATTGTACTGAAGTATGGGGAAATACATATAAAACAAACATATATCCAATCTTTATGCTTCAGAAGAGAGCTATTAGAATAATAAATAAAGCTGCTTACAGGGAACCAACAAACCCACTTTTTCTTAAATTAAAAGCTCTCAAGTTGAAAGATCTGGTTGACTTTAAAACTGCAGTAATAATGTTTAAAGTGAAGAATCTATCACTGCCCGCAAATATCCAAAAGTTGTTCCAAATAAGGGAGAAACAATATCATTTCAGAGGAACATGTACAGTATATTTCAAAAACCTTCAGTGAGAACTACCACCAAGCAACACTGTCTCAGTGCAAGGAGTCAGATCGTGGAACGCTTTTGGACCTGAATTAAAATCATGTACAATGCTTGGACAATTTAAACAAAAACTAAAGGAAGAAATACTCCAAACATATATAAAAGATGGCATGTAAAATCACATAAGGATTGTCATATCCAGTCTGTGTTGTGTTGTTGCTTAATTTTTTGTCACGTTTTGTCTTAGCTTTGTTCTGAATTGTAATCACTCTTGTTTTGTTTTTCTTTTGGATTCTTGGATGGAATATGGGTGGGCAATATAAGTTGCGGCTTCAGCCATCACCCATTTCGAATAACTTATGCTGAACTGTATAATCAGAGGAGTTATTGTTTAATTTGACCTTGTAAGTCGTTTTTTTTTCCTTTGTTGTATTATTCTGTTCCTTTCATTTAATCTTTACTTTTAATCTATCCGAAATAAAGATTCATTCATTCATTCATTCATTCATTCATCCTGGCCACGAACTTAGGAATGGTCTATGAACACTCGATTCTCCTACGGCCGCCTTAAGAAGGCCGTATGAAATGGTCCAACAATTGTTTGTACAGTGTTCACAGCTGTTCATAAAGGGATTTGTGACTGTAGCTTTAAATAGCATATTTTCAGTTATTGCATATCTTCTGTTGCATATGTTATAAAGGGTTACATATGTAAATATCTTATTTTACTAGCTGATCAAACCAAAGTAACACTGGACTTGCTCCTGTTGTACATTACGAACACTGGTAGTGTGTAGTGCTGGGTGACTAACCAAAAAACCTAGAAACAGTGTTTGGAACATATAACCAATATAATCCCCCTCATGGATCGTCACCTTATCGTGGTGGGGGGGTTTGCGTGCCCCAGTGATCCCAGGAGCTATGTTGTCCGGGGCAATTTGCCTCTGATAGGGTCTCCCAAGACAAACTGGTCCTGGGTGAAGGGCCAGACGAAGAACGATCCAACAGACTCTCATGATAAATTGTATATCAAGGATTCAGTGTACCCCGCCCGGTATGGGGTTACCGGGGCCCCACCCTGGAGCCAGGCCTGGGGGAGGGGCTCGAAGGCTAGCGTCTGGTGGCCGGGTTTCCACCCATGGGACCCGGCCGGGCTCAGCCCGAAGGAGTTACATGGGTCCGCCCTCCAGTAGGTTCACCACCTGCAGGAGGGATCATGGAAGTCCGGTGCTATGTGGATTAGGTGGCAGTCAAAGGCGGAGACCTTGGCGGACTGATCCCAAGCTTTCTAAACTGGCTTTTGGTACGTGGAATGTCACCTCTCTGGTGGGGAAGGAGCCTGAGCTGGTGTACGAGATTGAGCGATACCGGCTAGATATAGTTGGCCTCACCTCAACACACAGCTCCGGTTCCGGAACCAGTCTCCTGGAGAGGGGCTGGAGCTTGGCCTTTTCTGGAGTTGCCCCGGGCGAGAGGCGACGAGCAGGGGTAGGTATTCTTGTATCGCCCCACCTTGCTGCCTCTATATTGGAGTTTTCCCCGGTGGACGAAAGGGTTGCTTCCCTGCGCCTTCGGGTTGGGAAACGGGTCCTGACCATCATTTGTGCCTATGCACCAAATGATGTTTCAGAGTACCCACCCTTTTTGGAGTCTGTGACTGGGGTGCTGGAGGGTGCTCCTCCTGGAGACTCCATTGTCCTACTGGGGGACTTCAATGCGCACGTGGGCAACGACAGTGAAACCTGGAGGGGGGTGATTGGGAGGAACGGCCTGCCCGATCTGAACCCGAGTGGTGTTCAGTTATTGGACTTCTGTGCTAACCACAGTCTGTCTATAACGAACACCATGTTCAAGCATAAGGGTGTCCATATGTGCACCTGGCACCAGGACACCCTAGGTCGCAGGTCGATGATCGATTTTGTTATCGTATCATCAGACCTGCGACCGTATGTCTTGGACACCCGAGTAAAGAGAGGTGCAGAGCTGTCAACTGATCACCACCTGGTGGTGAGTTGGATCCGATGGCAGGGGAGGAAGCCATTCAGACCTGGTAGACCCAAACGTATAGTGAGGGTGTGCTGGGAGCGTCTGGCTGAGGCCCCTGTCCGGGAGGTCTTCAACTCCCACCTCCGGAAGAACTTCAACCACATTCCGAGGGAGTCTGGAGACATGGAGTCTGAATGGGCCATGTTCTCCACCTCTGTTGTTGAAGCGGCAGCCCAGAGCTGCGGCCGCAAGGTGGCCGGTGCATCTCGTGGTGGCAACCCCCGAACCAAGTGGTGGACACCAGTGGTGAGGGGGGCCATTAAGCTGAAGAAGGAGTCCTATCAAGCTTGGTTGGCTTGTGGGACTCCCGAAGCAGCTGAGGTGTACCGGCAGGCCAAGCGGAGTGCAGCTCGGGTGGTTGCTGAAGCAAAAACCCGGGTATGGGAGGAGTTCGGTGAGGCCATGGAACAAGACTTTCGGTCGGCTTCAAAGAGATTCTGGCAAACTGTTCGGCGGCTCAGGAGGGGAAAGCAGCTCCCCGTCCACACTGTGTATGGTGCGGATGGGACACTGTTGACTTCAACTGGGGATATCGTCGGGCGGTGGAAGGAATACTTCGAGGATCTCCTCAATCCCACTGATACGCCTTCCACAGAGGAAGCAGGGTTTGGGGACGAGGGGGATGACTCGCCTATCACAGGGGCTGAGGTCGCCAAGGTGGTTAAAAATCTCCTTGGTGGCCGGGCCCCGGGGGTGGACGAGATTCGCCCCGAGTACCTCAAGGCCCTGGATGTTGTTGGGTTGTCATGGTTGACACGCCTCTGCAACATTGCGTGGAGGTCGGGGGCAGTGCCTTTGGCATGGCAAACCGGGGTGGTGGTTCCTCTCTTCAAAAAAGGGGACCGGAGGGTGTGCTCCAACTTTAGAGGGATCACACTCCTCAGCCTCCCTGGGAAGGTCTATGCCAAGGTATTGGAGAGGAGAGTCCGGCCGTTGGTCGAACCTCGGATTCAGGAGGAGCAATGTGGTTTTCGTCCTGGCCGTGGCACATCGGACCAGCTCTTTACCCTCTCGAGAATTCTTGAGGGTTCGTGGGAGTTTGCCCAACCAGTTTACATGTGTTTTGTGGACTTGGAGAAGGCATTTGACCGCGTCCCTCGTGGATTTTTGTGGGGGGTGCTTCGGGAGTATGGGGTATCGGGCTTGTTGTTACGAGCTATTCGGTCTCTGTACGACCGTTGTGAGAGTTTAGTTCGCATTGCCAACACTCGGTTGGAGTCATTCCCAGTGAGAGTTGGACTCCGCCAGGGCTGCCCTTTGTCACCGGTCCTGTTCATAATTTTTATGGACAGGATTTCTAGGCGCAGCCAGGGAATGGAGGGTGTCATGCTTGGTGACCACAGGATCTCATCTCTGTTGTTTGCAGATGATGTTGTCCTGTTGGCTTCATCCAGCAATGACCTACAGCTCTTGCTGGGACGGTTTGCCGCTGAGTGTGAAGCGGCTGGGATGAGAATCAGCACCTCCAAGTCCGAGTCCATGGTCCTCAGCCGGAAAAAGGTGGATTGTCCTCTCCGGGTTGGGGACAGGCTCCTGCCCCAAGTGGAGGAGTTTAAGTATCTTGGGGTCTTGTTCACGAGTGAGGGGAAAATGGAGCGAGAGATCGACAGACGGATTGGAGCAGCATCTGCAGTGATGCGGACGTTGTACCGGTCTGTTGTGGTGAAGAGGGAGCTTAGTTCTAAGGCAAAGCTGTCGATTTACCAGTCAATCTACGTTCCTACTCTCACCTATGGTCACGAGCTTTGGGTAATGACCGAAAGAACGAGATCGCGGATACAAGCGGCTGAAATGAGCTTTCTCCGTAGGATTGCTGGACTCACCCTCAGAGATAGGGTGAGGAGCTCAGTCATCCGGGAGAGGCTCAGAGTAGAACCGCTGCTCCTCCACATTGAAAGGAGTCAGTTGAGGTGGTATGGGCATCTGATTAGGATGCCTCCTGGACGCCTCCCACTTGAGGTGTTTCAGGCACGTCCCACTGGGAGGAGACCCCGGGGCAGACCCAGGACTCGGTGGAGAGACTATGTCTCCCAGCTAGTCTGGGAACGCCTTGGTATCCCCTCTGAAGAGCTGGAGCAGGTGGCTGGGGAGAGGGAAGTCTGGGCTTCTCTGCTTGAACTGCTGCCTCCGCGACCCGGACCTCCGGAAAAGCGGTAGAAGATGGATGGATGGATGGATGGAACCAATATAATCTTGCTCAGGTCAGTTTTTCCGCTCTCCTTGCTGTGCGTGTGTATGAGAGCTTTCATGTACCGCCCCTTTAAAACATCATCTGCTTGTGCGGTCATGTGACTCAGCAGCGACTACTTGGAAGCAGTAGAACACAGTGGAAAAATTAAAGCAGCTTGTACTGAAAAGAAATGTGGTGTCTTTCCACATACTATGTGGTGACTGACTTTTTATTTCATCTGAAGATGGCAAGAAAAAGTGAGCAAAGTGCGCAAAATGCAACACGGAAATATGCTGAAGCTAAGTCACTGTTAGCCATTAACGACTTTTCATATCAGCTCAACTGTTTTACAGTGGGAATGGATGACACACAAAAGTGACGACACATGACACACAAAAGCAGAGGTTGGATTTGCCAGCCCGATCAGAGACTCGTAATGCCTCTGTGGAGATAATATATTGTGGTGGCATAAAGGACTCCCTCAATGCAGCAAACAAGCTAACTAGCTGCTGGTGCGAGTCACACGACCTACAAAACCTCAATAGGTATGTGTATAAATTAGTGGTGTCACTTTAATTGCAGATTTACTAATGTGTTGCGCCATCACAAAACCCTGTTTTGGCGTAAAAAAACTGCTGTTGAGATTTACTAAAGGACGTAGGGCAAAATTAGTGGTGGAAAGGTGTGGACTCAATTTTGCGCCTGGCCTCATTGTATATATATTTGTATATATACAAATATATATACAATTTGTGTGTCATGTCAACACACAAATTTGAAGGAGTATTTAAATGACTGGCGCAAGGTGATTTACTAAGGTTTGTGGTTGTCAGTCTCTTGCTAAATGCATCAGGATTTAACACCTAAAAAAAGCTTGTCTTAATTTATCTGCGCCTGACATGATAGCGATTGTTGGTGCCAAGACACTGGTGAGAACCAAGGGCATGTAGCCGAAGAAACAGAAGCTTTTCTCTGTGTGTGACTTTATTTGGCATGACAGAAGAACAGATTATACGAATATCAATGGTCTCACAGAGATCGGTGTTATGCTGAACTGGACATCAGCCGGCATTTTTTTTAATTTCATTTGTTTATACTGTATATAGCCTACTACATGAATTTGTATCCATAAAATATTATATAGGAGCCCTTCGTACCTGCAGTGGACATCCAGATGGTGTCAGCCAATAGTGACTTTTTTTCTCTTTTCTGCAGAGGTTCAGACTTGGACTGGAGTTTTCCTCTCCTACCAGCTCCTCCTCGCTCTTGAAGCAAAATCTTCCACATTGTCAATTTTCTTCATATTTTTCTCTATCTATATTTCTATATTTACAGTATTTCTTTTTGCTGTGCATAAAACGGTAACGGTCAGTTCCCTCTTCTCTCTATTTCTCTCTCCCAGTTTAGGATACACAATATAGGAGGACAACAACAATGAGATTATTAACAAAAAGAGCACACAGATCGATAGAAACGTCCCCCGAAATTGCAACACCGTAACTCAATGGCATTTATAAAAAGTTGTGAACTGGGAAACCTGTGCATTCTGTTAAAACGAAGTTATTCACATAATAAAACCCCAGAGTCTCCATCAGACCATCTTGACGGTTCTAGTGTTAATAAAATAAACACGTTGGTCAAATAATCAATTTATTCATGAGTAGTCCTTTATTAAATTAGATACTTCATTTATACATATTAAACAAAAGAGTCTGCCATGTTAAGTGAAAATCAAGATTTTGAAATATAACAAACAAAAATAAACTATTGTAGTTGGGTTTGCGCTTAAACAAATGCTTAAAAAAAGCTTTATATATTATGGTCCTCTGAATTGGCTATGTCTGTGCTGATGACCCACTTCCTCATCAGGTGTGCCTGCTCACAATTTTGCTGTGCTTTTGGTGGATGGGTGGGCATTACTGAAATGAAGTGACTGCATCTGTGTTCATAATTTTGTGTGTTGCTAGTAGATCACTGGCAAAAATTGGCCACTCTCTGAGGCGCTCTGCCTAAATTGCGCAGTCACTAATTTGTGATGCCTTAGTAAATCTGCCCCTTAGCGTGATGTGATTCTGAAGAAGTGAGCTGCCCTGTCATCTAAATGCTATTTATTGCGATTATAAGTGACACCAGTAGTATAAATACAAATATTTAATTTAGTTACATGTGTGTGAAATGGCAACAGGTCCGTTCTTTATTGTGTTATTCTCATTTATGACAAAACCACTGCAGTGATATATTCATTGATACCACACTCCTGTGTAATATTGCTTAACTGTGAGCCTTGTCAGTATACTATACGTGAGATGAAGAAAGGAGGAAAAAATAAACCGACATGAAGATTTCAGTTAAACACAATGTTGATTTAAGGTCAAATCGCTCAGTCAATTCTAATCAAGGTTATAATTGTGTTTAATACTGCTTGTATAAAACAGTTCTACAAACTCCAGTTATTACTTGACAGAAGGAAGAAACAGCAGGCTATGATTTGTTAATTTAATCAGTTATTTCAATTATTTGACTCCAAGAAAAATAGCTCTGACTGCACCTGTACTGTTGCTAAGCAACACAAACAATGAGCATGTTCCTGCGTGCTAGCTAACTTTCTGCTTTACAATTACTTTGTAATGTAATGCACTCGATGCGTTTGTGTTTTTTGATTATATGTATGTTTCCATACATTGTGCAACCAGAGCTTTATGTATCTGCATATTGAAGTTGTTTTGATGGCATGTGTGAATCTGGTGAGTCTGCTCCACCAATTCCTTCTCTTAATGGATGATCTCCAGTAATACACTTAAATCATTTAAAGCAGTTTGAAGCTCATGTTGTTTGCCTTACTTCAGTTTATTTCCATAAAAATGTTAGTCATTTCAAGGTAGTTCATTACAATGTTGCATTTTTATGCTGGGATCATTTCAGCAAGCTTGAGCATTTTAAAACCGTAACATTATTTCCACAACCATGTGCTCTGTTGTCTGACATGAGCCACATTTCCTCTGCAGGAACTAGGATCTAATTTTGCAGGAACTCTACCGGCGGTGTGTCTCCACTTCAGGAACTCACGGGGGCAGTGACTCGATGCTGCCTGGATATAACGCTGCATCCTAACAGAAACGAAACAGAAGCCAACAAGAAGCACCAAAAACTCACCAGGAAAAGATCATAGAGAAGACGATCTAATGCTGCCATGACTGTGGACAGGAAGGTTTATAATATGCGGCCCTGCAGCTGAAGCACCAGGAGTGCAAAAGCTGTTGAGCGGCGCGGCACCAGACCCGCCGCTCATCAAACAGCAATGGCGGCAAGTCAGTCCATAAGCATTCCACTCTAGATTTATGTTGTACATAATCACTTCTGTGATTTTCATATATTTTAAACACATTTTAATTTGCCACTGTTACGCCCTCCTTTGTTTTCTTTCCATGCTCACTCAGAGCTTCTCAGCTGTCTCCACTCTGCTGTTGATTGCCCAGGTTAATGAGGCCACACCTGGTTTCACTTGGCAATCAGCAGCAGGACAATATAAGCTGAGGAAAAAATCGGCTCTGAGCGAGCGTGTTGCCACCAGTCAGGTAACATCTCTGGGTATTTGCAGAATTTCAGTTTATGGTGTGTGGAAGTTTTCTTTTATTTCCCTCTTTAGTTTTTTGTTCGTTTTATTTACCATTTTGCCCCATTTTAGTTAGTGACGGCCAGATGGGGCTTTCTTGAAGCCTTGAAACTTTTCATCAAACTGGTTCATATGGATGAAAACTCATGTGAAACTCCATTTGCTCTACTAAGCCATCTACTGGACAAAAAATAGACAACATGCAGATTTTTACAAAGGCATTATTGGTTTGATGTGTATTTTTTCATTTCAATAAATGTACTGTCTTTTAAGAAATATCAATGATCATAAGGGGAAAAAAGGAAATAATAAAACTGGGGTGACTACAGTGAATGCGCTCGCGTTACTCAGTGTGCTTGTGCTACCTACCCATTTTTATTATGAAATACTAACTTTTCAAACAGTCTTTGGATTAAGGTGATTTTTTTGATTATTTCACCAGCTTTTGAGAATACTGTCTCATAGGGCACAGAGGATGTAGGCGAGTAATTTTTAATCGCAGGAAATGTATATAAATAGACACACCGAAAAAGAAACATGGCGTGAACATGAAAAAAGATCAATCTGTAGTACACAATCTCAGCTTCTCACACTGTGTGCTGCAATGTGTCTAGTTTTGGATGTGTGCATATTTATACATATTTCCTGCAGTTAAAAGTGACCATGGGTCTTTTTCACCATCAACTCAAGGTCCGTAGTTGAAGCAGGCAGCAAAAACATAATACTGAGGACACAGCAAAATCACACTAAACAAAGACTCAAACCCACAACCTTCAGCACCAGAGAGCAACATTCTACACATGCGCTACAATGGCATGCTATGTAAAGGCACTAAATTAGAAGGTGTTGACTGACTACATTTAATTCATTAGATTTGGAAAGATACCATAGAACGCTTAACGCATCAGGCAGAAATTAATGAAAGTTCTTGAATAAAGAAGCTCATTGGAATCCTTTGTGGCTGACAAATATAATTTAAGAAACAAGTTAATATCAAAATCGTAGAAAAATGCTTCCACAGTAAACACACATTATTTCTACATCATCAGTACACGCCTCGATACACGCTTTGCAAAATATTTCCTAGATTACTCTGCACACACTCCAAAGCTGCAGCGCTGGAAGTCTCATCACTAATTCTAGTTAAAACTCTAAATTGTCACAGTTGCCTATTCCTTCCCCTTTAAACCGGCTACTGTTACTTCCCATCATTCCCTACTTCCACCTGGGAAATGTAACAATTTGGGGGATGAATCATGGTCAAAACCGTCAAGTGATTACATCACAAAAAAACCCTCTGGGGACCAATGGAAACCAACTCCCACAACGGAGGCATGATGGGCGACAGGACCAGACATAGGAATGCCCCTTACCAAAGCTCCTCTAACTGGAAATTTGTCTACAGTTCTTGCAGTGGAAACAGAATTTTGTTTAAAGGGGTCATTAACTGAAAAATGGTGTTTGTAGGTTTTAACTGTCTGAAATGCGTATACTGACCATGTAATTATCCCAAAAAATATCAAAACAGTGTATTCTCTTTAAAAAACACACAGCCGACTTCCGGTTATGGCTGCCACGTAGGACGGACGTGTCTCGCTCTGCTCTGCTCCTGGAGAAAAAAAATCGGCAAATAACTCTCTCATTTGGGACAGAACGTATCCCAGCATTTGGGCGAGGATATGTCGGCGAAGCCTAAGGCTGGAAAACCAGGAAAAGGAAAAAGCGAGCCGCCGAAACAGTCCAAATTAACGGACTTTCAGGTCTGTGACGCAGCAAACAAAACTCCATATATGGCGGAGGAGGCTGGCGGCGGTGCGATGTCTGTGGGGAATGGCGCAGATGCGCTGATGGCTGCCATGAGTTCAATGAGAGCGGACTTTTCCTCTAGATTTGATGGGATTATGACAGCGTTGGAAGGAATAAGAAAGGAATTGGGTGACTGTGTAGAACGAACGGCGCAGATGGAGCTCCGTCTCGCTAGTGCTGAAGATGACGTCACCCGTCTTCAATTAAAGGTGCGCACTTTGGAAAAAAAAAATAAATCTCTGGAAGATAATATTTTGGATTTGGAATCTCGGTCGAGACAGAATAATTTGAGGCTGGTGGGTCTTCCAGAGGAATCAGAAGGTCGGGACGTATGTTCCTTTCTGGAAAAGTGGATTCCGGAGGTGCTGGGCAGCGAGGAGTTGCAATCAGCAGTGGTTCTGGAAAAAGCACATCGTATTGGCCCACGGAGAGACAAGGGACCGCCGAGGACCTTAATTATGAAGTTTCTTAGCAACAGAGACAGGATGAAGATCTTCAACGCTGCACGTGCTAAAGGAGAGATTAAACACCAGGACCAGCAGGTGCGGTTCTACCCAGATTTGGCCACAGGAATCCAGCAATTGAGGAAGCAGTTTGATCCCATACGTAAGGAGCTGCGCAACCTTGGGATTCGTCATGGTGTAATCTATCCTGCGAGACTGCTGACCACGTATGAGGGCAGAACCCACATCTTCAAGACCCCAGAGGAGGCGCAGGAGTTCATCAAGAAGATCAAAGAAGAAGAAGAGACTGGTGGGAGCTAAGCATGAACAAAATATAAGGTAGAATAATTAAGCATTTGCACAGGCATCTGACTGACTTGAAGTAAATAGTAAGTTTACAAAATATAGATTGTATTATATATTAAAAAAACAAAACAAAAACAAAACAAACAAAAAAAAAAACTATGATGTACAAAGTTGTTAAAAATTTTGGAGTTAAGTTGGAAAACTACAGAGGAGAGTTAATGTTACGTCATTAAAAGCAGTAGAGTCAGGGTGATTGGGAGGATGAAGAAGGAGTGGCTTAGGCTGTTCCCCGTGGGTGTGGAACGGTCGATGGCTATATCGGGAGACAGAATTTTTCTTTTGATTTTGGGGGGTTTGCCACAAGTGTGGGAAGGGGAAATTTGTTTGTGTGTAGTTTGTAGGATGAATGTTCAACCACTCATGTTTTTGCTTCTCTGTATGAGCATGTTTACACTGCAAGGTAATCCCAAACTCTCTATTGATCATAAACCAAAGTGTTAATCTTAATTTAACTTCATGGAATTGCAGAGGTCTACAAAATTTAAAAAAACTTAAACAAGTTATAAATAAAATAAAGGACATGGGTTCAAGAATTGTGTTTTTACAAGAAACTCATCTGATAGAGGAGGATGTTAAAAGAATTAGGAGTAGATGGCAGGGAAGTGTATTCACCTCTTCATTTTCATCCCGAGCCAGGGGAGTTATGACTCTCATACATAAATCAGTTCCTTTTCAGGTGAAAAATGTAATTGGAGACAAATTTGGAAGATATGTAATCATTCAAGGTTCTTTGCTATTAGAAAATATAAATCTTGTGAACTTATATGGTCCCAATATAGATGATCAGAAGTTCTTTGCTAATTTATTTCTCATCTTATCATCACTTACAGGGCAACATATAATAGCAGGGGATTTTAATTGTACATTGAATCCAGGTGTGGATAGATCAACAGGACTGGATTGTACGCACATTGGATGTAGGATGACTATTAATCATTTTATGAAAGAATTGAGATTGTTAGATATATGGAGAGAAATGAAACCACAAGTTAAAGCCTATTCTTGTTATTCCAGTACCTACAAGACATTCTCACGTATTGATTATTTTTTGATTTCCACAGAATTAAGGTCCAAGATTCAAAACTGCTTTTATGATAACATCGTGATTTCTGATCATGCACCCTGTTGTCTAATATATGTAGATAAAAAATTGACAAAGGAATCAGGTAGATGGCAATTTCAGCATAAATGGCTTCAGGATGAGGAATTTGTCAAGTATATAGAAAAACAGATAGACGAGTTCTTTGACATCAATACTACACAAACATCAGCATGTGTAAAGTGGGAGGCTTTCAAAGCTTTTATTAGGGGACATATTATTAGTTATACAGGATCAAAATCTAAGAAGACTCGAGAGGAGAGAGCTAAATTGGAACATAAAATAAAAAGTCTTCAGGAAAAAGTGTATGCAGGAAGTGACCCAAGGTTGGAGAATGAATTACTGATTTTGAGAGCTGAATACGACAAAAAATCAGCGAATAGAGCTGCCTCGAGTCTTCTAAGATTGAAACAATCTTTTTATGAACAAGGTGAAAAATCAGGAAAATTATTAGCATGGCAGATTAAACAATTGGAAATTAAAACACCAATTACCAGTATTATAAGTAATGGACAGGTAGTTATAGATCCTTTAGAAATTAATAGAGCCTTTAGAGATTACTATGAAAAATTATATGATACCAAAAATGAACCTGATTTAACAAAACTAAATGGGTTTTTGAACGAACTATCTATACCGTGTATTCCAAATGAAAACAGGGAGATATTGGAGTCTAAAATTAGTCAAGAAGAAGTTGGGCTAGCCATTGATAATATGAAATCAGGAAAAAGTGCAGGACCAGATGGTCTTCCAGTTGACCTTTATAAAAAATTCAAGAATAAATTAATAAAACCTTTTTTGGAAATGGTTTTAGAAGCATTTCAAAATAATAATTTACCATCATACATAAATAATGCCTTAATTATACTGCTGCCAAAACCAGGTAAGCCCTCTAATAAATGTGAAAATATGAGACCAATAAGCCTATTAAACGCCGACCTTAAGATAATCTGTAAAATTTTAGCAAGACGAATACAAGAAATTTTACCAAATATTATTAATCGAGATCAGAATGGCTTTATAAAGGGTAGACAAGGCTTCCATAATGTAAGAAGACTATTTAATATTATTTATTTTAATAAAGAAGCACCGGATACAGCTCTCCTATCATTGGACGCCAAAAAGGCCTTTGATAGAGTTGAATGGCCCTTTCTTTTTGAAGTCCTACAAAGGTTTGGACTTGGAAATAATTTCATAAAATGGGTTCAAATAATATACAATAATGCTACAGCAGAAATCCTAACAAATAACAATATTTCAAAACCAATAAAAATCAATAGAGGTTGTCGACAAGGCTGTCCACTTTCACCTTTACCGTTTACTATGGCAATTGAACCTTTAGCGATAGCGATACGTTTACATTCACAAATATATGGAATTAAAGTTGGACCAACAGAACATAAAATCTCCCTGTACGCCGATGATATAATTTTGTTTATGTCAAATCTAAAAAAATCAATTCCAACCTTGTTGAATTTAATAAAGAATTTTGGGGAAATATCAGGATATAAAATAAATAAAACTAAATCTTCAATATTAATGCTAAATGAGACCCAGAGAAATTACCCAGCCCCTGAGGCAAATCAATTCAATGTTGTAAATCAGTTTAAATATTTAGGAATCCAAATTATGCCTAAGCTAGAATCAGTCGCCAGTGTCAACTATGAAGCCTTAATGTCAGATATCAATGAGTTAACTCAGAGATGGATGTCACTACCAATGTCGATGATCGGGAGAATCAATATACTTAAAAGTAATATTTTACCTAAAATACTTTATTTATTTCAATACATTCCCTTATCACCACCTTTAGATCTATTCTCAAGAATAAAAAAAAAGTTAGTGGAATTTATATGGAACAACAGGAGGGCTAGATTACGTTTGTCTTTATTATATTTACCATTTGATCGTGGAGGTCTGAAATGTCCAAATTTTATGTTGTATACTGGTGAACATAATATGTATACTAATATATTGGATTGTCTAGACTAAACAGTGGAGCATTGTTGAAGACTTGATTTTGTTGGTGGTTGTTGGTGTTTTTAGGGCATTTTTTTTTTTTTTTTTTTTTTTTGGTAGTACTTTAGTGTTAGTGTTTGATTGTTTGTATCATGTTTGTTAAAAAAAAAAAAAAAAAAAAAGGTTCAATAAAGATATTGTGGAAAAAAAAAAAACACACAGCCTTTATCTCATTTCTCTCTCCCAGAAACGTCAGAAACATTTTTGACTCTACTGAGTAAATTGTATACGTCATGATTTGACAAAGCCAACTCACCGCCGTCTTTAAAGTGCTGAGGACACGTTTTTGACTTCCTCTAATTTTTCAACACATAATACAATATGACAAAAGAGGTTGGTCTGTGCAGTTCTAAGTCAAACAGGCTTTTTTTTCCCACGCGAATATCCAACGTTTTCATGAGCGCCACGTCACCAATTACGTCAGTGGCTGGAAAACCGTGCTGTCATGTAGTCACATCATCGACAGAACACAGCGCTTGTCTGCTCATTGTCCACACAGGATGGAAGCGGTTGAAAACATCGACGATGGTTCCAGCACATTTAGTCTGGAATTGGTTTGTGTTGTCCAATCTTCTGACAATTATAGTTCAGAAGAACTGGATGATAATGAAGAATCTGGGGGCATCAGACCGTATAGGTTTGAGCCGTGCCAAGCGGGCATCGTGCCAAGCGAGTCACACTCTGAGAGTGACGGTGGAGAGGCAGACATGCCCGCCGCAGCAGCAGCGACAAACACACGGCAGGGGAACACCGAGTGTTATTCTTTTGTTACAGATATTGCAACAAATTATTTGTTCATAAATATAATTTATTTAAACCCGATTTTTCAATAAAATCATAGCAGTGTATTCTCTGTGGCTCAGGCATCGGGTTTATTATGGATTCTATTTTGAGCTCTTGTTGTTTTGGTTTTGTGCATGTGTTTTATGTGCGTTTTGACCCACTTTCAGGTGGGCACTGTCCAAGATTCGCCGGTCCATCCACGTGCCCTCTCTTTGACAGTCAGCTGTTCATGGTTTCTGTGCATCATCTGCCGTGTTGTCAGCCAACCAATATTGCCAACACTATCACGACATGTTAGCCACTCCACACAGCCGTGGTTCTGTTGCGCCCCTTGAAGCGATGTCGGCCCTGGGTCGCAACCATGGTTAACATGTTTCCTCTCCATGTTCGCTGGACGATGTCAGCCCCGAACGCCAACTGTAAGTGTTTCTGTTTATTTTTGTAAGTCTTCACCTTTTTGGGAACTGTTGTCATCATTCTTATGTTCAATACATGTGCTGTGGTGAATTCTACGAGTAAATCCATTCATCATGACCCTCCGTGCGCTCTTACGCAGGGCATGGATGAAATAACGGTTCACCACAGCACATTTAATACAGAAAGACAGACAATTCCCTAAAAGGTGAAGACGTACAAAAAACACAAACACACTTACTGATGGTGTTCAAGGGCCGGCATCGCCCAGAGAACGAATGAGAGGAGACGTGTTAGCCACAGGTGCATCCCAGAGCCGACATCACTTCAAGGATGCACAAGAACCACAGCGAACATGGAGTGACTAACACATCGTGAGAGTGCTGAAAATACTGGCAGACTAACAGCACAGATGACTGGCGAACAGCCGCGAAGTACACACACTGCTGGCGAGGGTGTGATGAAAAGCACCTGGGTGAGGACCGGGAAACACGATTAGCGGGAGGGGAATCAGCTGTTGATTATAAGAGAGGGGACATGGCCGGACCGGCAAGAGTCAGCATGCGATCAGAGAAAGTAGGTCAAAGCTGCATGTAAATCCATTAATCCTTCCCCTCCTCGGGCGCTCCTCCTGCATAAAAGCGCACGAGGAGCGCACGAGGAGCGCACGAGGAGGCTTATGACAGTTGGAGCTGAAGCGTGTGATGTGGTCTTTCATGCCTGCTGTTTATCTAAGCCTGCAACACAACGCGAAGGTACAGCTGTAAAATTAAAACAAGAAACCAGAGAAACTGTGAGCTACAAAGCTGCTGTCATTCCAGTCAACAACACCGGAGTCCGTTCTCCCACTTACATCATGGGGGTGTCACCCTTAATTCGGGGGGCGGCACCACAGTCCAGTCAGCAGTTGCGGTTTTTTGATGGTAACTAGTATATGCAGGTGCTGTAGTAAATATTATATTGATCATAGACAATGACTTTTGGGTTTACACAACATCCTAAAAAATGTCAAAATTGTGTCATTAGCCCTTTAAGACCTGCCCACTGCTCTATTATTGGCCTGCCTAGCTGTCTGTCATGCAGATGGAAGGGGTGCTAAAGGTAGCCTATTAAGCCGGATTCATGCTACACCTCTGCTGTCTGCGTACATGCAACCGGAAACCTCGTGTGACAAAATTTGTGTCATCGTCTTCAGTCTGCTAGTGTCCGAAGTGCTCAACTGTGGACAACCACGTGCAGACCAAATTTTGTGACTACGTCGCCTGCCCACGACTTGAACGCATTGACAGTGCATGCGCAAGACTGAACGTCCCATTCATGAGGTGGCGGTATCAACACAGCATATAAAGACAAAGTAGATGAAGAAGACAACGAGGTGGTGGAAAATGAGTATAAACATACTTTTTGTAATTCTGCTGCAGAATATAGTAACAGCAGCTCCTCTTCCTCTCAGTGACGGTTAAACAACGCCATTGTTATTGATGTGCGTTGCTCTCCCGTTTCTTTGTTGGTGAAAATCCTGGCGCGTCAGCACATTGGCGCTACTTATAGGACGGGAGTGAAACTACAAATGATGGTTGTTCGTATGCATCAACTGCTTGGCTTGGGTAGATGAAAAAAGTGAGCATGTACAGCACCGCGTGTGTGCCGGGCTTGTCCAAAGCGCACGTGGACCCAAGTTGGACTAGAGGGGAAATGCAGCATGAATAACGCTTTAGCCTCTGAGCTATTAGCCCCCAGCTAACACTGGTAGCAGGAGCGTCGCACCAACCGTGGCTGATATTATTTTCCTCAGATCTTTGTCACAATAATAACCATCCCTGTTAACACCTGGTTCACCAGTCCACAATATACCTCTCATCATTGTGGTCCATCTCCCAATAATTACGCCGTGATTCCACAGCAAATCATCAACACCGGCGCACAAGTTGCGGCAACTCACTGCCTGTTCGTTCTGCCCAAACAGATTTTGGGCAGAACAAAAACTATTCCACCTGGACAGTTTTCGTGAGATGCAATACGGTCCGTGCAATCTGTGGTCATCTTATTTAATCCTGGGTGCTCTGTCATGATTTTCCCCTCTGGGCAGAGAGAAACAGACCCACGCGCCAACTGCAGTTTGTGGCATTTATTAATTGGACCAGTACTGTTTACATTATACACGCTGCCTTTGGGAGACATTATGAAGAAGCCCTCTATTCATTTTCATTGTTACGCTGATGACACTCAATTATATTTATCCATCAACCCAGATGATCCCAGCCATTTGGGTTCACTCCAGGAATGTCTTAAGGATATTAAAACCTGGATGAACTACAACTTTCTATTGCTGAATACAGATAAAACTGAAGTCATTGTTCTTGGCCGCAAACATGCTAGAAGTATTCTTTCTAGTAAGGTAACAACACTAGATGGCATTGCACTGGCTTCTAAGTTTTCCGTTAGGAATCTTGGAGTTGTCTTTGACCAAGATATGTTTTTTTAATTCTCATATACAGCAAACCATTAAGACTGCCTTCTTCCAGCTGCGTAATATTTCTAAAATTAGGTCCATCTTGTCTCATAAAGATGCAGAGAAACTTGTCCACGCCTTTATTACCTTGAGGCTAGACTGTTGTAATTCACTTTTATCAGGTTGTCCTAATAAGTCCATAAAGTTTCTCCAACTCATTCAAAATGCAGCTGCACATATCCTGACGAGAACAGGGAGAAGAAATCACATTACCCCAGTATTAGCTTCTTTACATTGGTTCCCAATAAAATATAGAACTGAATTCAAGATATTGCTCCTAACTTATAAAGCCCTTAATGGTATGACTCCATCTTACCTGCAAGAACTCATAGTTCCCTGTCATCCAACCAGAGCTCTGCACTCCCAAAACTCCAAACTACTGGTGGTCCCCAAGGTCTCCAGAAGTAGACTGGGAGGTAGAGCTTTCAGTTATCAAGCTCCCCTCCTGTGGACCCATCTTCCCAGTTCAGTTCAGAAGGCAGACACTCTCTCTTTATTCAAGAGTAAGTTGAAATCTTTTCTCTTTGAATAGGCCTATAGTTAAAAATGTTGCCAGGCCTTCACTCGCATGTGCACCCTAACCCAGCTTGATACTGGAATGTCTGTCTTTGAATGTTAATGTTGAATTGTTTTTGTTACGTTTGTTTGGAATGTAGCTACTGCCAGACCTCCTACTTTTTACCTCTTTTTTCAACCCAGCCGGTCGAGGCGGATGGTCGTCCTCTATGAGCTATGGTTTCGCTCGAGGTTTCTGCCCGTTAAAGAGAAGTTTTTCCTCGCCTGTGTCACCGCAGTGCTTGCTCTTAGGGGTCTCTGCTGGGTTCTATAAATTTGAGAGCATGGCCTAAACCCACTCTTTTTTTGTAAAGTGCCTTGAGATAACCTGTGTTGTGATTTGGCGCTATATAAATAAAACTGAATTGACTTGAATTAACAAAAAAACACACACAAAGTTCCAAAGGTGCACCAAAGCAAAAATCCAAGCACAGATAATCAGGTAAGTTTTTTTTTTTTTGATTTTGTATACTTTATTGATCCCCAGGGGGGAAATTGAGGGCATCCTCCAGGATGGATGAAGCAGCCACGGTGTGGCACTATCCCTTAACCATTCACACACACATTCACATCTAGGGCCACTTTAGAGTCTCCAATTAACCTAACCTGCATGTTTTTGGTCTGTGGGAGGAAACTGGAGAAATCCCGGAGTAAACCCACGCAGATACGGGGAGAACATGCAAACTCCACACAGATCACTGTTGGTCAGGGGCTGGGATCAAACCAGGGATCCCATGGCCAAGGGTGAGTTGCTGTGCTGCCGCGGTGCTAACCACTGCGCCATCGCACCGCTTACACGCAGGAATGAATTCAGAATAAACTCACCAGAGCAGGGCTAGGGCTCTGGTGGCGAGGAGGAAGAGGAATCTTAATACTGCCGCGACAAGAAATGAAAATGCAGTCCTTAAGTATGGTCAGAACAAATAGCACAAGTGATGACAGGTGTGGGGTCACATGAGCGGGCAAAAAGGTAACACTGGCTATGTTTACATGGACACAAGTAACCGGATTAAAAGCCTGATCGGAATAAAAATGCTTCATGTAAACACGCCAATCTGAATATTTTGACCCGATCACGCTCATTCAGATCAAAATTTCATTCCGATTGAGATGGGTGGATTATGCCGATTGTTAATCCAAATGGTGCGCATGAAAACACTTATCCCGAAGGTTGGGCAGAAAATATGTTTACTGTGCATGTCTGTACACCAGCCGCACGTTGACGTGACGTATTTCCGCCTTAGCAGCAGCTAGCGGAAAACAGCGGGAGTAAAACAAAACTGGTCTGTATCGTCCTGCTGTCTCCCTCTGTTCGTCATATGCAGAAGTATGTACTTGTAGCTTCATTACAGAGACCAGCAGAAGCAAAAGTACAGTCTGAATAACACAATACAGGTCAATTTTGACACAAAGCGGGGCTTGCTAACACCGGAACTTGCTTCTTCTTCTACTATTTTTGGAATGCCGACGTGCACATGTCAAAATGATTTATTCTGTTCAAACGTGTGACACATGGAAACGCACGTTCTAATCGGATCAGCCTTTTCAGGATCCATGTAAACAGTAAAATTCTGATCTGAAATGCAATCAGATTGAAGAAATTTTGCCCATGTAACCGTGGCCAATGACTGATGATTAGGATCAGCTGGGAGAGATGAGAGAGGATCGGCTGGACTTGACAGCTGACAGGGCAACGCCCACACAGAACACAAAACCGGAAATGCCACCTGACAGCAGTCAACCGCGAGAAAGAGCACCACAGTACAAATATAAAGAATAAACATCACCAAATGCAGACTAATAAATAATTACGAAACATGGGCATAACAAAACTGAAACATAAACAGAAAAACAGAAAACGGTATGAGAATACCAAAACTCAAAAGGCACAAAATACAACAAATATATAAATACAGAGAAAAAGCCACGAGACTGAGCCTGGCGGAACCTCCAGAGCTCAGCTCGTGACATGCTCAAATCGGTTTGCTGGAGTATCACTGTCACACTATATTGACATTGGGACTGTAGATTGCATTTAATTATACACTGAAACAAGCTACCGTGAGGAATGAATCTCAAGTGAGCATGGTAAGCTAACTGGAAGTTAGCTGACCAAGGCTAATGGCGGCGCCATATTGGGTGTGTAATTCCCATTTTGACAGTTCCTGCAGCATTGTGATAACAGGATATACAAACCATTGTTCATTGTGCTTATTGTAATCATATACAAGCTACGTTATGGAATGCTATGAACACAAATACACACTCTGCATTCTGTAGTGCATGTACAGAGGAATAATAATTATTATTATATTTATTATCAGCACATCAAAATCAAAAGGGCATGAGCTGTTTAGTATGTTTTTTTTTATATTTTCTACTGGATTAGTAAATTTAAGCAACATTAATAAATAAAATATTAGGCTTAGGATGCTGTGTGTACTTAGCAACACTACATCAGTGTTGCCAAGTCTCACTCTTCTGTCACTCCAAAACGTGGAAAATATTGCCAATATCATGTTGACTCTCTTCTTTTTACACAATAAGAGCTCTCAAGGCAGCGCTGTCAAGCTACGGTCAAGTCTGACTGTCTTGGCAAGCAGACTGAACATGTCCTGAAACTTATTCTGAGGTAAAGAAGTGTATGTGGTGAAAAAAATAACTGTTTATGTGTGGCTATTGTGCCTATGCATGCTCACTCCACCCCCAGCTTTCCTGTTAAAAATCACAGTTAATGAGTTAATTAGTTTAAAAAAAGTTTAATCATGATTGATCACAGTGAATTTTTGCAAATGGTGCGATTAATTAGTTAAATTTTTTTTAATTGATTCCAAACACTAAAAAAGAGCAAAGAAAAATGTCACAGGGAACATTAATCAGTGTGTGAATGGGTGGACAGCAGGATCTGTAAAGCGCTTTGGTCATCAAGGGATGAGAATTAAAGTGCTATATAAGTGAATGCCATTTACCATTTACCATTAATGTTTATAAATGACCTATATCTTGTAGGCGCCTTCGTCTTGTACACCAGGGAATGTGTTTTTGTTTGCATAAATTGTGACTGGGTTTGTTATTAATAAATACTTATGAAATGCATATTACACATGTAAAAAAAAACTGCAGTAGGGTAAATCAACATAAAAGCCCTAAAACCTCAGAGATAAATGACACTAAGCAGCCTTGGATATGAATTACAACAGAAATATCAGAGCTCACAGCAGTTTATGTGCAGAAGACAGAAAAATATATTTGAATATATACATTTGAAATTTGATGGTAACTGCTACTGGGCGTTTACTATGGCTCAACTTACAGTAGGAACTCTTTTGATTAATGCAAACCGTCTTCCCTCTCTGAGCTAGAGGGTGAAAGGAATAAAGATCAGTATGGAGATGCAAAGCATGAACAATAGCAACCTGAGGTGAGAAATCCTAAGAAGAGCAATTTGAAGCTCTGCTTGCCAGGGTAATTGCATTCTGTTTCCTTATCTCTTCCCGTCTCCATAATTACCTGCTTTCTGTGTCTGACACTTTCCAGTAACACTGCTGTGACTCACTTTGTCCAATTTCACTGCAATTAATAAGTAGGACACAATAATCTTGTCATTTTTAGGACAAAATAGGATGGTAATGTTAAAGCAGTTAATAATGATCGGAGGGGTGAATATTTACTGTTGTTCTTCCTAAGTCCACTCTATGAGGACGGATGTAGGTAAAACAAAATTTAATGAAAATCACTCAGGGATGACTGATACAGAAAGTACGCAATCAATTCCTAGAAAGACTTTCTGAAAATGGGTCTCTGGCACACTTAAGACTCAATTATACAAATATTGATTTATAACAGCATGCTCAGCTTCCTCCGAGGTGTTATGAACTAAAGAGAGTCAGAGGAAATTTACACTTCCTTCCCTGAAAGATAGCAACCATGCACTTACCATCCCTGTTAAATGATAATTAAAACATGACACGATTCCCTCTGCCTTTGGTTTGATCTGCAGCCCATTTATAAATGAGCTCATATCCCAAACCTCAGTGAAATTACTGTGACAAATTCTAAAATGGTGATTATGTGATTGACATTGTACAAATGCACGGCTAACTGCCTAAACACCAGAGAGCTGATTTTCAGCAGAGTTCAGAGGGGATTCTAATGGGCTGTGTGTAACCATTCATTCATTCATTCATTCGTCTTCTTCCGCTTAATCCTTTTTGGGTCGCGGGGGGGCTGGAGCCTATCCCAGCATCTTTGGGCGAGAGGCAGGGTCCACCCTGGACAGATCGCCAGTCCATCACAGGGCCAACACAGAGAGACAGACAACCATTCATTCTCACGTTCATACCTAAGGACAAGTTAGAATCCCCAGTTTGATGCCAATTAACCTAACTTGATGTTTTTGGCATGTGGGAGGAAACTGGAGAAATCCTGGAGTAAACCCACGCAGACATGGGAAGAACATGCAAACTCCACACAGATCACTGTTGGTCGGGGGCTGGGATCGAACCCAGGATCCCCCGGCCAAGGGTGAGTTGCTGTGCTGCCGCAGTGCTAACCACTCTTCCACCGCGCCGCCCCATCAGGTTTTTTTTTTTGGAAGAATGTGTAAACTTCCAGAGATTGTATGAAAGTTACAACTACTGACATATCTAGGGATGGAGAGAGGAACGTTTGTTGATACCAGTTAAAGATATAGCCGCAAGCAGCCATCGTCAGGTTCCAGGCAGCTGCAGACAAGGCTGAGAGACATTTCAGTCTTTGTCAAGAATGAATGACTTCTGGCACATGAACAGAATTTTATGAAACTTGGGGTGCATCCCAATTCACCCCTTCACCCTACCCCTCTGTTTTGTGCATTCACTGTGAATGTGTAAAATGGATGGGTAGGGCTAAGGGGTGAATTGGGATGGACCCTTGGTGTTTCTAAAGAATACTGTTGTGATTGTGTGGGTGAAGTTTCATCAAGTTTGGATCACCACATCAGAAGATAAATCAGAAAATATATCCATCCATCCATCCATCCATCCATTTTCTACTGCTTTTCCGGAGGTCTGGGTCACAGAGGCAGCAGTTCAAGCAAAGAAGCCCAGACTTCCCTCTTCTGGCCACCTGCTCCAGCTCTTCAGAGAGGATACCAAGACGTTCCCAGGCCAGCTCGAAGGCGTAGTCTCTCCAGCGTGTCCTGGGTCTTCCCCGGGGTCTCCTTCCAGTGGGACGTGCCCAAAACACCTCAAGTGGGAGGAGTCCAGGAGGCATCCTGATCAGATGCCCAAACCACCTCAACTGGCTCCTTTCGATATGGAGGAGCAGTGGTTCTACTCTGAGCCTCACCCGAATGACTGAGCTCCTCACCCTGTCTTTAAGGGTGAGTCCAGCAATCCTGTGGAGAAAGCTCATTTCAACCGCTTGTATCCGCAATCTCATTTTTTCGGTCATTACCCAAAGCTCATGACCATAGGAATGTAGATTGACCGGTAAATCGATGGAGAGGACAATCCGCCTTTTTCCGGCTGAGCACCATGGACTCGGATTTGGAGGTGCTGATTCTCAGCCCAGCCACTTCACACTCAGTAGCAAACCCTCCCTGCAATGCCCTGTAGGGTGTTACTCAAAGCCAACAAGACAACATCATCTGCAAACAGCAGAGATGAGATTCTATGGTCCCCAAGCATAACACCCTCTAATCTTTGGCTGCGCCTAGATATCCTGCCTATAAAAATTATGAACAGGATCGGTGACAAAGGGCAGCCCTGGCAGAGTCCAACTCTCACTGGAGACGAGTTTGACTGGGTGTGGGCAATACGAACCAAACTCTTGCAACGGTCATATAGAGACTGGATAACAATGAGCCCGATACCCCATACTTCCGCAGCACCTCCCATAAGAAACCACGAACGATCAAATGCTTTCTCCAAGTCCACAAAACACATGTGGACAGGTTGGGCAAACTCCCCCAATTCCTTGAGGATTCTCGAGAGAGTAAAGAGCTGGTCCGATGTGCCATGGTCAGGACGAAAACCACATTGCTCCTCCTGAATCCGAGGTTCGACCAGCAAACTCTGGCATAGACCTTCCCAGGAAGACTGAGAAGTGTGATCCCTTACAGTTGGAACATACCCTCCCATCCCCCTTTTTAAAAAGGGGAACCACCACCCCGGTTTGCCATGATAAAGGCAGTGTCCCCGATCTCCACGCAATGTTGCAGAGGCGTGTCAACCATGACAGCCCTACAACATCCAGGTCCTTGAGGTACTCAGGGCGAACCTCGTCCACACTGTGTATGGTGTGGATGGGGCGCTGCTGACTTCGACTGGGGACATCGCCAGGCAGTGGAAGGAATAGTTTAAGGATTTCCTCAATCCCACTGACACACCTTCCACAGAGAAAGCAGGGCTTGAGGAAGGGGGGGACAACTTGCCCATGACAGGGGCTGATGTCGCCGAGGTGGTTAAAAACTCTTTGGTCACCAGAAAACATAAACCAAACAAAAACTGCATGATGCGCTAGCAACAGCCAACATCACGTCTTATATTTCTAGCCTCAAACTCATGATCCCGTGTGACTCCTGAACACGCTTAACATACTCTTCCTTGAAGAGTACCCTAAGTACATTTCTCTATCTACAACCCCACTTTCAATGAAGCTGGGACGGTGTATAAAACATACACTACCGTTCAAAAGTTTGGGGTCACCCAGACAATTATTTTGTGTTTTCCATGAAAAGTCACACTTATTTACCACCATGAGTTGTAAAATGAATAGAAAATATAGTCAAGACATTGACAAGGTTAGAAATAATGATTTGTATTCGAAATAATAATTTTTTCCTTCAAACTTTGCTTTCGTCAGAGAATCCTCCGTTTGCAGCAATTACAGCATTGCAGATCTAACATGATTGCACAAGGGTTTTCTAATCATCCATTAGCCTTCTGACGCAATGAGCAAACACATTGTACCATTAGAACACTGGAGTGATAGTTGCTGGAAATGGGCCTCTATACACCTATGAACATATTGCACCAAAAACCAGACATTTGCAGCTAGAATAGTCATTTAACACATTAGCAATGTATAGAGTGTATTTCTGATTAGTTTAAAGTTATCTCCATTGAAAAAAAGTGCTTTTCTTTCAAAAATAAGGAAATTTCTAAGTGACCCCAAACTTTTGAACGGTAGTGTAAATAAAAAAAAAACAGAATGATTTAAAAATCTTTTTCAACCTATACACTACAAATACACTACAAAGATATTTAATATTCAAAATGAAACTTTGTTTTTTGTAAATATTCACTCATTTTGAATTTGACACCTGCAACACATTTCAAAAAAGATGGGACAGGGTCATGTTTACCACTGTGTTACCTCACCTTTCCTTTTAGCAACACTCAAGCATTTAGGAAATGAGGACACTAACTATTATAGCTTTGTAGGTGGAATTGTTTCCCATTTTTGCTTGATGTACAACTTTAGTTGCTCAACAGTCCGAGGGCTCGTATTTTGTGCTTAATGGTCCACACATTTTCAGTGGGAGACAGGTCTGGACTCCAGGCAGACCAGTCTAGTACCCGCACTCTTTCACTGTGAAGCCACACTGTTGTAGCACGTGCAGAAAGTGGCTTGGCATTGTCTTGCTGACGTAAGCAGGTTCCTGAAAAAAGACGATTGGATGGCAGCATATGTTGCTCCAAAACCTGTATGTACCGTTCAACATTAATGGTGCGTAGATGATGAAATCCCAAAAACTTCTTATAACTGTACATTGAGAAATGTTCTTAAATTGTTGGACTCTTTGCCCACACAGTTGTTCACAAAGTGGTGAACTTCTCCCCATCCTTGCTTGTGAATGACTGAGCCTTTCAGGTATGTTCCTTTTATCTATCTATTGGTTTATTTGACAGGGACATTGTACATTAATTCATGTTACTGTAAAATTGACCAGAATTAGCCCAAATGGCTATTTTTCATCCACAGTCCCCGGACAGATGTTAAATTATCACCCTAAAAAACAAGGCAAGGTTACATTATTATTTACAAAAGATTTACGTCCACCCAATCATGGCACACACTTGTTTCAAATTCACCTGTAGAATGCTCCAAAAAGGTGGGTTTTTTTAAGCATTCCTCAACTTTCCCAGTCTTTTCTTGCCCCTGTCTCAGCTTTTTTGGAATGTGTTGCAGGCATCAAATTCAAAATGAGTGAACATTTGAAAAAAAAAACAAAACAAAACCCACAAAGTTTATCAGTTTGAACCTTAATTAGCATTTCAGCCCATTTCCCTTCGAAGCGCCTGAAAAAACATACCCAAACTAAATTCAAAGCTGTTCTTCAACCCCTTGCACCATCTTCATGGGGTTGGTCTCTTTAAAAAGAAAACACTCAAAATTTTTAGCAAAACAGTCAGAATCTGTCATGAACCGAGCCAGTGTTTCCTGTAGGCTCGGTTCTGACCGTTCTCTGTGGCTCGGGTATCGGGTGATTTATGTATTGCGTTATCTTTTGAGTTCTTGTTGTGTTTATGTCTTTGTTTCTTTTCTTTTCTGTGCCTGTAGCCACTGCTCTGGCCGGCGACTGTTGGGCAGCCTCTTTGACCTACATTCATGTGGGCGTTGTCTAACACTCGCCGGTCCAACCACGCCCCCTCTCTCTTGACAACCAGCTGATTCCTCTCCGGTGATTGTCATTCCCGTGCCTCGCCCTGGTGCGCCCAATTTGTGGTGCCAGCAATGCTTGTACTTAGGCGGCCTTTGCCAGTCAAGCATTGCTGGACCATTGTGCCAGTCATACAGATGTCAATCGCCGTATGACTGTCTGTGTCGATGAAGGATTGTGTATTGCTCGCTGGATTCTTGGACTAATTGGATTGCTCCTGTACTGTGAGGTAATCTGTTTGCGTTTCCCCGTGCAGTTGACTGCTATGCTTTGGCTGTTTAGCCCAGGTTTTGTCTCCAGCCAGTTGAGCCTCTTAGAGGTCTCCAAATTTCCCGAGCTAAGACATTAATTGTATTGTTTGTTTTTGTGGCCACTGTGCACTGTGGTCTGCCCACTGCACGTTATTGTGTTATGTCCTTTAGTGCACCCTGTTCCCTTTTTGTATGTCTTTATTTTTGAACTGTCAGCCCTTGTGTCTAATAAATGTGTTGTGGTGAAATCCTGCATGTAAATCCATTTTTCCTTCCCCTCCTCCATGCACTGCGTAAAAGTGCACGAGGAGGCTTGTGACAGAATCCCTGCAAGTGCTTCAGCCACTGAGTAACACTGATCTACACATACTAAGTTTGAAGAAAAATAAAGTTCACCTGGGTGTTTTTTTAGATACAAAAGCCTGAAAATAACATACAGCTGTTAGATACTGGCTGGAAAACACAATAAGAATGTAGAACCAAGTGCTATGAAGTTCAGGTAAAAAATTGTCAACAATCAGACAAGAAATGAACACATTACACACCTTTTTTCTCAGGCATCTTCAAACTGTGCCAAATGAAATCCCCTGTGATTCTTCAGCTAACAACCGGGTCAAGTAATTAATAATTTCTTCAATGTTCAGTGTTAATTTTAGCCATTTTTCAAAAAGGTGAGTGATGTTAAAACTCTTCTGCTTTGGATTCACGGACTGGTTTATGCTAGCTTTACACACAGGCTTTAGAGGGGGGGAGGGGGCTGAATGCCCCCTTGTGAGGTATCCCTGAATTCAGAAATTAGTTGGCTAAGCCACACGTCCATCATGTGCTTACTCTGATACAACTGGCTCGTTGTGTTCCCGTTAGCCATGAGGCTGGACCTTCATGGACCCTTATCGCTCATTGGGTTTCCACAGCTTTCAATCACAAAATGGAGGCTCTATTGGGTCAAATGAGCTGTCAATCACTTTGGGACACCCACCCCCATCTGGGGGGGCTTCCATTTCCGGTTCAACCTCACAGAAGTGATGTGTTTTTAGCATAAAAAGCTAACCGTTTTCGGCAAATTTTCAAACAAATGCCTCTATTTTATGGGCAGTTTTCCCCGTCGTCATCAAGATGGACAATAAATCTTACTCAGATGGATCTATAGGACCCTTTGCAATACAAATGGGCGTATTTGTGGAACGATCATTCATCCAGGGACTGCAAGGAAGCTCCTTTGGTGAGTCACTGGTTTGATTTCATGCTAACGCTAGCTGGTTAAAAGTTCTATTTAAATCCAGTGTTATTTTTTCTGAAATCTGTTTTAATAACTATATAGACAAAATTCTAAGCTTTCAAACGATGGAAGGCATGACTGCCTTCTGTAAGCATGTTTAGCACAATTCACTGTGTCGCAGCTGAGACTTTTAAACTGACATTTAAATACGCCAGCCCGCAACACATCCGAACGTTAAGAGGTTAAATATCTTGTCTTTGTAATGTATTAAATTAAATAAGATAAGATAAGATAAGATGAGCCTTTATTAGTCCCACAACGGGGAAATTCCAGGATTGCAACAGCACAGGGATAGCAACACTCAGAGCAACAATCAGAAGGCAAGAAAAAAAACAAGCAAGCAAGAGCAGCTAATATACATATGTACATATTACTATAAAATATATATATACACACACACACACACACACAGACACACAGTGCAGAGCATTGTAGCTGGATGGAATAAATATATGAATATATGAACACACAGTGCAGAGCATTGTAGCTAGATGGAATAAATATGTAAATATATAAACACCCACAGTACGGAGCATTGCAGCTAGGTGGAATAAATATGCAAGTATATAAACACACACAGTGCAGAGCAATGTAGCTAGATGGAATAATATGTAGATATATAAAAACACAGTGCGGAGCATTGTAGCTAGATGGAATAAATATATAGATATATAAATATAAACACACCCAGTGCTGAGCATTGTAGCTAGGTGGGATGAAACAGCATAACCGTCTATTTAGTTATCCTACATGGTATGATTATGTGCCCATACATATTCTCACCCTCCATAGCGACCGGTATGTTCCTAGTTGTATGCCGGAGAGGACCATTGTGTAAGTCTATTGCATCTTTTGCATCATTCCAAAAAAAAAAAAAAAAAAACTATTAGTTTGTTACGTCTTTTTGCTATCTCTGCGAGCAGCCCTGCTTAGGTTGTACAGTCTGACAGCCGTTGGTAGGAAGGACCTACGAAACCTCTCGGTTAAATATAGGTTAAAAAGGATTTATAAATCATTGTATTTAGTTTTTAATTGACATTTTACACAACTTCATTGGAATTGAGGTTGTACACTAGGGCTGTGAATCTTTCGAAGCCACACGATTCGATTTGATTTGGATTTTTGGGGTCATGATTCGATTCAGAATCTATGTTTGATTCAAAATGATTTTCAATTCACATTTGGCTCTCAGTTCAGTACAAAACCCACTAATCTCAGAAAAAAAGTCCACTGCACTGCAAACAATGCTGAGGTAAGCTTGAAAGCAGAGTACAGTGTGATGATGTTTTGGGAGTTTATACAGTATTTTTAAGAAATTACATCAACTGATTTGCAGTAAAATGCTGTTAAAAGAAAAAAGTAGGCTTAGGTTAGTAACTGCTTTTTTATTTATTGGAAACTTGTGAGTTTCAAAAATGAAATTGTACACAAGTGAAATAAATTTAGAAAATTTTCCTTTTCAGCATATCACAATTCCTAACAGCTTTTACACAGTGTGCAGGTTTGGTCGCCCTCCAGCATTCTAGAAATATAGGCTATTTGTTTAAAAATAAGGAGGAGGAGACCCAGGAGGAGATCCCGGGGCAGACCCAGGACACCCTGAAGAGACTACGTCTCCCAGCTGTCATGGGAACGTCTTGGTATCCTCTCTGAAGAGCTGGAGCAAGTGGCCGGGGAGAGGGAAGTCTGGGTTTCCCTGCTTCAGCTGCTGCCTCCGCAACCCAGACCTCTGGAAAAGCGATTGAAAATGGATGGATGGATTGATGGATTTAAAAACAAAAATAAATTCTATCACAAATACTTTGAACATCCATTTAAATAGCAGTGCTACCTGACTGTATGCAGTCAGTATACAGCTACCTATACAGTAACTTAATGCAATGAACAAATTCAATATGAACTGAATGCAATTGATGCATATGATACTCAAGTAACATTAATTTTAAACCTGCACAAATGTAAACTTAAGTATCTAAATTCTTCAGAGACTTAAAAAACAAATTAAAGTTATAACAAAATAAAGTGCAGTTACAAGATTTCATGATTTTTTTTTGCCCGTTCAGAATTTGCTGGGAGCTTGCTAAAGTGGTTCAGTGTGCGTCGTTCAGCAGGATGACCGACAACTTTTTCCACTTCTTTCAACTCTGGGTGATGGCGGTTAATGTGAGCCCCGGTGTTTGTGGTGTTACCAAAGTACTTGACTTTCGTTTTGCAAACTTTCATATTACATGTGTCATGTCTAGCGCTTTCTTTCCAGAATGTTGTAGAAACAAAAATGCACCCAGATACTTGCCTTCATTGAAGATGGGACTGGCTGAATTTCTTGCTGCTCCATTTTTTCTTTATTCCGACTGTCTCATTCAGCTGCTAGCTAGTAAGCTACTCTGCGTGGTTCTCTTGCATCGACAGCATCAGTGTGTAATTGTGTATCATGAAGCAGCAATACGTGTCACATGGCGGAACCCTGGCACCACCACAAAAAAAATAAAATAAATTCAATTCTTAATTTTTGTGAATCGATCCTGGATCATGTACAATGAGAATCTAGATTCTTATGTGAATCAATTTTTTTCCAACACCCCTATTGTACACCATGAGTATACCTCCAATATTCCTAGCCTTACTACCCTTCCATCTTGTTTCTTGTACACACAGTATATCTACATTCCTTCTCTCCATCATATCAGCCATCTTTCTCCCTTTACCAGTCATAGTCCCTACATTTAAAGTCCCTACTCTCACCTCCACACTTCCGCCTTACTTTTTCTCACTCTGCCTCCAAACACGGCGTTTCCCTCTCCTCCTCTTCCATCTTCAACCAGCAGTAGCCCAATTTCCACCAGCACCCTGTCGGTAAACAGTACCAGTGGCGGTTGTTGTTAACCCGGGACTCAACCAAATCGGTTGAGGCCCAGGTTACCTTAGCCAACCCTCGGATGCCCTTTCTGACACAACCCTCCCCACTTACCCAGGCTTGGGACCGGTGCTAGGAGCACACTGGCTTGTGCCCACCTGTAGCTCATGCTTATGTTAAAATGTAACTGAGACACTTGGTTAGTTTAAAAGCTGAAAACTATAACCTATATGATAAAATACAGTGAGCGAGAAACAAATGTTAATTTTACAAACACCGCTAAGGTTTCTCCCTAAAGCAAGTAGGGACACATTTTATCTTGAAAAGTTTCCACTGGAGGGGCACTTCACCATTAACTTAAAATCACCCTTTATTGTCATTCAACTGTACAACCAATCATGTACAGTAGAACGAGATTGTGTTTTACCTACAGTATCTACTGCGTTAATCACACACACCCCAAGTGTAGAATCAGAGGGCCGCTGCCATGCAAGGCGCCACCACAAATTTCCCTCCTCCATTCCATTATTGCTGAGCACCAAGCTGGACGGCAGGAAGTTCCACTTTTATATGGTCTTCGGCATGACCCGGCCGGGATTTGAACCCCTGCCTCCTGGGTGTGGGGCGGATGCTCTACCAACTGAGCCACCACTCCGGTTAACAAACACCTAACTGGGTACTTCATGCTTTCGAGGTACCCTATATAGTTCTGCAGTGCTTTTTCTGTATTGGAAAGAGCACTCTTTGGGAGAGTCCTGGAGGGGCAGCATGGAAATTACTTCATAACACCACCATTTCCATTGAAAGGGTATCTACAGGGCACCTTATATGGCTCAGGATCAGACTTTCTCCCCTAGAAGGGCACTTTAAAGACCTATCACCAGATTTATCCTCCAAAGGGCACACCATCATAAATCGTTGCATAATGGGCCATCATAAAGGGACCACCACCATTTCCCCATGTCAATAGGGAGCTTCCTCTGGTTTTACCCACTCTAAAGGGCACTTTAGTGCAGAGGTTGCATTAACTGAAAATTCTCCTTCATTTACAGATTTTTTTTTTTTTTTCAGCAATGACAGAAAAATCTGAAAGCTGTCTGTCATTTTGACAGATTTACACTGAGGGTGATCTAATGAAAATCGATTAAAATGGCAGATAATAAGTTAAGATAAGATACGATAAGATAAGCCTTTATTAGTCCCACAATGGGGAAATTCCAGGATTGCAACAGCACAGGGATAGCAACACTCAGAGCAACAATCAGAAGGCAAGAGAAAAACAAGAGCAGCGAGTGTATATATATATATATATATATATATATATATATATATACGTATATATATATATATATAGAGAGAGAGATAGAGAGAGAGAGAAAGAGAGACAGTGCGGAGTATTGTAGCTAGATGCAATAAATATGTAAATGTATAAACACAATAATATATAATAATGGATATATATAATAATACATAATAATGGATTATGACAGAATTTTTACAACCTTTGCCAGTTGGACATAACAAAAAAGTCTAGCACACCCACCTCTGTCAGTCTGCCAGTATTCATTTACACCAAATCGTATAAACTTACACAGCTGCCAGAAACAGGGAGTGAGATTCGTTATGTAAAAATTCTGTTCTGTGCTGAAACAGTAACTATTCATCAGTGTTTACTGGTATGGTAATATAGTACTTTTTTAAATATATAATTTTGCAGAATTAAGAAAAAATCTGAGGCTTTGTTATCAGAACTTGTCTCTGCCGAGCCCAGCACACTTTATCTTACTTCCATATAAACTTTCCCACCATGTCTAATAAACACCAGTATTATTGAATGTTAATGACTTGTGACTAGCTAACCCCACTGATTTAATTTTGGCAAAATAAATGTATATTCCTTCTCAAAAATACCTGCCTTATGATATGCCAGCAATTTATTATGGATTTTTTTCCCTGTCTAATGATGCCAAAAACCTGTTGCCTCTGCCACCTTCTAAAAACTGTTATACTTCTGCGCCAAAAAACTAAATGTGATCTTTGATGAAATATATGGGCTTCCCATATATTTGTGCACATGCAGCCAAGGGACAGAAAGCAGACATTTCTCCACTGAAATGTCGAGGAGTTGTGCAGTTTTACCCGTGTAGTGCTTTATAATCCAGCCAGGTAGATAGAGGGTGGTATACAAGGTAGAAAAAAGAAAAGAATGGGGCTAAAAAACAGGGCAGGTAGAGGGAAAAAAAATCATTTTTTTTTCTGGTACTTATCCTGTTTTACCCCTTTTGTTATTTTACCTCTTTTTTCTATAATTACTTTGTTTTTAACCCCCCCCCCCCCCATTTTTACTAGTACTTATAAAGAAATTATGTCAGGTGAAAGTTGAGGCATAACATAGCCTGTGCCTCAGTACTTTCAAAGATTTAAAGATTTTTATCTGTCAATACCTCTATACATACAGGACATACAGGAGAACTGAAATGCCATTTCTCTCTCTCTTAGTGGTGTGCAAAATATATAAGAAAAGAAGGAATAAGGACGAAAAACAACAACAGCAGTCTATGTACAATAATGCCACCCATAGTGCAAATAAAGATAAAAGATAAAACTCAGCAATCCTATACAGTGATCCCTCACTTATCGCGGTTAATGGGTTCCAGAACCGACCGCGAAAAGTGAAAAACCGCGAAGTAGCGTCACCCCTAATGACGCCATCCATAAATAATACGTACGTTCATTCTCCCACTCTCTCTCTCTCATATGATACGTGTGTGTGTGTACGTGTACATACATACGTAGATGTAAACAAAGTGTACATAAATATGTTTTTAGAACTCTTTTATTCTTATAACAAGATACGTAACTCAAGATGAAAATGATTTACTGCACAGGTTAATGAGAGCTTTACTGCTCTCTCAGGTGACGCCTCATCGTGAGGTGCTGGAGGCGCAGGATCATCAAGGGCAGCTTCCGATAGAGCTGAAGCTGCAGGAGGCGGCGTAGTGGCTCGACGGGAAGACTATTTCGCACAAAATGGCACAAGAGAACAGCAAAAAGTTCCACGCGGCGAGACTAAGTAACACGAGCGATAAAAAGCAATGAATGCGGTCTTCCTTCCCTTCATGGGTGCTTGGCAGGGAGAGGAGGTGGGTGAAACGTCTCGGCCAATCAGCTTGCGAGATTTCCGAGCCGAGCAAACACGAGAACAGCGAACAGAGAGTTGTGCTGCTCTCCGTGTTGACACCTGATGGTCTAATGTAGTCTCCCTGCCTTCTGCTAGCGCCCGCCCATTATTTCTCAATTTTGAATTTTTGATGAATATTTTTGAAAAATCCGCGATGCACTGAGGGCGCGAAAGGTGAAGCGCGAAGTAGCGAGGGATCACTGTATACAGAAAGGTAGACCAGTAATACTCGTAGTTGCAAGTTCAATGTGGTAGTGTAGGTGCAGACAGAGACAGATTGGACTGCACATGATCAATATTTCAATAACAGACAGACAGCAGCAGATATGGCATTTGTGCAAATGGCTGCAATAAGGTGCAGAGACATACAGCAGCAGATGTATTACTGTTGGTGTGCCAGTCTTTCCGTGCAAACAGCTGAGGTAGTTATTGTGCAGGTGAGTGTGTTACAGTCCGGGGGGGGGGGGGGGAGTTCAGGGTCCTCATGGCCTGGTGAACAAAGCTGTTTAGCGCTCTTGTGGAGTGGGCCCGGAGGCTCCGGTACCTTTTCCCCAAGGGCAGGGGGCTGAAGAGGGAGTGTGAGGGGTGGGAGGTGTCGCCTGCAATTTTGGTGGCTCTGCGGGTGAGGCGAGTGTGGTAGATGTTCAAGAGGGGGGGCAGAGGGGCACTGATGAGCTTGCTGACTGCTTTCACTGTATGCTGTAGTGTCTTCCGGCAGGAGGCGGTGCAGCTTTCATACCACACCGTGATGCAGCTGGTGAGGATGCTCTCAATGGTGCCCCGGTAGAATGAACACATGATGGGGGGTGGGACTCGTGCTCTCCTCAGTTTGCGGAGGATATAGAGGTGAGTTTGAGCCTTCTTTACTCACCAAGAAGCCACCTCTCCGGACAGTGCCAGCTTGTAGTTTGTTACCAACAATACTTTTTATTAGAATCATTAGGAAAACCGGCCCTCGCTGCAAATTGTGCTTTGATGTTGGCCTGTTCAGCTGCATTGTATGGGAATATGATGTATGTACCTGGGTGACAGCTGGATAATGCCATCCCACACAGCTGGCATAGCTCGGCTCAGTCTGCCAGCTCCCTCTGGCATGCCTATGTTTCCAGGAACCCCAGTGCACTGAGATGGGCAGCGCACAGCTTCTCGCCGTGTTGCACTCCAAGAGCGGCCATAGCTCTGAGCACAGTTCCACAAGGACTGCCCGTGGAAAACTAAACCGCATGACAAGCCTGTCATCATCCTGAGCCAGAAAATCTTTGTCTCTAAATACCTTTTCTATTCTCACTGCATTCAATGCTAACGCCATTGTTGTTAGAGGCATTTTCTGCACTTCTATGTGCTTGCTTTTATATCCACTCATCTAATTGTGCGCACTTGGATGTTTGTTTATCATGTGTGTCTGGTGTGTACAATAATTTTCATGTCATTTTCAGTCTCCCAACATCACCTCTAAGTGTCGCCAATGGACCAATAACAGTAGAAACATACATATGCCCACCATGAAGTTGGCATAGGGCTGCGCATATTTCCACGGTCATTTCAGTCTTGATACATGTGAAATTTTCCGTGGAAAAGGATGTACGCCATGTTTTTGTGTGTAAGTACCCTTTGTACATGAGGTCCCAGGAGAGGTCCTCAGAGATGTGCAACCCCAGGAATTTGGTGCTGCTCACCCTTTCCACAGCTGCTCTATCGATGATCATAGGGGGATGCTGTGTATGTCCTCTTCTAATGTCAACCACAATCACCTTGGTTTTTCTCATGTTCAGGAAGAGATTATTGTCTTTTCACCACTGGACCAGTTGGCTCACCTCCTTTCTGTAGCTGGCCTCTTCCTTGTTTGTGATGAGGCTCATCACTGTTGTGTCGTCCGTAAACTTGATGATGTGGGTGGTGCTGTAGGTTGGTACGCAGTCATGGGTCAACAGGGTGAAGAGCAGCGGGCTGAGCACACACCCTTGTGGGGCCCCTGTGATGGTCTAGGACAGTGATTCTCAACTGGTGGGTCACAACCCAAAAGTGGGTCGCGGATATGGCTGTGTTGTGAGACATGTATATGTTGGACACTGCATATGTGATTTAACCACGATGAAGGAGAGCCAGCCCCCTGCGGTGCGGAGCTACAGAGCCTGGACCCCCTGCGGAGGACAGGGGACAGAAGACTTCCTGACCACTGAGGCTCGAGAGGAGAGAAGGGGGAGTTATGTAAATAAAAGGCTAATGAATGTGAATAAAGAGATTTTGAGATAGATGTGTGATTTCCCCCGCGAGGGAAATGGTTTGATGTCAGAATGTTTAAATGAGAGAACTTTGGTGTGTTCACTCTCTTTGTTCGCTGCTCAGGAATGAGAGCAGACAGTGGAATGATTACTTGAATAAACTGGAATGAAAGGCAATTCGGTTTCGTTATTCAAGTCCCCCCACATTGGTGACTGACGACATTGAGAATGAACGAAGAAATTCTCAGGGTCCCGGACTCACAGCGCTCAGAGCTGGCAGGATAACCCACGGTCGTGGTTTCTGCAAGCAGAGTCGCAGTTCGCGCTCGCAGGAGTAACGGTGGATGACACTAAGTTCCACCATGTCATCGCTAAACTGGACAACAGCACAGCTCGGTGCGTGCAAAGCTTGGTGGAGCAGCCACCCGCGACCGACAGGTACGGCAAGCTGAAATCCACCCTCATCAAGTTTTTCACCCCCTCGGCTGAAGTGAGGGCGAGGAGGATCCTGTCTTTGCTAGACCAAGGTGGACACAGGCCGAGCGCCCTGATGGAGGAGATGATACAGCTGAGAGGGTTGGACAACGATGATTTCATTTTTCAGTTCATTTTCCTCTCCAACCTCCCGGCGCATGCGAGAAGCACGCTGGCAGGCAAAAAGTGTCACGCCCTGGAGGAGTTCCGGGAGCTGGCCCAGGAGGCAGATGGGATCCTGGACGCCTGCGGCGGGCAAGCAGCCACAGCGGCGACCCGAGACAGCGGGGAGCCAGAGGCGGCAGAACCAGACTGGCCGACGACGGTGGCAACACGGCCGCGACGAGGTGGAGCCAATAGCCCGGCGGCAGAGGCGCGGGCACGACACAGCGGAGAAGAAGATCTCTGCTTTTACCATCGGAGGTTCGCAGAGAAGGCACGCAGGTGTGTGCCGCCCTGCATCTTCAGGAGTTCGGGAAACGGCAAGACCGGGGGTCGCTAGCAGCTTCGACCCTCGGAGAACGCAACAAGCTGCTCTACATCACGGATGCGCGCTCCGGACGAGAGTTCCTCATCGACACCGGAGCACAAGTGAGCTTCATCACCCCAACATACGCGGACCGGGTGGCTGGACCCCACGGTAGCGGAGCTACAGCGGCAAATGGCTCGAACATCAACACCTACGGGAGAAGGACCTTGCCTTTGTGCTTACATGGCCGCACATATGAATGGACTTTTGTAATAGCGGCGGTGAGTTTCAACATGTTGGGCGCGGATTTTCTGTGTTCACACAATCTGTTAGTGGATCCTGCTAATAGACGGCTGGTAAATGCACTCTCTTTTTACTCCCTCCCCTGTTCAGCTCGAGTGTCCCCGCCACCAGTACAGACCCACGTCGCTACAGCAGGTGGTAAGTTTCACACACTCCTCACCCAATTTCCAGCGCTCACTGTGCCCACTTTTTCAGCGACGGTCGCGAAGCACGGGGTGAAACACTTTATCCCCACTTCTGGTCCTCCCGTGTTTGCAAAAGCTCGGCGCTTGGATGCAGTTAAGCTCGCCATTGCGCGCGAGGAGTTCGCCAGCCTGGAGAGGCTGGGCATCGTTCGTAGGTCGAAGAGCCCGTGGGCTTCACCGCTGCACATGGTACCGAAAGCCGATGGCTCCTGGAGACCGTGCGGGGATTACCGCAGGCTAAACAACGCTACGGCGCACGATCGTTATCCCATCCCGCACATTCAGGATTTTTCGGTGCACCTGGCGGGGGCGCGCATTTTTTCAAAGATTGATCTAGTTCGCGGCTATCACCAAGTCCCGGTCCAACCGGAGGACATTCCTAAAACAGCGGTAATAACCCCGTTCGGACTTTTCGAATTTTTACGCATGCCGTTTGGTCTCAAAGGGGCGGCGCAAACATTTCAGCGGATGATGGATGCCGTGTTACGCGATCTCCCTTTCGTGTTTGTGTACCTCGACGACATTTTGGTCGCGAGTACTTCAGAGGACGAACACAAAACGCACCTCACAGCAGTTTTTAGGAGGCTGGGAGAGCACGGCTTAATAGTTAACCCAGCCAAGTGCCAGTTCGGCGTCGAGCGGATCGATTTTTTGGGTCACCGCGTCTCCCCGGAGGGAGCGGTTCCCTTACCAGAGAAAGTACACGCGGTAGCGGATTTTCCCCGTCCACAAACGGTCAAATCACTACAGGAATTCTTGGGGATGGTGAATTTTTATAACCGATTCCTGCCCCACGCAGCTCAAATCATGCAACCGTTATATGCCGCGCTCAAAAAACAAACAAAAACCGACCCAGGCGGTCGAATGGTCCCCGGAGCGGGAGCGCGCGTTCACAGAGGTTAAAAAAGCCTTGGCTGACGCTGCGCTCCTGGCCCATCCAGACCCTGCAGCACGGATCGCGCTGACGACAGACGCTTCAGATTTAGCCATAGGGGCCGTTATTGAGCAACTGGTAGCCGGAGTTTGGCAGCCTTTGGCTTTCTTTAGCAAATCTTTAAGCGCGGCTGAACGAAAATACAGCGCGTTTGACAGAGAACTGTTGGCGCTGCATTTGGCTATTCGTCATTTCCAGTTCTGGCTGGAAGGACGGTGCTTCACCGCTTATGTGGACCACAAGCCGCTCACATACGCCATGGCCAAAATTTCAGATCCGTGGTCCGGCAGGCAGCAGAGGCAGCTGGCCGCAATCTCGGAATTTACCACTGACATTAGGCACGTCGCGGGCAAATTCAATGTAGTAGCGGATTGTCTCTCACGCGCGTTCATGACCCCAACACGCGCAGAGGCAGAACGGGCCACCGTGACCGCGCCGCAGGAGAGCGGCACGGTGGCGCGCGCAGCCCCGGTGCACGTGGGTATAGATTACGCAGCCATGGCAGCGGACCAGGGGGCGGACGCAGACGTGCGCGCGCTCCAGTCTGGACCAACAGGGTTGAGGCTGGAGAGCAAGTGTTTACAAACCGGTATGCCCCCCCTGATCTGCGACATGTCGACGGGGCGCCCGCGTCCGGTGGTTCCGGCCACGTGGCGCCGCCGTGTTTTTGACTCGGTCCACTCACTGGTGCACCCGGGGGTGCGCGCGTCGGTGAAACTAGTGGCGGAAAAGTTTGTTTGGCCGTGCCTGCGCAAGCACGTGAAGGAATGGGCAAAAACCTGCATTTCCTGTCAACGGGCCAAAATTCACAGGCACACAAGAGCCCCGTTAGAACCGTTCCGCATTCCGGCCAGAAGGTTCGACCATGTGCACGTCGACCTTGTGGGCCCCCTACCGGCATCACAGGGGTTCACGTATCTTTTGACAATGGTGGACCGCACCACACGTTGGCCGGTAGTGGTCCCACTTGCGACGACCACGGCCGCGGAGGTGGCTTGCGTTTTTTTAACGGCTTGGGTGGCGCGCTTCGGGGTTCCGTCGGACATTACGTCCGATAGAGGACCGCAATTCATCTCTGAGCTGTGGTCAGCGATGGCCAACGGCTTAGGAGCCAAAATTCACCGCACTACGGCTTACCACCCTCAGGCCAATGGTTTATGCGAGCGTTTTCATAGGTCTTTGAAGGCAGCACTCAGAGCGTCGCACACGGATGCAGATTGGGTAAATAAACTTCCATGGGTTTTATTAGGGTTGCGTTCTGCGCCTAAAGAGGACTTAGACGCCTCCCCAGCGGAGCTGGTATTCGCACAAACTCTGAGGCTGCCGGGCGAGTTTTTACCAGAGCACCCAGAGCCCCCACCTCTCTCGGCTCTGGGACCGTTAGTCGGCACGGGGGCAGACACGCTCCCGGGTCCGGTTCATCACGCTTTTCCACGAGTTTTCATCCCCAAGGCTTTGAAAAATGCCGATTTCGTTTTTGTCAGGCGCAAAGCCCTTAAAGCAACGCTCAAACCACCTTACGAAGGGCCATTTCGAGTGCTGGAGGCAGGTGATAAGCAATTTGTGCTAGATTTTGGAGACAGAAAAGAGACAGTCAGTATTGACAGACTAAAACCTGCTTTTGTCATGAAGGACGTGTCTGTACCGGTCGCAGTGGCGCCTCGACGAGGCAGGCCCCCGCAGAGGGCAATTAATCACTCTCTTCCTCAGTCAACAGAACCGAAGCAGAAAAGCACCGCAGGCAAGGCGGGGCTAACGCACAGCAGATTCGGCAGACGGCTGAAGCCCAAGCGGCGCACAGACTGAATGTTGGTGTTGATTATTCAGTAGTGAGTAAGGTGCTATTAAATTTTAAGAATTAGTCTGTTCTTCATCGTTTGGGGGGGGTTATATGGCTGTGTTGTGAGACATGTATATGTTGGACACTGCATATGTGATTTAACCACGATGAAGGAGAGCCAGCCCCCTGCGGTGCGGAGCCACAGAGCCTGGACCCCCTGCGGAGGACAGGGGACAGAAGACTTCCTGACCACTGAGGCTCGAGAGGAGAGAAGGGGGAGTTATGTAAATAAAAGGCTAATGAATGTGAATAAAGAGATTTTGAGATAGATGTGTGATTTCCCCCGCGAGGGAAATGGTTTGATGTCAGAATGTTTAAATGAGAGAACTTTGGTGTGTTCACTCTCTTTGTTCGCTGCTAAGGAATGAGAGCAGACAGTGGAATGATTACTTGAATAAACTGGAATGAAAGGCAATTCGGTTTCGTTATTCAAGTCCCCCCACAGCGGACCTGTTTTCAGTGGGTCGCGGGCCTTTGCCTGGGCAAATAAAATAGCAAGAAATAAATCAACATAGTGTCATTCACACTCCTTAACAGTAGATGGCAGTAGGTGGCGAGCAACACCATATTTCGCACCATAGAAGAAGACTCGCAACGTTTGTTTGTGTATGCTAATTGAGCATGGCGAAACGGACTGGATACGCGATCCCTTTGGAATCGACATGGAAAGCGTTACGTTGCCAAGCAACGAAGAGAGTCACCTGGTGGAGCTATCATGTGACCGCACGCTGAAAAAGAGGTTCACGGAGGTAAGCCCCTCGCAGTTCTGGTGCAGCGCTGTGATGAGCGAGTATCCTTCTCTTGCCATTCGAGCAGTAAAAACCCTCCTACCTTTCTTACCTATCTCTGTGAGTGTGGCTTCTCAGCTCTGGTTCAGTTGAAGACAAAACAGAGAAACAGGCTGGACATTGAGCATGAGCTCAGAGTCGCTTTGTCTAATATAACTCCAGACATTGAGACTCTTGTCAAGAGCAAAAAACATCCCCAGTTCTCACATTAATTCCTCCAGACTCAGGTCTATGATGTCACTATTACAGGTTTTAGTGAGTGTTCCTTCATTTTCTTCAAAGCATATAACCTTATCAGTAGGTAAATACTGAAAAAACAATCAGAAGAAAAGTCAATTTTGAGACTTGAATTCTTTTGAACTGCACTTTTTGTTTAATTTTTAATTTAAAATGCAGCTAATTCAGCATTAAAGGGAATTGTTCCCTCTGCTGTATTGCCACTTACTGGTAATTTTGGTTAATCATTAAATTTGTTTTGTGCTTGTATACTGTGATATTCTGTTCTTCCACCTCATGTTCAAAATGCACAATCTTTACATTCAATAAACTTGAGAATTTGAAAATCTTTGATTTGGGTCGCGGCTTGTCATTGAGGGGTGATGGTGGGTCCCAAAGCCAGACCAGTTGAGAACCACTGGTCTAGGATGTGTTGTTGCTGACCCACACGTTCTGTGGCCTCCCTGTGAGAAAGTCCAGCACCCAGTTACAGAGAGGTTTTGAGCCCGAAGTGTCTGAGTTTTTGTCTCGGGTGCTGGGGGATGATTGTGTTGAATCCTCAACTGAAATCCAAGAACAGCATTCGCAGATAGGAGTTCTTTGAGTCCAGGTGGGTGAGGACTGGGTGGAGAGCAGCAGTGATGGCATCTTCTGTTGAGCTGTTTGATCTGTATGCAAACTGAGATGGGTTGTGGGAGGGAGGAAGGATGGATTTGATGTTCTGCATGACCAGCTACTCGAAGCACTTCATTATGATGGGAGTCAGAGCTATGGGTCGGTAATCGTTGTAGCTGGATGGGACAGGCTTCTTTCAGACTGGTATTATGGTGGCAGTTTTGAAACATGTGGGGACAACATCTTGACTCAGGGAGATGTTGAAGATGTCGGCCAGGACATTCTTCAGCTCCTCTGCACAGTCCTTCAGAAAGTGACCTGGTATGTTGTCTGGTCCAGCTGCCTTGTGTGGGTTGGTCCTGGAGAGGGTCCTCTTCACACTAGCCAGATCCAGACTTATGGCCTGCTCGTCTGGAGGAGGAGTGGTCTTCTGTGCTGATGTGCTGTTTTGTGCTTCAAAGCAGCCAAAGAAGTCATTTAGGTTGTTAAGGAGTGTGGTGTCACTCGCACAGGTCTGAGGTGGAGGTTTGTAGTTGGTGAGGGTCTGTGTGCCACGTCAAAGGGAACGTGCATCTCTGGTGTTACTGAAGTGGCCGGATATTTTCTTGCTGTACTGTCGTTTTGCCTCCTTGATACCATGGGACAGGTTGGCCCTAGCTGTTGTTAGTCCTGCAGTGTCACTGGCCCTGAAGGTTGTGTCCCGAACCCTCAGGAGCCTGTGGACCTCTGCTGTCATCCATGGCTTCTGGGTGGCATGAACAGTGACGGTTTCTGGTACTTACCCTGCATTTATCCTGTAATTTGTGTGCTGTATCATGAAGCGCTGACAATGTTTAATGTTCTTCGAGAATCACATCAATTTGCAAAAACAAAAACAAAAAAACCTCTTTTATAATTTATTTAATAATTTATTAGTAATTCTTTAGTATACATCTTATGCACTCCTCTGCGATGATGGCTGCAGCCTGACTGCAACAAGAACTGAAGCCAGTGGTATATACAGGCCTATTAGAGAAAAATGAATGAAATCATGATCTCATATCTGCTGTGTGACACTTCCACCATTCATGTATGTGCAGTAAATGTTAGGATGCATCCACCCTGACCAGCATTATGAATCACGTCTTCACATGACCATAAAGTACATACAGTAATTACATGCCTCTAAGGGTTTACATCCCCATAGATTTTCCTTAGTGTAAACCACTTTGTAAAATACTTTACAGCTTATATTAAGTGCATTGGGCTTCTCTATGAGGTGGAGCCATATGACTGCTGCTATTTGGATATGTCTGTCTTTCATTGTATGAAGTGCTACAACGGTCTGATCATTTCTCACTTTTACTAAGGGCTACTTAATTTAATTAATCAGTGATTTAGGCTAATCTATTTTCTAAGCTAGTGTCATCCCATGCTGTCGTCTTCTTTCAGCTGCTCCCTCTAGGGGTCTCCACAGCGGATCGTCTGCCTCCATCTCACCCTATCCCTTCATTTTCCTCTGCAACACCAACCCTCTCCATGTCCTCCTTCACTACATCCATGAATCTTCCCTGTGGTTTTCCTCTGTTCCTCCTGCCTGGCAGCTCTATCTTCAACATCCTTTGTCCAATATATCCACTATCTCTATGCACATGTCCAAACCATCTACGCCTTGCCTCTCTTTGTCTCCACACCACTCAATCTGAGCTGTGCCTGCGATATACTCATTTCTAATCCTGTCCCTCCTAGTCACTCCCAATGAGAACCTTAGCATCTTCAACTCTGCCACCTCCAGCTCTGCCTCCTGTCTTTTTGTCAGTGCCGTCTCCAAACCATACATCATAGCAGGTCTCACTACCATTCTGTAAATATTTCATTTCACTCTAGCTGCTATCCTTCTGTCTCAAATCACCCCTGACACTCGTCTCCACCCACTCCACCCTGCCTGTACTCTCTTCTTCACCTCTCTTGTGCATTTTCCATTGCTTTGGATGGTTGACCTCAGGTATTTAAACTCACCTACACTACCGTTCAAAAGTTTGGGGTCACTTAGAAATTTCCTTATTTTTGAAAGAAAAGCACTGTTTTTTTCAATGAAGATAACTTTAAACTAATCAGAAATACACTCTATACATTGCTAATGTGGTAAATGACTATTCTAGCTGCAAATGTCTGGTTTTTGGTGCAATATCTACATAGGTGTATAGAGGCCCATTTCCAGCAACTATCACTCCAGTGTTCTAATGGTACAATGTGTTTGCTCACTGTGTCAGAATTCTCCAGATTACCTCAACAAATTAACAGCTAGAATGCCAAAGGTCTGCAATGCTGTAATTGCTGCAAATGGAGGATTCTTTGACGAAAGCAAAGTTTGAAGGAAAAAATTATTATTTCAAATACAAATCATTATTTCTAACCTTGTCAATGTCTTGACTATATTTTCTATTCATTTTACAACTCATGGTGGTAAATAAAAGTGTGACTTTTCATGGAAAACACAAAATTGTCTGGGTGACCCCAAACTTTTGAATGGTAGTGTACCTTCACTACCTCTGCTCCTCTTATTTCCACCGTTACACCTGCCTCCCTCTCTTTCACACTCACCTATGCTGTCGTACTTCTACTAATTTTCATTCCTCTTCTCTCCAGAGCACACCTCCACCTCTCCAAGTTCTCTTCCACCTGCTCCCTACTCTCACTACAAATCACAAAGTCGTCTGCAAACATCGTAGTCCACTGAGGATCCTGCCTGACCTCATCTGTCAGCTTGTCCATCACCATGGTGAACAAATAATAGGTTATTTACTATGGTGAGTATAGTTGGAGTAATATCATGCATTATACAAGTTAGTTCTGACCAAGCAATTTGATTGGACAGTAAGGGTTACAGGAGTAACCATATTGCATGATAACTTCACACGGACATTTCACTGGATATGTATCACTTAGCTTCAGGTGTGTTCCAATAATCTTTAAATTGTGGTAACTGCTGGTAGCTTCTTATATGTGAGAATTGTAATTTTGTGTTGTGCACCTTAATTTCCACAGTGAAGCGCTATCTGAAAAGAGACACACATCTCACTTTTAGAGTCAGAGCCTAGACTCTCCCTTCCGCTCCTCAGACTATACCCCTCCACCACCCCATCATCCACCTACAGGCTGGAAGTTCATACATTTAACCATTCTCCACACTACTGCATGGATCTTATTCATGGGGCGTGCTGAACCACAGCCTAGAAGCTAGACTGCATATGCATACGTGTACGTCTGTGAATATATTTGTTTCATTAAATATGGAACATGAGTTGTCTGACAGAATTTGTTAAAGCTATCATAACCTGTGACTAACGAATGTGAAGGTTACAGTTGTCATATACAAACTCATTTCACACTAAAATGAAACCTAGTGACACTTTTTGTTGGGCCTAACCTACAGCAGAGGAAGTAAATACACGGTTTGTTTGAGTTTGCCACTAATTTCATTTGACACGACTGACACATGCAGGTTCTATGATTGTGACCATGTATTGGAAAGCCAAAGGGGACAAAAAGTGCCAAATTTTTACCAGCCTGTCTGTCAACATGACAGATAACACAACAGTCTAGTGCAACCTCTGGAGTGGGCCGACATAATTTGCAACACTGCTATGTAAGGGTCCCTTTACACAGCACAGAGATCAATGGGTGACCATCATCATCATCATCATCATAGCAGTCTGTCAGGGGTGACAATGACTGTTTCATTTACTGTAGGTCTGATCAGATTCCTCCACACAGCTCTGTCCTTCGCGTTACGCTGCCAGGAACTCCTGACCTTGTTAACCCGGGTGATGTCCGAGCTGGTATGAGCTGCTTTCTGATTGACCATTTTATGAAACTGCTTGCAAAGTATTTGAGTACCGCTAGCTTTTGCTGGACAAGCGGCACATTCTTGGCAGATAGAGGTATTATCAGTGGCAAGGACTGGCCAAGACAAACTGACTCCAGCATCTGTTGCAGCGACTGACCAGATGATAGGTTTGTTTATCTCTGCTCTTTGTGTAGTGCATGTCACGATGTACCGACTGGCAAAAGTCCACCACACACTCCACATATAAATTAAATTATATACAGTGGTACCTCTACTTACGAATTTAATTCGTTCCGGAAGAATTCTCGTAACGTGAAAAATTCGTAAGTAGAGGCGCATTTTACATGTAAATGCCGTAATCCGTTCCAAGCCCCCAAAATTCGGGCATAAATTTTTTATAAATCGTAAAAACGCATCAAAACATGTAACAAATACATGTTACAATTAGATTACTGCACAATAAACATAAAATGAGAGTTTAAAATGAGAGAAAGAATAATAAAAGAGAAAGAATAATAAATATTATGTTCATTTACCTTTTAACTGCGATCGTCGGCGTCGGCGTCAGCGTCACCTTTTGCCTTCTTTGGTTCATGTTCTGTCTCATCAGTGGTTTTTGCCTGACGTTTTGTGATGAAACGATCCAAGGACGTTTGCTTTTATCGGCTTGTAAAGGCTTCCTTTTGTTTTAATACCGTGCTGATCGTTGATGTTGTTTTTTTTCCCCAAAACTTTATTAAGAACAAGGTGAAAGTACAGAGTTATAACGTAGATGGTGATAAACATGGCAGTTAACAATTTTTTTTTCTCTAAATTGTGTAGTTCAGTCAACAGTCTTACAAGAGGTAAGAAGGATAAAATAAAGTAGTAAGAATAGTAAATAATAATAAGATAAAGCGAGATCAACCAAACACACCCATTCGTGGCCAATGGGATACCAGGAAGATGCTAGGCGATAGCCAATGGCAGAGCAGCTACAGGTATGTTTACGTTCGGTAAAATACGGGAGCTGCGAGGAGCGCGTTTTTTTTTTTTGCCTTTCGTATCCTGAAATTTTGTTCGTAACTAGAGGCAATATTTTCCCGTTGAGGCGTCTCGTAACCTGAAAATTTCGTATGTAGAGACGTTCGTAAGTAGAGGTACCACTGTATAATTCAAGAAATATCTGTCTGTCACGATGTCATGATGTCACGATCATAGGACTCGCTAAAAGATCATAGGACGTGCTATGCAATCAAAGGCAAGCTGCACTCGATCATAGGACTCGCAATGACATCATCAGACCTGCTCTATAGCTGACCGCAAGGCGCTGCAGCGGGTGGTGAAAACCGCCCAACGCATCACAGGGACTCCACTTCCAGCTATAGAGGACGTCTACAGGAAAAGATGTCTGCGCCGGGCACGCAGCATTCTTAGGGACTCCAACCATCCTGCTCATGGACTGTTCCAGCTTCTCCCCTCCAGAAGACGTTTCAGAAGCCTTCGGACTAGAACCAGCAGGTTTAGGAACAGTTTCTTTCCAACAGCTGTCACGTTATTGAACTTAGTTCCCCGCTGACTCTCTTACAATCATCTTTTACCATCCTCACCTGTACATAACTGCATAACTACATAACTACATCTAACTTATTGCACATTATTTGCACATAACAGTACTTTTAACTTTCTGCACTGCTGCATATATTTGCATATATTTGCTTAAATTGCACATACTGTTAATTACCGTATATACTGTACTGCTGTCCTTTGCACTTCTGATTGGATGCTAAACTGTGTTTCGTTACCTTGTATTCATACATGTGTAATGACAATAAAGTTGAATCTAATCTAATCTAATCTAATCAACAATCAAAGGCAGGCATTACTCATGATCATAGCACTCGCTATGACATTATCAAAGATCAAAGGCAGCCACCACAGATCAAAGGCAGGCATCAACAAACGAGTGGTGACATCAAAGATCCAAGGCAGAGTTCACCATGGTTGCTGTTGCCATGGTAACTGTAGCTTTTTACGGCCATGCAGAAATGTTTGCTTACCCTTGCTTTCTATGGGCATGCATGGGTATGCACGGGCACGCACAGGTATGCACTAGTATATATAAATGATATATTCCAAGTTTCTAAATCATTAAAAATAATATTATTTGCTGATGATACTAATATATTTTATTCTGGAAATAATTACAAGGAACTAATCCATACTGTAAATAATGAATTAAATAAGCTTAATAAATGGATGGATAGTAATAAATAATCACTAAATATAGATAAAACTAAGGTAATGACATTTGGTTATTGTAAAAATAAAGAAGATCTACATATTCATATAGATAATGTGATTATTGAAAATGTTAAGGAGATCAAGTTTTTGGGGGTAATACTAGATGATAAAATTAGTTGGAAACCACACATCAGATACGTACAAAACAAAGTCGCAAAAAATATTGCAATTATAAATAAAATTAAGCAAGTCCTAGATAACAAATCACTTCATATCTTGTGTTGCTCATTAGTACTTCCATACTTCACCTATTGTATAGAGGTCTGGGGGTAACAATTATAAAAGTGCACTTAATTAATTGCTAATATTACAAAAAAGGGCAGTCCGTGTTATACACAAAGTCAGGTATCTTGAACATACTGAGAGATTAAAAATTGTATGGATCTCTCAACGATATCCTAAATCTGGGCTCCTTAAAGTCCAACCCAAAGACAAACGGACAGAAAAAACACGTGCTACCACAAGACCAAGCATGAACAGCACCATCCACAGAATAACAAGATGAGGGCACAAAATCATCTCATCACACCATTTGTGAATACATTTGAAGCACCAAGGCTAAACATAAATACCTTTTTTCTTTAAAATTTGCAGCTTTTCTCATAAATTTGTAACTTTTTTCATTAATTTACTACATTTGTAAATTTGAAAATTTTTTCTTGTATGTTTTTGAAAATTTGCAACATTTTTCCTCAAATCTGCTACTTTTCATATCTTAAATTTGCTATGTTTTTCTTGTGAATTTCCAACATTTCTAATAAAATTTGTGTTTTTCCTTGTAAATTGACAGAATTTCTTATAAATTTGCAACTTTTTTCTAGTGAACTTGACTTCTGCAAATTTGCTACTTTTTCTTGTAAATTTGCAAACTGTTTTCATAAACTTGTGACTTTTCAATGTAGCTTTTCCCCTCATAAGTGTCACAAATGTACTAGAAAACAAATGTACAGACTAGGGCTACAACAATTACTCGAATAATTCAGTTACAAAAAAAATTCTTGATCCAAAATTTTATGCGTCAACGTGTCGTTTAATGTAGCACTTCCAGTCTAAATGCCCTTCTTCTGGTACGGCCTTCTTCCGGTCATGCTACCTAAACAAAACGCAGATTTATTTAACGATGCCATGTCAGAGTGGCATAGTGACGGGCCGGCAAAAGATAAAGAAAATTTTTAAAAAATGACAAAAGTGTCTCAAGTCTGGAATCATTTCAAGCTCCAGTTGAAAGAAAACATTGTGCAGTTTGTATATGGTAAAGCCGAGCAGCAAGCTTGCATGCTACAACGTTGGATATTACAGTGTCTCGGCAGAAAGCATCCCACATCATGCACAGCCAGCAAACCTGAGGTAAGGTACGTGATTGAGATTTAAAATTAAGATGAATATAGTCAGCTACGCTAATTATGCTTATATGACCAAAAAACATATAGCCACCACCATTAGCATCCAGATGCTAACGGCGTCCGCTAGCAGATACTAACATATGTAACGGCTAGTGAAAGGAACTTTATGGTGTAACGTACCATTTAAAGTTACGTTCTATGCAATAAACATTGCAATAAGCATTGCAATAAATGTGTACCTGTTTTATTGACTGTTTGGTACAATTACTACTGCTCTATAGGAAAGAAAGTTCCACAAATGTTGGTCAATGCAAGTTTCTTTAAAAAAAAAAAGGTATTGTGGGACACATATGTATCGCTTTAGGCCTCACATCTCAGATTAGAACAAAGAACTGAGCCTCCTTGGGGATAACAGGAGGATGTGAAAGTTTAGCCTTTTGTATGCAAGAGACGGCCTTGGGGGATTTCTGGGTGGCCGAAGACTATGAAAAGGAGGTTATAGGATCAAAGAGTAGATGCATTGTTACTTGTGATTGAAATGCAATGTGACTGTGAACTGGGAGAGTCCTGGTATAAAAAGGACGAATGCTTCTGTGTTTTTCCTCTTTCTGCTTTGCTGATATTGGAAGATGTGAATAAACCTGACTCGTGAGATAAACTCTGCCTCGTCATTTTCACATTTCCACAGTATCAGATTACTCAAGTAATCTTTGATTAGAGTGGGTGATTACCCAAGCCGTAAAATAGCCGTTAGCTGCAGCCCTTGTACAGACTACAATAATACAGTGCCCCCTCATTATTTACTTTGGAGAAAATGTTCCGTTTATGCCCCCCCTTCCCGAAACAAGGAAATGAACTATCTGCCCATGCAGCATGTTGGTGTTGTTCCGGATGTTTGGCCCACTGGAAAAAATAAAAGTGGACCTTTCGTAAAAAAGTTTTTGAGTAGCCAATTCTGTGTAAATGTTTGGGAGACCCTTGTGTGTCAAATAAGGAGGCCGTAGAGATTACTGAAAGATCATTTTCAGATTCAGATTTTCAGATTTTTTTTAATAGGAAGATGGCGGCCGGGATGGTCACACTTTTTCAGTGCTGAGACAAAGTTGCTGATTTTGCCACTAAAATAACTAACCAACAGCGAATATCTGATCAACATTTATGACGCACACGCGCAGGCTGAATTTCCACCTTGGTTGAACCAGCTTTTGAAGTAGAAATACCCCTTTATTCGCCTTTCACCGGGCTCTGTGAGTAAACTGATTAGCGTTTCTTTTCGTGGTTCGCTGCTACGCTTTACCTGAAGCGTTTGCTAAGCTAACGCTATTGCTATAGCTAACACCATAGCTAGTCGTAGCACCTAACACCGACACAAAGAAGCGACTCTGTCCCCGGTGATTGGGGCTCGCCGGAGGAACTAACCGAGGCAACAGTTGGACGGGAGACGGATCAGAGTTCAAGTACAGCGGTGGTAGGAGACGGGGACCGGTGGAGGACCACTGGGGCCCCAGCTGGATAAGAGCGGGAATCGGAGCCCAGTTACAGCGGCGGGGCTCGACGGAGGAACTACTGAGGAAGATGGCGGTAGGTGGCGGGGCTCAGCGGAGGAACTACCGGGACCCCAGCTGGACAGGAGCAGGATCGGAGCTCAACTACAGTGGCGATGGGCGGCGGGACTCGGTGGAGGAGCTGCCGGTACCCCGGCTGGAAAGGAGCTCAATTGCAGTGGGACTAGCAGCGGAGGGGGCTAGCTGAGGCCCAGCTGGATTCGAGGTCGGTCGGATCGGATACCGGCAACACCAGCAGAGATTGTTTTACTATCAACAGGTCAGTAAAAATGCCACCAAAGAAGGAGGAAATGGAAGAGATCAAAAAATCTCTGAACTTCATGTCAGAAGAACTGACCAAAGTGGCTAGTCAGCAGGCTAAACTATTAGGGCTAATGGCAGAAGTCCGAGAATTGAAATTAATAATTAAGGAAAAAGACAAAAAAACTGTAGACTTGGAGCGACGCGTAGAGGATCTTGAACAATGTTCTCGTATGGATGATCTAATTATAAGTGGACTAGACATTAAATATCAATCATATGCTCATGCTACAGCAGGAATGAGAGGTGAGGAGGCTCCCCTGAGTGAATCAGTCTCCCTGGAAAACCAGGTGCTTCAGTTCCTTGATAGTAGAAATATAAAGGTTGAAGCAAATGCAATTTCAGCCTGTCATGCTTTACCCAGAAAGGATAATAAAACAAAGAAATCAATTGTGATGCGTTTTGTGAACAGAAGGGTAAAGAATGACATACTGAGGCAGGCCAGAAAGCTACGGGGAACAGAACTTTACCTAAATGAACATTTAACAAAGACTAATGCTGAAATAGCACGGCAAGCACGGATGCTGAAAAGACAAAATAAGATACAGGCAACATGGACAAGAAATTGTAGAGTTTGGATCAAACTAAATGGAACACCTGAGGAAGCAAAGAGTATAATAATCAGAGATGTTACTGACTTAAATAAATACAGATGAACACTGATTAAGAAAATTAAGAGACTATGATAATCCATATTCACACACACGGCAAGAATAGTGCTTTTGACATACCATGTCAATGTACTTTAAAAAAAAAACTAAACAAAACAAACAAAAAAACTTGAGTAGACATCAATTATCCCCAGTTGGAGGAAGTCATTTGACACAGAGTGAGGAAATTCAAACTACAAGAGATGGAGAATGATATTGATCCTGATAACCACTTTTTCAATAATATTCATAATCATTGTGAATATTACACTGAAAAGCAATTCAAAAGTCAAGTGCAACTATGTGATAAGCTATCAATGATACACTTCAACAGCAGAAATCTTAACAAAAACTTTCCACAGATTCAGGACTATTTAAAACAGCTAGACAGAAAATTTACAGCTATCACAGTCTCTGAAACTTGGCTTAATGAAGACCAGGCTCCCTTGATGGCAATAGAGGGATATCAGATGTTTCATATTAACAGATCTCAAAAAAAGGCTGGTGGTGTTGCATTGTATATTGATGACCTGTATAGGTGTAAACTTGTAAATGAAATGTCCTTTGCACTACCAGGGATTTTGGAATGTGTTACTGTTGAGATTGACCAAGATAAAACAAAAAATCTAATTATAAGTTGTATATATAGAACGCCGGGAACTTGCATTGAGACATTCAGAGATAAATTAGTCGAACTGTACAATAATATTACTAGTAAGAAAATGGTTGTAATTTGTGGAGATTTCAATGTTGATTTACTAAATCCATATCAACAAAATGTAATTAGAGTTCATGAATTCTATGTACAGCATGAGTCTATATCCCACAATAACACATCCCAGTAGAATCACAGTTCACACTGCTACACTTATTGACAACCTGTTTGTTAATATTATCGATAAGAAAATAGAAAGTGGATTATTGATAAACAATATAAGTGACCATTTGCCAACCTTTGCACTTATCCATGGCCACACGGGGGGCCAATACAGAAAAAACTTTAAAATCTTTCAGATACAAATCACAAAATGCAATCACTTCTTTTAAAGAAGACTTGCTGAAGCAGGACTGGACAAAAGTCTATGTATCAGATGTAAATGAAGCCTATGACACATTTATGAACATTGTAACCACTCTTTATGAAAAAAAATGTCCATTAGTAAAGAAAAAGCTTAAACATAAATTTGTCGATAAGCCATGGTTAACCAAAGGATTACAACAGGCGTGTAAAAAGAAAAATTTATTATATAAAGCTTTCCTAAAGAAAAGGACAAAAGAAGCAGAGCGGTGGTATAAAACATACAAAAATAAGTTAACATATATAATAAGATGTAGTAAAAGAGACTATTACAGTAAAGAACTGGAGAAAAACAGAGACAATATTAAAATACATGGACAATACTTAACAATATTCTTGGAAATAAAAACAGAAATACAAGCTACCCAACCAATTTTTCAAAAAATAATAAAATGACTCAGAGTGTGAATGCAGTTTCACCTGTAGATGAATTTAATAACTTTTTTGTTAACATTGGTCCTAATTTGGCTCGAGAAATACCCACTACGGCACCTACGGGTGATACAATAAGCAAAAACACTGCTATAAAAGACTCCATTTTCATAAAGACCACAGACGAGAGAGAGGTCATTGAAATTGCTAAATCGTTTAAAAGTAAAACATCTACGGACTGTGATGGTATTGACATGCTCTTATGACACAAATATCCTTTGCACTGGTGAGAATTTGCAGCAGGTTTTAGAAGTGGTCACAACTGAAATGGAAAAATTAACGCAGTGGTTCAACAAAAATAAATTATCTCTAAATCTAAAAAAAACAAAGATTACGGTGTTTGGAAATTATAAAATAAATCATGAAATAATGGTAACGATAGATGATACCAGAATACAAACAGTACAGGAAAATAAGTTTCTGGGGGTGACGCTAGACAGTAAAATCTGCTGGAAACCTCCCATCAGTCACATCCGGGCTAAATTAGCAAAATGTATAGGCATACTGGGGAAGACGAGACACATCTTGGACTATAAATCATTGGTCTTATTGTACAATTCACTGTTTTTACCTTATCTTAACTACTGTGTAGAAGTCTGGGGAAACACCTACAAGACCAACCTACAAGCAATATGCACATCACAAAAAAGAGCTATAAGGATAATTAACAATGCAGGATATAGAGACCATACCAATTCGTTGTTCTTGAAGTCACATGTCATAAAGTTCATCGATTTAGTTAAATTTAAGACAGCACAAGTAATGTACAGGGCGATTAACAATCAACTCCCAACTAATATACAAAAAATATTTAAAAAAAGAGACAACGATCATAATTTGAGAGGAGACTTAAACTTTACAAAACCCAAGATACGTACAACCAAGAAAAGTATGTGCATATCTGTCTGTGGGGTGGATTTGTGGAACAGTCTGGAGCCGGAACTGAAACTATGTACAAACAGAAATCAATTTAAAAAGAAGTATAAGCACCATTTGTTGAAAGGATATATGTTAGAAGGGTAGAATTTATATGTACGATTCATTATGTTCACTCTGGGACATTATGGGACACTATGGAATGGTGGGTGGGACAGCACTGTGTGTATCTGTGTCGTTTGAGACTGGTTTTGATATATGGACTTCATTGTATGTTAGAATGGACGAGTGTTAATGTTGATCTGTAAAAAATACAGTAAATTGTTTACTTGGGGTCTTAAAGGTGGTAATTTGTATAAAATTCACATGGGTGTATCGATGGAAAAGAGGAGTTGGGATTATTAAGTGTTCACTTCTTCCTTCTCCCTTTCGAACAGTGTATACTGTAACTTTATTGCATTTGCTATTTGCTTGTTTTTTGTTATATTTTTTGTGTTCGAAATAAACTATCTATCTATCTATCTTAGTCAAAACTATTATTGAATGCTTAGTGAAACCACTGACGTATATCTGTAACCTGTCTCTCCAAACAGGTATATTTCCCAATGCAATGAAAATAGCTAAAGTAATTCCGAAATACAAGACGGGTGACAGAGGGGAATTCTCAAACTATAGACCAATTTCACTATTGCTGCAATTTTCCAAGATACTTGAAAAAATATTCTGTGAGAGAATTGACAACTTCATACTGAAGAATAATTTATTGTGTGAGCAGCAATATGGGTTCAGACACAAGAGGACAACTGCATTTGCTCTAATGGAATTTATAGAAAAAATATCAACTGCAATTGAAAATAAAGAGTATTCAGTTGGGGTATTTCTGGATCTTAAAAAAGCATTTGATACAGTGGATCATAATTTATTATTAAAGAAACTACAAAATTGTGGTATTAGGGGGGTAGCACTGTCCTGGCTATATAGTTACTTAAAGAATAGATATCAGTATGTACTGTATGTGTTGGTAACAAAAACTCACAGTTACTGAAGGTTACTTGTGGAGTCCCACAGGGTTCAGTTTTGGGGCCATTGTTATTCAATATGTACACTCCCGTTCAAAAGTTTGGGGTCACTTAGAAATTTCCTTACTTTTGACAGAAAAGCACTGTTTTTTTTCAATAAAGATAACTTTAAACTAATCAGAAATATACTCTAATATCTAATATACATTGCTAATGTGGTAAATGACTATTCTAGCTGCAAATGTCAGGTTTTTGGTGCAATATCTACATAGGTGTATAGAGGCCCATTTCCAGCAACTATCACTCCAGTGTTCTAATGGTACAATGTGTTTGCTCATTGCTTCAGAAGGTTAATGGATGATTAGAAAACCCTTGTGCAATCATGTTAGCACAGCTGAAAACAGTTTAGCTGGTTAGAGAAGCTATAAAACTGACCTTCCTTTGAACAGGTTGAGTATCTGGAAAAAATTATTATTTCAAATACAAATCATTATTTCTAACCTTGTCAATGTCTTGACTACATTTTCTATTCATTTTACAACTCATGGTGATAAATAAGTGTGACTTTTCATGGAAAACACAAAATAATTGTCTGGGTGACCCCAAACTTTTGAACAGTAGTGTATATAAATGATATATGCAAAGTTTCGGAAAAAATGGATTTAATATTGTTTGCCGATGACACTAATTTATTATGCAGTGGAAGCAATTTGAAACAACTTTTGGATACACTCGGAAAAGAATTAGGAAAGCTTAAATTGTGGTTTGATTCAAACAAATTAACACTCATTTTAAGTAAGACAAAATTTATAGTTTTTAACAACCATCACAACAACTTAGTATCTAAACTCAGTGTAAATGGTGTAGAGATTGAAAGGGTATCTGAAACTAAATTTCTTGGAGTAATAATTGATAATAAACTGTGTTGGAAGTCACATATTAATTATATTAAAGGTAAAATATCTAAATCAATTGCAATACTACACAGAGTGAAATATTTGCTGAATCAACCCACACTATATACTTTGTATCATTCATTAATACTCCCATACATGACATACTGTACTGACGTATGGGGAAATACATATAAAACAAACATATATCCAGTCTTTATGCTTCAGAAAGCTATTAGAATAATAAACAAAGCTGCTTACAGGGAACCAACAAACCCACTTTTTCTTAAATTAAAAGCTCTCAAGCTGAAAGATCTGGTTGACTTTAAAACTGCAGTAATAATGTTTAAAGTGAAGAATCTATCACTGCCCGCAAATATCCAAAAGTTGTTCCAAATAAGGGAGAAACAATATCATTTCAGAGGAACATGTATATTTCAAAAACCTTCAGTGAGAACTACCACCAAACAACACTGTGTCTCAGTGCAAGGAGCCAGATTATGGAACGATTTTGGACCTGAATTAAAATCATGTACAACGTTTGGACAATTTAAACAAAAACTAAAGGAAGAAATACTCCAAACATATATACAAGATGACATGTAAAATCACATAAGGATTATCATATCCAGTCTGCGTTGTGCTGTTGCTTAGTTTTTTTGTCAAATTTTGTCTTAGCTTTGTTCTGAACTGTAATCGCTCTTGTTTTGTTTTTCTTTTGAATTCTTGGATGGAATATGGGTGGGCAATATAAGCTGCGGCTTCAGCCATCACCCATTTCAGATAACTTATGCTGAACTGTATAATCAGAGGAGTTATTGTCTAATTTGACCTTGTTGAATTTTCTTTCCCCCTTTGTTATATTATTCTGTTTCTTTTTTTAATCTTTACTTTTAATCTATCCAAAATAAAGATTCATCACTGAGAGATCTTGGCAATTGCTGGGCGCTCATCATTTGGCCATTTTTTGACTGCGATCTGTCAACAATCCCCATCCCTGTGAAATGAGGGTATGACTTTGCCATTCTTTTCAGGAACACTGACATGTCCACACCCACACTTTACAGCTTGAGCCCCATTAGCCAATCACAAGGCCACCAACAAACAAAGCACTTGATAAATGACTATTGGGTGCCAGGCTTTTTTTCAGTGTTCCTGCCAGCAATAGGAAGATTACATAGTGCTGCTTTAACGGAACACATAATTCAGGCAACATTTGTAAAGAACAGACATGGAGCACAAGTAAAAGCATCAAGGCCTTGGGCCCAGGTTTTAAAAAAAATCCGCTCCAAGTTTTAAAAAAATGAAATGGAAGAAATAAAGACATAGAAAATGCAAAGTGGCTGGGTTCTTGAATAAACTGACCTTACTATTGTATGACCAAGCCCTGAGGCACAAGAGTACAATACACACCATTACTGGATCCACAAGCACAAAGGACACATCCAGATTTCCTATATTGTTGCTCCAACTAATCTCTACTGAAGACAAGATTATTTACACATGCTCTCCATTCAAATGTGTGAGGAGGAGAGCAACACTTAACAAAAGAGAAGAGGTCATCCGCTGAGAGTGCAGACATCTTTCTCTGGATGTGTATGTGGGCAGGATGACTCTACCCTCAAGCCGACACGCGCTCACCACACACGGGGGTAAACATCACTGGACTCAATCCCGAGTGAGTCGATATCAGGCTTGTCTGAGCGGGGGACTTTATTTTTGTCTCTCTCACTCTTGTTTTCGCAGGCTCTGACCTCAATTCCATAGGGGTCATTTGCTTATCAAAGGCACGGACTGGAACTTGCAGGTCCTGAGTGTGCGTTCATTGTGACCACAGAAATTCAATTAGGCAGCGTCCCTACAGTGTGTGCGTGGGTGGGATTCATCAGTGGACATAGGAGGATTAGGGTTGGGTGACTCTACATCTGGGGAAGCACCATTTTCAAGGGATAGAGTTCACAATGGTTGAGGGGAGGACTCACAGATGAATGCTTTTAAGACTGTGCTGTCTGCCTGCCCCAGCGACCAGTCAAAAGAGTCCTCTAAAGATTTCATTTCCTCCTGCGGTTCTTCTTTGTACCAGATGGCATCGGTGTCATCAACAGCACCACAAGTGTCCAAAGCTTCCTTCTGATCAACCAACATTGTGCTCTTCTGTGGACAAATTTACCCCCCTCCCCCACCCACCAACACAAGAGAAATCCATATAAAAAAAAAACAGAAGTATGGTCAAAATCAATCCAAAGTAAAGTTTCATACAGTGGCAACCACAGACTTTCTCCTTCTCTGTCATTTTGATGGACAGGGTTGTACAGTTTCTATCCTCAAATGATCTGTGAGCCATTGAAAAGATGGATGGCCCCACAGATTAAAGAAACCTCTGGTCCTAGTATACATATAGGGTGTCTGCTGCTATCTTACACCCAAGACTTTAAAACCCCCCTTTTTATGACCTTACATTTGCAATATTCAATTCAATTCAACTTTATTTATATAGCACCATTTCACAACAACAGTCATCTCATAGCACTATCAACTGTAGGGAAAACCCCCACAATTGCAGAAAGACCCCAGCAATCAGGTGATCCCCTGTGAGCAAGCGCTTGGAGATGGTGGAGAGGAAAAACTCCCTTTTAACAGGAAGAAACCTCCAGCAGAACCAGGCTCAGGGAGGGGCAGTCATCTGCTGCGACTGGCTGGGGGGTGAGGGGATAGAGAAGATGAAAAGAACAGACATGTAGAGAGCAAACAGCACGACGAAGACTCAATCTATGGGAGAGAACAAACGGATGTTAATGACCAGCAAAAATATTTCATTGAGAGTGAAGAAAGGAGTGAAGCCCAGTGCATTACTGGAGGTCCCCCGACTGTCTAAACCTATTAGCAGCATAACTAAGGGAGGGTTTAGAGACACGTGATCCCTCCCTAATTGTAGACTATATCAAAAAGGAAGGTTTTAACCCTATTCTTAAAAACAGAGATTGAGTCTGACTCCCGAATCCAGATTGGCAGCTGGTTCCACAGAAGAGGAGCTTGATAACTGAAGGCTCTACCTCCCAGTGTACTTTTGGAGATTCTAGGTATTGCAAGTAATCCAGCATTTTGGGAGAGTAGTGCTCTGTTAGGATAATAGGGTAGTATCAGATCTTTTAAATAAAAAAGGGGCCTGATTGTTTAGAGCTTTGAACGTGAGAAGAAGGATTTTAAACTTAATTCTAAACTCTATGGGAAGCCAATGAAGGGAGGCCAGAACCGGAGAGATATGATCTCTCTTGCTAGTACTTGTAAAACTCTTGCTGCATCATTCTGGATCAACTGAAGACTTTTTAAAGATGTTTTAAGACAACCTGATAATAAAGAGTTACAATAATCTATTCTAGAGCTAACAAAAGCATGGATCAGTTTCTCAGCATCACTCTGAGACTAGATGCTCCTAATCTTGGCAATATTACGCAAATGATAGAAGGCAGTCTTAGAAACAAATTTAATATGTGAATTGAAAAACAGAACTTGATCAAAAATAACTCCAAGGTTCCTCACAGAACTATTCAGAGAAAGAGTAACCGCATCTAAACCAAGACTTTGATTTGGAAAGGTATTTCTAAGGTGTTTTGGACCAACAAGAATGACTTCAGTCTTATCTGAATTTAATAGCAGGAAATTACAACAGGCCTCTAACTTGGCTAATTGATTACGATCATCTGGCTTCATTGACAGGTATAATTGTGTGTCATCTGCATAACAATGAAAATGTATACAGTGCTTTCTAATAATGTTGCGTAACGGAAGCATATATAAACTAAAAAGAGTAGGGCGTAGCACAGATCCCGGTGGAACTCCATGACTGAGCTTCGAGTTGAAAGAAAACTCATTCTTGACATGAACAAACTGGAACCTATCAGATAAATAAGATCTAAATCACTGCAACGAAGTTCCATTAAGTCCAACATAGTGTTCTAATCTATCAAGTAGAATATTATGATCGATAGTATCAAAAGCTGCACTAAGGTCTAAAACGACAAGTACAGAAACAATTCCATTATCAGATGCGATAAGGAGGTCATTAGTGACCTTCACTAAGGCTGTTTCAGTACTATGATGGATTCTAAACCCAGATAGAAACTCTTCAAATAAACCATTTCCCTGCAAGTGGTCAAATAATTGCGTAGCAACAACTCTTTCTAAGATTTTTGAAATGAAAGGCAGATTAGAGGTTGGTCTATAGTTAGCTAAAACTCCTGGATCCAGCGTTGGCTTTTTGAGTAAGGGTTTAATTACAGCAGTTTTAAAAGCCTGCGGTACATGGCTTAAAGTTAATGAAGAATTGATTATTTGAAGAATAGAGCTACCAATAAATGGGAAGACTTCTTTAAATAACCTGGTAGGAATAGGGTCTAAAAGACAAGCTGAATGCTTGGATGAGGAAATTATTTTATCTAACTCTAAAAGGTCAATTGGAGTAAACTTATCCAAACAGATATCAATTGAAGGAGTTGTAGTAGTTACTGTATTTAAGTTAACGGTGGGAAGAATCTGACTGATTTTATCTCTGATAGATGAAATTCTATTATTGAAAAAGTTCATAAAGTCCTGACTAGTAAGCTCTAAGGGAATGCTAGGATTGACAGAGTCCTGACTCTTTGTCAGCCTGGCTACAGTGCTGAAAAGAAGCCTGGGATCATTCTTGTTCTCTTCTATTAATGCAGAATAATAACTTGTTCTAGGTTTTCTAAGAGATTTTTTATAAATTAAAACATGATTTCTCCAAGCTATACAGATTTCATCTAAATTAGTGGAGCACCATTTTCTTTCTAATTGATGAGTCTTCTGTTTTAAGCTACGAGTTTCTGTGTTGAACCAAAAAGTATCAAAAAGTATGTGTCAACACCATGCCCTGACATCTGTTACTAGAACTAAAATGGCAGCAAGCCATATTTTACTACTCTACGTCATACTAATGTTATACATTATTCAATCCATGTTGCTGCTGCATAATTCAAATATAACAGTTCAAGCTATGGTCACAAAGATTAAGAACCATGAGTTTGTAAGAATCTCCCAGTTCCGACGAATTCTGGAGTTTGCAGACCTTCGTGGAGGGGTCATAGTTTCTTCCAGCTGCCGTTCAATTCACAAGAAGAGGAATTTGAGGCATTTTTGAGATGTGAGGTGCTTTTCTTTCGTATGATGGCCCGAGAGTTCTTACATTCTTTGTAAGGGTGCCTTGGTATCTTCCTACAGCGTACTTACTGCCATCTTACGAAAATTTTTGTGCAACTCACGGCACTCTCAAGTCATTGGTAGGAAGATCTTAGGGCTTTTGGCACAAATGTTACACGAATGGTGTACTCCTGCCTTATGATCACCTCACTATCACTTAACACCTTACTGCATTTCCTACGACCACTGTAAGGGGTCCTCAAGAACAACTTAAGGGCTCAAGTAGGTTCATTTTGTCTTCTTTTAATTATTTACCTTTTGTTCTTATTAAACGCAAAAAATAGAAATGAGATGTTTTTACCTTCTTTACATGTTTCGACTGTTCACTGCAGCCTTCGTCAGAAGTGTCAGCAAGGTGTCATTTTATCAGCTGACTTTCGTAAGCGGGGATGAAGGGGGCCTTTATGCTTTCCCACACCTGGGACCACATTCTCCAGAGACCATCAGACAGCGGAAAGCGGGGCCGGCTTGGTGGATCTGACAGGTCTGCTGGGCTGGCCCCGCCTACGAAAGTCAGCAATCAGCTGACACTTCTGACGAAGGCTGCAGTGAACAGTTGAAACATGTAAAGAAGGTAAAAACATCTCATTTCTATTTTTTGTCTTTAATAAGAACAAAAGGTAAAATAACAACTTCATCATCATAGCAGTCTGTCGTGGGCGACAATGACTGTTTCATTTCAGTCTGATCAGATTCCTCCACACAGCTCTGTCCTTAGCCTTCCACTGCCAGGAACTCCTGTCTATATCCAACTTCTTCAAGTTTCTTTTTACAGTGTCTTTAAATCTGAGCCTTGGTCTACCCTGATTGTGTTTGCCCTCGCATAACTGTGAGTAGAGTAACTGCCGAGGGAGGTGCTGGTGGTCCATCCTCTCAACATGACCGAGCCATCTCAGGTTCGTCTGTATTAGCATGTACTCCTTTGATGGTAGACCAGCTCGTTTCAACACTTCTATTTTGGTTATTGTCTTTCCATGAGATGTTCATTGTGGCTCGAAGGTGTCTCATCATGTACGCATGGAGTTTCTTTACCTGCACTCTGTAGACAGTCCAAGTTTCAGCACCGTACAATAGAGTAGCCGGTACTGTTGCTCTGTACACTTTGCAATTCACACAGACACATGTCGACTGTTCCACAGTCTCTCCCTCAAGTTTCCAAACACAGTGCTCGTTCTTCCCATTCTGAGATATAGTTCATCCTCCAGCCAAATTTCTCCACTAAAGATTGCATATCTTCCACACTGTGTGCAACTAGAGCACTGTCGTCGGCAAAGAGCATTTCTCTTACTACCTTTATCGATGTCTTACTCTTGACTTTAAACTGTGCCACATTGAACAACTCTGCTTCTTTCCTTGTTTGAATGTATATTACTTTTGAAGTGTCTTTGAAGGCCACCTCAAGCATGGCTGCCAGATATAGCGAGAAGAGTGTAGGCACCAGCACACACCCTTGTTTCACCCCGTTGCTTAGTGACAAGTCTTTAGATACTGAACCACTCATTGCCACGTTTGCTTGCATCCCCATAAGGAGTACCTCGATCAGGCTGACAAACTTCTCTGTACAGCCACATTTCTTGAGTACCTGCCAAAGTCCTTGTCGTGAAACAGTATTGAAGGCTTTACTGAAGTCTATGAAGACTACATAAAGTGGAATGTTCTGTTCGATACACTTTTCTTGAACCTGTTTCCAGCAGAAAATCATGTCCATTGTGCTTCTTCCACTTCTAAAGTCGCACTGGGTTTCCGGTAGTACATTCTGCGAGATGTGGTCATTGAGTCTGTTCAGTAGTACACGTGAGAGAATCTTACCAACAGTTGCTAGCAGTGATATCCCTCGGTAATTTCCACAATCTTTCCTGTCACCTTTCTTGAACAAAGGCACAATACTTGCATCCTTCCAGTCTTGAGGTACTTACTGGGAATCCCATATATCTTGGATGAGCTTGTGCAGGCAGTTGATCAGCTGAACACCACCAAATTTCCACACTTTTGTGGGAATTCCATCCCTTCCTGGAGCTTTACCATCCTGTGTTGTCCTGATAGCTGCCATAATTCATCAAAATTTGGTGGTTCATCCAGACTTGAGACAGCTGGTCGCTGCACTAGAGCTTCTTTAGCCTCTTCAGTGACATCTCCAGGGTTGTTTAGTAGTTAGTCAAAGTGGTCTGCAAATCTATCCAGGATCTTGTCTTTCTCCTGCAAAACCGTTTCACCATCCATCACTGATGCAGAACGCGTTTATGGGCGTGTCCAAGTTCATCTCCTTATCACAACGACGTAAAAACAAACTTTCCACCGGCGCAGGATGCAAAGAGGACAGTCTAATCATTCAGGTGTGTTTTGGATAATCCAATCCAAAGCACTCTTTCCCATCCCTTTAATGCAAAGAGGCGCATTATCTACAGTGAACTGTGTTCATGGTGGTTTAAGATGAGTTTTGCATTGACCAAAGCCCGTGTGTGTGAGCCAAAATGCACGCGATAGTAATGCTGCTTGGTAATAAGGAAGACATCAATCACAGTTGATGCTCAGTTAGTGATGTTAAAAAGAACAATTAAGAATGGGCTGAAAAAAATCAGTTGAATGGTTTAATGTGCATACGGATGCAACACAGACATGAAGAAAAGAAGATGATGTCTGTGCAAACTTTCATTAACAATGGCGTGGAAACCGCTCCTGGTTGCGGGAAGATGTAGTGCTTCCTCTCCTGTTGCTTTCGCTGACCAAGAGTCTCCCCCATCCGTCCTGGGTAGGAGGGAAGTAGGCGATCTGGTGTGGCTTCCCGTCCGCCTCCCGCCCCCACCATGAAGCAAGCCCACTCTTGGCAGCTTGCCAGGGGCTGACGGGTGGCTGTCGGGGAGCCTGCTGGGCTGGAGACTCGGGGCGCACGGCTGAGGCAGATGTGGACGCATCTCCTGTCTCTCTGGGGAGTTAGTGAAAAGCAAAACACTGCACACTCCTTATACATTCATTTGTTCCCCTAAAAATAAACACATTATGTTATTGTGATATTTGATACACACATTATGATACTGTGTGTGTTTATATATTTACATATTTATTCCATCTAGCTACAATGCTCAGCACTGGGTGTGTTTATATTTATATATCTATATATTTATTCCATCTAGCTACAATGCTCCGCACTGTGTTTTTATATATCTACATATTATTCCATCTAGCTACATTGCTCCGCACTGTGTGTGTTTATATACTTGCATATTTATTCCACCTAGCTGCAATGCTCCGTACTGTGGGTGTTTATATATTTACATATTTATTCCATCTAGCTACAATGCTCTGCACTGTGTGTTCATATATTCATATATTTATTCCATCCAGCTACAATGCTCTGCACTGTGTGTCTGTGTGTGTGTGTGTATATATATATATCTTATAGTAATATGTACATATGTATATTAGCTGCTCTTGCTTGCTTGTTTTTTTTCTTGCCTTCTGATTGTTGCTCTGAGTGTTGCTATCCCTGTGCTGTTGCAATCCTGGGATTTCCCCGTTGTGGGACTAATAAAGGCTTATCTTATCTTATCTTATCTTATTAATGCCTAATAAGTCTGTGATGAAATTAAAACATCACATTAGAACACACTGGTACACCTGCTCCCTGTTCATTCATTCCCCTAAAAAAAATCATACATTAATGCCTAATCTATAGACTACAACGGTAAGTCTGCAATTAAAATGAGAGCGTGGATGGAATAAAAAAAACGCTAGTGTGTGATCACCATATACTTAAAATGACGGGTGATTATGACTCTCTCTATATATAAAGTTATCTAGGGAGTTTTACTTTCCCTGGGTAATTCCTTTTTCTTTTATGCTGTGTGTGTTTCTCTCATTTTGGTCGTCTACTGTGTCAGGCTGCTGTAACATTGTAATTTCCCAGTTTGGGATCAATAAAGTACATCTATCCATCCATCCATTAAAATAAGATACCAGTGGGCGCTGTTTCCTGAACTCTGGAGCTGCGCAATGTCAAAACACACCACTGAAAGATCATTAAACAATGCGCTTCTGATGATAGACCTCTTTTTTCCTTTTTTCCTGACCAAAATCGGATTCTCACGGAATGCACTATAATAGTAATGCGCATTAGATTAGCCACACCTCTTTGAAATGAGGCACCTCCTCTGAGCGCATAGCGGGTACACCGTCTTCTGGTAATTTGATGGCGTAATAAGGAAAGGTGTAAAAAACAGACAATGCGCTGACAGAAACTAATAAAAACAGTGGCGCACAGCGGAAAGTCTGTCGGAAAAGTGTGTGGATGACCGTCAAAATAGGGCCCAAGTGTCACGGTTGTAGAGACTGGACCCAATCGCCAGACGTGAGTTTTAACAGTTTTATTGGGAGCTGGTCACCCAGACACAGCTTGAGGGTTTTAAAGAGAAAATAACTACTACAGCTCTGAAGCTGGAACAAAAAGCTGAGGCAAATAATGACTGAACTGACCTCTGATAATAATAATAATAGAAATTACTGAAAACCAAGGTGAAGCAGGAGAAAATATAAAACAAGAACAGAATCATGACTACAATGACCAACAACAATAAATGCAGAAAATCCTAAGATACAAACAAACTAAAAGAGAGGATGAACTAAATACAGAAAATCCCAGAAAATGAACTTAAAGCGAGGACGTGGGTTGGAGACCATGTCCTGGTGACAAGAAATATAAACTATAACACAAGGCGAGGACATGGCTCCAACCCACGTCCTGACACTAAGGTGTTCTCAAGAACAACTTAAGGTGTTCTTGAGGCATACTTACACAAACATCTTGTGCAGTTCTTATATTGTTTCTATAGCATTTGTACAGCCACCCTACGATGAGGGGTTTTCGTGGAGCGTTTGTAGAAAACTTGGACAAGGCCATCGACCTGGCCACAAACTTACGAATGGTACAAACACAAGATTCTCCTATGGCCACCTGTAGAAGGCTGTACGAAATGGTCCAAAAATCGTTCATACGGTGTTCGCAGCCATTTGTAAGGGTATTTGTGACAATAGCTTTACAAACATATGACACTAACCTGCTTTCCATAAATGAATCACTGCTGTTCTGCTCACCTTAATTTTTTGTTTTATTCAAAAAATTGTAACTACAAATGCACTTAACTGAATATAAATATTTCATTTTACAACATAATAACGTATAGCCCCCCTCCGTGGATCAACACCTTATCACAGTGGAGGGTTTAAGGTGCTCCAATGATCTCAGGAGCTATGTTGTCGGGGGGCAACTTGCCCCTGGTAGGGTCTCCCAGGCTGTCCAGTAGATCCTGACTAAAAGTTACAGTAAGGATCCAGTGTACCCAAAAGAGCCACATGGGTCCACCCTCCAGTGGACTCAGCACCTGCAGCGGGGATCATGGGAATGACAGCGCTATGTGAAGTGGGCAGTAGTGTGTTCTTTTCTGCTTGGACTACTGCCCCCACGACCCGGAGTCCTGGCTAAGCGGTAGACAATGGGCGGATGGATGGATGGATAACATATATAGCAATCCCCACCCCTCCCCAAGCCCACATGAAGTCACACAGGCTGCAAAGTTGAGAAAAGAACTGAAAACACAGCAAGCAACAATGACTCCTACAGTAAGTTGTTCTATACTGTACTTTGCAATGTGTTTTGGTTGGATACTGCAGGTCGTCTCTATATGGGCAGAGTAGACAGAAACTGTACTTGAATAAAAGTAGTGTTAGCTAATGGGTTTATTAATCAAGCACATCAGCATTGACCAAAAAAATTACTTAACAAGAGGGAAATAACTTCACTCTCTTGTCAAAAAGTGACATTTTCCTTGTAAATGTGAATGTTTTCTTATAAATTTAGGAAATTTTTAAATCAATCAAATCAATCAATCAACCTTTATTGTCATGATACTATGCATACAACTGTAGTGCAAGCAAGATGAAATTGCATTTCTGCGTTTTTCAAGTAGATATGTGATGCTTTCCCTCAAAATTGTGCCTTCTTTCTCTTAAGTTCTCAGCTTTGTGAGAAATTTTTGACTTTTTGATACAAATGTTAAAATTTATGTAAATCTGCAATTTTCTCATAAATTGGCATTTTTTTCCTTTTGTACATCTGCAAGAAGATTTAAGATCTTAGAGTAAAATACAAACTAGCCCCTTCTGTCCTCTAATATAACATAAATTATATATAAACACAGTAATAAATCAATTATTTACTGAGCCAGAATGGAAAAAAACAACGATTTCTAATAAAAAAAAAAATCCAACGCTACAGAGGATCTAAAAAGTCTACACACCCCTGTTCAAATGCCAGGTTTTTGTGTTGTAAAAAAAAATGAGACCAAGATAAATCATTTCAAAACTTTTTCAACCATTAATGTGACCTACAACCTGTAGAACCCAATTGAAAAACAAACTGAAATATTTTAAGGGGAAAAATAAAAAAACTTGCAATAGCCTGGTTGCATAAATATGCACACCCTTAAACTAATACTTAGTTGCAGCACCTTTGGCTTTTGTTACAGGACTCAGTCTTTTTGGGTAGGAGTCTATCAGCGTGGCACATCTTGATGTGGCAATATTTGCTCACTCTTCTTTGCAAAAATGCTCCAAATCTGTCAGACTGTGAGGGCATCTCCGGTGCACAGCCCTCTTCAGATCACCCCACAGATGTTCGATTGGATTCAGGTCTGGACTCTGGCTGGAACCATTCCAAAACCTTAATCTTCTTCTGGTGAAGCCCTTCTTTTGTTGTTTTGGGTCATTGTTGTGCTGGGAGGTGAAGTTTCTCTTCATCTTCAGCTTTCTAGCAGAAGCCTGAAGGTGTTGTGCCAACACTACTGGTATTTGGAACTGTTCATAATTCCCTCCACCTTGACTAAGGCCCCAGTTCCAGCTGAAGAAAAACAGCCCCAAAGCCTGATGCTGCCACCACCATGCTTCACTGTAGGTATGGTGTTCTTTTGATGATGAACAGTGTTGTGTTTGCGCCAAATACACCTTTTGGAATTATGGCCAACAAGTTCAATCTTGTTTTCATTGGATCATAACACACTTTCCCACATGCGCTTGAGAGATCTCAAATGTGTTTTTGCAAAATGTAGCTGGGCTTGGATGTTTTTCTTCGTAAGATAAGGCTTCCGTCTTGCCACCCTACCCCATAGCCCAGACACATGAAGACCGGAGATTGTTGTCGCATGTACTAAACAGCCAGTACTTGCCAGAAATTCCTGCAGCTCATTCAATGTTGCTGTCGGTCTCTTGGCAGCCTCCCTGACCCGTTTTCTTCTCATCTTTTCATCAATTTTGAAGGGGTGTCCAGTTCATGGTAATGTCACTGTTGTGCCATATTTTGTCCACTTGATAATGACTGTCTTCACTGTGTTCCATGGTATATTTAATGACTTGGAAATTTGACAGACAGACAGACGGACAGACTCCAGTGCAGTTGGTGCTGTACTGAAAGTCAGTGGTGTATAAGGTGAAGAGGAAAGGAGAGAGCACAGTCCCTTGTGGAGCTCCCGTATCACTAACCACCACGTCAGACAAGACACTGCCCAGCCGGACAAACTATGGCCTGAATCTCAGGTAGTCAGTAATCCAGGAGATTACAGAGCTGTCAGCCCCCATCACCCGCAGCTTCTCACCCAGCAGCAGTGGCTGGATGGTGTTAAAGGCACTGGAGAAATCAAAGAATGTGATTCTCACAGTGTTTCCTCCACCATCCAGGTGCAGATGGGCTCGTTGCAGCAGGTACATGACAGCGCCTTCAACTCCTAAATGGGGCTGATATGCAAACTGCAGAGGGTCCAGCCACGTCTTCATCTTTGGCCTCAGGTGGGCTAAGACCAGTCTCTCCAGGACCTTCATCACATGAGATGTGAGGGCAACTGGTCGATAGTCATTCAGGTCCGATGGAGATGACTTCCTGGAGACAGGAACCAGGCAGGATGTCTTCCACAGCACCGGTACTCTCTCCAGACTCAGACTCAGGTTGTACAGGTATTTCAGTACCGAAGCTAGCTGGTTGGCATAAGTCCTCAGGATCCTGGCGGAGATGCAATCAGGGCCTGCAGCCTTCTGCAGAGTCTCTCCAGCTGTTTCTTTACCTGATCTGTAGTCACAGTGCTGTTGGGGGGGGGGGGTGGTCCCCCCAAGGAGGGAGGGGGGAGGGGGGAGGGGGGGAGATGGAGAGAGGTGCTACTGCACAGGAGGGTGGGGGGAGGGGTGTGTGGCAGCCTGGCTGTTGTGGGGATGACAGACGGTGAGCTGAAACTATTAAAAAACAGATTCAGCTCATCAGTTTTCTCAAGGCTCAAGGCTTTTGCACCCTTCTCCTGACTGACACCTGTGAACAATGAGATCTCTCTGATGTTCTGGAAGCTCTCTGTGGACCATGGCTTGTACTGTAAGATGTGACTACAAAAATGTCAGGAAAAGCCTACTAAAACAGCTGAACTTTATTTGGGGTTAATCAGAGGCACTTTAAATGGTGGCAGGTGTGTGCCGACTCCCATTGAACATGAGTTTGAATGTGATTGGTTAATTCTGAACACAGTCACAGTTACAAGAGGGTGTGCATATTTATACAACCAGGGTTTTTTTTAGTTTTTTTTTTAAATTTTCCCCCTTAAAAGTTTTCAGTTTGTTTTTCAATTGGGTTGTACAGGTTATAGGTCACATCAATGGTAGAAAAAGTTTTGAAATGATTTATCTTGGTCTCATTTTTTACATCACAAAAACCTGGCATTTGAACAGGGGGCGTAGACTTTTTAGATCCACTGCACTCAGAATCCAACCCAATACTTCACTTGAGTAAAAAGCAGAGTTTTTATCTACTCAAGTAAAAAAAAGTATTTTGTAATAAAAGTGCTCATGAAAATCCAGTTTGGTAAAAAAGCTACTTGAGTAAACAATGTGTGCTTGACTAAATGTAACTAGTTAGTAGCACCTCTGATGACAGCACTCCATGTTTTCTCCCACAGGAGTTTGCCCATCTCTTATTTACTAATGCAAAGGGTCAAAATGATCCTGGCTCTGGTTCTAGGAAGTAGTCTACTGTATACCACTCAACAAGTCAGTTAGCTTTTAAAACGAGAATATCTGGGCTGTAATGTCATTGGAGAAGCCACTTTTTCAGCCTAAATGTCTGGTCTTTGGTGACATCATCTTGTTCCATCTTCTCAGCACAGGTTGGAAGTCATGTTCAGCCAGCGGCCCTGATTTGAAGCTGATGTTTTACAATGATGATATGTCTTGTAATTCCAGGTTGTGATGCTATCCATCCATCCTTTCATTTTGACCTTCCTTTCCTCCTCTTTACTTTCATTTTGCCTTGTAAAAGTCGGGCTGGGAAATAACTGTCTTATGATATGACCAAAATAGCCGTTTTTGTCTTTTCATTACATCAGTTAGTAGAGTACGATATTGCTTTGCAATATTTAAAACCTCCTCAATTTCCCTGGTTACACCTCATGGTTATGTTTATGGTTTATTATGTACATTTTCTTGCAGATATTTTCTTTGAATAAAGATATTTACTCTTTTTAGATCAACAAAATTAAGGCTTTTTAAGCATCCATAGACACCCAGTAAATGGTATTTACATGTGTGACCCCCAGGTCACAAGGCCAAGGCTGTGACTGCCATATTATGTCTGCAAGCTTCCATTATGATGAAGAGTAATGCAGTGATGGACGGTTGACGTGGAAAGCTGAGATTGGCAGGTGGCGCCACAAGCGTGTCTCCTAACAAGGATAATGTGGCCTTCTGAGTGAAGCATGGCTCTATTAAACTGCAGGAGAGACAGGAGGGGAAGGGGGAGGGAGCGCCAGGGAGTTCACAAGGAATAAACAAGGACCTTCCATTCAGGGATGATGGTGAGGTTGCGACTCGAGTCAGTGGGACAGTGTTCTGGGTCAAGGCTCTGCCTCTGGTTATGACCGGCTTTTCAAGAGCTTCTTTTGATTGCGCTGTCCATTTTCTACAACAAATGCAAGCTGCAAGGCCCCTGCTGATGCTCTGAATGTCATTACAGATTATTCATGGCTGACAAACAGCAAAGCAGGTAGAGCTCCAATCAATCTGGCCAGGTTCTGGCCAATGTCTGCCCAAAGACATGCAGGTGGAGCTCTGACCACAGAATCGATAGGCTACACAGTGCAGTACAGGAGAAATGCACCGTTCTGGAATGTACAAAGTGTGAATGATGGTTTTCTACAAGCCAGTGCTTATTTGTTTAAATTGAAAACATTAAACCAGACAATGAGCAGTTGATGGTTGAGTGATGTTCCTTACACTTGTGGATAATGGCCCCGATGGTGCTAACTGGAAGATTCAGAAGTTTGAATAAACATCTGTAACCAAATTCATCAATGTGCTTTGTAATAATGGTGCTACAAAGGTCTTGGTAGAACTCTTGGCTTTTACCCATCATGAGATGTTCCTTGTATGACACCTTGTTGGCAAACCTGTTTATATCCACTCATGAAGTATCGCCTGGCTGATATTAATGTCCAAAGACAGGATGTACAACTACTGTCAAACAACTTATGGATTTTAGTTGATTCACTGATGTACTGAATTATTCCAAATGTGTCCAATACTTTTTGACTTTATTTATGAACTTCAATATTTTGACTTTTTTCTGTGTGGATTTCTCAAATTAATACCAATATTTGGTAAAAATAAAAAAATCTTCAGTCAGAAAAGGGTGGATTGTCCTCTCTGGGTGAGGGAAAAGCTCCTGCACCAAATGGAGGAGTTCAACTATCTCGGGGTCTTATTCCTGAGTGAGGGGAGAATGTAGTGATTGACAGACGGATTGGAGCAGGATCTTCAGTGATGTGGACGTTGTACCGGTCCGTGGTGGTGTAGCGAGAGCTGAGCTCTAAAACAACGCTGTCGATTTACTGGTAAATCTCCATTCCTACTCTCACCTATGGTCATGGACTTTGGGTAATGAAAGTGTGATGTGTGAGGAGCTCAGTTATCTGGGAGAGGCTCACTTTGAAAAGAGCCAGCTGAGGTGGTTTAGTCATCTGATCAGGATGCCTGCTGGACGCCACCCACGTGAGTTGTTCCTGGCACGTCCCATTAGGAGGAGACCCCGGGGGCAGACCCTGGATGTGCTGGAGGGAAATTGGCCTGGGAATGCCTCGATATCCTCCTTGAAGAGCTGGAGGAGGTGGCTGGGGAGAGGGATGACCCAGACCCATGGAAAAACGACGATGGATGGATGGATGGATGAGCGACTAACCTCAGTGGAAATGTACAGTATGCACAGTGTAAAAATGCTACCACATTCAGTACTTATTACCCCCCATTGTATATCTCCCTACATTTTTTAACAGTATTTCCTCTTGTGTCACAGCAACAAAAACACATCTACTCTATCACAAACATCCTAACCGTTTTACATCTTTCTGCTGTTTACTTTCATTACCTTTAACATCAGTCAAAATCCTATCATCAGGATTGCAAAAAATTAAGAAAAATATATGTTTGAAGGATACAGAGAGAGAGAGAGAATGCGTTTCCTGCTGCTAACGTCCTGTAGGGAAGCCAGTGCCCATTTAAAAAAATGTGACAGTTATAGCTCAGCTCAGATAGCTCAGATAGTAATTGGTCTTACCCAGCGGTTAGAGTCAGACCAATTACTTTTTAAACAAGATTTCATCACTTCAGATCTGCTCTACTGTAGCAGACCATATAGGGTCCACAACAGATGAGCAGGGGATGAGATTCTGACTGAAAATTATTTTGGCTGTGCAGTAATAAGACTAATGCTACACATTTCCAAGGAGAGAACGAGAGGGTGCTCATGCTGCATGAAATGTCACTGCTGTATTTGTCAGTGACACCAAGTCCACGCACAGTCTCACCACAGCGTGCAGCATGGAATAAATGACACTCGTGTTGTTTTCAGTCGCACAGGTGTTCACAGGTCTGGAATGTGATAATGAATTGGTTTACACAACCTCAGAATGGCTTTTTCCCCCTATGCCACCCAACGGTCATCACATGTCAGCAGCAACTAGGTACATTTACTCAAGTGCATCTTCTAAAAAAATGCAATCACAAAGTTTTATTGCAGGATACGTTTTTACTCAAGTACATTTTTGAGGGGAAAAAACCTTTTGCCACAGCAGATTTGACTGTGCCGCTCCTTCAGTCCCAGCCAGCATGTCCACTGGGCTGTCTTCTGGGCCCCATGTGGTTTGTGCACAGGTCCCATGTTGGCTCCATCTCTTTGCCCACATGGACTTTATCTGTTTACCTATTTTCAACTTAGTTTCTCATAAATTTGCTATTTTCTTGTAAGTCTGTGACTTTTTTCCCATAAATTTGATACATTTTCTTGAAAAGCTGAAACTTTCTCATAAATTCGAAACTTGTTTTTACTGTAAACTTGCAACTTTTTCCCATAAATTTGAGGGGGGGGGGTTCTTGCAAATTTGTTAACCTTTTCTTGTAATTTTGGAACTTTCTCATAAATTTGCAAATTTTTTTTTACTATAATCCTGCAACTTTGTCCTCAAAGTTGTTACTTTTGTCCTTGGAAATTTGTTATTTTCATGTAAATTTGTGAGTTTTTTCTATAAATTTGTGACACCTCTCTTGTAATTTTGGAACTTAAAAAAAAATCTCCTAACTGTGAACTTTCAATATTTCTCATAAATTTGTAACTTTTTTCTTATAAATTTTCAACCTATTTACTCATATTTGCTACTTTTTTGTCAATTTGCAACTTTTTCTAAAATTTTCCTCATGAATTTGCGACTTTCTTTTAAATTTGCTAAATTTTTCTTGTACATTTGTTTTTCAAGTAATTTTACAATTTTTTTTGTAGATTTGCAACTTTTTTTTCTAAATTTTCACATTTTTTCTCATAAATTTATGACTTTTTTCTCATAAATTTTCACTTTTTTCTCATAAATTTACAACTTTTTTCTCATAAATTTTCACTTTTTTCTCATAAATTTGCTACTTTTTCTCATAAATTTATGACTTCTCATAAATTTTCACTTTTTCCTCAAATATGCTAGTTTTTTCTCAAATTTTCATTTTTTCTCATAAATTTCCACATTTTTCTCATAAATTTATGACTTTTATCTCATAAATTTTCACTTTTTCCTCATAAATATGCAACTTTTTTCTTAAATTTTCACATTTTTTTATCATAAATTTTCACTTTTTTCTCATAAAATTACAACTTTTTTCTCATAAATTTTCACTTTTTTTCTCATAAATTTGCTACTTTTTTCTCATAAATCTGTGACTTTTCTCAAATTTTCAGTTCAATTCAACTTTATTTATACAGCACCATTTCACAACAACAGTCATCTCATAGCACTTTCAGCTGTAGGGGGAACCCCCACAGTTGCAGAAAGACCCCAGCAATCAGGCGATCCCCTGTGAGCAGCACTTGGTGGCAGTGGAGAGGAAAAACTCCCTTTTAACAGGAAGAAACCTTCAGCAGAACCAGGCTCAGGGAGGGGCAGTCATCTGCTGCGACTGGCTGGGGGGTGAGGGGACAGAGAAGAAGAAAAGAACAGACATGTAGAGAGCAAACAGCACGATGGGGACTCAATCTATGTGAGAGAACAAACAAATGTTAATGACCAGCAAAAATATTTCATTGAGAGTGAAGAAAGGAGTGAAGCCCAGTGCATTACTGGAGGTCCCCCGACTGACTAAACCTAATAGCAGCATAACTGAGGGAGGGTTCAGAGACACGTGATCCCTCCCTAATTGTAGACTATATCAAAAAGGAAGGTTTTAAGCCTATTCTTAAAAACAGAGATCAAGTCTGACTCCCGAATCCAGATTGGCAGCTGGTTCCACAGGAGAGGAGCTTGATAACGTTCACATTTTTCTCATAAATTTGAGACTTTTTACTCAAAAATTTGCTACTTTTTTGTAAATTTTCACGTTTTTTTCTCATAAATGTTCACATTTTTTCTCAGAAATTTATGACTTTTATCTAATAAATTTTCACTTTTTCCTCATAAATTTGCTACTTTTTTCTCATAAATTTACCCTTTTTTTCCCCTCATAAATTTGCACATTTTTTTCTCATAAATTTGTGACTTTTTCCTCCTAATTTTGCCCGTGGTGCCAGTGTTACTGAAACCTGCTCATCCACATTAAACCTGTGCGGATCCCAGATGGGTTTAAAGCAGGTAAACAGATCACCTGCTCACCTGTACCACAGCTCAAGTCCATGTGGGCAAACACAGATGGGGCCAACGTGGAACCTGCCGACAACCCCACATGGGACCTGTAAGACAGCCCAGATTTAATCTTTGGTGGGGCCCACATGGACACGCTGGCTGGGAATGTCACTGACTCCAAAACTGGTTAGAAATGTTTAAGTGTATTCTGTAGAAACTTATTTCTGCCAGAAGTTGCTGCATCTTCGGTCATGTTGGTGAATTTATAATCTGATTTTATTGACATCTGTGTTGACATCATTATTGTTCCATTCAGGTTCAGTTGCAGAGGTAGAGGAAAAAATTGTGAGGAAAAACAGTTTTAATGACTAAAAAGGTTGAAATGTTATCAAGAAACAGTCATAGATTTATGAGGAAAAAGTAAATCTGAAATGTATGAGAGAAACCTAAAAAAATTATGAGAATAAAATGTGAAATGCACAAGAAAAAAGTCAAATTTATGCTGAAAAGGCACAAATTTAAGAAAAAGTTGCAAATTTTTGAGAGAAAATTTTGACAATTTACGTGAAAAACTCTGTCATCAAGAACAGTCAAATTTATGAGAAAAAAGTAATACAATTTAAAAATATGTCTGAAATGTATGATAATTTATAAATTCACAAGAAAGTCTCAAAATGTACAAGAAAGAAAAGTCACAAATTTATGAGAAAAAAAATTATGGGAAAGCACTGCAAATTTATGACAAGCGAGTTACAAAGTTGCTATAAGTCACAAACGTATATGGGAAAAATATTTTGATTCACAGAGAAAAAGTTGTGCATTCATTTAAAAAGGTTCCAAATGTGTGTGAAAAAGGCAAAATTCTGAAAAAGAAAACAAACTTAAGAGAAAAACCTACAATTAGTGACTGTTACTACTCAAGTGCTATGAGATGACTGTTGTTGTGAAATGGCGCTATATAAATAAAGTTGAATTGAATTGAATTGAAGTAACGTTTTTGTGAGAGCTGCTCTTACTCAAGTAACTATTTCAGTGGATACACCTGAATAGTTAATAATTAGTGCTGGGAATATTGACACAATTAATTACGGTAGTTCAATTAATGGATTAAAAATTAAAGCAAATTAATGCCCTGAAGGCACTTTCTGTTATAGCGGAACTTGAGGCCTGGACTTAGTCTGCCCAGACGGTCTTTGCCATGACACACAATAGAGACATGCATAAAGTCTTCATTTTATTTAAGTGTGGGCGTTGAAAACTGTATGTTGGAGTATCGCTGTCATACTATGTGGACATCTGGACCATAGATCACATTTATTTAGGCGTTGAAATGAGCAACCGTGGAGAATGAATCTCTGCAAGCGCTGTCTGCTAACAAGAAGTTAGCACGAGGCTAACCACAGCAGACCAACTGTTCCCTTTTCTGCTGGCAGATGTTCACATTTTGAACTGCCTTTGGGTGTGGATAAAGGGGCGTCAACTCAGTTCACTCCAATTCAACACTTTTTTTTTTTTTACATCAGTGGCAAATGATTGAGCGCAAAATAGTTCCTGGAAGTTAGCAACAAGCGCTAGCATCACTATAGAGTTACAGTGGAATGGACTGGGGTAAGACTTTTAAAAAGTTTACAATTTTATATTATCAGCACATCAGAATCAAACGGTTATGAGCAGTTTATGTCTTTTGAATATTTACCAGTGGATTAGTAAATTCAGCCAACATTAATAAATAAAATATGAGGCTGCAATACTGTGCACCGTTAGCAACACTACATTAACCATCATCAGTTTATTAGTTGTAATTCTGTTAAATGCGGATGTGCTTTTTCAGCTTTTCCAGGCTTTAAATTTGCAAAGTTTGCACAAATCAGACTGCGAATTGTTCAAAGAACTGTTTAAGTGAAACTGTTTGAAGCTTGGTGCAATTGATAAGCAATAAAAAGTTGTCTAAACTACTTTTTTCTTTGTAATTTTAGTGATTAATCACACAACTAATTATTTAAAACAATTTCAATCAAGATTAATCACGATTAATTGTAGAAAACTGGTGTAATTAATTGGTTAGAACTGTTTAATCAATTCCCAGCACGACTTTTACTTGAGAAAGATTTCTGGATCCTCCCTCCACCTCTGCATGACAGACATTTAATCCAAAGTTTCCATTTCCATATTTCACATTTACATTTGACGACCACAGAAGCCAGAGCTGATTAGATCAAATGGACATTAATTCAAAGCCATGGATTTTCCCATTTACACCGTCCCGCCATAATTAGTTTGCCCAACCTTTCTTAATCACACGCGCACAGAGCCAGCGCTATGATTTACCACAGTGCCCTCACCAGAGCACCTCCTTGTAATTACGCTCCATCCAATATCCCAGCCTTGATGATTGGCAAGAGCGGGAATGTTCTGGATGCCCCAGTCTTCAGGCGGGGAGTGACTGGGGGTCTCCTCCTTTATCTCCCTCAGACACCTTGTCCTACCGCCAATGAGAACGCGTTGGAGGTGAGGGCCCCTCAGCACTTCGCTTCCGCTTCCATTACATTTGTGCGGAGTGGGAGGATCTGATAGAAGCGTACCCACATGAAAGCCATGAATATCTGCTCGGGCTAACACCTTTCTCTCCCTCTTGTCTGACACGGCCTTGGGTGCTGAAGTAAATAAGGAAAGCTGCTCCAGGTAAGCCAGCCTCACTCCCAACTGGCTGACTTGCGTACTGTGCCATACAAATTGTATTAAGCCGCCCCCCCCTTCCCGTGATCTTTTGGGCGTTCTTGGGCCTTTGGCCGGCAGTGCTGTCAGAGTTTGAAGGCAGAGGGGTTTTTTTGGTAATCCAATGAAGGTGTGTAGGCGAATGTAAATACTGAGCTGAACAACAACTAGCATTTAGTAAACAGCCCGAGGGAACACACAGGCTATCAAAGTTTTCTAGCAAACACATTCTGAGGTGCTACTAAAATTATTTCTTCTTCACATAATATCTGACAGCTTTTGAAAATATCGGTGTAACGTCTGAACAAACATGTTAATATATATAGCTTTAAATAGTATTTCATTAAATTTCTAGCAGACAGTGTGAAAACAGACGGAAGAATCTCTGATCAAACTAACCTGAAACACACAGGCACAAACAAAACAAGCCCTATTACAGCTGGATCTAAAGTAGGTTAAAGGAGCTTATCCATTTTTATATTTCACATAATCCAAGATTTCATACAGACACCACAAAAAGAACGTTGAGAGAAATGCCTCAACAAAATGATTGTATTATGCAAAGTAATTCCAGTGCACTACAAGCCTGAACAGTATAGCATCTACTGGCCATAATTACAGTGTTATTGTCATGATTGCAAGAGATGATTATGGTCACAGATCTATAGCAGACGTCACCTCCTGCACCCACCCACCCACACCCTCTCCTTTAAGGTTCTCCCAGAACTCATGTGAACCCTTCTTACAATAGACAAGTGTTGATGACTGGTGTGTGTGTTTAATACACCAAAGAAGCCCGTCCCATCCAGCTATAATGATAAGCGACCTGCAGCACTGAACCCCATCATAATGAAGTGCTTCGAGTGGCTGGTCATGCAGAACATCAGGTCCATCCTCCCTCCCTCCCACCACCCACCTCAGTTTGCATTTTAGTAACTGGTGTTGTTCTTCAATTAAGACAAAGCAAAGAGATGTCCCATACCTTTGACGTTTCGACTGTCATCTGCAGTCTTCTTCAGAAAATGTTCTTCTGACGTCCGTGACGTGTCACATCAGCCGTTTTATCCTTTCCGTAGGCGTGACCAACCTGGCTTCACACTAGCCATATTGTATTGTTCATGATAATACCGGTACAATTTTTGATACTGGTGTAAAACATAACATCACAATCACTGGGAACTGCTGCGTGATGACATCACACCATTATGCTGCTGTTGTGTTGCCATAGAAATGGCAAATACAAACATGGTGCAAGAAGTTGCTGCTCTGTAGTCGGCGTGTCTGCATTTAGTTGTGTGGAAATATTTAAGTTTTAAGGCTGTTTCAGATTGATGCCATGTTTAAAAAAAATGGTGCATCAGTATATGCTATAGAGCATATCCTGTAGAAAATGGAAGCTGCAAGTTCAATTTAATTAATATCAGTGTATATAATCTGATTAAATCCTTCCACTTCCCTGACAGTTATGACACTCTGTTTACACAATTCTGCTAACATTCACCTGGTTGTTTGGTCCAGAATCGACTACGATGTGACGCATGGGGGGATGAAGTGCTGTCGACCGAGCACAGATTGAGCCTTTAAATATTGATTTCTTTGTTCAGATGTGACTGCTTCAATTATTCATACCATAGATGCAAGCCGGAGAATTGTAGGCTTTATAAATAACCTGACACTGAAAGTTGAGAAACTGGGGTGAGCACAGAGTGGACCCCTGAGCTCATTTTGATATCAGAGAGAGCAGATGTTGGGAGGTGATACCGGGATATTCTGCACACATGCATGGGTGCAGAAAATTGCTCAGCTCGAGAAAAACAAAGGTGAACAAAGAATGGTTTAAAAGTGATGAGTGTAAAGATAAAAAAAAAAAAAAAAAATGACCACTTAGCTAGAGAAGGATGGTCAAATTAGCCATGCAGCAAAATGTTACTTATATACACACACTATTGACTCAGACATTTGCTAAAACTTTAAAATGTGGTGGAAAATGACCAACATGGCATCTTGAAAGGGTTTACTTTGGCATATTGCAGATATTCCTGGCATAATGACGATGTCATTGCTATACATGCTGTTTTAAAGACGAAAAACCTGTTGTTTTATAGTCAAAAGGCACGTACGTAAAGCTCTCTGTGAAGCAGCCAGTTTCTAGCCTGCTCACCAATATTAATGAGAACCTTATCTGATTGCAGTCCACCTCTGGAGCAGCTTTCCCATCACTCACAGACATCTACACCACCAGGGTCACTAGCAAGGCCCACAGCACCATCAAGAACTGTAGCCATCAACAGCACAGTTGGCTCTCACTCCTGCCATCAGGAAGGTGTTACAGGACTGTGAAGTCCTGCACACCCAGGCTGTCAAACGACATCTACCCACAGGCCATCAGGCCCCCGAACACTAAACCACCCCCTCAATGCTCCATACACCACCTCTACTCTCCTGGACTCAGCCAACGGGACTGATATTGGAGGTAAACTGTAGCCAGGCCTGTTTTGTTTGTGACCTTATAACACCAAGGAAGCTGCTTGTTTCTTTATAGCTTTAAATAAATAAAGGCTGTGCAAATTTATGTGTGAACTTACTGTTTCGCTGTTTTAATGTATACAGTGGATATACAGTAAAAAGTAAGTACTGGTGACAACAATGTCCAATATTCTGCATATATCTGGATTTCAAAAAGTCATCCATGCCTGGCTCGAAAAAGGTCAAATCTCCTAAACTAATGTGGGGAAATGTGTCATGGTTTGATGAAATCGAGGTTGAACTTTGTGATACCAATTTCAAAATGTACGTCTGGCAGAAAAACAAAACTGCACATGACCCAAAGAACAATATACCTTAGGTGAAGCATGGTGGTGGCAGCACCAAGCTTTGGGGTTGCTTTTCTTCAGCTGGAACTGGGGCCTTAGTCAAGGAAGGTTCAGGTTCAGGTTCAGGTTACTTTATTTGTACCCGTAAGGTAGATTTGTTTTGCAGTCTGGTGACATCCATATTTACAAGCCACAAATTACATTCAACATAGACACAGACACAGGCACATATGAAATTGACTATAAACATGATAAAAATACTCAAGGCTCCATCAATCAGGGCATAAAAAGACAAAGAGATGAGAGAAAAACCAGAGGTAAGAGAGAAGAGTCATATTAAAAGTTAAAAACTAGTCAAAGAGGTTAAAAACTCAAAGGTCTAAAACTCAATAAAATATTTAGAACCCAAGTAACATCCTACAAAAATAAGTAAATATAAAATGGAGTTAATAAATAGGTACCTAAATTATGTGCAATATATTGTTACAGCTTGTTCAACTCTTTGACAGCAGCAGGAACAAAGTTGTTTTTGTAGCGCTGGGTTTTACTTTTTGGGACAGCAAACCTCCGTCTTGAGGGAAGAAGCTGAAAGTTGCAGTGCAAAGGGTGGGAGTCATCATTTAAAATGGAGGTAGCCATCCTCTGTACTTGTCTGGTGTACAGGGATGTCAGGCTCAGCTGTGACTCACCAAGCAAACGACTGGACCATCTAAACTACCTGATCCAAGGATTTCCTCTGTTTCAGTTTTATCTGACCAAACCATGACACTAAAGAAAAGGATAAAACAGATTCAATAAAAGCCCGATAAAACATTGTCATTATGGTTCGTCAATTTGGAAGCGTGCAAGTTTTCTCAAGCAATGCAAATGTTGCTGACCCTTTTTGCACACCCTTTCACAGTTCTCTTCAAAGTTTAAATTACTATCAATAATCGTCCCAAGATATTTGTAGGATTGTACACATTCAGTGGTCTGGCCTTTTAGTACGGTGACTTTGTGCCTGGGAGTTTTCCTCATAAAGTCAATAATCATGTCTTTAGTTTTTGTCGTATTCAGCTGCAGGTAGGAATCCTCACACCAGTGAACAAAATCATCAACTACTGGGCCGTGGCCACTCTCACCATCATGGAGGAGAATGACAATAACTGAATCATCAGCATACTTTATAATGTGTCTGTTGTCATGTCTGCTCCGACACATGTTTGAGTACAGGATGAAGAGTAGTGGTGACAACACACACCCCTGAAGAGAGCCAGTAGAAGAGCACTTTAGGTCAGACAATGTACCATTGACCCTTACTCTCTGCGTCCTGTTGGTTAAGAAATCCAGAATCCAACCCACCAGATTATTGCTCAAATCAAATTGTTGCAGGAGCCTTTCAACTAAGATATGAGGTTAGATTGTATTAAAGGTGGAGGAAAAGTCCACAAATAAAAGCCTGGCGTGTGTCCCATTAAAATCCAGATGTTTAAAAAGCATGTTAAACAGAGTGACAGTGGCATCCTCCACTCCTCTGTGAGGCCTATAGGCAAACTGCAGAGGATCCAATGCATGCTCAGTCTGCTTTAGGACCTCACATCTGACCAGTTTTTCAAAAATTTTCATTAAAATTGAAGTCAAAGCAACTGGTCTAAAGTCGTTTACCGTTTTAGGACAGCTGGATTTTGGAACGGGAACAACCACGGCTTCTTTCCAGATCTTAGGCACATGTTGTGTCTGTAAGGACTTATTGAAAATGTAATGAAATATAGGACTCAGTTCATGTGCACAGGACTTTACCAAGCGCCCACATATATTATCAGGGCCCTGACTTTTGTTCACTTTTACAGCGCAGAGCTCCCTTTTAATATCCTGCACCTCAATATTAAAGTGCTGATTGTCTTTGAGTTTCTGTTTCAAATCTTGGGTTTCAGTGCTAAAATCAAAGGAGTCAAAACGACCATAAAAATAATTAAGAGCATTAGCCAGCTCTGTGTCTGAATTAAAACCATCTAAAAACACATGATTACTGCGCTCTGTGCTCTGAAGGCCTGCAATAGTTTTCATACTGGCCCAGGCTGAACCAAGTTTCTTTGTTGCCATCTTGCTTTCCAATTCTGATTTATAATTCTGTTTTGCTCTTAAAATTTCGGATTTCAGCTCTTTTGTGGCAACCTGTAGCTCAGAAACAGACCCCTGTTTAAAGGCAAGTGCTTTCCTCTGTAAGCAGGATTTAACTGATTTTGTAACCCATGGTTTGTTGTTGGGATATATTTTGACACGTTTACGTGGAACAATCTTATTTTTACAGAAAGCCATGTATGAGCATGTGACGTCTACCAAAGAGTCCAAATCATCCCCGCAGGCCAGTGTGAACATCTCCCAGTCTGTACAGTCAAAGCATTCCTGGAGGCTGTGCACTGAATCCTCTGTCCACACATCGATGTCTCTCGTCTCCACCTTGCCTCTTCTGAGAGCAGTTTTAGATGTGGGCAGCAAATGTACACAGTTGTGATCTAAGGATCCTACAGGAGGAAGGGGGAGTGATTTATAGGCCCTCTCTATGGATCCATAGCACAGGTCCAATGTCTTTTTTCGCCTGGTTGGGCAGGAGACATACTGATAAAAGTTTTTAAGTGTCTTCTTTAAAGAAACATGGTTAAAATCCCCAAGAATGAAGTTTGACACCTCTGGAGAAATTGATTGCAGCTGCTGGATCACATCAAAGATAGTGCTGCAGGTGGAGTCAGCGTCTGCCCTCGGGTGAATGTACACAATTGTGATGAAAAGTTGGGGGAACTTGCGAGGCAGATAAAAGGGGCGTAGTGACACAGACAGCAGCTCCACATCGGGTGTACAGATGCGCTCTCTGACCGTGACAGATGTGCAGTACTGCTTATTAATGTATAAACATACGCCGCCCCCCTGACGCTTCCCCGTTACCTCTTCCTGCCGATCCGAGTGCAGCGGGGCTCCAAAGCCGTCAATCCACAGGTCTGCATCTCGGTCATGCGCATTAAGCCAAGATTCGGTGAAGGCCATGATGCAGCAGTTCTTAAAGTCCTTCTGGTAGCGTACATTCCCTTGAATTTCATCCACCTTGTTTCTCAGAGACTGTATGTTCCCAAAAATCATAGAAGGAAGAGGAATGTTACCAAACTGACGTCTTCTCAGGCGCAATTTCACTCCTCCACGTTTTCCGAGTTTTTTTCTTCCGTCTCTCCCGTCTCTCTTTTCACCACTGTGTCCATGAACGTCTCTCAAAATAAAGTCCGGCAGTTGGGGCTTAGGCTCAATCACAGCCGCTGCATCAACCGTGTTTAAATGCAGCAACATGTCCCTGGAATAATGTATCCTGCCCGCCATCATGCCGAACGCGTTTACTTCAGAGACAAAGAGCCGGAGGAAAAGTAGCAGCAGTGCAAAAAAGGGGAGGTAGTCCATGTTGATCGAACCAGGGAGCTCTTCACCATACAGTCCACAAACATTCCAGGACAGAAACGACACAGAGAATATCATAAAAACACATTAAAGTGCATAAAACAAGACACACAGACGACGTACTTTTTCACCAGCTGCCGGTCGCTGCGTGCGCATGCGCCCATCCTAGAAGACGGGATTACAAGCAGTTCCAAAGACCAGTCAATTCTGCCCCAAACCTTCAGGTGTCTGCTAGACATTCCACCACATTTTTCAAATAGCTTAGACCTAAATCCTATTGGAAATCTGCAGGGGCGACCTGAAGTGTGCTGTTCACAAAAGATGACCTCACAATCTGACAGATTTGGAGCCCTTTTGGAAGGAGGAGTGGGAAAATATTGGTGGGCCAAGTCCACTCATATCCAAAAAGACTGAATTCTGCAATTAAATCAAAAGGTGTTCCAACAAAGTATTAGTTTAAGAGTGTGCAGCCTTATCCAATCAGCTTACTGTTTGTTTTCCATTTGAATTGTACAGGTTATAAGTCACATTAAAGGTGGGGAAAGTGGTGTGAATTAATGTGGCATCATTTACTTTTGACCTGGCAAAACCTAGCATTTCAATAGGAATGTGTACATTTTTATATCCTCTGTACATGTGACCCATGGATGTATTCAGGGTTAAAGCTCAGAAAAACACCACACAGTATGGGCCCTTTAAATAAACGCTGCTGTGAGGCATGTTGAAAGACAGCAGAGAATAGAAAACACAGCAAACATCTTCAGGAAAACAAACTCTGAAACAAGGCAGATGAATTATTCATTTGAATCACATATAATCCTCAAGATTGCTTCCTGATGGCTCCTGGACCAGGAATGCGGCTCTTCTATTCAGCGTGGCTCACTGAACACCTGCTTCTGTGAAAAGGTTTCCCCGCACATACATACGGTAGCCTTTACGTTCCCTGTTCTTTAGGCAATGCATGGTCAACGCCTTGACCACACAACACGTAGATACAGAAGCACTGCATGTGGGCGGGAAAACGCTGACTACCAACCGAAGGGTTTTTTTCCCTTGAAATATGAGCTGGAACATGTTTTGCCTGCTTGTTTTTCCCTCTGTCACCCGCCTGACCCGAAGTCCGACAGCCTCTCTATATAAAGCACAGTCGATTCACGCTAGGCAGGAGTTTAGAGTAAATAAATTCTAAATGTACAATACAGACTAGACAGGTTTAGATGCCTTCGGCTGTAAACGCAGCGTCCCACCTGCAACTCCCATCTTATTTGTGACACTTTCAGGGAAAATTTCCTCTTCGCCTTTTCATATTTGACACAGCACTTCATGAGGAGATTGAAGCTATTCTTCTCTCCTCGCTGCATAAAACAGTCCTTTCACTATAGCGCCGCTACCCCATACCCAGGACACCCTGCAGCTTTTTAGTTTAAAAAGGAAGGAAAGCTGCAAGCTGATGTTTGTTTGAGCCCTGTGTAAAATACCTACTGAAAAGTCTCCTTGGGGCCAAATGCACAAAGCATTAACTCTCAGCCGCCGCACTCCTCTGCCTATCAAAACTCTCCAAGGACTATTTAGCTGTCAGCTCTCTCTACACCTGCAGCTCCACTATTTTTAAATACATTTGAGCAGAGCAGATGTTGATTGACACTGCAAACTCCCAGCACAGAAGGATGTGAAGGTAAGTTGAGAGATAAAATTATGCCACATTAAAAAAAAAAAAAGAAAAGAAATCCTTCAAAGTCCACTGCTGATAATCAAAACTGAAAGGCCTGGAAGGAGAGTAGTGGCTCCTCTTTGCACTGTTGCTGGGAAATTCTGAGACACATTAAGGAATCTGAGCACATTTGCAACTTTGGCCTCTATTTGCTCGGCATAAGGCAAGTACAAGTGGTCTGTGCACGAGCAAACGGAGCACATTTTATCCACGCGTCTGGATTAGGGAAACACAGGGCTCAGAACTCCAGTCAGAGGGATAAAAGCCAATATATGGAGCTCTCAGAAAATAGAAACCTCCACAAAGGACAGCCAACACATGAATTAACAGCTAGACAGAACTCACAGGTGAGTAGAACTAGACCATTTAGGCAGCAATTTGCTAAATCATTGACAGTTTACAACCTGCAGCTCTGGAGACGCATCTGACTCTTTTGTCCATCTTTAAAGGACTCATTGACTGCACTTTTTCCACGTTTTAACAGCTCACTCATGTCTTAATGAAGTGTTTGTGACATTTTGTTCACGTTTTCTTAACCACTTGCGCTCCGTTGTTCCGCGGGCGGGCAAGTCTCTGCGTCCTAGGACGCACGAGGGCGCAGGAGTGCGCCCTCGTGCGCACTCGGACGCATAGTCCAGATTGTGGTGATGTAGGTGGTGATGGTGATGTAGTGGCGTCCAAGCGCCATTAAAAAAAGAACTGCAGACACAGCCGCGAACAGATTAGTTCATCTGATTGACCTCTCATTCGACTAATAAGAGCCTTGAATTGGGTTTCTGAAACCTTGAAGAACCAATGAATGAAAACCTAGGAAGGAGGACCCGCCTACTGTGAATGCAGGAGCCAATTGAAGCACAGAAATTCAGGCTGGGTGAAGAGAGATTTACTGCTGCAGCAGATGAAAACAAAGGACGCTGGACGAACCTGCTACAGACCCAGGCTCACCCAGCAGCATGGCGAACACCCACAAGTGGGACCTGCACTCATTCCAGCAGAATAGACGTTTAGGATTCTCTTCCGTCATCATAGACCGACGGAGGCCGACGACAAAGGTCGTAAATCATTCACCAAAACCGCAATATTGGAATTATGTTTTGATCGGGATCCACGAGTGGACCAGCGTCGCGTTCGTCTGACAATGGGGAAGAGATGTTCGCCACGACTCTGCTGCTTTGAAGAGGTAAGGTGTTATAAGCTAAATTATTATTTATCCCTGAAAACTGTAATCCAAAAATGACTTTTGACCGATCAGTAAATTACAACTGTACTGCGCACGAAGTACGAAGTGCGTGCGCCGCGATAAATGGTTCATTTGCCGTGTTCGGACCGTGAACGCCCCCCCCCCCCCCGCTGCAGAAGAGGAGTGGTGGGGGGGGGCGTTCACGGTCCGAACGCCCCCCAGTCCGCGGGGGGAAGCATATGAGTCTATTCCTTCATGTAGCGATGGCTGTCTTCTGTAGCGGGGGGGGGGGGACAACCCCCCCCCACACACACACAGTAGCGAGGGGGGGGGCGCTGTGAAAACATGCAAGGAGTGTAATCCACCATGTAGCGAGGGCCGAACTCCGTCTTTTGTAGCGGGGGGGGGGGAACAAACCCCCCCCCACACACACACACACAGCTCTGAGTGTGACCTTTCATTAGAGCCCAAAATGAAGATTCTACATTGAATTATTCAAAAGTTACAGACGTTTTTCCAAACTGTGCCATTTGGCACAATTTGGCACAGTTCCAAAACGCCTGGGAACAGCCTGAGAACAAAGCTGTGTAAAATATTCATTTTTTGTGGTATTGTTACCAAATTTGGATCTCAGCTTCATAACACTTGGTTCTACATTTCTGTTGCATTTTCCAGCCGGATAGGACAGCTGTGGGTTATTTGCAAGCATTTGTATCCAAAAAAACACTGTGTCCAAATTTATTTTCTTCAAGTTCAGTAGGTTTAGATGACTGTAACTCAGTGGCTGGAGCACGTAGAGAGATTATGTTTTTTTTTGCCAAAAAATTCAAAGTGTTTTCTTTTAAATGAGACCAACCCCATGAAGATGCTGCAAAGGGTTGAATAACAGCTTTCGATTTACTTTGGGCATGTTATTTTTTGGCATTTTTAGGAAAATTGCCCGGAGTGCAAGGGGTTAAAGCTTGTCACTTTAAGAAACCTCCTTCAACTACTCAACTCTGCCACAACACCAGTTAGCCAGTAGCTGACTAGCTTCTAGCCTTTAGCCTCCTTCTAGCTCTGATGAGTGGCACTGGTTCACTGATCCACAGTTGATGGTGTATCTCACACCACTCTGGCCCATCTCCCAATAATTTTGCCGCGATTCCACAACAAATTGCTAGCACTGCGTGCTTGCCGCAACAAGCGCGCTGGTGCTGCTGATTTGCTGTGGAATCATGGCAAAATTATTGGGAGACGGGCCAGAGTGGCACGAGGTATATTGTGGACTGTGGACTGGTGAACCAGGTGGTAACAGGGATGGCTATTAGAGTGACTAAGATCTGAGGAAAATAACAATATAAGCCGCACTTGGTGCAAGCCTCCTGAAGCCAGGGTTAGCTTGGGGGCTAATAGGCTATCTTTAGCACCCCTTCCATCTACATGACAGACAGCTAGGCAGGCCAATAACAGAGCAGTGGGCGGGTCTCAAGGACGGGGGTGGGTTGGCTTTTTCTAATCGTGACGTTAACCATTTTCCCGGAACAGTCAAAAATGTTTCTGGCTTTTCTGGGAGAGAAAAACGAGATAAAGACCATGTGTTTTTTAAGAGAGTTGACGGTTTTGATATTTTTTGGATAATTATGTGACCAACAGACACATTTCACTCCACTCTTCAGTCAATGACCCCTTTAAGAATACAGTCTCAAATCTCTGAGTGAACAGTCTAAATTTCCCCAGTAAAAAGTAAAAAGCTGAACATTTATGAGGAAACAACCATCAAATTTCCATGTAAAAATGCTTCAAAATGTGTTTCATACTGATAAAAATAAGTTCAATTAGGGTAAAAAATGGCAAATTTACCACCTATCAGATATGACATATTTCAGATTCAGATTCACTTTATTCAGTGTCCCAAAAGAGCAACTTGGTTTGCAACAGGATAAAATCAAGCACAACCATACATATACAGTATGGTTGTATGTGGTGGCCTAATGGTTAGGGATGTGGACTGGTGAGAGGAGGGTCACAGGTTCAGTCCCTAGACCAGCAGGATCTGGATGGTACAGATAACATAGCAGTGTTTGCCCCACCCTCCCTAACCCTACTGTGGTGCCCTTGAGCAAGGCCCTTAACCCCAGCTGCTCCAGTGGAGCCGTTCAGTGGCCACAGGTCAGTCTGTGGTTGGACTGGGCAGCTTCCAGGTGTGAACGTGGAACTGTGAACAGGGCGTCCTTGAAAAAGAGAGGTTGCCTCTTAATGGAACTACCCTGTATAAACAAAGGTTAAATAAAAAATATAGAATAAAACATCAGAAATCTAGTTCTAAAAACACACATACATAACCATTTAGTGCAAATCGTCACAAAATCCCAACGGGAGCATGTCACAGTAAGTGCCCGGACAGAAATACATAAAATTGATTTTTTAAAAAAAGCAACTATAGATTATAATTTAAAATCACAAGAATCACAAGATAATAAAATAAATAAAGGAAATAGATAAAATGGATAAGATAGCAACAACAAGATACTGATATTGGGGTGGAGGGTGGGGGGGCGCTGGTGAGATGAGTGCAGCGTAGACGTGTTTTTTGGAGCTCCCCACAGCACGGAAGTATTATTGTTGAAAACCGTCTTTTTTTGGATACTGGACTCTCCACTTTCACTGTTTTTTTTTTTTTCTCCCCTTTCTGCCCTACAATTAAGCTGTAGGTGAAAATGTCGGGTAAAACTACACGAGGGGGAAGGGGAGCTGGCCGCTCGTTAGCTAACATGGAGGCCAACGCGAACCGAGACCAAGCTAGAAAGAACTCACCGGACCGATCACCAGCTGAAGAGGAAGATGAGATTCCACTCGCTTGGTACAATCTATCAAACAAACTCTTGCAGTCTTTTAACGAGTGGTTTGATAAGTTCGAGCAGAGTTTTCAGATGATTTTGTCCGCCCAGCAGGAACTCACAGAAAGGCTGTCTATCACCAAGGGTCAGATGGCTGACTAAGAGCAGCGCATTCACGATATGGAAACTTCCCTCATGGAATTGCAGCAAGAGAATAAAAAATTGTGGGCCAAGCTTTCTGACCTTGAAGGGAGATCCAAGCGTAACAATATAAGAATTGTTGGCGTCCCGGAAGGTGAGGAGAAAGGGAGGCCAACAGAGTTTGTCTCCAACCTGATCCCAAAGCTGCTGGGGGGAGCCGATAATTTTACCAAGTCGGTCATCACTGACAGAGCGTACCACATACAGCAGCCGAAACCGCCAGAAGGATCCAGACCACACATGATCACATGAGTACACCTAACACAGGAGAAAGAAAAGATCCTACGGCTCGGGAGGCAGCGCTCCATGGAGTACGAAGGAAACCGAATTTTAATCTTCCCGGAGCTTTCGTGAGGTTCTACAGCTGTTGAGAGAGAAGGAGATCAGGCACTCTCTGCGCTTCCCAGCAAGACTCCACGTTCACTACCAGGGGCAAGTAAAAGCTTTCAACAATCCAGACGAGGCTAAGAGTTTTGTAAATCAAAAACTCTGAAAGCTCACTTCTCAAAAACACAATAGAGGAGAGTCTAAACTTGTTCAAAGCAGATTTTTATCTTAATGGTTTTCATTTTCAAGAGTGAATTTATGTCTTATTTTGTGTGCTGTGGGGGCGGTCTGTTGGAGGTGGTGTTCTTTTTTTTTTTTGACCAGTGATCCCAGATGTGGATGAGGGTAATTATGCTTCGTTTGGGGAAGCTTTGGGTGGGGGGTTTGTTGGGGTGTTTGTCATTTGTTTTGATTAATGGTTTTTGTTTTGGATTGGCTGCCACACTGAATGTTAAAATTGTATCTTGCTGTAATGTTGACGGCACCGCATGTGAGCAATGCTCTTGATCACATATCCTTGGTTTCTTGGAATGTATGTGGTTTAGGTCACCCTGTTAAACAAGCAAAAGTTTTTCACATTTGAAATCATTGAAATCTGACATATTTTTACAGGAAACCCACGTTAAAGCTACCCAGCACAGAATACTCAGGGCCAATTGGATCTCACAGGTCTATCAATCACCATTTACATCAAAAGCCCGAGGGTCGCCATTCTCTTCCGGAAAACTGTGCCTTTGCGATTTCAGTCATCTATAGCTGATCCAAATGGCAGGTTCATAATTTTAACTGGGCATATTAATTCATTTCCCATTACACTGGTTAGTATCTATGGGCCGAACATGGACGATCCGGCATTTTTTCGGAAAGTGTTTGACATTATTCCGGATGATAATGTAAGCCACTTAGTGATAGGGGATTTTAACTGCTACCTAGATCCATATTTAGATAGGCTGTCCTCTGCCCCCCCCACCTAATATTCTTGCTGTACAAACCATTAATAATTTGATGAACTCAAAGAAGGTGGTGGATATTTGGAGACCGCAGCATCCATGTGATCGTGATCACTCCTTTTATTCACACGTACACAGATCATACACACGGATTGATTATTTTCTAGTTGATTCCAGATTAATTTCCAATATTAACCACATCAAATATCATAACATAATAATATCTGATCATAGTCCCATCAATCTTAACCTTGAGGTGTTTTCCCCTAGTCGAGTTTATAGTTGGTGCTTCAACCCTTATTTTCTCGAGGATCAGACTTTTAGAACAGACATCATCACACATATATCACAGTTCCTTGAGACCAATGATAATGGGGAAGTAAATGATACAGTATTATGGGAAACACTCGAAGTGTATAAGAAAAGTAGATTGGGACAGATTGAAAAAGAATTACAAGTAGCTGAACAGGTTTACAGGAAATCATTGCTTCAAGCAGATTATAATACAATCCTGAAATTAAAATATGAATACAACTATATTTTGGGAGATCAAGTAGGCAATATTTTACTTAAACTTAAACAGCGGCATTTTGAACTTGGTGACAAGCCACAAAAGTTATTGGCAAGGCAATTAAAAGGAGAACAAGCAAAACGAGCCATTTACAAAATAAGATTTAAATCTGGAGGGTCTGGAGGGATGCTTACAGACTTAAGGGACATAAATGAACGTTTTAGAGAATTTTACTCAGAAATTTACAGCTCTAAATCTACAGCCACACACGAAAACTTTGATAAGTTTTTTTGATTTGCTCCATTTCCCCAAGTTAGATGTAGCTTCCAGGGAAAGTCTGGACATAGAGTTCTCGATGTCAGAGTTACAAGATGCCATCAGAGCATTCCCCACCGGGAAGGCGGCAGGTCCTGATGGGTTTGGGCCAGAATTTTAAAAAGCCTTTCAAGGGGTCCTTGCACCTTCTTTGCTGAGAATGATTAGAAACACGTTTCAGAACAGACAGCTTCCATTTTTTTTTTTTTGTGAAGCAAATATCTGTGTTTTATTAAAAAAAGACAAAGATTAAAATGACCTGGGTAGCTACAGGCCTATTGCTCTACTAAATTACGACTTGAAAATAATTACTAAAGTTCTAGAAAACCAGCTCAGTAAAATTATAGCAAGTATTATTCACCCGGATCAAACGGGCTTTATTCCCGAGAGGTACTCATTCTGTAATGTTTGCAAAATTCTTAATATCATGTATGCTGATTATAGCAAAGATGACAGAGCTGCTATACTGTCTTTAGATGCTCACAAGGCATTCGATATGATAGCAGGGCCGTCCTTAATTGTGGCGCTCAAGAAATTTGGGTTCAGCAGCATTTTTATAGAGTGGGTTAAAATTTTATATAGCAATCCAAAATCCACCATCTTAACAAAAGGGGACAGATCTAATCTGTTCTCTTTACAACATGGTGTCCTTCAGGGGGACCCACTGTCCCCTTTGCTGTTTAATATAGCACTAGAGCCCTTGGCCATTGGTATCAGGGGGCACCTAGGCATTAAAGGCATTAAGTTGGCCAGTATTGAGACTCATGTTACCCTGTATGCGGACAACCTGTTGGTTTGTTTAGCTGATCCTGTGGCTTCAATCCCAATTTTATTAGAATATATTAACTCCTTTGGAAGCATCTCTGGTTATACTGTAAATTGGGGAAAGAGCGAATTCATGCCCTTAACAGACCAACTCACTGATGACTTCTTAACAAAACTGCCTTTCAGAGTGATGGAGGAAGGTTTCACTTATTTAGGGCTTAGACTAACTAAAAACCCTCAACATCTTTTCAAATGTAACTTTATAGAAACAATAGAGAAATTTAAAAAAATATTGAGTTCTGCATAACATTGCCTCTATCTATGATTGGTTGAGTGACTGCAGTTAAGATGGTGAGCTTACCTATGTTTTTGTTACGCGGCGCACGAGGGAAGGCATGAAAAGCCCACTTGCTGGAGTAGAACGTGCCATTTATTAACATAAACTACAACAAAGTAACAAGTCCAGTAACCATCCAGCAACAGGTGGTTGTAATGGTGAGATTAGGCCACCAGACATGCAGGAGCGCCACCTAGATGCTCTACAGCCCGGCGGAGAAATCGCCTAGTGCCGCAGGGCTGCTGTCGGCACAGGGAGAAGGGCAAACATGAAACTTACGGAACTGGAGCGATGCGGGGCTGTCCGTGCAGTCTGCAGGATGAGGAAGTAAGCAGGGTCGGCCGCTAACATCAAAGGATTAACTGCACTCGAAACGACAGGCTGAACAACATGAAGGTAATGAATGTGCATACGTGAAGGAACACGCTACCACGTATGGAGGTGAATGCTACGACAATCTCTTCCCAACAATCGCAGCGTATTTGAAATCATGATGCTATCGAGGGAAGAGATTGCCGGTGTGAGAAAGCGTGGGCTGAACATAATTAAACCCTGGTGTGCATGAGTAAGTGCATGAGCGTGTGAATGGGAATGAATGGAGTATGTGTGTGTGTGTGTGTGTGTGTAAACACCCCAGGGTTTCCTCTGGTAACATTTCTCTGTGGCGGGCCGCCTCGCCAGAAATCGTACCGCCACGCCTAGCCGATATGATTTTATTAAGAAAAATATATGAAGCAATGACTTTCCGCAAGCGTGCACATGAACAACGCGCGTGGCCGTCATCCACGCGGAATTTAGAAGCGCCCCGCCGACGCGAGTTTTCGACTCAGTCAGCAGGCAGTGTCTCACTAAGCGTGACTGTCGACAAAAACATGAGTTTGTTCAACTACTTTAAACGCAGAAAAAAATCAGAAGAGTATGTATTCTCCAGCAGCAGTGACAAAAAGCAACAGCTAAAAACACTAACTCTAAACTGAGGTCCTTCAGTGGCTGCCTAGAGAGGTGCCTGATGAGAAAGCCTGAGCGCCCAACTATAACTGCCTAAACAGATCATTCTGTACATGAACACATATTGTGGTGAATAATGTCTTTAGAGTCCGCTACAGTTCCCTATTATGTACCTGACAAGTTAAAATGAGCAAAATTCACGAAGTCAATGACTTTAATCAGCCCCGCCCATGCGAATGTTCGAGTTAGTCAGCAGACAGTGTCTCGCTAAGCGTGACTGTCGACAAAAACACGAGTTTGTTCAAGTACTTTAAACGCAGTAAAAAAAAAAATCAGAAGAGGTATGTATGTAAGCACTGGAGGTGTTTATCATGGTTTTAACCCGCTGTAAACGGGAGCAATAATGGAAGAGTCACTTGGCTAAGAGACGTGGTTAGAATTCATATGCAGCCGGCTTAATATGAAGGGAAATGTGAGGTGGACTGATGAATTGCTGAGGATACATTTCAGCCAGCCACTACAATATTAAATTAAGTTCTGGCAATTTCTCTCTTTTCTCGCATGAGCAGGCGTGCCGTTTTTATTCTCCAGCGACAGTGACAAAAAGCAACAGCTAAAAACGCTAAGTCTAAACTGAGGTCCTTCAGCAGCTGCCTAGAGAGATGCCTGATGAGAAAGCCTGAGCGCACAACTATAACTGCCTAAACAGATCATTCTGTACATGAACACATATTGTGGTGAATTATGTCTTTAGAGTCCGCTACAGTTCCCTATTATGTACCTGGCAGGTTAAGATGACCGAAATTCACCAAGTCAATGACTTTAATCTGTCAGCAGCCTTCAGACAAACTAAACATGCCAACATTTGATTTCAAAATAAGGGAGGTTTTTCCTGCTGTCTGGGTGGTGAGAAGATTTCTAAAAAAAAAAAAAACTATAAATATAAAGAAATATTACAACAGAAATAACGGCATCCTTGGTCATTTAAGTTAATTTATTTAATTAAATTAAAAAATTAAATCACCCTTTATTGTCATTCAACTGTACAACCAATCATGTACAGTAGAACGAGATTGTGTTTTTACCTATCTACTGTGTTAATCACACACACCCCAAGTGTAGAATCAGAGGGACGCTGCCATGCAAGGCGCCGCCACAAATTTCCCTCCTCCATTCCATTATTACTGAGCACCAAGCTGGACGGCAGGAAGTTCCGCTTTTATATGGTCTTCGGCATGAACCGGCCGGGATTTGAACCCCTGCCTCCAGGGTATGAGGCGGATGCTCTACCAACTGAGCCACTACTCTGGTAAATACAATTTTATTAATATTTTTTCTTTGTAATGATGATGAGACAGAAGAGAGGAGCCAAGGAGAGGAAAGTGTTCAGGCAGAGGAAGGAGAGAAGGATAACATCACTAAAAAGTCTAAACACAGGATGTCTGGGTGGGACCCCAACTGGCCCAATATTCAAGCCTCGGTTGTACAATACTTCAAATGGTAAGTTCCATATGCAACGTTACTGTGTAAAATTTTAAAAAGAAATAAATAGTATAAAATTAACATATTCCGGTATGCTTACTCCCCCCACTCCCCCCACCACCACCGGGAAAAATATGTTGCCACCGCGCCAAGGTCTTTAAGCCAGAGGAAGCACTGCACCTGTAATGTGAAACAGCTGATGGCACTGAAAAGAGGAGGAGGAGTGCCCAAGCTGTCACGGAGCGAAGGACCCAAATAGCTCCCTGCTGCGCTCAATGGAAAATAAGGCAAAAATAACCATAAGTCAGAACTGGGTTTGACCAAACCCAGGTTCATGACAGGTTTTTATACCTTTTTCAGAATTTGCCCATATACTTAAATGCATCGTTTTTTTTTAAGAAGCTCAATTCTATTATTTTACCATTTGTGTGGGGTTATAAATCACATAGGATATCTAAGGTCCACCTCCAGAAACTCACTAGCAAGGGTGGCCTGTTTTTAAATATTACTACTGGGCAGCAAATTCCAGGGCTCTAACCTATTGGAAGTGTGCAAGTGACAATGTTGAGGAGAACCTTTACGGTTGCAACTTGAAGCTGTTGCTGTTACAAGGTCCTCACTTCCCGCTCTTGTTTTCTCTGATTCTACCCCTGTAGTTAAATTAACTCAGCAAAATTTCATTGTGAAGAACTCCATGCAGATACTGAAACAGATAAAAGTGGCTTGTCGGGTTTCAAATGTTTCCATACATACTCCAATATGTAAAAATCACTTATCTTTGTCTGGGCGGATGGATGGGGTGTTTACAGTGTGGAGAGAGAGGCGTATCAGAAGTTTTTCAGATTTGTACATTAATGACCAATTTGCATCATTCACTCAGTTAAGTGCTAAATTCAATCTTCCAAACTCACATTTTTTTCACTACCTCCAAGTCAGACATTACATCAAGGAAAACTGTCCACAGTTTGCTTCCACCTCCACAACCCACCCTTTTCTTGAAAACCTCTTGCTCCCTTCACACTCAAAACACTTAATATCAAAATTGGTGTGCTCTTTCACAAACCCAGCTTCTTCTGATTTTATTAGGGAAGTGTGGGCCCAAGACTTGAACTCTGAAATATCTGTAGAACTCTGGGAGAAGACACGGTCCCAGCTTCATTGTTGTTCTATTAATTCCAGGTACAGATTAATTCAATACAAGGTGTTGCACAGACTCAAAAACAAAGCATGATTGTGTTTTTCCAGCTGTGTCTCCTGCCTGTGATCGGTGTCATGTTGCTGAGGGTTCATTATCACATCTGTTGTGGTTTTGCCCTAAACTGTGCAATTTTTGGTTGACTGTATTTGAGCAGCTTTCAAAAGCTTATTCCAGAGACATTCTGCCTAACCACGAACTGGCCATCCTTGGATGCTCTACAGAGACTTCAGTTTTACCGCACGACACACAGGTTGCTCTGCATCTGGGCATGGTTGTGGCCAAAAAACTTATTCTTCTTACTTGGAAGTCTACTTCTTTATCCTCTTTTTCCCACTGGCTCAGCGAGATGTTGTCTATTATTCAGATGGAAAGACTGCGCTTGCACTAACCTAACAAACAGAACAAATTTAAGAGACTCTGGGGACCCTTTCTAGCCCAGTGTCATATCAACATACATTCTTAGGTACCTTAAATCCCAAGAGCGGGATTAAGGAAGAGAAGAAAAGAGAAGGAAAGAGAAAAAGAGAAAAAAAAAACCAGGAGGAAGAAATAATGTACATCTATTATTGGGTGGCAGCTTTTTTTCGTTGTTGTTTGTTTTGTTGTTGTTGTCATTGTGGTGTGTAAGTGTGTAGGGGGGGTGGGGGGCATTTATCTTTAAGTTGTGTGCTTGTGTTGTCTAAGTTATGTGATATTTCTTATGTGAAAATACATAAATATTTTAAAAAGATAGCAACAATAATAAATAATATATGATTGTAAAAATTTTACAAGAAACAGATACAGTTAAAATCATTTCCTCTTAAACTCGGCATGTAGTAACTGAATAGAGACAGGCACAATAGAGAATTTATATCTATTTCTTGTTATGGAGGGAAGGATGAGGCGACGGCCATAAGGAAACATCTTGCACTCGACACGCTGAGGGTGAGATGTGTCTGAAAAAAGGGACTTTGCCTTCTCCAGCACGTTTTTCATAAATACGATCAAGAGGATTAAAATTCCCGCCGGCTATCTTTGAGGCCAATTTAACAATCCTCCTAAGAAAGTTTTGGTCTCTCACAGACAGGTTACCGTACCACCATATTATAGAAAAGGTGATGACCGACTCAATAAAAGCACAATAAAACATTTTCATAAGAGTCCTTTTAACTTGAAATTTTGCCAGCTTCCTCAAACAGTAGAGCCGCTGCTGGCTTTTTTTGTGCAGCAGCTCACAATTTCGGCTAAATTTCACTTTATCATCAATTGTGGTACCAAGATACTTATAGTGGGTTACCGTTTCAATTTCCTGACCATCTACAACACTGTGCACAGGCGCTGGGGAAGATCTTCTAAAACCAACACACATCTCTTTTGTTTTGGAAACATTGATTTTAAGAAAAGCTTCATCACACCATGATATAAAATCACTTAAAACCTGGTGATGCTCGTTGTTGTCGTCACTAAGAAGGCTGATTACAGAGTCGTCAGCGCATTTTTAAAATATATCTATTTGCATGTCGACTCTGGCAATCATTTGTGTATAAAATATATAAAAAAAGGCGATAAAACACAACCCTGAGGTGAGCCGGTGGAAGATGTCCAGGAACTAGACAGCGTGCCGTTTACTCTTACTTGTTGTATTCTATTTGTAAGAAAATCAAGACTCCGTCTTATAAGGGATCTGTCTAGATTAAAGACAATAGTTAATTTTTTGACGAGAACATGGGGCTGAATTGTGTTAAAGGCTGATGAGAATTCCACAAAGAGCATTTTAGCATGACTTTTATTCCCCTCCAAGTCCTTGAGGAGAAGGTTGAGCAAGGTGACGATAGTATCCTGTACTCCTCTCCTAGTTCTATATGCAAACTGAAGAAGGTCTATTAGATGTTCGGTTTTTGCTAAAAGCTCCATCTTAACAAGTTTCTCAAATTGTTCCATCACCAGTAAAGTTAAGGCGATAGGCCAAAAATCATTCAGTGAGGATGGATCTTTTATTTTGTCAATGGGCACAATTATCAATTGTTTCGACAGGGACGGCAGGGTTTCCTCTGGTAACATTTCTGCGTGGTGGGCCGCCACCCTTGAAGTTATGGCACCATGCTAAGAGGAAATACAAATTTAAGAAAAAAATTAATTAAGGAATGACACTCTGCAAGCACGCACACAAACAACACACATGACAGTCATCTGCACATCGGCGTTCGGAAGCGCGCCGCCCATGTGACCCATCCAGTCTGAGTGTCGCTCTAGCGTTGCTGTCCAAGAGAAGCGTGAAATTATTAAAGTACTTTAAACGTGGAAAAAAGCAGAAGAGGTATGTAAGCAGTGTAGGCATCTATTGTGGTTTTAACCCGCTGGTAACGGGAACAATAATGAAGAGTCGCTTAGCAAACAGGTGTGGTTAGAATTCAAATACAGGGAAAGGCAAAAGTGATTGATGAATTGCTGAAGATTGACTTCCCCAGCCACTACAATATTAACTAATAATTTATGTTCATTATTATGTACCTGGCAAGTTAAGATGACCAAAATTCACGAAGTCAATGACTTTAATCCGTCAACAGCCTCCAGACAAACACATGCCAAGATTTGGATTTCAAAATAAGGGACGTTTTTCCTGCTGTCTGGTTGGTGCCTCCAGACACTCCAGTGAGGACAGTTGGGAGCCAAGGTTGGCCCAACAACGAAGGACAGCCGAGATGAGCCGCCCAACGGAGGCCAACCCATTACCCATCTCAGTGACAAGGTAACCATACTTTTATTTAGTCCTTTCTATGTTAATATTAAACAGTCTGTACTGACAGTTTATCTTTTCCTTGCCGCACAACTTTGATCAAGTGTCTGTCAATAGCAGGCATGTAAATGCAAGAAAAGATCCTTACTCCGTGTTGAAACGAGACTGTTAAAAGCAGCCAAGTTTTGAAATATTCATTCATTGATGTTCAATTGCTTAATCCTGGAGTCTATCACAGCATCTCTGGGTGAGAGGCAGGGTACATCCTAGACAGTTTGTCAGTCCATTGCAGGGCCTGGCCTAGTTTAAAATATTCATGTTAAAACATTTCCAAAGCAGCATAAAATTAGTGGTGTCACTTTAATTGCCATTAATCTTGATGGATGAGTTAAATGTGTTTATCACGATTAACTCCTGGTCATGCAGAACATCAAGTCCACCCTCCATCCCTTCCACGGCCCATCTCAGTTTGCATACAAGTCAAACAGATCCACAGAAGATGCCATTGCTGCTGCTTTTCATCCAGCTCTCACCCACCTGGACTCAAGGAACTCCTACGTGTGAAGGCTGTTCTTGGACTTCCCCAAGCACCTTTCTCACAGGAAGGCCACAGAATGTGCGGGTCAGCAGCAACACCTCTAAGACCATCACACTGAGCACAGGGGCCCCACAAGGGTGTATACTCAGCCTGCTGCTCTTCACCCTGCTGACCCATGACTGTGTACCAGCCTACAGCACCAACCACATCATCAAGTTTGCGGACAACACGACAGTGGTGGGCCTCATCACCAACAACGAGGAGGCCAACTACAGAAATGAGATGAGCCAACTGGTCCAGTGGTGTAAAGACAATAACCTCTTCCTGAACGTGGGAAAAGCCAAGGAGATTGTGGCCGACTTCAGGAGGGGACACACACAGCATCCCCCTCTGATCATCGATGTAGCAGCTGTGGAGAGGGTGAGCAGCACCAAGTTCCTAGGGGTGCACATCTCTGAGGACCTCTCCTGGTCCAACAACACTACATCACTGGCCAAGAAGGCTCAAACTTGCCTCTATTTCCTCTACAAACTGAGGAGAGCACGAGTCCCACCCCCCATCACGTGCTCATTCTTCCGAGGCACCACTGAGAGCATCCTCACCAGCTGCATCACTATGTGGTACAGAAGCTGCACCGCCTCCTGCCAGAAGGCACTACAATGCACAGTGAAAGCAGCCAGCAAGATCATCGGTGCCCCTCTGCTCCGCCTCTTGGACATCAACCTCATCTGCCTCACCCGCAGAGCCATCAACATTGCAGGTGACACGTCCCACCCCTCACACTCCCTCTTCAGCCCCTTGCCCTTGGGGAAAAGGTACCGGAGCCTCCGGGCCCACTCCACAAGACTGCTAAACAGCTTTGTTCACCAGGCCATCAGGACCCTGAATTCTGCCCTTCATCCCCTCCCAGACCATAACACACTCATCCACACAATAACTACCTCAGCTGTTTGCACAGAAAGACTTGGAGCACTAACAGTAATGCATCTGCTGCTGTATGTCTCTGCACCTTACTGAAGCCATTTGCACAAATGTCATATCTGCTGTTGTCTGTCTGTTATTGAAATATTGATCATGTGCAGTCCAGTCTGTCACTGTCTGCACCTACACTACCGCATTGAACTTGCAACTGCTCTACCTTTTTCTGTATGCAGAATTGCTGTGTTTTATCTTTTATCTTTATTTGCACTATGAGTAGAATTTCTGTACATAGACTGCTGTTGTTGTTTTTCATCCTTAGTCCTTCCTTTCTTATATATTGCACACACCACTAAGAGAGAGAGAAATGGCATTTCAGTTCTTCTGTATGTCCTGTATGTATAGAAGTATTGAGAAATAAAAATCTTTGAACCTTTGAATTATCACAATTTTTGCCATAGGCAGCACATAGGCGTGAGAAAGCTGTGTTGAGTTAATCGCACAAATGCGATTAATTGCACTAATGCACTATTAGTGCGATGTGATTCAGAGGAAATGTGCTGCCCTGTCATCTAAATGCAATTTATTCACAACTAAAAGTAAAATAAAATAGGTCTGTAAAACCCAAGTTTCCATGCCGGTGGTAGTTGTCTTATTTTCCTTGGGGAATGTGTCTTTCTTTATATGTCAATTAATCATCACTGGAAGACAAAGGAGACAGAAACAGGTTCACATCATGTGTAGATATCTGTATCAGCAACCTGGCAAAACTTGCTTTCAAAATATCGGCACTTCACTTATCAGCAAAAAAACTCATATCTTGCATCCCTAGCAGAGATGCCCATCAATTACTACAGCAGGCTACTCAGCCAAAGTGACTGGAGCGATGGACCATCATCTATCATGAATATAGCTGATTGATGCCATGTAAAATAACCTAAACAACATTCTGCCACAGCTTTATCAGATCCAGCATCTGCCCATGCTGGATATGAAGCTCCTCTCTCAGAGCTGAAAAAAAGGCTCAAGAGTTTGTTGTAGTAATTTTAGTTTGAAATAACCAGGTTAATATGCCGCATAATCCACCCTTTATGTTCATTTATAACCTACTTAGTCTTAAAGGCTTGCAGGTTGAGTGGACTCCACACACCAAGAACAGTTCTCTGTAACTACTGTGGATGACCATTACCAGCTGAAGAAAGTTCTCCACAGCTCTTCAGTCCACCATGATTATACAGACCTCACACATGGCAGACTTGACAACATGGGCTGCACGGTGGCGCAGTGGTTTAGCACTGTGGCAGCACAGTTTTACCCTCGGCCGGGGGACCGCGGGGATCATGAGATCGTGGGTTCGATCCCAGCCCCCGACCAACAGTGTGCTGTGTGGAGTTTGCATGTTCTCCCCGTGTTGCGCGGGTTTACTCCGGGATTTCTCCGGTTTCCTCCCGCACACCAAAAACATGTAGGTTTAGGGCGCTCGCGCACGCAGCGACCAGCAGCCGGTGGCTTGTCACCAGACTGCAAACCAAGTCTACCTACGGGTACAAATAAGTAACCAAAAAAAAAAAAAAAAAAAAAAAAAAAAAAAAAAATTTCTCCGGTTTCCTCCCACATGCCAAAAACATGCAGGTTAGGTTAATTGGAGACTCTAAAGTGGCCCTAGGTATGAATGTGTGTGTGAATGGTTAAGGGATAGCGCCGTATCGTGGCTGCTTCATCCATCCAGGTGGTGGATGCCCTCAATTTCCCCTCTGGGGATCAATAAAGTATACTAAATCTAAAATCTAAAAAAAAATGCCTGTCCTCACCAGACGTGATAAACAAATAACTGAAGTGCTGTAAAAGAAAGCGGCACCGGGACCGCTGAAGGTATTCCAACTTCCACCAAGGGCACAGCTTTTGTGAAATTGACAATTGCAAAATTACATTAGAGAAAGCAAAGCCGTGCGTGCTGGCGTGGGACATGTTTTGGTGGGAGGACAGAGGGAGTGTGTGTGGGAGATTGGGAGTGCAGCATTGTTGTTTGACAAATGGTAATTATCCCCCCCCTCCTCCTAACTTCTGTTCCACTAATTGCAGTTAATTTCAAAAAATTATTATTTCTGCACATCAACAGTAACTTAAAGGAAACAGACTCTACACACGGCAAGACTGAAAAAAAATAAAAAACCCGCAACACAATGTTCGCCAAAGATGGAGACACTCAGAAGAGTTTACTGGGGAGATCAATCAGCACAGCTGGTTGGTTTTTAATTCTGCCCGCCACACTTTTTACTCCCACTGCTCCAGACACACTTCCAGTCATCTCAAGGCCAGACAAACATGGGCTTCAATTAAATCCACTCTCACCCCCCCACTCTGAGAAAGGTCTGCCTCCGTGCGCACAGACACCCACGTGCACGGCTGACCTGCCTGGGAAGTTTAATAGAACACGCTGGCAGATGTGTCATGGGAACAGTTCACCTTGCCATCTGTTTTTCAGCACTTCACTGCCAAAATTCTTCCCCCTCCATCCCGCAATCAAGGGCAGGATGAAATACTAGTCCCATTATGGGGGAGCGCCTAATAATGCATTATCAATTAGTCCCCTTGGCTGCCGATCAATGCTTACCAGGTGGTGCAAGGCCATTTCATTCATTTAGGACTATATGGTCCTCTTCCCACCCGATTCTCTGATTTCCTTCTGCTCATTACGTCCCCGCCTCGCACACCTATCAGGTTTTACTTGAATTGCAGCATGAGTGATCTTCAGCATTCTGTCAAAGATGGTGTTTAATCACCACTGCAAGGGCCCAACCCCACTACGATGACACGACTGTCTTGAATTCACCTGAAATTTGGACGCTAAAATAGTAGTGGGCTTCTTGCAAATCCCTGAGGGGTCCCCAGGTCATCATCTCAGAAAATTCTGAAATAAAGCAAAAAAAAGTTGCCTGGAGCCACAAAATTTATTTGAGCATGAAGAAAAAAGGTAAAGGAGCCCAGTAAAACTGCAACATTGCTCTCTCATAAACAGCTTTTTACTTTTTTTTTTTTTTTTGGTAAATTTGCGCCCTTTTTTAAATTAATATAAATTTTACATTTTTTATTAATTTACAATTTTTTCCTCTGAACTTCTGATTTTTTCCCTCCCAAATATGAAATAAATTTGGAACTTATTCCCTGAAAATTTTTTTCCCCAAAGTAAATTAGCACCTTTTTTTTTCTTAAAAATATAAAACTTGTGTCACAGAAATTTGCAAATTCTTTTTCATTAAATTGCTACTTTTTTCATGCAAATGTGTACAATTAGTCTCTCAAATTTGTGATCTTGTCCTCTTTAATTTGTAGCTTTTTAACTAAATTTGCGACATAAATTTGTGACTAAAAAAAATTACAACTTTTTACAACTCTTTATGAAAATTAGGATTTTTGTTCTAATTTAATTTGGAACTTTTTTCTTGTAAATTCATAAATTTGTTCTTATAAATAAGCAATGATTCTCGTAAATTTTTGTCATTTTTCACTCGTATTTTAGACATTTTCTGCTTTAATTTACACCTTTTTCTTGTACATTAATGAATTTATTTTGTCATAAATTTGTGACATTTTTCCTGTAAATTTGTGAGTTTTTCAAAATCACAGGGAGACAATGAATATGGGCAAAAGAGTGGCAGGTTGCAGACCTCAGACCGAAGTAACTGATGTGTGAAACTTTAGATAAATACATGCAGGTATTTAAGGGCAGTGGTGGCGTAATGGTTAGGGGTGTGGACTGGTGAGCGGAGGGTCGTGGGTTCGATCCCTGGACCGGCAGGATCAGGTCTGGGTGGGACAGATAACACAGTAGTGTTTGCCTCACCCTCCTTAACCCCACTGTGGTGCCTTTGAGCAAGGCCCTTAACCCCAACTGCTCCAGTGGAGCTGCTCAGTGGCTACAGGTCAGTCTGTGGTTGTACTGGGCAGCTTCCTGGTGTGAATGTGTAACTGTGAGTGTGAACAGGGCATCCTTGGAAAAGCGAAGTTGCCTCTTAATGGAACTACCCTGTATAAATAAAGGTTAAATAAAAATTTAATATTCAGGGTATTTTTGCTCAATTTATGAAATGCAGCAGGGTAAATAAGTATTTAACACGTCAACATTTTTCTCATTAAACATATTTCTGATGGAGCCATTGACCTGAGGTTTTCACCAGATATCAGTAACAACCCAAGTAATCCATACATACAAAGAAATCAAGGCAACTGTGTTCACAAAACAAGTTATATTTTATAAAGTGGAATCACACAGGGAATAAGTATTGAAGAAGCTGGGTGAAATTCATTTAATATTTAGTAGAAAAGCCTTTGTTGGTAATGACAGCTTCCAGACTTCTCCTGTATGGAGAAACTAGGTGCAAGCATTGCTCAGGAGTGATTTTAGCCCATTCTTCCACACAAACTGTCTTCAAATCTTGAAGGTTCCGTGGGTGTCTTCTATGAACTCTGATCTTCAGTTTGTTCCATAGATTTTCAATTGGATTCAGGTCCGGTGACTGACTGGGCAATTCTAGCAGATTTATTTTCCTTCTCTGGAGCCACTTGACTTGCTGAAATGTCCACCCTCATTTCATCTTCAGCATCTTGGCAGATGAAAACAGGTTCTTATCAAGGATGCTCTCTGTACATTTGTCCATTCATCTTTCCTTCAAATGTATGGAGTCTGCCTGTACCATGTGCTGAAAAACACCCCCACACTATGATGGGATGTGCAGTGCCATTTCTCCTCCAAACATGCTGTGTGGTGTGGCATCACAAAGAAGTTTTATTTTGGTCTCATCTGACCAGACTATATTCTCACAGTATTTTACTGACTTGCCCAAATGTTGTGCAGCAAACTTTAAAAGAGCTTCAGCATGCTTTTTATTCAGCAATGGAGTCTTGCAAGGTGAGTGGGCATCGAGCCCATGTCGGGTGAGTGCATTACTTATTGTTTTCTTTGAAACAGCAGTATCTGCTAACTCCAGGTCTCTCTGGAGCTCTGCACGAGTGGTCTTTAACTCTTGGATAACTCTGATAATTCTTTTGACTCCTCTGTCAGAAATCTGGTGAGGTGCTCCTGGTTGTGGCCGGTTTATGATAAAATGATGTCTTTCCATTTCCGAATGATGGTCCCAACTGGAATATTCAGCAGTTTAGAAAACTCAAAATGCACTGTTCCAAATAATTATGCACAACAGAGTTTCAAAACATTTTATTGTTTGTAAAGAACTGAAAATGTTCATTTGTTGAATTTGCAGCATTAGGAGGTCATATTTACTGAAATCTAAAGCTATTTTAATCAAAAATATCAAGTTACATGTTAACATAGGAGCCGTTCTTTGATATAACCTTCACAATTCTTGCATCCATTGAACCTGTGAGTTTCTGGAGAGTTTCTGCTTGAATTTCTTTGCAAGATGTCAGAATAGCCTCCTACAGCTGCTGTTTTGATGTGAACTGTCACCCACCCTCATAGGTTCTCAATAGGGTTGAGGTCAGGGGAGGATGGGGACCACAACATGAATTTCTCTCCTTTTATGCCCATAGCAGCCAATGACACAGAGGTATTCTTTGTAGTATGAGATGGTGCATTGTCATGCATGAAGACAATTTTTCTACGGAAGGCACGGTTCTTCTTTTTGTACCATGGAAGAAAGTGGTCAGTCAGAAACTCTATATACTTTGCCGAGGTCATTTTCACACCTTCAGGGACCATAAAGGGGCCTACCAGCTATCTCTCAATAATTCCGGCACAAAACATGACTCCGCCACCTCCTTGCTAACGTTGCAGCCTTGTTGGGACATGGTGGCCATCCACCAACCATCCACTACTCCATCCATCTGGACCATCCAGGATTGCACGGCACTCATCACTGAACAAGACTGTTTGAAAATTAGTCTTCATGTATTTCTGGGCCCACTGCCACCATTTCTGCTTGTGAGCATTGGTTAGGAGTGGAGAATCTGGAGGATCCTACACCTTGAGGTCTGTGGGATTCCAGAGGCACCAGCAGCTTCACATACTTGTTTGCTGCTTTGTAATGACATTTTAGCAGCTGCTCTCTTAATCTGATCAATCTGTCAGGCAGAAACCTTCCTCATTACGTCTTTATCTGCACAAACCCGTCTGTGCTCTTAATCAGCCATAAATTTCTTCACAGTACGGTGATCACGCTTAAGTTTTCGTAAAATATCCATTGTTTTCATACCTTGTCCAAGGCATTGCATTATTTGATGCTTTTCGGCAACAGAGAGATCCTTTTTCTTTCCCATATTGCTTGAAACCTGTGGCATGCTTAATAATGTGGAACATCCTTCTTAAGTAGTTTTCTGAAGCGAGTGAAGAATGGGCTGAAAAAAATCAGCTGAATGGTTTAATGTGTGCACAGATGCAACACAGACATGAAGAAAAGAGGATGATGCCTGTGCAACCTTTCATAAACTGTCATTGAGGAAGTTGCTCCCAGCTGTGGGGAGATGGAGTGCTCCCTCTCCTGTTACTTTTTGCCGACCGAGGGTCTCCCCTATAACATCCTGGGTAGGAGGAAAGGAGGCGATCTGCCGCCTCTGGCCCCCGCCATGAAGCAAGCCTGCTCTCAACAGCCTCTGCCGGGGGCTGACGGGTGGCTGTCGGGGAGTGGCTGGAAACCTGGGGCGCACTACTGACGCAGATGTGGACGCATCTCCTGTCTCTCTGGGAAGTTTGTGAAAAGTAAAACGCTGCACATTCCTTGTTCATTCATTTATTCCCCTAAAAATAAACACATTAATGCCTAATAAGTCTGTGATGAAAATGACAATCCTCCCATGTGCTGCGCATCATAGTGGAACACACTGTCACACATGCTCCAAATTCATTCATTCATTCTCCTAAAAAATCCTAAATTAATGCCTAATCTATAGACCCCACAATTAAAATGAGAGTGTGGATGGAATAAAAAAAAAAACTAGCATGTGATCCTCATATAATCAGGGATGGCAACAGGAAATTCTGATTTCAGCTGAAATCTAATTTGGTCGATTGACTTATGGGGGGGCCGGGGATACGCAGCCCCCCTGAAGCTGAGAGGTTTTCAGTAAAACAGAAGTAATTTAGACTGAAAAAAAATGATTAAAAAAAATGAAATACTAGACTTAGATAAATCATTAAATTTAATGAAAAGTTAACTTACTTTTTCTTCAATGTTGTCTCACTGTCTTTAGTCCAACATATTTAACAGTTCTATAAGAGTTTATTACACTATTTACACTGGTCACCAAGTCACTTCTAATGTGAAACTTTCTTCCTTTTGGCAGCAAGCTGTGTCAGTCTCTGAACTTTGAACTTCATCTCCTTTTCTGGTTTCTTCAGAAATTGCCCGAGTGTTTCTGTTACCTCGTCGAACTTTGAGCCAATTTTCACCTTTACCGTCACTCTTCTCTCAAGCCAATTCCAACGGAACTTATTTTTGACACTTTTGTCTATTTCTAGCACTGATGACTCCTGATCCTTCGATAAAAATCTCATATTTCCGCTGAAAATGATACAGAAAGCTCAGAATTCCACCACGAACCAGGGATGTGATTTGGGGTTGGGGAAATTATCTGAAAATTCAGCAGGGGGTCTGGGCGACGCAGTTCCCCAGCGGGGTCCCGGGCAGAGCCCCGATGGGGGGGCAAGGGGAGCGAAGCCTCCCGAAGCTCCTGGGTTTTTATGATTTTTAAGTACCAGAACTATGCTTAAATGACATAAAACAAACAGCTGAATGCCACTTATTACTGTATAATATTGACTTATGTTCCAAGAAGGTAGCATTCCTAAAATATTCCAACAAGCATTATTCATCACATGCTTTAACACTTGATCAAATCAAAATCAGTTAATTTTATCTATTCCATAATAGAAATAAAATTCCAACATACCATTACCTTTTATTATTTCAGCATTCATTTCAGATCACCAGTTTCAATCTCCATTGAGTCGTGAGCAGTTCATTTTGCACAATCACTGATGCAGCCAAGTCTTAGAAATATTCAAAAGTTATGAGTCAATGTCCACTGTGCACTGTCAATTTCAAACTGTTTGGAATCATAAAAGTAATCTAACTAAATTGTTTTGCTATTTTTTCTCTTCAACATCAATGTCAGGGCGCTGCTGGAGTTTTGGGGATGGTTAACTTTTATAACTGTTTCCTCCCCCGCGGAGCCCAGCTCATACAGCCGTTGTACGCCGCACTCAAGAAACGGAAACCGGCGGACAGAGTCGACTGGACTTCTGAGCGGGAGCAGGCGTTCTCTGAGGTTAAAACAGCTCTGGCGAACGCTGCACTACTGGCGCACCCAGACCCGGTGGCTCGGATAGCGCTACCGACGCCTCGGACATGGGCATAGCGGCCGTCGTGGAGCAATGCGTTGCCGGTTCTTGGCAGCCGCTCACCTTTTTTAGCAGGTCTTTGCATGACAGTGAGCGTAAATACAGCGTGTTCGACAGAGAGTTACTGGCTCTCCATCTGGCCATACGCCACTTCCAGTTCTGGCTGAAAGGGAGCACCTTCACTGCGTTCGTGGACCACAAGCCGCTAACGTACTTAACATACTTTATCTTCCTGGAAGATAAAAAAAAGCGGAATTCCGCGAATTAGCAGAAAAATCACATCCCTGACGAACACGCCGCCATGAATTTTTGACAAAGCATACAACGAGCCATTTGATTGGTCCAATCGTTTGCAACTATCCAATCGCAGGGCTGTTTACAATACAGCAGTAGCTTGAGTACAAAACATCCGGGTTATCACGGGAGACTTGACCTGGGGAAGCGCCGAGCGCTTATGTAATCATGTTGATTTTCGCTAAAATTGGTAACAATAAGGTACCTTACTCCCCTAAAATTTTCTCAATGGATTTAGACAATTCACAGAAATGATCAATTTGAAAATAAATCGGCGGAAATCCGCAGATCGGCGGAAAATTGCCATCCCTGTATAATTAAAATGACGGGCAATTATGACTGTTACAAAATCCCAGCGCTGCCGTTTCCTGAGCTCCAGAGCTGCGCCATGTCAAAACACGCCACTGAAATATCATTAAACAATGCGCTTCTGATGATAGACCTCCTTTTTCCTGATCAAAAGTGGATTCTCATGGAATGCACCACAATAGTAATGTGCATTAGATTACACGCCGCCACACCTCTTTGAAATGAGGCACCTCCTCCAAGTGCATAGCGGACACACTGTCTACTGGTAATTTGATGGCGTAACGCAAGGCACAAAAAACAATGGGCTGACAGAAAAACACTAGTGCATGGCGGAAAGTCTGTCTGAAAAGTGCACGGATGACCATCCGTGCATATTCAGCTGATTTTTCCAGCCCATTCTTCACCGTTTGTTCTTTTTAACATAACTAACTGTGCATCAACTGTGATTCATGTCTTCCTTATTACAAAGCAGCATTACTATCACATGCATTTCGGCTCAGACACACGGGCTTTGGTCAGCGCAAAACCCATCTTAAACTGTCATGATCAGAATTCACTTTAGATAAAGTCCCTCTTTGCATTAAAGGGATGAACAGGAGCGCTTTGGATTGGATTATCCAAAACACACCTCTGAATGATTAGACTGGCCTCTTTGTGTCACGCGCCGGCGGAAAGTTCGTTTTTTTGCCATTGTGATAAGGAAGTGAACTTGGACACACCCATAAACGCGTTCTGCGTCGGTGACAACTGATCATCCAACCCTGTCATTATAATATGGTCCCATGAGTTCTTTGTGGTGTAACAATCTGATGAGGGATGGCTTCCTAAATTCTGATGGATTTCAGCTGGTTTCTTGGCTTTCTATGCCTTTTTGCACCTCTTTTGTTTCATGTGTTCAATACTTATTCCCTGTGTCATTCTACTTCATGAAATATAACTTGTTTTGTGAACACATTTGCCTTGATTTCTTTGTATGTATGGATTACTTGGGTTGTTATTGACATCTCGTGAAAATCTCAGGTCAATGGCTCCATCAGAAATATGTTTAATGAGAAAAATGTTGACATATTCAATACTTATTTTCCCCGCTGTAAAAAGCAACTCCGCCTTAATCTTTGCTGGTAAAATTGTAATTTTTCCCATATTCTTCAAGTGTTTACATCTTTTCAATGAAAAAATATATTATCTGTCAAATGGTGGCAACATTTTTGCAAATAGCACTGGGAACAGGAAAAGAAGTTGTGAGGTTAATAGCTGCACCTTAAGGTCCCATTCACTGCACTGACAGCTCCCATTGGTCTTTATGAAATGTTTGTGACATACTTTGACAAAATTTTCTTTCATTGTTTTTTTATTGCAGCACCACTGTGAATCATCTTTTGTAGCCTTACTCAGAACGGTTCATTTCAGTACACGTCTCTTTAAATTCCTCCTCTTACATCCCTATTGCTAATCGTAGCAGGCTAGCTCCTAGCTTGGAGAGTGAGCCTGAACCTACTAACATAAATTTGTCTCAAAAAATGAATTAATCATCTTTGGTGTATTTGGTTTCAGCGGTCAATAGGATATGACCATTCCTTGGAGTACAATAAGCACAGAAACAGTGAATGAATGGCCAAACTGCTAGCTGCTATTGGTCTCAGTACTAAGTTAAAATAACATCAAAGAACAACATATCTCAGGGTTTCCTCTGTTAACATTTCTCCGTGGCGGGCCGCCTCGCCAGAAATTGTACCGCCACGGCAAGTCGATATGATTTTATTAATAAAAATATATGAAGCAATGACTTTCCGCAAGCGTGCACATGAACAACGTGCATGGCCGTCATCCGCGCGGAGTTTAGAAGCGCCCCGCTCACATGAGTTTTCCAGTCAGTGGGCAAACAGTGTCTTGCTTGACTATCCGACTCGCGTGACTGTCCGACAGAAACATGAGTTTATTAAAGCACTTTAAACGCGGAAAAAAATCATAAGAGGTATGTAAGCAGTGGTGTTTATCATGGTTTAACCCATTGGAAACAGGAGCCATTATGGAAGAGTCGCTTAGCTAAGAGATGTGGTTAGAATTCAAATGCAGCCGGCTTCATATGAAGGGAAAGGTGGGGGGGGCTGATGAATTGCTGAGGATATATTTCACCAGCCACTACAGTATTAACTTATGAGACTGAAAATTTCTCTCTTTTCTCACACGAGCAGGCGTGCTGTTTTTATTCTCCAGCGGCAGTGACAAAAAGCAACAGCTAAAAACGCTAGCTCTAAACTGAGGTCCTTCAGCGACTGCCTAGAGAGATGCCTGATGAGAAAGCCTGAGCGAACTATAACTGCCTAAACAGATCATTCTGTACATGAACACATATTGTGGTGAATTATGTCTTTAGAGTCCGCTACAGTTCCCTGTTATGTACCTGGCAGGTTAAGATGACCGAAATTCACCAAGTCAATGATTTTAATCTGTCAGCAGCCTTCAGACAAACTAAACATGCCAACATTTGATTTCAAAATAAGGGAGGTTTTTCCTGCTGTCTGGGTGGTGAGGAGATTTCTAAAAAAACCCAAACTATAAATATAAAGAAATATTATAACAGAAATAACGGATTCCTTGGTCATTTAAGTTAATTTATTTAATTAAATACAATTTTAATATTTTTTCTTTGTAATCAGAATTAAATTATTGTTCTGTTCTGACTGCAAAATTATGGTCAAAAATGTAAATTGTTATTAGGAAAAAGTAAAAAAAATACCACATTCTGTTTCAAATTTATCTAAAAAAAACAGTAATTTTATTTTAAAAAAACAGACAAAAATTAGTCATAAAATAATCCACAAATTTATAATAAGTTTCAAATGTACAAGAAAAGTCAGTTTTACAAGAGGAAATTACAAATTTGAGGAACATGGTTTCAACTTTAGATTTACAGAGAAAAGTAGAAAACTACAAGAGAATTGTTATAAATTTTTGAGAAAAACCTCAAACCTTGAAGACTGAAGTCATTATTCAAGTTTTTAAGTGGCTGCTCTTTGTACCCTTAACTCAGTTAGAAATTTTTGGTTGTCACCTTTTAATTATTAATTTCAAAGCACTGCTTTTACATGAGTAGAATTTCTGGTTACTATACCCGCCTGATCATATAATTTAAGTATACATGAGTACATTACTATTATGAATGTTTCTTTCCCTTCCCTACTCTCTCAATGGAAAAAAGAAACACTAGAATAAAAATACAAAAAATGCACTTCCGGTTATGGCTGCCACGTAAGACGGACGTGTTTCACTCTGCTCTGCTCCTGGAGAAAAAAATCGGCAAATAACTCTCTCATTTGGGACAGAACGTATCCCAGCGTTTGGGCGAGGATATGTCGGCGAAACCTAAGGCTGGAAAACTAGGTAAAGGAAAAAGCGAGCCGCCGAAACAGTCCAAATTAACGGACTTTCAGGTCTGTGACGCAGCAAACAAAACTCCATATATGGCGGAGGAGGCTGGCAACGGTGCGATATCTGCGGGGAGCGGCGCAGATGCGCTGATGGCTGCCATGAGTTCAATGAGAGCGGACTTGTCCTCTAGATTTGATGGGATTATGACAGCGTTGGAAGGAATAAGAAAGGAAATGGGTGACTGTGTAGAACGAACGGCGCAGATGGAGCTCCGTCTCGCTAGTGCTGAAGATGACGTCACCCGTCTTCAATTAAAGGTGCGCACTTTGGAAAAAAAAAATAAATGTCTAGAAGATAATATTTTGGATTTGGAATCTCGGTCGAGACAGAATAACTTGAGGCTGGTGGGTCTTCCAGAGGAATCAGAAGGTCGGGACGTATGTTCCTTTCTGGAAAAGTGGATTCCGGAGGTGCTGGGCAGCGCGGAGCTGCAATCAGCAGTGGTTCTGGAAAAAGCACATCGTATTGGCCCACGGAGAGATAAGGGACCGCCGAGGACCTTAATTATGAAGTTTCTTAGCAACAGAGACAGGATGAAGATCTTCAACGCTGCACGAGCTAAAGGAGAGATTAAACACCAGGATCAGCAGGTGCGGTTCTACCCAGATCTGGCCACAGGAATCCAACAATTGAGGAAGCAGTTTGATCCCATACGTAAGGAGCTGCGCAACCTTGGGATTCGTCATGGTGTAATCTATCCTGCGAGACTGCTGACCACGTATGAGGGCAGAACCCACATCTTCAAGACCCCAGAGGAGGCGCAGGAGTTCATCAAGAAGATCAAAGAAGAAGAAGAGACTGGTGGGAGCTAAGCATGAACAAAATATAAGGTAGAATAATTAAGCATTTGCACAGGCATCTGACTGACTTGAAGTAAACAGCAAGTTTACAAAATATAGATTGTATTATATATTAAAACAAAAACAAAAACAAAACAAACAAAAAAAACTATGATGTACAAAGTTGTTAAAAATTTTGGAGTTAAGTTGGAAAACTACAGAGGAGAGTTAATGTTACGTCATTAAAAGCAGTAGAGTTAGGGTGATTGGGAGGATGAAGAAGGAGTGGCTTAGGCTGTTCCCCGTGGGTGTGGAACGGTCGATGGCTATATCGGGAGACGGAATTTTTCTTTTGATTTTGGGGGGTTCGCCACAAGTGTGGGAAGGGGGAATTTGTTTGTGTGTAGTTTGTAGGATGAATGTTCAACCACTCATGTTTTTGCTTCTCTGTATAAGCATGTTTACACTGCAAGGTAATCCCAAACTCTCTATTGATCATAAACCAAAGTGTTAATCTTAATTTAACTTCATGGAATTGCAGAGGTCTACAAAATTTAAAAAAACTTAAACAAGTTATGAATAAAATAAAAGACATGGGTTCAAAAATTGTGTTTTTACAAGAAACTCATCTAATAGAGGAGGATATAAAAAGAATTAGGAGTAGATGGCAAGGAAGTGTATTCACCTCATCATTTTCATCCCGGGCCAGGGGAGTTATGACTCTCATACATAAATCAGTCCCTTTTCAAGTGAAAAATGTAATTGGAGACAAACTTGGAAGATATGTAATCATTCAAGGTTCTTTGCTATTAGAAAATATAAATCTTGTGAACTTATATGGTCCCAATATAGATGATCAAAAGTTCTTTGCTAATTTATTTCTTATTTTATCATCACTTACAGGGCAACATATAATAGCAGGGGATTTTAATTGTACATTGAATCCAGGTATAGATAGATCAACAGGGCTGGATTGTATGCACAATGGATGTAGGATGACTATTAATCATTTTATGAAAGAATTGAGATTGTTAGATATATGGAGAGAAATGAAACCACAAGTTAAAGCCTATTCTTGTTATTCCAGTACCTACAAGACATTCTCACGTATTGATTATTTTTTGATTTCCACAGAATTAAGATCCAAGATTCAAAACTGCTTTTATGATAACATCGTGATCTCTGATCATGCACCCTGTTGTCTAATATATGTAGATAAAAAATTGACAAAGGAATCAGGTAGATGGCAATTTCAGCATAAATGGCTTCAGGATGAGGAATTTGTCAAGTATATAGAAAAACAGATAGACGAGTTCTTTGACATCAATACTACACAAACATCAGCATGTGTAAAGTGGGAGGCTTTCAAAGCTTTTATTAGGGGACATATTATTAGTTATACAGGATCAAAATCTAAGAAGACTCGAGAGGAGAGAGCTAAATTGGAACATAAAATAAAAAATCTTCAGGAAAAAGTGTATGCAGGAAGTGACCCAAGGTTGGAGAATGAATTACTGATTTTGAGAGCTGAATACGACAAAAAATCAGCGAATAGAGCTGCCTCGAGTCTTCTAAGATTGAAACAATCTTTTTATGAACAAGGTGAAAAATCAGGAAAATTATTAGCATGGCAGATTAAACAATTGGAAATTAAAACACCAATTACCAGTATTATAAGTAATGGACAGGTAGTTATAGATCCTTTAGAAATTAATAGAGCCTTTAGAGATTACTATGAAAAATTATATGATACCAAAAATGAACCTGATTTAACAAAACTAAATGGGTTTTTGAACGAACTATCTATACCGTGTATTCCAAATGAAAACAGGGAGATATTGGAGTCTAAAATTAGTCAAGAAGAAGTTGGGCTAGCCATTGATAATATGAAATCAGGAAAAAGTGCAGGACCAGATGGTCTTCCAGTTGACCTTTATAAAAAATTTAAGAATAAATTAATAAAACCTTTTTTGGAAATGGTTTTAGAAGCATTTCAAAATAATAATTTACCATCATACATAAATAATGCCTTAATTATACTGCTGCCAAAACCAGGTAAGCCCTCTAATAAATGTGAAAATATGAGACCAATAAGCCTATTAAACGCCGACCTTAAGATAATCTGTAAAATTTTAGCAAGACGATTACAAGAAATTTTACCAAATATTATTAATCGAGATCAGAATGGCTTTATAAAGGGTAGACAAGGCTTCCATAATGTAAGAAGACTATTTAATATTATTTATTTTAATAAAGAAGCACCGGATACAGCTCTCCTATCATTGGACGCCGAAAAGGCCTTTGATAGAGTTGAATGGCCCTTTCTTTTTGAAGTCCTACAAAGGTTTGGACTTGGAAATAATTTCATAAAATGGGTTCAAATAATATACAATAATGCTACAGCTGAAATCCTAACAAATAACAATATTTCAAAACCAATAAAAATCAATAGAGGATGTCGACAAGGCTGTCCACTTTCACCTTTACTGTTTACTATGGCAATTGAACCTTTAGCGATAGCGATACGTTTACATTCACAAATATATGGAATTAAAGTTGGACCAACAGAACATAAAATCTCCCTGTACGCCGATGATATAATTTTGTTTATGTCGAATCTAAAAAAATCAATTCCAACCTTGTTGAATTTAATAAAGAATTTTGGGGAAATATCAGGATATAAAATAAATAAAACTAAATCTTCAATATTAATGCTAAATGAGACCCAGAGAAATTACCCAGCCCCTGAGGTAAATCAATTCAATGTTGTAAATCAGTTTAAATATTTAGGAATCCAAATTATGCCTAAGCTAGAATCAGTCGCCAGTGTCAACTATGAAGCCTTAATGTCAGATATCAATGAGTTAACTCAGAGATGGATGTCACTACCAATGTCGATGATCGGGAGAATCAATATACTTAAAAGTAATATTTTACCTAAAATACTTTATTTATTTCAATACATTCCCTTATCACCACCTTTAGATCTATTCTCAAGAATAAAAAAAAAGTTAGTGGAATTTATATGGAACAACAGGAGGGCTAGATTACGTTTGTCTTTATTATATTTACCATTTGATCGTGGAGGTCTGAAATGTCCAAATTTTATGTTGTATTATTGGTCGGCACAACTGAGGTCTATGACATATTATTTTTCATCAGATGATCTCCCTCACTGGACTGAAATGGAATCATACAATTTACCTTTACCTCTTCCCATATTCATATACTCAGATTCGGCAAAAAAATTACAAAAACAAGTTAAAAATCCATTTGTAAAGCATATGATCAAAATATGGTGTGAAGCTAAAAACTATTTAAAAGAACCACAGTTACTGTCACAATTTAGTCCAATATGGGGTAATCAATATTTTAAACCAGGGAGAGCGGACGCTGTATTTAAAGTATGGAATTTAAAAGGGATACAAAAGATTCAGGATTTATATTTGCCATGTGCAGATAACATAATGTCTTTTGAAGAGCTGAGGATCAAATTTAATCTCAATAGAACACATTTTTTTAAATATCTTCAACTTAGAAACTTTATTCGATCAAATCAAAATAAAGCTCTCACTCGACCTATTTATTCATCCTTGGAAAAAATGATGATGAAAGATAGTAAAAGAAAGGGTATTATTTCAGAGTTTTATAACTCATTGACACTATCTTCAAGTGAAAATTCACTGAAAAGATTAAACTACTGGAAAGAAGATCTGCAAACTGAAATTTCAGAGGAACAATGGGAATTGGCTTGTACAGAAGCTCAAACCAAATCAATAAATGTACGCCTTAAATTGATACATTTCAAATGGTTAATGCGGATGTATGTTACACCAGAGGAGTTAAATAAATATAACAAAAATATACCAGATACATGCACAAAATGCATGGAAAGTAAAGGAACTCTATTTCATTGTTTATGGGAATGTAGATTAATAAGAATGTTTTGGGAAGAGGTGAGGGTAACAATTGAAAAAATAATCTCAAAACAAATCATATTGAATCCTAAATTGTTTTTGTTGGGTCTGTACCCAGAAAAGCATAATTTTAATAAAAGTGAAAGAACATTCATAGACCTCAGTTTGCTTAATGCCAAAAAATGTATTGCACTATTATGGAAAAAGACTCATAGACCAGATGTGACTCAGTGGTTAAGACAGATGTTAACAAACCTTCCATTAGAAAGAATAACATATATACTGAAATCAAAGGAAATTGTGTTTGAGAATACAGTATATGGAGACCTTTTATTGATTATGTAAAAAATTTAAACATAACTTTTGAAGAAGAAGGTGAATGATGTGTGTGGACCTTGTAAATTCCAAACTGGTGAACGTAATATGTATACTTATGTATTGGATTGTCTAGACTAAACAGAGGAGCATTGTTGAAGATTTGATTTTGCTGGTGGTTGTTGGTGTTTTTAGTGCATCCTTTTTTTTTTTTTTTGTAGTACTTTAGTGTTAGTGTTTGATTGTTTGTATCATGTTTGTTAAAAAAAAAAAAAAAAAGGTTCAATAAAGATATTGTGGAAAAAAAAATACAAAAAATGCACATATTTTTGTCATTTATGTAAACCATGACAAAAAAATCCTGCAGGACAAAACATGACACTTGATATTTTCTAACCTGTTTGTAGACCACCATAGACAGAGAGAGAACCTGAATTAGGCAGAGCTCAGAGAGGGCAAGATGAAACAGAAGAGAGGAGCCAAGGAGAGGAAAGTGTTCAGGCAGAGGAAGGAGAGAAGGAGAACACCACTGAAGAGTCGAAACACAGGATGTCTGGGTGGGACCCCAACTGGCCCAATATTCAAGCCTCGGTTGTACAATACTTCAAATGGTAAGCTCCATATGCAACGTTACTGTGTAAAATTTTGAAAAAAAAATGTATAAAATTAACATATTCTGGTATGTTTAACACCCCACCCCCCCGGGAAAAATATGTTACCACTGCGCCAAGGTCTTTAAGCCAGAGGAAACACTGTATCTGGTCACGTGTTAGTCGATGAACAAGGATTGTACTGGGGGGTAAATAGAATTTAGAGAAAAAAGCGATTAGCCTTTCCCTGCTGAGGCGAGCTCTAATGCTGTTAGACTGACCGATGCTGAAGCTGTCAGAGAGCACATGCCTCCACCAAGGCTCCTTCCGTTCCTCATGGATCACCTTCAAAATGTCATGGGTTCGTGTGTAGGCCACGAGCCACTTCTGGTGAAAATTGCATCAAAGTCTGTACAGTAGTTTTGGAGGATTCTTGCTAACACACTGTGAGAAGATAAGAGCCTTGGTCAAGGTATGTGATCTTGGATCATCACCAAAATGTAATGGATTCCTCTCTAGCCCAAGGACCACCTCTGGTGAAAATTTCATCCAAATCCATGCAGTAATTTTGCATGATCCAGCTGACAGACAAACAAACCAACACGGATGAAAACATTACCTCCTTGGCAGAGGTAAAAAGTTCACAATTTAAATTACAAAATTCTTTCAAATTTACAACAGATAAGTCCTTAATTTACACACAAACTGTCATAAAGTTATAAGGACCCCCCCAAAAAAACTATCAAGACTAAAATCACATCTCAAATAAGTTTTTAAGTACATGCTTTCTTGCTCTTGCTCATACTCATATAAAAAATAACAAATTTGGAAGGAAAATGAATATATCAAATAATAACAGATTACTTATGATACAATATTAATTTTATTTTATTTTACAAGCGCATCTGGCCTTGGACAAATGTGGTTGATAACCCTTGTCATAGAGGAACAGAATTGGGGGGGGGGGTGGCGTGAGAGGTGATTGGCTGCCATAATGCCACGGAGAAGTGTGGGGGTATTAAAATAAAAGTTACAGATCATCGGGGCTTAGCATAGCTTATCCCCCCCCCCTCGCGCCCCTGATTAGAAATGAAATATGTCATCACACTGCAATCCAGGATGGGGCCAGTCAGAAAGAAACATTATAGACAATTGAATCCTGGCTGGTTTGTAGACACTAATCATTATTAGGTCCATGCAGATAGTGAGAGATGGCTTTGAGAAGATTTACAGATGACGTCATGTGGTATTTAGACTTCAAAGGATTGACAGAGGACAGAAGCTGATGCTCAGAAATCTGGGGTTCTTAGGGAGGGGTTACGTTTGGCAGCTATCAGAGTTTTGAATGATTTATGAAGTCACAGAAAAAAATGTTAATATTGTGCGTACAATTCTGCCATAAACTATTTCATAAAGCACAAAGCAAATGTTTGGCGTCTTCTCCATCATCTGCTGCTCTCATTGAAGAAGACTTGTCGACATCCGGTTCAATCAACAAAGAAAATATAATCTGCCATCTTTTATAAGGCAGTTGCTGGGGTTTATTGAAATAGGAATAGGAAATGCGTGTATTTTCCACCTGAGAGGGTTTGTGGCTGGGGTGACAATAAGAGGCGGCGGATCAAAATCGTTTCCATCAATGCTGGCAGATGAAATGCAAACACAATCAAATCAACCCGGGCCCGTATACAGCGAGGCCACGCTCAAATGCCAATCTCCCTTCTCCTCATCATACATCTGATGAGAAATCATAGTGTGGGAGAATCTCCTAATCTATGCAAACACACCATCAGCACTGATTTGTTCGGTGTTGGGGTGGGGGGTATGCCTTTATTAAGACTCGCCAAACGTCTCCTCTCCCTGACCTGAGAGAGGCATGGAGGCCGTCCGAGGCTTTGGAGGCAGCCACCGCTATAACAATTGAGATAAGTTACCGAGGACAGGTAATGAGAACAGATAGACTCGGTTATGGATCGATATCGGACACTGAAACCTGGAGAGGAAGGACAAATTGTCACATTGTTTCCTTTTTTCCCATGTTGACAAAGGGCCATGTGTGTGCAGGGGTGCCGGCGTGCGTGCGCGCAGGCGGGTCCTAAGTCTAACTGAAGCTGAATGGTTACACAGTGTTGGCCGCCGCAGCCCTTTTGTCTTCCCCGAACTGGATCAGTTTCAATAAACGGGGCTGTCTGATGAGGGCAGAGGTCACGTCTCCTGTAGACAGTTATCCACACGTCTCGTCTTCAGATGCCGAGCCGTCTGACTGAAACATAGCTGCCCGTCAGACCCGGCTCCGTTATTAATTTAAACCCTCACAGCTACGCTGACGTCTGCCTGAGGTGTGCTGGGACAGAACGTGGTTGGAGGTTGCCCAATATAACGTCTGCTGTTCAGGGTCAGACTAGTTCAAGCTGAATGGAAAAAAAACAAAACTAAAAGAAAACAGAAGACACAGATCTGATCTTTCAGCTGTTTGATTTTTTTTATGCCCCATTCAATTCACAGTTCCCCCCATATTCATAATAAAAATCTACACACACACACACACACACACACACACACACACGTACAGTATATATCAACTACCAAAGACAAGGAATTATGATGAATCTGTTCTTTTTATTTCAAACAAAACCATTTTTTCCCATATTGGGAGTCAAACACAAACCAAATCAAACATTTTTTTTAAAATAAAGCTTTGATTAAAGATGAATTGGCGATTACTAAAACATGGAATGAATGGTATGGTACAGAACATTCCGTCTGCTTTCTGTAGAGAAGGTTCTGTACATGTTTCATCCACATTCCATATGGAATGTTCTGTATGAGTTCCTTACATGTTCTGTATGGAGCGGTCCTACTAGCTAGCAGTCTCAAGTGTTTTACAAATATGTACTTGTAATGTTACATGTGGAATGTTCCGTATGCTAGTGTTCCGTCCGTCTTCTGTGCATGTTTTTAGGTCATGCTAGCTAGCGGTCAAACCTCCTGACATTCCCAAATACTTTATGTATGGAACTTTAGCTAAAGAATGTTACTTACGGAACGCTAGTGGTCCTGGTAGTTTGCGGTCCAGCCTGCTAATATTCCCACCTGCCTTACCTACATATTCCGTACATATGTAGAGTGCAGCAGACAGCACATTTTCACTGTAGCCCAAGCACTGTGGGGTGACAGCTGTTCTCTGGTCCTGCAAGTGAGTCCCAAGGAAGGAGGTGGATCGATTCCTCAGATTGACTGATTGATGAAAGCTTCAAAACAGATTGAACCAATGAAGCGTGAACAGAAGCAGCGATGACGTTTGAAGCTTCGGACGTCATCGGTCACGTGACATTAATGTTTTGATACAAGCGTCGACACACTTAAGAGTGAGACAAGCGCTGAAGCCTCGGTTTCATTTGCCCATCGCTACTTACAGTATGTTCCTTATTCCTTATTTATTCATCTATCCATCTATCTTCTACTGCTTTTCCAGAGGTCCGGGTCATGGAAGCAGCAGTCCAAGAAGAGAAGCCCAGACTTCCCTCTCCCCAGCCACCTGCTCCAGCTCTTCAGAGAGGATACCAAGGCGTTCCCAGACCAGCTGGGAGACAGTCTCTTCAGCAAGTCATGGTCTGCCCCAGGGTCTCCTCCCAGTGGAGCGTGCCTGAAACACCTCAAGTGGGAGGCGTCCAGGAGGCATCCTGATCAGATGCCCAAACCACCTCAACTGGCTCCTTATTTATTCATTTATTTATGATTACAACCATCATGCGCTGGACAAGAGCAATATATGTATGGGACATGCTAAGTGTGGACTGCAGCTAATGATGAAGGCACACCGTCATAGAACTGACAGCAGGCAGGATTGGTAGATGTCTCGCACAGAACACGTACTGTATAGAACATGTTTGGAACAGAACATGTACAAAACACGTTCTGTGTGGAACGCAGACAGAACATTCTGTATCGTTTGTTCTGTGTTTTAGTAGGCACCAGATGAATCTACAAATTTAGAATAAAATGCCAAGCTTTTATAAAATTAACTTTTAAAAACTAAAGGGTTCCTCTATAATCTAAGTTGAATACACAAAGTTCAAACCCATTCTGCTACTTTCTGTAAAATGAATGGAAGTGCCTCACTGCCTCTTGAAAAAGCATGTAGTCCAACTGGAGTTTAATAACCATTCTGAAATTTCTCCACCACCATGTAACCATAACAACTGGAAACAAATCCACGGTGAAAGCTGATTTTTACAGTTTGTAAACAGACACTTCAGGCTTCAGTCGTCAGTTATGAAATGTTCGTGGTTAGTAAGTGGGATCCTGAACCACTTCTATATGACAGAGGTATGGCTGCTTTTTTTTTTTTTTTAGGAACTAGATTCTCCTTTTTTTTGCACATACCTCCATGTTTCACATGGGTTTGTGTTGCAAAGAGACAGGGCGAGGGGTTGGCATTACAGGCTGCTGTATTTATTCTAGTGAAAAAATGAAAATAAAATGTAGACATTTTTTATGGGGAAAAAAAAGGCGATTCAATTTTTATTTAAAAAATCTTCCACACAAAAGTACTCGAATACCGATTTAAAATCGATTTATTGCCCAGCTCTAGAGTGAAGGTAAAGTGATTACTGATTATTTCTTCATGTCACATTGATGTGTTTTCAGAAGTCATGAGGAATATTGGATTTGCTCTTTGAGATGATAAAAGGTTTATTCAATGAGCCCCATTATGACGGTCTGGTCAAAAGTGCAAACATAACTTATAGGTGTGTTAAAGTGCATTTTGCTATTACAATGGCAGGTTAAAAAAGATTTTGCACCAGTGAAAAGTGCAAACAGGTTGTCCAAACCGATAACTATTCAAAGGTGTGTTTTGGGTGTAACATGCAGTAATCAAATCAAAATGTCCTGTCACCTCACCTTTAACAGGAAGGTATGCATTACTGAAACCAGACCATCAATGACGGAGTGGCTCACTCTGGCCTGATGAGTGCTCAGATCTCCAGACTGTTGACGTTGAGCACAGCCTGGATGCAAATCCACATGAGGATTATTGGGCATGAGTTTGCCAAACATTGGTGCAATTGCCTAGGAGGCGTAATGATTTTTGTGAAATCATTAATGCCCATATTTCCTGACCTCTGACACTGACCTTGACCTCAAGCTGATTAGGGATGCAAGTTATCAATTAATTCATTAATTGTTAATTGATGCATCTTATTAATCAATTAACGATTAATTGATAAGTGGCAATTTTCCTGAGAATTTGAATTTCCCTCGGTACAATACGGTGTTTCTGTCTTTAACATATAAAAAGTTAATTACGGTTTTTGATATAGTGAATAAAACATGAACATCATATCCTTTCGGCTTCTCCAGAATGGGCAAAAAAGTAATCCAGATCTGCACCAAAAACTAACTGTTTCATCCTTCTTTCTGTAGAATAGTGTTTTAGTCGTGATAAATTATTGTTTGGATGATAATGCTTTATGGTTTCAGACATCTCAGTGGGTGACATTTAGACTGTCACCATATAAGAAGCCTGTAGTTTTTCTCAAGGGTTAATTTTAGTCTATGGTTACCTCTCCCTAGGTTTTAATTTCTGTGAGTCTTTAACTACAGATTCAGCCCGAGACATTAGTTTCAAGATACAACGGCTGCTCACTAAAGATTTCCCCTAATCCACTTCTGGTTATTGTAGGAGGTTGAAATAGCACATGCCTAATAATCCATATCTCTATAGGTCATGTGGTAAATTGCAGCTCTGAACTCCCAACAGTTCTACCGGTGCTAAGGTGGAGTAAGGTGTGCGAATGTAACCAGTTGAATGCAGAACAGTCATCAGGTTCCTGTGCTTGAGAGGCCGCATACCACAGGAGACGTTTGATGAGATGAAAGAGACTAATGGGGAGAACGCCCCATCATATGACGTAGTTGAGCACTGGCATCAACAGTTCAAGTGTGGTCAGACATCAATGGAAACTGCACCCATTACTGGGCGACCACAGTTTACCATTGATGAAGACATCCAAAGAGTGAAGGCCACCATTTTGAAGGATCGCTGCATAACCGTTTGCCAACTAGCCCAAGTTGTCGAGATCAGTCTTGGGTCTGTAGAAAAAAAAATCCTCCATGACCATTTGCACATCTGTTGTTTGCGTGATGGATTCCTCAGTTGCTCACACCTTTCCAGAAGCAGGAATGAGTTATGTGCTCCCAGACTCTTCAGGATATGTGCCAAGAAAACCAGGAGGACTTCTACAGATGAATCACACAGGACGAAACATGGGCCCATCACTATGATCCAGAGACTAATGGCGCTTTTCCACTAGTACCCAGTCGGCCTTAGTCTACTCTACTCGACTCGGTTGTGTTTCCATTACAGCTGGGTACGCCTGGGGTGGGTGGGATTTTTTTTTTTTTACAGCAAGGCGGCGCCACACTCCCGTGACGTAAAACACGTGACCCAAGCAAAACATAACATGGCAGCTGTACAATGCGACTCCTCGGTCTCTGGCTTTTTGTCACCATAAAGGCCAAAAAGGACCACCAGAGAAGGGTACAGACAGCGAGACGGAACACTCTGGGAAAGTACTGGAGCGTCTGGGAAGCCATAGAGCGGAAGACGTGAGGATACGAACTAGATCACATATGATGGTAAGCTAATGATTGCTAATGCTTGTTTGCTTTAAGTCTGCCGTACTACGCTGTAATGTCTGCAAGTTATTGCTACTAGGTACTAAAATATGTATGCTGTGTGTGTGTGTGTTTTAGATGGCTCTGTTGTGGGAAAACTACCGCTTCAAACTGTGGGTTTGGGCGTTCAAGACAGCCTCTCACTGATGTCACCCCAGCTTCACAAACGATCAGTGGTTATAGAGCTTAAGAATGTCTGTAGAAACGTTTAGCTTCCTGTGCAACAAACTGCTCTGATCTGCGTGAAAATCATGGAGAGACTGTTGAGACATCATGTCATGTACCTGCTCCAGCAGCACTGAGTCTGTGGCGGTGTCATAGCAAAAACTGTTCAGCTGCCAAAACTTGATTACCAGGTTGTAGTTATGGGGTTATATTAGCCACAAAATATATATTTAAAAGGTAAACAGTACAGAGTTAGGTATAATAAGATATATTTGACAATTATGATGCATTGTAGGCCAAAACAAACTTGATCTAGGATTAAAAGCAATTAAAATAATGCAGTCACAAGGTTACATGGAAAATACTTGATTTACTAGATACATGTACTGTAGAAATATAGTATATTCTCTGCATCAACAATGTACTATACATGTATTCATGTAGTATTGTACTTGGAATTTTGACAATAAACCTTTGGAATTTTTGCAGATATGTCTCTTGTTTTATATGTGAAGGTTACCACCAAGTGACACAAATTAAATACTAAAAGATTGGAAAAAGCTGTCTAAGAACAATCCAGCAGTTTGAGAAATCACTTTTGGTTTTTTGTAAGTTTGTCAACAGAATTATGAACCATAGAGCAGTTTGTGTTAAAATGTTAAATCCCATTAACCTCTAACTCAGGGGTGTATAATCATGTGCCATGGAGGGCCAAGACCCTGCAGGTTCTCTCTTCTACCCAGTCTCTTCAGCAGGTGTTCTCACTGATCAGCAGTCAGTGGAAGAAAGTCAGTGGAATCTGCTGTTGAAGACACTGTTTGGAGGTAAAGCCTACAGGGTCTTGGCCCTCCATGGCACATGATTGGACACCCCCGCCCAAGCCCATTAAAAGTACAGATGCTAATATGGCCCAGAATTCCTCCATATACTGATACTATCACTAAAGTGTGCAGGGTCTTCTGCACTGGCACATCCAACAATACAGTCTTCAGTAAATAAAATAATTGTTTTGGTTACTTTTTCTTAAAAATGAGCCATTATTTTCAAAGTCACCAATAAATGGCTTGTACTGTTGACTATTTTCCCATCGGTGCCTTAACAGACAAAATAGATGTCTGTTAAGGCAGTGTTAGTGTCCTGTTGCTCATGACTAGATGCCCTGCCAGTTTCTAGGTACTGCATCACTCTGGGTGGCGTTAGTCTGCTCTCACTGTTTGGTTTTGTTTCGCCGGGATAATTACTCGGATCGACTCGGACTGCTCCAGCCTGTGTGAGTACTAACTGCTTCGCCCCTGCCGTCTAGCTCCACCTGGAGGTTCTTTTCCTGGGCTTCCCCCTGCCTGTCTCCCGCTTAAGTTCTGCCTGTCGGGTCTAAGGACATTTTCCTAGTTTTATTCTCACCTTGTCTGTAGAGTATCCTGGAGGACTTCCCTGTATTTCCTGAGCAACGCCTCTGTTATCCAGAACTGTTTATTCACCAACTGTTAATAAAAATGCACAACATACTCCTGCGAGTGGGTTTTCTCCTTTCCTCTGTGCGCTGCATAAAAACACACGAGGGAATCATGACAATAACAGTAAATAAACAGGAAGGAAGCCATGAAACCGAGTCTGGTGAAAATCTCCAGCACTCAGTTCATGACATAAAATTTATATCTCCTTGGTGTGGCCTGGGCCGCTTGGAGGTTGGTTCTGGGCCGCATGTGGCCCGTGGGCTGCTAATTGAATAGGCCTGCTGTAGGAAGATCCCAAGCCACCCTTACGAAGAACGTAAGAATTCTAGGGCCATCGTTTGACAGAAAAGCACCTCATTTCTCAAGAATGCCTCAAGTTGCTCTTGCGAATTGAAGGGTAGCCATAAGAAACAATCCCCCCCACCACCACCACAAATGTCTGCAAATTCCAGAATTCATAGGAACTGGAAGATTCTTACGAACTCATTGTTCGTACGAATCTTTGTGACCATAGCTTAAGTTGAACTATTAAAATTGTCTAAACCATGGACACTTCAAGGTTCTTATAGAGTAACTACAGGTTACCTGTATTGGAATACTTACATGGAAAATATATGATACTCAAATGGTAACAACAAGGTACCTTTATGGTTAAAACGGGGTGTTGGTACTATGTTGCTACCCTGAACCCACACTGTACTTACGCTGTTTTACAACAGTACTTGCTTCAAAAGTAGGCTAAACAGTAATTTCATAGTACTTCACAATCTGAGTTACAAAATGTTGCCAAGTATTTTAGCTGACTTTAGCTGTCAAACTTATATCACCAATAAACAAAAAAACAGCATCAGCCTATGTTTTTTGTATCAGAGATGGTATAGTAGATCCGAGTGGGTTTCCTCAGCTCAGGAACAGCCTGAACTGTTGTTACTCTTATTTTTATTGATCAATAACTGTATTGTCCAACTGCTCTCTGTACAGCTGCCCGCTCAATTGCAGCGTGGTTAGTTTGTTGTGACAGTTTTTTTTCATTCCCTTTTGGTCCCGTACAGCTTGCAGACTGTGCCCTCGGTTGCTTGTTCGCTCCACCCCGTCCCACTGCATATGAGGAGGTGCTGATTAAGAAAACTGTCAGCTGCAGTGTCACTGAACTCACCCGTCACTGCTGCTTAAAGGACCGAGGCCTGTCTCCTGCAGCAAACAAAACCACATCTCACTGACAGAATTTAATTTGGACTAATATGTGAAATTTAGTATAATGAACTTAAAGAAATTATTTTGTGCAATTGGCTGTTGACCCATAAGATTCATTGCCATGTCTGTATGTCCCCGTTGGTTTGATTAGAGGATAAAGCACACATATTTTTATGCTGTGTAGTCTCAAATTTTCCTTCTCATTTTCTTATTTTGATGGTTTTCTTCCTTTGTCTGTTTTGGAGTTTCAGCTCTTTCATTTGTGTGTCTGTTTTCAATAATAGCTTGCTGTGTTTTTACGTTCCTCTTTATTTCCACCCTGCTATCATGTTGGTCTAATTTAGTTTGTTTGTGCCGTATTATCCTTTTTCTCTTCACTTTGTTTCACACCTGTGTGCCTTCCCATCCACTCTGACAGTTTTCTCAACCTTGTTCTGCTTGTTCCTTCATGTCTCCAGAGTGTGAATTTCTTCTGACCTTTTCCTGGACTTTTTTTAAACCTTCACCAGAGAGGTGTTCGTGATACGTACGTTATTTACCTTCACACTTCTCACTACATCTTCAAAAACGCAAATCAGGTTAAAACACGACACAAGCTAATCTGGGTTTGCTCACATGGAGGTAAGTAATTTATGGTTTGGTTTTTATATTTGAGAAATTTTTGGGGGGGTCCGTTTTTCCTTTGAAGCACAGCACTACCGGAATGCTGCAAAATTAATTCAAAACAGTCCGTGTTGTCATTAAAGATTTCCTCTGACTCATTTCCCTTGGACTGAGAGGAACCAAACTTCTCACAGTTATTAGTCTTTCTCTACATACAGTAGGTACCACCACTGGTCACATACTTCTCCCATCGCTTTATGCAGCTGTGGAGACCTGTAGAAGTCTGCAGGTTGCGTCAAAAGTCATGACTTGACCTTGGAAATCAGCATTTCATCGTCTCGGAAGTGCTTGCTCCTCAAAAATGATTTCATGGTTGGAAAGAGGTGGAAGTCATATGGTGTGAGGTCAGGACAGTAAGGGGGGTGAGCAAGGATTTCATAACCACAGGACCGTGCTTCTTTTTGGGCAACATGCCAGTTCAGGACTACAGGAGTTGATCACCTTTGATCAGCATGCCATGCCTCTTGGTTTTGATGGCCTTCTGCAATTTATGCAGCAGTGAAGTATAGTAAGTCCCCGTAATTGTGATACCCTTTGCTAGGAAATCTATCATCAATACTCCATGCTGGGCCCAAAAGATTGTGAGCATGACCTTACCTGCTGAGGGTTACACACATGCTTTCTTTGTAAGGGGGGGGGGAGTCACAATGCTTTCATTGCTTCAACTGGGCTTTTATGGCCCTTTTCCACTAGTACCCACTAAGCCCTACTCGACTCTACTCGGCTCGGTTTCTAGCCTTTTCCATTAGTACCTGGTACCAGGTACTTTTTTAGTACTGACTCGAGGCCAGGGTACAGCCGCGCTGAGTCGGGCCGAAAATGTGACGTCAACAGATTGCAGGCCACTGATTGGTCAGGGCGTAACGTCATGAAAGCGTCCGTCTTCTGAAGAATTTCCAAACCGCCATTTGCAAAACTCAGTCACCGAGTAAACACGATATTAACAGAGATGGCGTTGCAGGTTTCGCGGAAATCTACACCGTGGTCCAACGAAGAGGTGCAGAGTTTTCTGTGCTTGGTGGCAGATATCAGTATCCACAGCGACATGGAGGTACCCCGCACCAATACAGATGGCTGCTCAGCATAGAATCGGACTACGGACAAGCTGAAGATGAAAGTGAGAGAACCATCGATGGTGAGTGATTTGTGATATTGTGCATCTTTTCGCTTATTTATCCTGTTGGTGGTAAGTTCACTTTTTTTGAGCAATACAACACCATCCTGTGCTGGCTAACGAGTGTTGGCTAGTAGCTAGCTAGCTAGTAGCCAACTCTGCTGATTCGCGCTTGCTTTGTCTGAAGTACTCACTTGTGAGAGCAAAACGATGAAATATGCGAATCCTGGTTAAAGTCCTGGTTTGTGTACATGTTGCACTTTGGTGCTGTGCATTAAGTTGTGTGTAATTTCTTTCTAGAATCTGTTTCCACATGCCAGGGGTCCGCCGCCCTCAGCATGTTGTGTTTATATTGTGGATACAGGTCAAGAGGACCCCAGGATCCAAAATCTCAACATATTCAAGTGCAATGTCAAACCAGTGATTTATAAAGTGATTCATATAATTTTCTAAAGCGTCAGAATAGACCCACACACCTATTCTGTGGATTCTCCAAAAAAAGTGTTGGAACAGTGTTTTTGTGCTGTTTCTGTTCCACCATAAATCCCTGGATTGATAATGTACTTGTACATGTACAGAGTGGATGCTGCGGTGCTCACTGGTCAGGGAAACGAAGCATTTTTGTCACATCCCACCACTGACTTTCATAAGTGTATTTCCCTAATACAGGTACATCTCCAAAAATTAGAATATCATGAAAAAGTTCAATATTTTTTGTCACTCATTTCAGAAAGTGAAATCTATGTATTATATAGATTCATTACACAGTGATATATTTCAAGCATTTATTTATTTTAATTTTGATGATTATGGCTTACAGCCCCTGAAAACCCCAAATTCAGTTTTGCAAAAAATTAGAATATTACATAAAATCAATTTTAAAAAATAGTTTTTAAATAAAAATGTTGGCCGTTGAAATGTTGGTTAACATGGGCTGTAGCCATAATCTTCAAAATTAAAATAAATACTTGCAATATATCACTGTCCGTGTAATGAATCTATATATCGGTTTCACTTTCTGAAATGAGTGACAAAAAATATTGAACTTTTTCATGATATTCTAATTTTTTTAGATGTACCTGTATACGTGTTGAACTTGCTTGAACTAACCACCATCCATTTCTGTCTTTGGTCTAGGCAAGAGGAAAGAAAAAGCGGCCACCCCGCAACGGACCTTGCCACTGTGGAAAGAACTGAAATCCTTTGCTTTTATAGGTAAAGTGCCAAAACCAAAGTAGCACAATTTCCACTTAATATAAAAGGGACTGAACTGAGATTTATTTGATTGTGTGAATATTAATTACAGAATAATTGAAAATGAATGGAACATCAACTGTAAAATAAACCATTTGTTAATGTATTTTTTTTATCAGATCACTTGTATGATCCTTTGTGAGTTATGTTCATAACTGTATGTTGCACTTTGGGGAATGGGAGTTGTTCAGTCAGCAATATAATTCAGTTTATATGTGTAGTTTAGTCTATCATCAATAAACTAATGCAGTATTATAATAGCAGGACACATTACAAATATTTGAGACCCATTGTAGCGCTTCCTTTTATATTTTCGCAATACAAGTACAAAACACCGCCCACATTTGAAGCCAGGGCAAGAAGAGACACAGCGGTGACAGAGCGGTGGCTAAACTTTTATTGATAAAAACTCCATATTTTGACTGAGCGACTCCATTCTTGGTGATGCACACCCTCAGTTAAAGTACTAGATTCCATTCAAGTGAATGTATTAATTTATTCTGATTGCTGAGGCCACAGTAAAAACAATTGATTTTAAATGTAACCCAGCCCTTGTAAAATCTACTGAAGCACAGCTACATGAAAATTGTGGTTAAATACAACAATGAAGCACTTTTTGTCACATTCCACCACTGGTTTTTAGCAACAAGTGTATTTCCCAAATACGTTTTAAACTTGCGTTAATTATCCACCATCCATTTCTGTCTTTCATCTAGGCAAGAGGAAAATGATCTACCCAAACCGGACCTTGCCTTACTATTTACAGAGATGCAGGCTGAAGATCTGCTGAACTGGGACCAGCTTGAGCGGCACATCCCAGCTGCTTCTCAGTGAGGCAGCGTGGCCAGCGTGTGTGACCCATTCTGTTTTGGGGTTTTTTTACAGTTTGAATTTTGCACATTCTGAATAATCTGGAATTTGCAGCTGATTGTAATAAACAATTTAGTGACTTATGTGTTTGCATCATGGCATCTGGTCATGAGCAACAGGACACTAACACTGAGTAGAACCTGACAGTGTTGGACAATGATTCAGAAATCTCTTCCAGCAGAGGCAGGGCTAAATAAATGCCAACCCGAATGAGGAAAGAGATTGCCGGTGTGTGTAGTGAGAGTGAGTGTGGGAATGAGTGGGCAGGACAAAGTGGAAACAGCTGTGTGAAATAACGTCTGTGAGCATGAGAGTAAGGATGAATGGGTGTGTGTGTGTATGCGTGTAGGAGAGTGCATGAGCGTGAGAATGAAAGGAAGCATGTACATGTGTGTGTGCATGTGTGCATGAACAGAGGAGAACAGCGCTAATGACACACAGCTGATCAGATTGGCAGGAGAGGGAGGCATGGTTGAGCTGTCAGGGAGCAGGGAGAACTGGGCTTGAACATCAAGCCCAGTTCATGACAGAGCTTCCCCCTCAAGGGATGGATCCCAGACACCCCTAGTTATACCAAAAGAAAAAGGAACCCCCCACCCACCCACCCACCCAGGGAAACAACCAAACAAACCAGAGCGGGCAGTAGCGGTGCTGCTTTGATTGTCATTTCTGGTCTCCACCAGAGCAAAGCAGATTTCTGGTGAGTAACCTTTGTAAGTAATCCCCCTCTCATTGTTATCTTTGTTTTTGGGGACCATGCTCGTACTTTTTGTGTTGTTTTTTGAGTTAATAAACCACACTAATTAACAGTTCAGCGCGTGGGTCTCACATTTCCTGCTTTTGAAGAGCAATTCATGACATTTAAAAAAAATATGAAGGAATGACGGTCCACAAGGGCGCACACGAACAACACGTGTGACTGTCATCCGCGCGGAGTTCAGGAGCGCCCCGCCCACATGACGGTTCCAGTCAGCAGGCCAGGCAGAGCGTTTCGGTAGCATCACTGTCCGACAGAAGCATGAGTTTATTTAAGTCCTTTAAATGCGGAAAAAAAGCAGGAGGTATGTAAGCAGTGGAGGCATTTATGGTGGTTTTAACCCACTGGTAACAGGAACAATAATGAAGAGTCACTTAGCTAACAAATGTGGTTAGGCTTCATATGCAGGGAAAGAGGCAAGAGTGGCTGAATCGCTGAGGATTTACTTCACCAGCCATTACAATAATTTATGTTCATTATTATGTACCAAACAACTCTGGAGATCTCGCTGAAGAGGCTAAAGAAGCTCTAGTGCAGCAACCAGTTGTATCAAGTCTGGATGAACCACCATATCTTGATGAACTAATGGCAGCTATCAGGACAATACAGGATGGGAAAGATCCAGGAAGGGATGGAATTCCAGCAGAAGTATGGAAATTTGGTGGAGTTCAGCTGACCAACTGCCTGCACAAGCTCATCCAAGAGATATGGGATGGCCAGAAAGTACCTCAAGACTGGAAGGATGCAAGTATCGTGCCTTTGTTCAAGAAAGGTGACAGGAAAGATTGTGGAAATTACCGAGGTATATCACTGCTAACCACTGTTGGTAAGATTTTCTCACGTGTACTACTGAACAAACTCAATGAACACATCTTGCAGATTGTACTACCGGAAATCCAGTGCGGCTTTAGAAGTGGAAGAAGCACAATGGACATGATTTTCTGCTGGAAACAGGTTCAAGAAAAGTGTATCAAACAGAACATGCCGCTTTATGTAGTCTTCATTGACTTCAGTAAAGCCTTCGATACTGTGTCGCGACAAGGACTTTGGCAGGTACTCAAGAAATATGGCTGTACAGAGAAGTTTGTCAACCTGATCGAGGCACTCCATACAGATATACAAGCAAACGTGGCAATGAGTGGTTCAGTGTCTAAAGACTTTTCAGTAAGCAACGGGGTGAAACAAGGGTGGGTGCTGGTGCCTACACTCTTCTCGCTATATCTCCCAGCCGTGCTTGAGGTGGCCTTCAAAGACACCTCAGAAGGAGTATACATTCAATCAAGGAAAGAAGCAGATTTGTTCAATGTGGCACAGTTTAAAGCCAAGAGTAAGACATCGATAAAGGTAGTAAGAGAAATGCTCTTTGCCGACGACAGTGCTCTAGTTGCACACAGTGCGGATGATATGCAATCTTTAGCGGAGAAATTTGCAAGAGCAGCTAGCTAATTCAGCTTCAAAATCAACATCAAAAAGACAGAGTGCCTTTATCAACCACCAAAGTTTCAATTATCAACATCACTACCAGAAGAGATCAGCATTGCTACAGAGCCACCAGGCAAGTGCAAGACTTTCAAGTATCTCAGGAGTACTCTTTAAGAGAATGCTAGGCTGGAGGATGAACTATCTCTCAGAATGGGAAGAGCGAGTGCTGTGTTTGGAAACTACAGGGAGAGACTGTGGAACAATCGACTTGTGTCTATCCATGTGAAATGCAAAGTGTACAGTGCGACAGTACTAGCTACTCTATTGAACGGTGCTGAAACTTGGACTGTCTACAGGATGTAGGTAAATAAACTCCATGCATACATGATGAGATGCCTTTGAGCCATAATGAACATCTCATGGAAAGACAAAGTAACCAACATAGAAGTGTTGAAACGAGCTGGTCGACCATCAGTGGAGGACATGCTAATGGAGATGAACCTGAGATGGCTCGGACATGTTGAGAGGATGGATTACCAGCGTCTCCCTCGGCAGTTACTCTACTCACAGTTATACGAGGGCAAACGCAATCAGGGTAGACCAAGGCTCAGATTTAAAGACACTGTAAAAAGAAACCTGAAGAAGTTGGATACAGACAGGAGTTCTTGGCAGCGGAAGGCGAAGGACAGAGCTGCGTGGAGGAATCTGATCAGACCTAAATGAAACAGTCATTGTCAACAACGACAGACTGCTATGATGATGATGATGATGATGATGATGATGATGATGAAGTTAACCCCTTGCACTCCGGGCAATTTTCCTAAAAACGCCAAAAAATAACATGCCCAAAGTAAATCGAAAGTTGTTCTTCAACCCTTTGCAGCATCTTCATGGGGTTGGTCTCATTTAAAAGAAAACACTTTGAATTTTTTGGCAAAAAAACCCATAATCTCTCTATGTGCTCCGGCCACTGAGTTACAGTCATCTAAACATACCGAACTTGAAGAAAATAAATTTGGCCACGGTGTTTTTTTGGATACAAATGCTTGCAAATAACACACAGCTGACCGATACAGCTGGAAAATGCAACAGAAATGTAGAACCAAGTGTTATCCAGCTGAGGTCCCAATTTTGTAACAATACCGCAAAAAATGAATATTTTACACAGCTTTGTTCTCAGGCTGTTCCCAGGCGTTTTGAAACTGTGCCAAATTGTGCCAAATGGCACAGTTTGGAAAAACGTCTGTAACTTTTGAATAATTCAATGTAGAATCTTCATTTTGGGCTCTAATGAAAGGTCACATTCAGGGCTGTGTCTGTGTGTGTGTGTGGGGGGGGGGGTCCCCCCCCGCTACAAAGGACGGAGTTCGGTTCTCGCTACATGACGGATTACACTCGTTGCATGTTTCCACAGCAACGCAGTCACAGCGGCTTCCCCCCCCTCGCTACTGTGTGTGTGTGTGGGGGGGGGGTTGTCCCCCCCTCGCTACAGAGGACGGCCATCGTTACATGACGGAATAGACTCATATGGCTATGTGGCGACCGCGGCTCCTCTTCTGCAGCGGGGGGGGGGCGTTCACAGTCCGAACACGGCAAATGAACCGTTTATCATGGCGCACGCACTTCGTACTTCGTGCACCATACAGTTGTAATTTACCGATCGGTCAAAAGTCATTTTTGGATTACAATTTTCAGGGAGAAATAATATAGCTTATTATAGCTTATAACTTATTATAGCTTATAACACCTTACCTCTTCACAGCAGCAGAGTCCTGGCAAACTTCTCTTTCTCATTGTCAGACGAACGCGACGTTGGTCCGCTCGTGGATCCCGGTGAAAACATAATTCCAATATTGCGGTTTTGGTGAATGATTTACGACCTTTGTCGTCGCCCTCCGTCGGTCTATGATGACGGAAGAGAATCCTAAACGTCTATTCTGCTGGAATGAGTGCAGGTCCCACTTGTGGGTGTTCTCCATGCTGCTGGGTCTGTAGCAGGTTCGTCCAGCGTCCTTTTTTTCCATCAGCTGCAACAGTAAATCTCTCTTCACCCAGCCCGAACTTCTGTGCTTCAATTGGCTCCTGCATTCACAGTAGGCGGGTCCTCCTTCCTAGGTTTTCATTCATTGGTTCTTCAAGGTTTCAGAAACCCAATTCAAGGCTCTTATTAGTTGAATGAGAGGTCAATCAGATGAACTAATCTGTTCGCGGCTGTGTCTGCAGCTTTTATTTTCAGTGGCGCTTGGAGGCCACACCACCTACATCACCACCATCAGTATCTCTATCATGCGTCATGCGTCCGAGCGCGCACGAGAGCGCTCTCGTGCGCCCTCGTGCACCCTAGGACGCAGAGACTTGCCCGCCCGCGGAACAACGGAGTGCAAGAGGTTAAGATGACCAAAATTAACAAAGTCAACGACTTTCATCTGTCAGCAGCCTTCAGACAAACGAAACCTGCCAACATTTGGATTTCAAAATAAGGGACGTTTTTCCTGCTATCTGGTTAGTGAGGAGAGTTCCAAAAAACTAAAAATATATAGAAATATTTTAGCAGAAATAACTGAATCTTTGGTCATTTAAGTTAATTTATTTAATTAAATGTAATTTTATTTTTTTTCCTTTGAAATCAGAGTTAAATTATTGTTCTGTTCTGGCTCTGCAATATTATGGTCAAAAGTGTAAATTATATAAGGAAAAAAAAGTCAATTTTACCACAATCTGTTTTTATCTGTTGTTATTAAAAAAATAGACAAAAATAAGACATAAAATAATCCACAAATTTATAATAAAGTCTCAAATGTACAAGAAAAGTCAATTTTACAAGAGAAAATTATAAATTCCCCCTCATGGATCGTCACCTTATCGTGGTGGTGGGTTTTTGCGTGCCCCAGTGATCCCAGGAGCTATGTTGTCCGGGGCAATTTGCCTCTGATAGGGTCTCCCAAGACAAACTGGTCCTGGGTGAAGGGCCAGACTAAGAACGATCCAACAGACTCTCATGAATTGTATATCAAGGATTCAGTGTACCCCGCCCGGTATGGGGTTACCGGGGCCCCACCCTGGAGCCAGGCCTGGGGGAGGGGCTCAAAGGCTAGCATCTGGTGGCCGGGTTTCCACCCATGGGACCCGGCCGGGCTCAGCCCGAAGGAGTTACATGGGTCTGCCCTCCAGTGGGCTCACCACCTGCAGGAGGGATCATGGGGGTCCGGTGCTATGTGGATCAGGTGGCGGTCAAAGGCGGAGACCTTGGCGGACTGATCCCAAGCTTTCTAAACTGGCTTTTTGTATGTGGAATGTCACCTCTCTGGTGGGGAAGGAGCCTGAGCTGGTGTACGAGGTTGAGAGATACCGGCTAGATATAGTTGGCCTCACCTCAACACACAGCTCCGGTTCCGGAACCAGTCTCCTGGAGAGGGGATGGAGCTTGGCCTTTTCTGGAGTTGCCCCGGGCGAGAGGCGACGAGCAGGGGTGGGTATTCTTGTATCACCCCACCTTGCTGCCTCTATATTGGAGTTTTCCCCGGTGGACGAAAGGGTTGCTTCCCTGCGCCTTCGGGTTGGGAAACGGGTCCTGACCATCATTTGTGCCTATGCACCAAATGATGTTTCAGAGTACCCACCCTTTTTGGAGTCTGTGACTGGGGTGCTGGAGGGTGCTCCTCTTGGAGACTCCATTGTCCTACTGGGGGACTTCAATGCGCACGTGGGCAACGACAGTGAAACCTGGAGGGGGGTGATTGGGAGGAACGGCTTGCCCGATCTGAACCCGAGTGGTGTTCAGTTATTGGACTTCTGTGCTAGCCACAGTCTGTCCATAACGAACACCATGTTCAAGCATAAGGGTGTCCATATGTGCACCTGGCACCAGGACACCCTAGGTCGCAGGTCGATGATCTATTTTGTTATCGTGTCATCAGACCTGTGACCGTATGTCTTGGACACCCGAGTAAAGAGAGGTGCAGAGCTGTCAACTGATCACCACCTGGTGGTGAGTTGGATCCGATGGCAGGGGAGGAAGCCATTCAGACCTGGTAGACCCAAACGTATAGTGAGGGTGTGCTGGGAGCGTCTGGCTGAGGCCCCTGTCCGGGAGGTCTTCAACTCCCACCTCCGGAAGAACTTCAACCACATTCCGAGGGAGTCTGGAGACATGGAGTCTGAATGGGCCATGTTCTCCACCTCTGTTGTTGAAGCGGCAGCCCAGAGCTGCGGCCGCAAGGTGGTCGGTGCATCTCGTGGTGGCAACCCCCGAACCAAGTGGTGGACACCAGTGGTGAGGGGGGCCATTAAGCTGAAGAAGGAGTCCTATCAAGCTTGGTTGGCTTGTGGGACTCCCGAAGCAGCTGAGGTGTACCGGCAGGCCAAGCGGAGTGCAGTTTGGGTGGTTGCTGAAGCAAAAACCCGGGTATGGAAGGAGTCTGGTGAGGCCATGGAACAAGACTTTCGGTCGACCTCAGAGAGATTCTGGCAAACTGTCCGGCGGCTCAGGAGGGGAAAGCAGCTCCCCGTCCACACTGTGTATGGTGCGGATGGGACACTGTTGACTTCGACTGGGGACATCGTCGGACGGTGGAAGGAATACTTCGAGGATCTCCTCAATCCCACTGATACGCCTTCCACAGAGGAAGCAGGGTTTGGGGACGAAGGGGATGACTCGCCTATCACAGGGGCTGAGGTCGCCAAGGTGGTTAAAAATCTCCTTGGTGGCCAGGCCCCAGGGGTGGACGAGATTCGCCCCGAGTATCTCAAGGCCCTGGATATTGTTGGGTTGTCATGGTTGACACGCCTCTGCAACATTGTGTGGAGGTCGGGGGCAGTGCCTTTGGCATGGCAAACCGGGGTGGTGGTTCCTCTCTTTAAAAAAGGGGACCGGAGGGTGTGCTCCAACTTTAGAGGGATCACACTCCTCAGCCTCCCTGGGAAGGTCTATGCCAAGGTACTGGAGAGGAGAGTCTGGCCGTTGGTCGAACCTCGGATTCAGGAGGAGCAATGTGGTTTTCGTCCTGGCCGTGGCACATCAGACCAGCTCTTTACCCTCTCGAGAATTCTCAAGGGTTCGTGGGAGTTTGCCCAACCAGTTTACATGTGTTTTGTGGACTTGGAGAAGGCATTTGACCGCGTCCCTCGTGGATTTTTGTGGGGGGTGCTTCGGGAGTATGGGGTATCGGGCTTGTTGTTACGAGCTATTCGTCTCTGTACGACCGTTGTGACAGTTTGGTTCGTATTGCCAACACTCGGTCGGAGTCATTCCCAGTGAGAGTTGGACTCCGCCAGGGCTGCCCTTTGTCACCGATCCTTTTCATAATTTTTATGGACAGGATTTCTAGGCGCAGCCAGGGAATGGAGGGTGTCATGCTTGGTGACCACAGGATCTCATCTCTGTTGTTTGCAGATGATGTTGTCCTGTTGGCTTCATCCAGCAATGACCTACAGCTCTTGCTGGGACGGTTTGCCGCTGAGTGTGAAACGGCTGGGATGAGAATCAGCACCTCCAAGTCCGAGTCCATGGTCCTCAGCCGGAAAAAGGTGGATTGTCCTCTCCGGGTTGGGGACAGGCTCCTGCCCCAAGTGGAGGAGTTTAAGTATCTTGGGGTCTTGTTCACGAGTGAGGGGAGAATGGAGCGAGAGATCGACAGACGGATTGGAGCAGCATCTGCAGTGATGCGGACGTTGTACCGGTCTGTTGTGGTGAAGAGGGAGCTTAGTTCTAAGGCAAAGCTGTCGATTTATCAGTCAATCTATGTTCCTACTCTCACCTATGGTCACGAGCTTTGGGTAATGACCGAAAGAACGAGATCGCGGATACAAGCGGCTGAAATAAGCTTTCTCCGTAGGATTGCTGGACTCACCCTCAGAGATAGGATGAGGAGCTCAGTCATCCGGGAGAGGCTCAGAGTAGAACCGCTGCTCCTCCACATTGAAAGGAGTCAGTTGAGGTGGTATGGGCATCTGATTAGGATGCCTCCTGGACGCCTCCCACTTGAGGTGTTTCAGGCACGTCCCACTGGGAGGAGACCCCGGGGCAGACCCAGGACTCGGTGGAGAGACTATGTCTCCCAGCTGGTCTGGGAACGCCTTGGTATCCCCTCTGAAGAGCTGGAGCAGGTGGCTGGGGAGAGGGAAGTCTGGGCTTCTCTGCTTGAACTGCTGCCTCCGCGACCCGGACCTCCGGAAAAGCGGTAGAAGATGGATGGATGGATGGATGGATGGATGAAATTACAAATTTGAGGAAAATGTTTTCAAATTTAGATATACAGTATTTACAGAGAAAAGTAGAAAACTATATGAAAATTGTTATAAATTTTGGAGAAAAACCTCAAACCTTCAAGAGTGAAGTCATTACTCAAGTTTTTAAGTGGGTGCTTTTTTTCTCCCTTAACTCTACTATGTGTGTAATGGAATGTGTAGTTATAAAAAGAGGTTCCTACTCACACGTGATGATTTAAAACAAAAGAAACCACAATAGTGGATGTGCAATGTTTGTTAATGTTATCAATCTTTTCTTTAGAGGTTTGTGCACTGAAGTGTTCATTTTTTTGTCATGGTCTGAGCGCCGATCTCGTCCGCGCTCGGGTCATGCAGTATTTTCCTCCCATTCTGTATTTATTCGTGGTGGGCTCTCAGAGCTCTTATTCTTACAGCATCTCTGCGGGGCTTTCAGCTGTCAGAGCCAGGCAGTAACAGCTGGTTTTGATTCAGCTGATGACACCCTCATCAGCTGATTAATCATCTTGCCCTATTTAAAAGGACGAGAGAAGGACGGTGGCTAAACTGTCATCTCTGCTGGAGTCCGAGTTCCACCCTATGCAGGACATACTGAATGCACTGAGGAGCTCATTTAGCAGCAGACTACATCATCCCAGGTGCACAACCGAGAGGTTTCGTAGGTCCTTCCTACCAACGGCTGTCAGACTGTACAACCTAAGCAGGGCTGCTCGCAGAGATAGCAAAAAGACGTAACAAACTAATAGTTTTTTGAATGCAAAAGATGCAATAGACTTACACAATGGTCCCCTCCGGCATACAACTAGGAACATACCGGTCGCTATGGAGGGTGAGAATATGTATGGGCACATAATCATACCATGTAGGATAACTAAGTAGACGGTTATGCTGTTTCATTCCATCTAGCAACAATGCTCTGCACTGTGTGTGTTTATATATTTGCATATTTATTCCATCTAGCTACAATGCTCAGCACTGGGTGTGTTTATATATTTATATATCTACATATTATTCCATCTAGCTACATTGCTCCGCACTGTGTGTGTTTATATACTTGCATATTTATTCCACCTAGCTGCAATGCTCCGTACTGTGGGTGTTTATATATTTACATATTTATTCCATCTAGCTACAATGCTCTGCACTGTGTGTTCATATATTCATATATTTATTCCATCCAGCTACAATGCTCTGCACTGTGTGTCTGTGTGTGTGTGTATATATATATATTTTATAGTAATACGTACATATGTTTATTAGCTGCTCTTGCTTGCTTGTTTTTTTTCTTGCCTTCTGATTGTTGCTCTGAGTGTTGCTATCCCTGTGCTGTTGCAATCCTGGAATTTCCCCGTTGTGGGACTAATAAAGGCTTATCTTATCTTATCTTATCTTAAGGGAGCAGCTTCTGTCACTCCGGGCTGCAACCTCGCCTTATCCAGACTGGTTTCCCTATGTCCGAAGCCAGTTCCTTTCAGCGTTAGGTTCCACCCTCGCGATTCGCATGTAAGTGTTGTATCCTCGTCTCCCGTCAGTCTTCCTAGTTCTCAGTTTATCGCAGTGTGTCTTAATCTTAGTCTTTATTTGTGTTTTACCCCACGAGGCTTATTATTTTGTATTGTATGTCCTTCTTTAATAAATGTGCAAACTCTACAGCTGCCTATAGTGTCTCAATAGTGGTCTGCCAGGACTGCGCCATGATAGCAGTTTGCAGCCAAATGAGACGCCGGTGACCGTGAGTTTGCCTAATTTGGGCTTGTAGTTTTTCCCCCTGTTCTTGTACCAGTGTGCTGGGAGATGGCGCCGCCCAAGGCCTATGCGATGAGCTTGGGCTACGAGCTGGTAATGGCCCTCATCGACATTGATGGTATCTTCTCCACCGCTTGGCTTTAGGACACTCCCAACGATGCACGCTGGTACCTGGACCTCGCTAAGGTGGCTATTAACCGCCATCTCCGCTATGCTGACCACCCCAAAATCGCGGCGAGGATGGCGGACATCTCTGCTCACCGGGAGAAGCTCCGTGGTCTGGAGGTAAACTCCGGCAGGAAGCCGAAGAGGAGGCATCCTCGCTCCTCGCCTCGGGATCCCATTCCTGTCCCCCGTCCAGTCCAGGAGTTCGCACCACCCAGGGGTCATCCCCAGCGGAGAAAGACGTCAGCCGGGATTCCCCTGGCATATTCTCAACGAGAACCCCGTCCGGATCCAGTTCCGGGTAGCCGCACGAACTCTGCCTCCCAGCCAGCTGTTGCTCCTGCGTCACGACAAGAGGAAAACCCAGCAGCCTCCGCCTCCGGGTCTCCTGTCCCTGCTGTTCCGTCAGCTCCTCATTCCCGGATTGCCTCGGCTGTTCCTCCCTCCTCCTCGACGCTCTCCCCAGCTGTTGTGAGCTCCACGAGTCCTGCTCCGGCGATGCCCGTCATCGAGCCTGTGCGAACGGCTCCTCCTCATCTTCCCGAGGGGCCCTCCGTACCATCCAGCGGGGGAAGGGAAGAACCAAGCCCACTGCAGCAGCTTCCACTGGCCCTCAGCGGAGCAGGCAAGTGCCTTTTCATTCTTTTCCTTCACTGGGTGAATTGCCTTGTCTGACCCCTGGTGGTGGAGTTCGAGGTTCACAGTCCCCTGATCTCCCTCCACCTGCTGCAGTGATTAATTATGAACCTGCTACCTTTGTGTCTCCTTCCCCTGAGCGTTCCTCGGCACCAGGTCTACGCCGTCGGACGAGGAGGGAGCCTGCGGGCCTGTGGAGCCTGATTCCAGCCCCACAGCCATGACATGGGCAGAGGAGGAGGGCGGACTGCAAATTGGAGCCTGCGCCGACGAACAAGCGTCCTCGGGTCTCCACGGAGGGACAGTCCAATCCGGCAGGTCACGGATCCCCTGCCACCACGCCATTCGGGCCCTCGGCGTGGATGTCAGCATCAGGCCTGGACTGTGGACACCATCATGCCAGCCGTGGAGCCTGCCATAGCCGAGTGGGAACCAGAGGGGGACCTTCTACTTGCTGAATCGGGATCGCTGAAGATCGCTGAAGTCCTGGACGGCGGCAGAACTCGAGATCAGGCAAGTGCTCTATTTTGTCTTTCTCCTGTCTGTTCTGGAGCATTTTTGCCTGTCTCTTGGGGAGACGAGCCGGGTGCAGCCGTCCGCTGCATCCGAGCTTGTTTCGCTGGACTCTGTCGCTGCTGGTGATCCTGAGCCCGGTTCTCTTTCTTCTCCTGAGCCTTCTCCCAGGGTCACCGGTGTTGAGTCGATTCCGGTCGCTGTTCTGGAGGTTCCAGGTTCGGGTTTGGAGGCCGTCCCTGGTGCTACGCCGGCCCAGTCAGGGTCCGTCATGGGTGCAGCATTGACCCAATTGGGGTCCATCGAGGGTGCAGCACGGTCCCGCTTGGGATCCAACAAAAGCACAGTGTCAGTCCATGTGGAGTTCGGAGAAGGAGCTGCAGATCCTCCGCCGATCGATGCCGGACTGGTCCCTCATCATTTCCCCGATCCCTTTTCTCCTCCACCTGGTGCCTTTGGGATTTCTCTTACTCGACCCGGCTCTCCCTCGTTATCCCTTTCGGTAGGGAGGCTGCCTCTGAGCTCTTTCCTTCGGTCCTGGTGGCCTTTTGAGACGAGTCGGCCGACTGGGAGACTCCGCCGGTTCGCCGTTCTGGGTCGGCCACCCGACAAACTGGATTCTTGGTTCGGCGACCTGGTCCGGCCGCCAGAGGTACTGTTTCTCTGGGCCTGGGACTGGGTTAGGCTGCCTGAACTCATCCTTGTTTCCCTGCCAGCGATCTGGACGCTAGATGCGGGTAGACCTCCTGAACTATTGTTTTTCTTTACTCCATTGTGCATGCCTGCCATCATCCCTGTGTTTTTTTTCTCCTCTTCCCTCTCCCTTGAAATATTTGGGATGCGCATGTGTTTTGTATATGAGCTATATTGAACTGTGTATTTTGCCGCCTTGTAATGTGTGTTTTTTTTTGTCATGGTCTGAGCGCCGATCTCGTCCGCGCTCGGGTCATGCAGTATTTTCCTCCCATTCTGTATTTATTCGTGGTGGGCTCTCAGAGCTCTTATTCTGACAGCATCTCTGCGGGGCTTCCAGCTGTCAGAGCCAAGCAGTAACAGCTGGTTTTGATTCAGCTGATGACACTCTCATCAGCTGATTAATCATCTTGCCCTATTTAAGGGAGCAGCTTCTGTCACTCCGGGCTGCGACCTCGCCTTATCCAGACTGATTTCTCTATGTCCGAAGCCAGTTCCTTTCAGCGTTAGGTTCCGCCCTTGCTATTCGCATGCAAGTGTTGTATCCTTGTCTCCTGTCAGTCTTCCTAGTTCTCAGTTTATCGTAGTGTGTCTTAGTCTTTATTTGTGTTTTGCCCCACGAGGCTCATTACTTTGTATTGTATGTCCTTAAATAAATGTGCAAACTCTACAGCTGCCTATAGTGTCTCATTAGTGGTCCGCCAGGACTGCGCCATAACATTTTTATTCAGTTAAATGAACTTTGTGATGTGCCAAGGTCACTTACGACCAGGATGTAGTATATATTATTTCAAAAGGGAAACAAATGTTAATGCTACTAACAGTGCACACTGAGTTTTTTTATACACTTTGAGATATGCCCGACTAAGATGTGACCAAAATGGTTATTTACAGGATTTTATTTTTTTTATTCTATTTATTTAATTTTTGTTCAAAAGGGAAAATATTTCTACTACTTCAAGTTCTGCTCAACCCCGGCACTGTTATTGTATTTTTATGCACTTTTGATGTGCCTTTATCATGTGCCAAGCACACATTTAAAAGCAAGCCAATGAATAAAAAGTGCATGTTTTTCATCATATTGATCTGTGTTGGTTTGAAACTTGTCATGTTCAACAGATCGCTGAACATGTGCGGCCCAGTTACATGTCTTGATTTCAAATTGTGGCCCAACTGATTTTGTAACTGAATGACCCTGTCCTACAGCATACTTACTGCCATCTTACGAAAATTTTCGTGCAACTCACAGCACTTTCATGTTGTTGGTAGGAAGATCTTACTTGTGGCACAAATGTTACACGAATGACGTACTTCTGCCTTATTAGGGCCTCACTACTGCCTTATGTATGCTGTACAAATCTCCGTAAGAATGAGAATTGCATAGTGTTTCCTACAACCGCTGTAAGGGGCCCTCAAGAACAACTTAAGGTGTTCTTGAGGCATACTTATAGCCAACATCTTGTGTAGTTCTTACGTTGTTCCTATGGCATTCATACGACCACCCTACAATGAGGGGTTTTTGTGGGGCGTTCATAGAAATCTTGGACAAAACCATCGACCTGGCCATGAACTTATGAATTCATAGATGTTACTGGGTTTTAATTTCATAATCAACTGTCATTTACTAGGTTCTAACTTCATAACTCCGATGAAATTAACTGGTGCTTACTGGGATCTAATTTCATAACTACCTCAAGATCACCTGGTACTTACTGGGTTCAGGCTGTATTTTTTTAGTTGCATTGCTTAGTCGTATTTTGGGATAATAAAATTATAACCCAGGAAGTCAGGGGTGGCTGATGTCAAAGTACTGGAGGGGTTAACCCCCCTTTCTTCAAATGAAATTATGAGAAAATTATAAATTTAAGAAGAAATACACAGAACATTTTACTCTATGGTGTGGTTTGTTTTTGTTGAATTTAGCACTTTTAAGAGTCCCCAAAACACTGGATACGTGTTAATGGGCTGAATTTTTGCAGCCCAGACATTGTGACGCAGCTATCCAATTACGTCTGTGTATGTGGGAGTGGCAGCTCTAAGACCCACCCCCTTTGATTTGCTTCATATATTAGCAAAAATAATACGATGCCAGGCTACTATAGGGTGTCTGAGGGTTCTTGAAAAGTCTTAAAAAGTCTTAAATTTGATGGCCCAAAAATCAAATCCTTAATTATTCTTAAAATTACAAATAATCCTGACATTCATGCTCCTACTGGAGTTGTTTTTACACATCTGTGTCTGAGCTGGAGTGTCATGGTTCATCCTGTCTGCTTCTCAAAAAAAAAATGAATGACTGGAAGAAAACAAATTAAAAATAACTGCTTGGAAATATTTGAAAAGTAAAATTTACTTTCTCTGATTTTCTTAGCAAAAATATACCCAAAAAATTAATGTTCTGATAAATGGCTTTCACTTACATAGCGCTTTTTCTCGTCTCTAGGGGACCAAAGCACTTTACAGATCCTGCTATCCACCCATTCACACACACTCACACACTGATGGCAGCAGAGCTGCCACACACTGGCGCTGGCCTGACCCACCAGGAGCAACTGGGGGTTCAGTGTTATAGATGGCTTCGTCCCCCCCAGCTATTACCATCACTACAACAAGTATCAGAGAATTTTGGGGCACTTACACATAAGGAAGGACAGACAAAGCAAACATCTAATAATAATAATGATAATAATGGATTGCATTTATATAGCGCCTTTCAAAATACCCAAAGCACTTTACAATGAGTCCATTATTCATTCACTCCACAGACAGACATTGATATTGGTAAGCTACTGCTATAGCCGTAGTTGTCATGGAGCAGACTGACAGAAATGTGGCTGCCAATCCGCACCAACGGCCTCTCTGACTACTACCGAACATTTGTACACATTCATACCCAGTGTCATGGACACTGGAGGCAAGGTGGGTAAAGTGTCTTGCCCAGGGGCACAACGGCAAGATGGCTGGGGAGAGCGGGATTCAAACCACCAACTCTCTGGTTATTGGACGACCCGCTGTACCTCAACTCTGTCGAAAACCCAATGAATGATGTCCTGATGTGTCCCCTTTTGCCCAGTTTGTCGCTGTGAAAAAAGTTGCACTTGGACTAGTGGTGTCACTGTAATCGCGATTAATAGTGATTAACTGTGCTGGCGAGTTGATTGTCTAATCGCGATTAATCACAATTTTTGTGATAGGCAGGACATAGGCCAGAGAGAGCTGTGTCGAGTTAATCCCAATATGTGATTAATAGCATCTTTGGGCGAGAGGCAGGGTACACCCTGGACGGATCGCCAGTCCATCGCAGGGCCAACACGGAGAGACAAACAGCCATTCACTCTCTCAGTCATACCCAAGGACAATTTAGAATCCCCAGTTTGATGCCAATTAACCTAACTTGCATATTTTTGGCACATGGGTGGGATAGGTTCCAAGGTTGTCATAGCCAGGAGCGGTACTGGGGTCAAGCTCCCAGTGCTCATAAAATGCTCCTTACGGCGTGCGTCTCGAAAAGCCTCTGACAACTAAGTCCAACTCCTAGCCTGCCCGTGTGGTTTAGTCTCTAAGCCCGGCGGAACTGCTTTTACTAATAGGAGAAGGGGCGAGGGCGGATCTCTGGCGCCTTAAAACCAGATGGTAGATGGTGGCTCGTCAACCTGGGAAGGTAGACCATCTAGGGGAAGGTAAACCCTGATTTCAAACCTCCGCTGCCTTGCGGCACACCCGGTCACGGGAAAGGCGTCGGGAGTCAACCCTGAGGAAAAATCTGGAGTCGGAGTCCCTAAGGCAGTTCTCTGTTGTGCTCAACATCGTTCTGGCAGCTCCTGCGATGGCGCCGGTGCCAAACTGTAGCAGCCCTGCTGTTCTTTTGGATTCATCAGTGACGTGGAGAGGGGGGACATGCTGCATGGGCAACATCTTGTCCTCCATATCTTCCTGCCCAGGCTTGAATCCTACCAACGCCCAACGCTGGAAGGTAGAACACCGGTGCGCATCGGCCTGTTCAGCCACAGGCGGTGCTGTTCCAGCAGAGTAGACGTATAGGATTCTCTTCCATGGTCATCATAGACCGACGGAGGCCGACGACGGGTGGGACAGGCTCCAGCCCCTCCGCAACCCGAAAAGGATTAAGCAGAAGAAGATGGATGGATGGATGTGATTAATAGCACTTTGCAGTTAAAGTGTGATTAATTCACAAATTCAGATGAGGTTTGTTTTGTGCCGGTGGTGACGACACATCAGACAGATTGGTTCAGCGACGCCTTGAAACTTGCTAGATGGCCGATCGTTAGCCTGCTGTGATCAAGACCTAAGATTAGTTGAACAATTAAAGGAAACCTGTATACAAAATCAAAAAATCAAATCAAAACCAAAAATGCATTTATTCAGTAAAAATAATCCCCTAGAGTCAGTATACTGAATAATTTTATCCCATGAAAACTGCTCGGTCAAAACCAATGGGGAGCAGCCATCGCTGGCCGGAAGTGATGAACAATCGTCGTTTCCGGCTTTACTGCGGCTGAGTAAATGTGTTCAGCAGATGCTCAGTGGGTCAAGATTCAAGTTGAAAACGGCACAGAATCTGCACGGATATACTGTATACTGCACAAAAAAATCCTTGGAAATGGCCTTCACTGACGGCATGATCCACAGTTACCTCCGGGGACTGGCAGCTGAAGGGGACCTGATGAACAGGCAAGTTCCCAGTCAAGTAACTTCAGAACACGTTGAATAAATCTTGATATACTAGAATTTTATTTCATTAAATTATATGCGAGTAGATTTGCTTGTACATGGTTGTTAAAAATTACATAAAATTCTGATGTTGAAACTTTGCTGACTGCTATACTGCTGCCCAGTCAGTCACACAAAGAAATGACTGTGCATCACTACCGTGCTGAAACAGCCCATGGAAGAGGCAAGATGTTGTTGAGCATGACTGACAGAGAGCAGTGACTTGAAATTTGGACGTATTTGAGAAGGAATCATGACCAAAATTACTGGACGGAACCACTAGTATCATATTTGATCCTCTGAAATGGCTTTTGATTAAAATTCACTACAGGTACCCTGTAAAGTCGTCTGAAACATGAAGGCACAGCGTTCTTATATGGCAACTACAAGGTACGTGCATGGTGGGTACAGGGTGCTTATATGATAACTACAGTACATGGTGAAAGCAAACAGGACTACTCTGAACTTGCACCATTTTACACCAGCACTTACAGCCAAAGCACACAGTCAGTTCACAGAACTTCACAGGCTGTGTTATAAAGCAAATACTTCTCCAAGATTCCCTCAAAGAAATATGTATGTTGAGGCTTGGTATAAATTGTCCATTTTTTTTCCCTAACTCGGACATGTCTCCTCACTCCTCTTCCCTCCTTCCTCCAAGCAGGATGTTGATGCTGGGCAGTCTCTAGTGTGACTGAATTCCTGGTTGCCTGGCAACAGGTATGAGTTTAGAGTCCAGCGTGACTGTGACGACCAGGGTGAGGACAACCTGACAAGACTGTGGCACCAATACATACACACACCTAGACACACACACCGAGGGGGGGGATCAGACGGAGCCGTCAGTGAGCTCCTCGGGGCGGTGCTGACATTAAACAGCACATGTGTCTGAGAGATCGATGCGGGTATCCGAGAGCAGCCAAACCGCCGGATGACCACGTGCCCTTCATAACTGCACAGCTCCACACATGAAACACTTTTCATCAAAGGCAGCAGGACCACAGAGTGCTGTGCAGAGCGACGAGGAAGCCTTCGAACTTCACTCGCTTCCTAAAGACGGATCCCCCTCTGTTGCTGCAGCAGGGGTGCGTGGCTCCCAGCGTGACAGATTTGTTTCATAGACAAATAAATGCCAGCTATAACGACTCATAACCACATGGCAAATGGTCCATCATCATTAAACGTTGGCAGAGCAGCGTTGCATTAGTAATGTGATGTTCCCATAAACTCGGCAGTTTATGGGGCACGTCGTGTTCTTTTTAGCTATTGACAAAACACAACTCATATTCAGCACATCAAAGCACAGCAGCAGAGTCCACAATGTCACCCAGCACCAGTCTGTCTGAGGCGTGCAAGCAGTGTGGTCTGTTGTGATTAATGTTAGCTAATTAATAATTTTTGAAAAACCTGCTTGACGTATTCAAAGAGCTAAAACCCTTTGTTGACATTTCCACTTACAGTGCTGTGAAAAAGTGTTGCCCCCTTTCTGAGTTCTTATATTTTTTGCGTATTTGTCACTCTTAAGTGTCTAGCCTGAGAAAATTCAAAATGCAGTTTTTAAATGATAATTTCATTTATTAGGGGAAAAAAGTTATCCAAACCTACCTGCCCTATGTGGAAAAAGTAATCACCCCCTTTGTTACATCATGAATTAACTGTAATTGACCACATTTTTTTTGAAACTGGAGTTCCATTTCACTAGCCACACCTGGGTCTGATTACTGCCAGACCTGCTGAATCAAGAAATCAAACTGAAGTAGGCTAAAAGATCTCAAAAGGCAACACATCATGCCGTGATCTAAAGAAATTCAAGAACAGATGAGAAACAAAAATCCAGAGTAACATCTAAAGAACTGCACGCCCTGCATGCCTCAGTTTGGACACTGGTCCATGACTCAATAATAAGAAAGAGACTAGGCAGAAATGGCATCCACCGGTGAGTTCTAAGGCCAAAACCACTGCTGACCAAAAAGAACACAAAGGCTCATCTCACATTTGCCAGAAAACATCTTCCATCCATCTTCTACCACTTTTCCGGAGGTCCAGGTCACAGAGGCAGCAACTCAAGCAGAGAAGCCAAGACTTCCCTCTCCCCAGCCACCTGCTCCAGCTCTTCAGAGAGGATACCAAGGTGTTCCCAGACCAGCTGGGAGACGTAGTCTCTCCAGCGTGTCCTGGGTCTGCCTGGTCTGGGTCTCCTCCCCATTGGGCGTGCCCGAAACACCTCAAGTGGGAGGAGTCCAGGAGGCGTCCTGATCAGATGCCCAATCCACCTCAACTGGCTCCTTTCGATGTGGAGGAGCAGCAGTTTTACTCTGAGCCTCTCCTGGATGACTGAGCTGCTCACCCCATCACTAAGGGTGAGTCCAGCAATCCTACAGTGAAAGCTCATTTCAGCCGCTTGAATCTGCAGTCTCATTCTTTCGATCATTACCCAAAGCTCATGGCCATAGGTGAGGGTAGGAACATAGATTGACCGGTAAATCGACAACTTTGCTTTAGAGCTTAGCTCCCTTTTCACCACAACAGACCAGGAAAATGTCTGCATCACTGCAGAGGTTGCTCCAATCCATCTGCCAGTCTCTTGCTCCATTTCCCCTCACTCGTGAATGAGACCCCAAGATACTTAAACTCCTCCACTTGGGGCAGGAGCTTGACCCCAACCTGGAGAGGACAATCCACCTTTTTCTGGCTGAGAACCATGAATTTGGACTTGGAGGTGCTGATTCTCATCCCAGCCGCTTCACACTCAGTAGCAAACCATCCCAGCAAGAACTGTAGGTCATTGCTTGATGAAGCCAACAGGACAACATCATCCGCAAACAGCAGAGATGAGATCCTGTGGTCACTGAGCATGACACCATCCGATCCTTGGCTGAACCTAGATATCCTGTACATAAAAATTATGAACAGGATCGGTGACAAAGGGCACCCCTGACGGAGTTCAACTCTCACTGGAAACAAGTTTGACTTTCTGTTGGCAATACAAACCAAACTCTTGCAACGGTTGTATAGGAACCAGATAGCTCGTAACAATGAGCCCAATACCCCATACTCCCAAAGCACCCCCCACAAGAGACCATGAGGGACACAGTAGAATGCTTTCTCCAAGTCCATAAAACACATGTAGACTGGCTGCGCAAGCTCCCACAAACCCTCGGGGATTCTCGAGAGGGTAAAGAGCTGGTCCGATGTGTCACGACCAGGACGAAAACCACATTGCTAATCCTGAATCTGAGGTTCAACCAGCGGTTGGACTCTCCTCTCCAATACCCTGGCACAGACCTTCCCCAGGAGGCTGAGAAGTGTGATCCCCCTGAAGCTGGAACACACCCTTCAGTCCCCCTTTTTAAAAAGAGGAACCACTACCCCGGTTTGCCATGATAAAGGTACTGTCCCCGACCTCCACGCAATGTTGCAGAGTCGTGTCAACCACGACAGCCCTACAACATCCAGGGCCTTGAGGTACTCTGGGCGAACCTCGTCCACCCTCGGGGCCCGGCCACCAAAGAGTTTTTTTAACCACTTTGGCGACCTCAATCTCTGTGATGGGCAAATTGTCCCCCTCGTCTTCAAACCCTGCTTCCTCTATGGAAGGTGTGCCAGTGGAATTGAGGAGATCCTCAAAGTATTCCTTCCACCGCTCAACGATACATCTTGATGGTCGAAACTATTCTGTGGACTGATGAGACAAAAACTGAACTTTTTGGAAGTGTGCGTCCAATTACATCTGGTGTAAAACTAGCATCATTTCATAAAAACAACATCATACCAACAGTCAAACATGGTGGTGGTAGTGTGATGGTCTGGGGATACTTTGCCACTTCAGGACCTGGATGACTTGCTGTAATTGATGGAAGCATGAATTCGGCTCTCTACCAGAAAATCCTGAAGGATGATGTCCGGCCATCAGTTCATAATAACAATAATAATAATAATAATAATAATGGATTAGATTTATATGGTGCTTTACATGTCAAGTGACATCTCAAAGTGCTTACAGGGAGTCCATTATTCATTCACTCCAGACAGACATTGATAATCGAAACTATTCTGTGGACTGATGAGACAAAAACTGAACTTTTTGGAAGTGTGTGTCCAATTACATCTGGTGTAAAACTAACATCATTTCATAAAAAGAACATCATACCAACAGTCAAACATGGTGGTGGTAGTGTGATGGTCTGGGGATACTTTGCCACTTCAGGACCTGGATGACTTGCTGTAATTGATGGAAGCATGAATTCGGCTCTCTACCAGAAAATCCTGAAGGATGATGTCCGGCCATCAGTTCATAATAACAATAATGATAATAATAATGGATTAGATTTATATGGTGCTTTATATGTCAAGTGACATCTCAAAGTGCTTACAGGGAGTCCATTATTCATTCACTCCAGACAGACATTGATAGTGATAAGCTACTTCTATAGCCACAGCTGCCCTGAGGCAGACTGACGGAAATGTGGCTGCCAATCCACACCAACGGCCTTTCCAACCACTACCAAACATTTATACACATTCATACCCAGTGTCATGGACACTGGAGGCAAGGTGGGTAAAGTGTCTTGCCCAGAGACACAACATCAGGATGGCTGAGGACAGCGGGATTTGAATTGCCAACCCTCTGGTTATTGGACGACCCGCTCTACCTCCTGAGTCACTGCCACCCCATGACCTCAAGCTCAAGCCCTCCAGTGTGGCTGAATTAAAACAATTCTGCAAAGAAGAGTGGGCTAATGTTCCTCAACAGTAATGGAAAAGACTCACTGCCAGTTATCACAAAGGCTTGATTGCAGTCGTTTCCACTGAGTGTGACACAACCAGTTATTAAGTTTAGGGGACAATTAATTTTTCACATAGGGCCAGGTAAGTCTGGACAGCTTTTTTCCTCTAATAAATGAAAGCATCATTTAAAAACTGTATTTTGTATTTACTTGGGTTATCTTTGTCTAATATGAATCAGTCCCTCCAGGATTTTGGGGGCTGTTTTTATGATTGTCACAGCCCAAAAAGCTTGAATTTGTGTCAGGTTTTCTCAAAAGTTGTAATAAAAGTTGCAATGTTTTTAGCGTTTTTTTTGTACTGAAAGTTGCAGGTAGAAGTACAAATTTCAAAGCAGATGCTTTTTTTTTTCTCCATAGTTTACTGAGATACTATTCAATATGACACCACAAGAAATGCACGAGATGGTCAAAAATATCCTATTAAACAGTGATTTATTTGTAAATTGAGCACAAACTTCTGCAAAAAGAAAAAAAAACTCTTGTGCAACAGCAAATACAGAATTCAGCACAATTAATTGAGAATTAAGTGCTCAGTAAATTTGTCATTATAAAATAACCAACATTATAGGCTACCCCTGCTGAGACCTTGAATAAAAATGATGAATAAAAGAATTAGCAATTAGCCACAGACATGGGGTGATGTCCACCGGGGAAGACAGAGGGAGGGACAGTGTGGGTGAGCTCACAGCTGAGTGGTTTTTTTAATCACACACACAGATTTTTGCTGATGTATTCCATTTCTACTCACCGTAAACAAGGATGTGAGCGTGGCACAGTGACGCATTTGATTGGTTAAACTGATAACGTACGCATTTGAAACACTGCTCAGGGACAAATTTGATTGGTGAAATTTGCAGAAGACGACGACTGGCCAAAATTGATGGACAGTTGCTGTGATTGGACAAAGTTGCAGGGTCGCGCAAAATTCGCGGGGGATTGGCTGAATTCACGTGAATTGGTGCGATTGTAACATCGTGAAATCCTGGAGCGACTGATTAGAATTTGGTTGATGAAACATTAACAGGTACATCTCAAAAAATTAGAATATCATGAAAAAGTTCAATATTTTTTGTCACTCTTTTCAGAAAGTGAAACCCATATATTATATAGATTCATTACACAGAGTGAAATATTTCAAGCCTTTATTTCTTGAAATTTTGATGATTATGGCTTACAGATAACGAAAACCCAAAATCCAGTGTCTCAGAAAATTAGAATATTACATAGGATCAATAAAAAAGATATTTTAAACAGAAATGTCAGGCTTCTGAAAAGTATGTTTATTTCTATGCACTCAGTACTTGGTTGGGGCTCCTTTTGCATGAACTACTGCATCAATGCGGCATGGTATGGAGGCAATCAGCCTGTGGCACTGCTCAGGTGTAATGGAAGCCCAGGTTGCATTGATTCGTCCTTCAGGTCGTCTGCATTGTTGGGTCTGGTGTCTGTCATCTTCCTCTTGACAATACCCCATAGATTCTCTATGGGGTTCAGGTCAGGCGAGTTTGTAGGCCAATCAAGCACAATAACACCACGGTCACTGAACCAGCTTTTGGTACTTTTGGCACTGTGGGCAGGTGCCAAGTCCTGCTGGAAAATGAAATCAGCATCTCCATAAAGCTTGTCAGTAGAAGGAAACATGAAGTACTCTAAAATTTCATGGTGGATGGCTACATTGACTGTGGACCAATGCCAGCAGACGACATGGCAGCCCAAATCACCACTGACTGTGGAAACGTCATACTGGACTTCAAGCAACGTGGATTCTGTGCCTTTCCACTCTTCCTCCACACTCTGGGACCATGATTTCCAAATGACATGCAAAATTAATTTCATCTGAAAACAGGACTTTGGACCACTGAGCAACAGTCCAGTTGTTTTTCTCCACAGCCCAGGTAAGACGCTTCTGATGTTGTCTCTGGTTCAGGAGTGGCTTGACACGAGGAATGCGACATTTGTAGCCCATGTCTAGGATTCGTCTGGGCATAGTGGCTCTTGATGCTCTGACTCCAGCCTCAGTCCACTCCTTATGAAGCTCCCCCAAATTCTTGAATGGATTTTGCTTGACAATCCTCTCAAGGCTGCGGTTATCCCTTTTGCTGGTGCACCTTTTCCTACCACAGTTTTTCCTTCCACTCAACTTTCTATGAATATGCTTGGATACAGCACTCTGTGAACAACCAGCTTCTTTAGCAATAACCTTTTGTGGCTTACCCTCCTTGTGGAGGGTGTCAATGACTGTCTTCTGGACATCTGTCAAGTCAGCGGTCTTTCCATGATTGTGTAGCCTACTGACCCAGACTGAGAGACCATTTAAAGGCTCAGGAAACATTTGCAGGCGTTTTGAGTTAATTAGCTGATTAGGGTGTGACACCATGACTTTCTAATACTGAACTTTTTCAAAATATTCAAACTTTCTGAGACACTGAATTTTGGGTTTTCATTATCTGTAAGCCATAATCATCAAAATTTCAAGAAATAAAGGCTTGAAATATTTCACTCTGTGTAATGAATCTATATAATATATGGGTTTCACTTTCTAAAATGAGTGAAAAAAAATACTGAACTTCTTCTTGATATTCTAATTTTTTGAGATGTATCTTGTACGCAAAAATATAAGAAATCAGGAAGGGGCAAATACTTTTTCACAGCACTGTATTTCTTGCTACATTATGCATTATTCTTTTAATATACAGGATTCTGGAGTGCCTAAGTCAGGGGTGGGCAATCATGTGCCATGGAGGGCCATTCCACTGCAGATTTTCTGTTCCACCCAGTGTCTTCAGCAGGTGTTTGCTCTGATCATCTTCAAGGATTGCTAATAATTGAAAACACCTGCTGAAGACACTGGGTGGAACAGAAAATCTGCACTGGAATGGCCCTCACTGCCCACCCCTGGCCTAAGTCCTGCCCCTTCCAGTGGACTAACAAGGGACCTAGTTTTGAAAAAATATGAATGACAGTCAAAAGGGTGGTGCAATGAAGACATGTATCGGATGATGAGATAAAATCATCTGTCATTTAATATACAACTACAGTGGTGTGAAAAAGTGTTTGCCCCCTTCCTGATTTCTCATTGTTTTGTATGTTTGTCACACTTAAATGTTTCAGATCATCAAACACATTTAAATATTAGACAATGATAACACAAGTAAACACAAAATGCAGTTTTTAAATGAAGGTGTTTATTATTAAGGGTAAAAAAAAAAATCCAAACCTACATGGCTCTGTGTGGAAAAAGTGATTGCCCCTCATTAAAACACAAATTAACTGTGGTTTATCACATCTTTGGAAAGCTGAGTTCAATTTCTCTAGCCACACCCAGGCCTGATTACTGCCACACCTGTTCTCAATCAAGAAATCACTTAAACAGGACCTGCCCGACAAAGTGAAGTAGATCGAAAGATCCTCTAAAGCTAGACATCATGCTGCAATCCAGAGAAATTCAGGAACAAATGAGAAACAAAGTAATTGAGCTCTATTAGTCTGGAAAAGGTTATAAAGCCATTTCTAAAGCTTTGGGACTCCAGTGAACCACAGTGAGAGCCATTATCCACAAATGGGGAAAACATGGAACAGTGGTGAACCTTCCCAGGACTGGCCGGCCGACCAAAATTACTCCAAGAGCGCAGCGATGACTCATCCAAGAGGTCACAAAAGACCCCACAACATCCAAAGAACTGCAGGCCTCACTTGCCTCAGTTAAGGTCAGTGTTCATGACTCCGCCATAAGAAAGAGACTTGGCAAAAATGGCCTGCATGGCAGAGTTCCAAGATGAAAACCACTGCTGAGCAAAAAGAACATAAAGGCTTGTCTCAGTTCTGCCAGAAAATATCCTGATGATCCCCAACACTTTTGGGAAAATACTCTGTGGACTGACAAGACAAAAGTTGAACTTTTTGGAAGATGTGTGTCACATTACATCTGGGCATAAAAGTAACACAGCATTTCAGAAAAGGAACATCATACCAACAGTAAAATATGGTGGTGGTAGTGTAATGGTCTGGGGCTTGTTTTGCTGCTTCAGGACCTGGAAGACTTTCTGTAGTAAATGGAGCCATGAATTCTGCTGTCTACCAAAAAATCCTGAAGGAGAATGTCCGGCCGTCTGTTGGTGACCTCAAGCTGAATGAAGCACACTTGGGTTCTGCAGCAGGACAATGATCCAAAACACACCAGCAAGACCACCTGTGAATGGCTAAAGAAAAGCAAAATGAAGACTTCAGAGTGGCCTAGTCAAAGTCCTGACCTGAATCCGATTGAGATGCTGTGGCATGACTTTAAAGAGGCAGTTCATGCTCGAAAACCGTCCAGTGTGGCTGAGTTACAACAATTCTGCAAAGATGAGTGGGCCAAAATTCCTCCACAGCACTGTAACAGACTCATTGCCAGTTATCACAAATGCTTGATTGCAGTTGTTGCTACTAAGAGTGGCCCAGCCAGTTATTAGGTTTAGGGGGGAAGTCACTTTTTCACACAGGGCCATGTAGGTTTGGATTTAGTTTTTTTTCTCTTAATAATAAACACCTTCATTTAAAAACTGCATTTTGTGTTTACTTGTGTTATCTTCGTTTAATATTTAAATTTATTTGATGATCTGAAACATTTAAGTGTGACAAACATACAAAAAAATGAGAAACCAGGAAGGGGGCAAACACTTTTTCACACCACTATATAATTTATTTTGAGGTGCTGCAAAATCCATTGTTTAAGGCTGGATCTATACATCATTTTGGTGGCAGTAATGTGGCAGTATTCTTAGGGTCATTGTCCATCTGGAAGACCTATTTGTGCCCAAGCTTTAACTTCCTGGCTGATATCTTGACATGCTGCTTCAATATTTCCACATTGTATTCTATCCTCGTGATGCCATCTGTTTTGTGAAGTTCACCAGCCCCTCCTGCAGCAAAACACCCCCACAACATGATGCTGCCACCCCTGTACTTCACAGCTGGGATGGTGCTCTCAGGCTTGCAAGCTTCCCCCTTTTTCCTCCAAATGTAATGGTCATTATGGTCAGTTTTAGTTCCAACAGACCACAGAACATGTCTCCAAAAATCAAGGTCTTTGTCCTTGTGTGCATTTGTAAACTGTAATCTGGCATTTTTATGTTACTTTTGGAGTAATGGCTTCTTCCTCGCCGAGTGGCCTTTCAGCCCATGTCGGTACAGGACTCGTTTCACTGTGGATAATGACACTCTTACCAGCTTCAGCCAGCATCTTTACAAGGTCTTTTACTTTTGTTCTGGGGTTGATGCCCACATTTCACACCAAAACACATTCATCTATGGAACACAGAACCTGTCTCCTTCCTGAGCGGTATGATGGCTGGACATTCCCATTGTCAGGTCGTGGGCTGAGTCCCATGTCCTCATCCTGATTTATAGTTTGTATTTCTTGTTTCCAGGACATGGACTCCAACCCATGCCCTCACTTTAAGTTTGTACTTTGGGATTTTCTGCCTTTATTACCTCCGCCAAGGAGGTGATGTTTTTACCGAGGTTTGTCTCTGTCTGTCTGTCTGTTACCAACATAACTCAAAAAGTTATGAACAGATTTTGATGAAATTTTTAGAAAAGGTGTGTAATGGCACGGGGAACAGATGATTAGATTTTGGTGATAATCTGAGAGTGCATACCTCCACCAAGGGCTTTGTTTGTATTTGTGCAGCAGGATTAGACAAAAACTACTGGATGGATTTGGATGAAATTTTCACCAGAGGTGCTTCTTGGTCTAGAGAGGAACCCATTATATTTTGGTGATGATCTGAGAATGCATACCTCACCCAAGGCTCTTATCTTCTCACAGTGTGTTAGCAACAATACTCCAAAACTGATGCACACACTTTGATGCAATTTTCACCATAAGTGGCTATAGGCCTACACACAAACCCATTACATTTTGGAGGTGATCCATGACAAACGGAAGGAGCCTTGGCGGAGGTATGAGCTCTATGAGTGCTTTTCTAGTTATTATAGTCATGACTCTGTTCTTGTGTTTATATTTTCCCTGCCTCAGCTTAGTTTGGTTATTGCATTTACTTTCATTATCATGTCTCTCATGTCCCATAGGATTTGTCCCTGCTTAGTTTTCAGTTGCTTATTATTATTACCTCCGCCAAGGAGGTAATGTTTTTACCGGGGTTTGTCTGTTTGTTTGTCTGTCTGTCTGTTACAAACATAACTCAAAAAGTTATGGTGTGGGCACCCAGCACAATGCAGACTGATAATATTCACGCTCAGCAGGGATTGCATATGGACAGAGAGCCCCTTGGGGGACAACCAGTTAATCACGCAATTGATATGTATTGACTGATATGTATATCAATATGTAAATGTGCCATGCATTCTCTCTTGTCTGTATAAAAGAGCTGACTTTACATGACTCACAAGAGCGCACTCAGGAGAGTGCACACACAGCACACAGCGCTGCAGTGTGTCTCATGATTATGGAGGAATAAAACTCTTAAACCTTCAGCTCGCCATGTCTCGCCCGAACTTATTTTGTTCCTCCACAATGAACGGATTTTGACGAAATTTTCAGGAAAGGTGTGTAATGGCACGGGGAACAGACGATTAGATTTTGGTGAGGCTCTGCAAGTGCGTACCTCCACCAAGGGCTTTGTTTGTATTTGTGCAGCAGGATTACACAAAAACTAAGATAAGATAAGATAAGCCTTTATTAGTCCCACAATGGGGAAATTCCAGCATTGCAACAGCACAGGGATAGCAACACTCAGAGCAACAATCAGAAGACAAGAAAAAAAAACAAGAGCAGCGAATATACATATGTACATATAAATATATACAGTGGGGTAAAAAAAGTATTTAGTCAGCCACCAATTGTGCAAGTTCTCCCATTTAAAAGATGAGAGAGGTCTCCAATTTTCATCATCGGTATACCTCAACTATGCGAGACAAAATGAGAAAAAAAAAATCAGAAAATCACATTGAAGGATTTTTAAAGAATTTATTTGCAAATTATGGTGGAAAATAAGTATTTGGTCAATAACAAAAGTTCATCTCAGTACTTTGTTATATACCCTTTGTTGGCAATGACAGAGGTCAAACGTTTTCTGTAAGTCTTCACAAGGTTTTCGCACACTGTTGCTGGTATTTTGGCCCATTCCTCCATGCAGATCTCCTCTAGAGCAGTGATGTTTTGGGGCTGTCGCTGGGCAACATGGACTTTCAACTCCCTCCAAAGATTTTCTATGGGGTTGAGATCTGGAGACTGGCTAGGCCACTCCAGGACCTTGAAATGCTTCTTACGAAGCCACTCCTTCGTTGCCCAGGTGGTGTGTTTGGGATCATTGTCATGCTATAAGACCCAGCCACGTTTCATCTTCAATGCCCTTGCTGATGGAAGGAGGTTTTCACTCAAAATCTCACGATATATGGCCCCATTCATTCTTTCCTTTACACGGATCAGTCGTCCTGATCCCTTTGCAGAAAAACAGCCCCAAAGCATGATGTTTCCACACCCATGCTTCACAGTAATTATGGTGCTCTTTCTCCTCCAAACACGACAAGTTGAGTTTTTACCAAAAAGTTCTATTTTGGTTTCATCTGACCATATGATATTCTCCCAATCCTCTTCTGGATCATCCAAATACTCTCTAGCAAACTTCAGATGGGCCTGGACATGTACTGGCTTAAGCAGGGGGACACGTCTGGCACTGCAGGATTTGAGTCCCTGGCGGCGTAGTGTGTTATTGATAGTAGCCTTTGTTACTTTGGTCCCAGCTCTCTGCAGGTCATTCACTAGGTCCCCCCGTGTGGTTCTGGGATTTTTGCTCACTGTTCTCATGATCATTTTGACCCCACGGGGTGAGATCTTGCGTGGAGCCCCAGATCGAGGGAGATTATCAGTGGTCTTGTATGTCTTCCATTTTCTAATAATTGCTCCCACAGTTGATTTCTTCACACCAAGCTGCTTACCTATTGCAGATTCAGTCTTCCCAGCCTGGTGCAGGTCTACAATTTTGTTTCTGGTGTCCTTTGACAGCTCTTTGGTCTTGGCCATAGCGGAGTTTGGAGTCTGACTGTTTGAGGTTGTGGACAGGTGTCTTTTATACTGATAATCAGTCCAAACAGGTGCCATTAATACAGGTAACGAGTGGAGGACAGAGGAGCCTCTTAAAGAAGAAGTTACAGGTCTGTAAGAGCCAGAAATCTTGCTTGTTTGCAGGTGACCAAATACTTATTTTCCACCATAATTTGCAAATAAATTCTTTAAAAATCAGACAATATGATTTTCTGGATTTTTTTTCCCTCATTTTGTCTCTCATAGTTGAGGTATACCTATGATGAAAATTGGAGGCCTCCCTCATCTTTTAAGTGGGAGAACTTACACAATTGGTGGCTGACTAAATACTTTTTTGCCCCACTGTAAATATATAAACACACAGTGCAGAGCATCGTAGCTAGATGGAATAAATATATAAATATATATATTTTATATATTTTTGGATGAAATTTTCACCAGAGGTGGTTCTTGGGCTAGAGGGGAACCCATTACATTTTGGTGATGATCTGGGAATGCGTACCTCAGCCAAGGCTCTTCTCCCAGTGTGTCAGCCACAATACTCCAAAACTAATGGACAGACTTTGATGCAATTTTCACCACAAGTGGCTCTACGCCTACACACAAACCCATTACATTTTGGAGGTGATCCATGAGAGACTGAAGGAGCCTTGGGAGAGGTATGCGCTCTCTGAGTGTTTTTCTAGTTCTTTATTATTATTATCTTGGTTTTCATGGTCTTGTCTCCCCTGGTTCTATTGTCATTATGTTTCATGTGGATCCCGTCAGTGACTGTATGTGCAGCCCGTCCATCCTGTTTCCCATACCTGTCGTCATTGTTCCTCCAGGTGTCTGTTGTCAGTCCTGATTGGTCTCCCTCCCTGTTCTGTGTTGTGTTGATTACCCATCATCAATTTATGCTAGTTTCTGTTTGTGTCCCGCACGGGTTTCTCACGTTATGTGGCATGAACAACACACTCCTGTTCCTGCCTGTCTTGTCTGCTTTATAGTTTATTTCTTCCAAGCTAGTTTGTTTGTTTGTGTTTTCAACCCTCAAGCTGTTCCTGGTTTGACAGCTCATAATGAAGAACAGTAAACTTCAAGTCTCGCGTTTGGGTCCTGTTCTACTAAATGTGACACCCATGGTGTTTATACTTGTGTATAATTGTTTGAACAGATGATGCACTTTCAGGCATCTGGAAATTGTACCCAAGGATGAACCAGACTTGTAGAGGTCCACAGTTCTGATTTCTTTTGTTTTTCCCATGATGTCACAATTTTTAGATTCATTGTCCTGCTACATCACCCAACTTCTACTGAGCTTCAGTTGGTGGACATTGGTGGACATCTACATAATGTTCTTTCTGCCACCGAGCTCAGGTTGTCTATCTTTTTTCCCATATTTTGTACTGTGTTGTCATTTTGAGTTGTCTGTATGATTTATTTTCACATTTACGTTTGTTATAGTTTGTCTTTTTTATTTTTGAGGTTACCTGTTCCCATTCTGCCATATCTTTATGTTTGCTTTCTGTTATGTTTTCTCTCTCTCAGGGTTGACAGCTGTCAGTTACTTCCTGGGGGTTTCACTCTGCGTGGGCATGGCCCTATCAGCTGTCAACCCTGATCGCTCCCTCCTCTCATCATTTTCAGCTGGCCTAAATTGTTTGTTTTCTCCTACCCACTCAGGTTCACCACACCTGTTACCACTTACCTTATTTTGTGTTTAGCCTTATTTAAGGGGCTGTGCACCATTGTCGGGCACAGCACCCTACTACCAACTACCAGCAATCTACCTTCGCCTACACGTGTGTCTATTTTGCCTTTTTGTTATTCTCCTAGCGTGCGCTCCACGTCTAGTGTTTCCAGGTGAAGCCGGCGTCTCCCCTCGCCTTAGCCGCCGCTATTTTGGCTTCACCTGTGCCTCCGTCTTCTACCAACCTTTGGTTTTGTATGATTTGTCCTTTTGTACATTTCTCTCTAATAAAATTCGCAAACTCACAGCCAGCGTGTGGCACCTTTTATCCTGCCCTGAAGGGCGTTTGACACTTTCCTCATAATGCCATCTATTTTGTAAAGTTCACCAGCCCCTCCTACAGCAAAACACCCCCACAACATGATACTGCCACCCTCGTACTTCATAGTCTTCACTTTTTCCTCCAAATGTAATGATGGTCATTGTGGTCAAACAGTTCTGTAGGATACTTTAGTAAACTTCAGAATTAATTTTCTTCTCAATGATGGTAAGCAGTCCAGGCCTTGAGGCAGCAAAGCAGCGCCAAATCATGATGCTCCCTACACTGTACTTCATCGTTGGGATGATTGTGTTTAAAAGGAAGTAAGCTACGGTCCGAAAGATTGTTATGAATGATGGGTTCGTAAGAATCTCCCAGTTCCTACGAATTCTGGAGTTCACAGACATTCATAGAGGGGGGCAAAGTTTCTTACGGCTGCTGTTCAATTCGCAAGAGCAACTTAAGGCATTCTTGACAAATGAGGTGCTTTTCTGTCATACGATGGCCCTACATTTCTTACATTTTTTGTAAGGGTGTCTTGGGATCTTCCTACGGCATACTGCAATCTTTTTGTGCAGCTCATGGCACTCTCAAGTTGTTGGTAAGAAGATCTTATGGCTTTCAGCACATTTTGTCAGCACAAATGTTGCATGAATGTCATACTTCCACCTTATGAGCACATCACTACCACTTTACACCCGCTGTATGAATTTCCGTACAAACCGGAATTTGTACAGCATTTCCTACAACCGCTGAAAGGAGCCTTCAAGAACAATTTAAGGTGTTCTTGAGGATTACTTACACCAACATCTTGCGTAGTTCTTACGTTGTTCGTATGGCATTCATACAGCCACCCTATGATGAGGGGTTTTCATGGGGTGTTTGTAAAAATCTTGGACAAGACCATCAACCTGGCCACGAACTTACAGTCTGTGAACGCTGGGTTGTCCTATGGCTGCCTTAAGAAGGCCATACAAAATGGTCCAAAAATCATTTGTACGGTGTGTGCAGCTGTTTGTAAGGTTATTTGTGACCGTAGCTTTAATGTGAAACTTTAGAATATTTGTTTTTACCGCTGTTGGTTTGTTTGTTTGTTGGGTTGTCTGTTAGCGACATTACTCCAAAAGTTATGAAAGGATTTTGATGACATTTTCAGGAAAGGTGTGTAATCCCACAGACGCAGAAAAGCTGATTAGATTTTGGTTGTGATCTGGATCATGATCTGGATCCAGGATTGTTTTGGGGAAAATATTGTAATATTGAGCTTTTCACATACTTCCCCTTTAAGACGTGTTCACGCCACGCACGCAACTCCGCACCCATCCACATAGTACGTGATGGTTGACATTATTTCATCTGAAGATGCAAAAAAAAAAAAAGCAAGCTAACTGTGCGGTTTAAGACGGAGTTTGAGGACGTGTACCAGCAGGCAATGCTAAGGATGGTGTTTTGAGCCACGTTACTCACACAGTATGTAAACACACAGCACTGGACAATGTTTTTAACTTTTATTACCTCCGCCAAGAGTAGGAGGTAATGTTTTTGCCAGCATTGGTTTGTCTGTTTGTCTGTTAGTAACATTACTCCAAAAGTTATGAACAGATTTTAATGACATTTTCAGGAATGGCGTGTAATGGCACGGGGAACAGAGTACCGCCAGACAAGCCAAGGATGTCTTGCGAGGCATGTTTCCCACACGGTATGGAAACACACAGCACTGGACAATGTTTAATCTTTATTACCTCTGCCAAGAGGAGGTAATGTTTTTACCGGCGTTGTGCCAAAAAGTGATTGAGGGTGGTGTGATCACTTTTTGGAAGGCAATCATTTTTTGGCACATTGGGTGCCAAAAAGTGATCACCAGTTGCAGGACCCAGGAGCGCCCGCTTGTTGTTATAAGAAGAAGAAGAAGAAGAAGCCATCTCTCTTGTCATTCAGTCCATACAGCCAATCATGTACAGTAGAGCAAAATTACGTTTCTCCTATCTACAATGTTAATCACATGTAGAATCAGAGGGGTCACTGCCATGCAAGGCACCGCTACAAACAACTTCTCCTTCCCCCATTCTATTACGCTGAGCACCAAGCTAGAAGGTGGGAAGTACCATTTTTATATGGTCTTTGGTATGACCCGGCAAGGACTTGAACTCCCAACCTCCTGGTTGTGGGGCAGATGCTCTATCAACTAGGCTATCAACTCTATAAGATAAGCCTTTATTAGTCCCACAATGGGGAAATTCCAGGATTGCAACAGCACAGGGATAGCAACACTCAGAGCAATAATTAAGAAGATACGAAAAATATAAATAAGAGCAGTGGATATACATGCGTACACATAAATATATAAATATATATACAAAGTGTGGAGCATTGTAGCAAGATGGAATAAATAGCATCACCGTCTACTTAGTTATCCTACAGAGTATGAATATGTACCCATATATATTGTCACCCTCCGTAGCGACTGTTATTGTCCTAGTTGTATACTGGAGGGGACCATTTGTGTAAGTCTGTTGCTTCTTTTGCATTCTATACTACTAGGTCGTCACGTTTTTTTGCTATCTCTGCGAGCAGCCCTGCTTAGGTTATACAGTCTGACAGCCGTAGGTAGGAAGCACCTGTGAAACCTCTCGGTTGCGCACCTAGGATGATGTAGTCTACTGCTAAATGAGCTCCTCAGTGCGTTCAATATGTCCTGCATAGGGTGGGACTCGGACTCCAGCAGAGATGACAGTTTAGCCACCATCCTTCTCTCTCCTATCTCCTCCACTGGGTCAAGGCGTTGCCCCAGGATAGATCTAGCTTTCTTGATCAGTTTGTTCAGTCTCTTCCTATCGGCTGCTGTAATGCCGTTGCCCCAGCAGACCACTCCAAAAGTGATGGCTGATGCCACCACCGTGTCGTAGAATGTCTTCAGCAGCGCCCCTTGTACACCAAAAGACCTGAGCCTCCTCAGTAGGAACAGCCTGCACTGTCCCTTCTTGTAGAGTGCATCGGTATTGTGTGACCAATCTAGTTTATTGTTCAGATGAACACCCAGGTACTTGTAGGATGTCACCATCTCAATGTCTGTTCCCTGTATGTTTACTGGTGCTGTGAGGGGTTGTCCTTGCCTGCGGCAGTCCACCACCAGCTCCTTAGTTTTCCTCGCGTTGATCTGGAGGCAGTTCCGATGGCACCAGTCCACGGAGTCCTGGATAAATCCTCTGTACTCAGCTTCATCTCTGTTGGAGATGAGGCCGACGATCGCAGAGTCGTCAGAGAACTTCCGTAGATGGCAGTGTGCTGTGTTGTGAGAGAAGTCCACAGTATAAAGGGTGAACAGGAAGGGAGCCAAAACCGTTCCCTGGGGGGCCCCCGTGCTACCAATGATCAGAATCAGAATCAACTTTATTGCCAAGTATGCTTACAACATACAAGGAATTTTACTTATCACTAAGGTGCGCTCGTTTCTAAGCGCTCCCTAATGACGCGGCAGCCATACAAGGCGCCTCATACAGTGGGAGGTAAAGAGGGGGAGGGGGAGGGGGTGACACATTGGGCAGAGAGAAAAAACAAAGTTATCAGAATAGTGCTCGAGTGAGCAAGATTGTGATTACATAGAAAAAAAAACTCTAATTGCACAATTAGCAGACAAGATACAGATCTACACATTACAGAGCAAAGGAGAGAGACCAGTGTGTGTATGTCAGTCATGTGATATCAGTATGAGTGCAGTGTGAATGTATCAGTTACTGGTGCACAGCAAAAAATCCTCTCCTAGGCAACGGTTAGATGTTATGTCCATATATTCTAAACATAGATAAGCATGTCCACAGAGTCCATCTCTCTTCAGTGCATGCCAGATGGTAAAACTCCATGTTAGTCACATGATAACGCTGTCCTTGGAGAGTTCAGATTGCTGTACATCAGCAATTGTTTGGGTTAAGGAGAAGCCAAAACTCCCTTCTGCTTTATCTCTTCTCCTGGAGGAATAAGGACGCCGAATCAAGGCCTGATAAGCACAGTTCACTTAGAGCATAGAAATTTCCTCTCTTATGCGATTCTATGCATCACAATTTACATACACAGGCTTTAAAATCATTCCCTGGAGAGCACCCAGCGACTCCAAGATGTTTTCCACCTTCCGATTCAGTTCGCCAAACATAGATAAACATGTCCACAGAGTCCATCTCTCTTCAGTGCATGCCAGGTGGTAAATTCCATGTTAGTCACATATTTGTCGCTATCAGTGCTCTCCCCAGCTGGTCGAATTTGTTGAAGGAGCTTCGCCGGGTCCGCATTTTGATTAGCTCTTCCAACTTCTTTAATTTTCGATACACCAGGAAAACTCCAGAGCCAAACAGCAGAATCCTGTGATCATGAAGCCAAAACAGGTAGATGTCTTCCACATCTTCAATCGAATCACGCAGACACATGAGTTCCAATTGTTCCATGAGTCTCTTCACTTGGGCTCCCCCTGGCCCGATTTTCTGTTAAAAAGTGGTGTCAATAGCATTAAAGCCCAGCTCACCAATTCCATAATTTCCATAATTTCCGTTTGGGTCGAGATGCAGCAGAAGAAGAGTGAGACACAGACAGGACACAGCAAGCTGGGATCAGTAAAAGGGAGGAGGAGAAGGGAGAGGAGAAGAAATGCGTCTGCTCTCTCTGATAGCCGGAAGATGATCGTGTCGGACACACAATCTTGGGTTCTCACAAACTGTGGCCGGTTAGTGAGGTAGTCCAGGATCCATGATGACAGGTGCTGGTCCACCCCTGCGCACAGCAGCTTGTCCTTCAGGATCATCAGTTGAATGGTGCTGAAAGCACTGGAGAAGTCAAAGAACATGATCCTCACCGCATTCTCGGGCTTCTCCAGGTGGGGCAGGGAACGGTGAAGGAGGAAGATCACTGCATCCTCCACCCCAATGCCATGCTGGTAGGCGAACTGGAGTGGATCCATCGCTGGTCCCACCAGGGGGTGGAGGTGAGTAAAGAGCAGTCTCTCCAGGGTCTTCATCATGTGAGACGTCAGGGCCACTGGTCTGTAGCTGTTCAGGTCTTTGGGGTGGGAAGTCTTTGGTACAGGTACCACACAAGATGTTTTCCACAACCGTGGTACCCTCCCCAGCTTCATGCTCAGGTTAAAGATATTCTCCACAATCCCACACAGCTGGTCTGCACAGGACTTGAGGAGCTTCGCGCTGATGCCATCCGGTCCCGAGGCCTTCCTTGCCTTGATCTTCCTCAGCTCCATCCTCACCTGGGTCTTAGTGAGGGTCAGGTTGGGGGGCTGTGTGCTAGGAGTGGGGGGGTGTTGGTGGAGTGGGGTGTGGACAGCAGGTCTTGATGACTTTAGAGGCAGCAGTGGTTGTTGTGCAGTCGGGGGGGGGGGCGGGTGGCGATTGGTCAAACCTATTAAAAAACAGGTTCAGATTGTTTGCCCACTACCTGCCCCCCCGTGGCCTTGGGGGAGGTATTCTGGAGCCCAGAGATGGTTTTAAGGTTTCTCCAGACCCGGCCGATGTCGCTCTGTTGCAGCTTGTCCTCCATCTTCTTCCTGAAGGTGTCCTTGCCTTCTCTGATCTTCCTCCTCAGCTCCCTCTGTACGGACTTCAGCATCTCCCTGTTCCCCGACCTGAAGATCCTCTTCTTCTCTCTCAGAGGTGTTTTATCTCAGGGTTGATCCAGAGTTTGTTGTTCGAGCAACACCGTATGGTCTTGGTGGGTACGGTGTTGTCCACACAGAAGCCGATGTAGTCCGTGAGTGAGGCCATCAATATCCTCACCATGTGGATCGCAGAGCTGCTCCCAGGCAATGATTTCAAAACAGTCCTTTAGCGCGTCCATTGCCTCCTCAGACCATAACTTTACTGTGCGCATGACCGGAGGTTGTCTGTGTACTAGGGGTTTGTACACCAGCAGGAGATGAACCAAGTTGTGATCCGATCTCCCGAGTGGGGGGAGTGGTGATGAGGTGTACGCCTCCTTAGTATTTGCATGAAATAAGTCCAGTGTTTTATTGTCTCTAGTGTGGCATGTGACATACTGGGTGAGCATGGGTAGAATGGGGGACAGTGAAATATGGTTGAAATCACCTGAGATGAGGAGAAGAGCATCTGGGTGTTCATAATGCAGTCATATTGCTTTTGCTGCCATTTCTCTGTCTGTTAGCAGGATCACGCAAAAACTTCTGGATGGATCTGGATGATATTTTCACCAGAGGTGGCCCTTGGCCCAAAGATGAACTCATTAGATGTTGGAGGTGATCCATGAGTGCATACCTCCGCCAAGGCCCTATGTCGCAATGTACAGATGGATGGTGATATGGACGGACAAAGGGACGGAGGGATGGAGCCTTGGCAGAGTTATGCGCTCTCTCAGTGCCTTCTAGTTAGTAAGTAATTATTCAGTCTTTTTGTTTACATTTCAATGTATTTTCCCCTGGGAGTTTGTTGCTGGATTAAAATAGATCACACTTTGCATGTAGTATTTCCTATTCTTTGAAATCTTGTCACTTCATATTTTCACATTTTCGCTTTTTGTCAACACAAGTTGTACTTAAAATGACAATTATTATTCAATTTTTTTCTGAAACCACTTGTTTTCCTGGCTTTCTCTTGTTTGATTTCGGTGAAGGCCACGTTCTGACTGAATTCACGGTGGGACAATTCTCTGCTGTCTTCCCAGGTAGACATAATCAGACATCACACGGCCTTTGTACGAGGGAGCCGCTAGATTAAAGACCGTTTTATGCAATCCAATCAATGCCTGGAGTAAAAAGTTAAGGTTTCAGTGCATCTGTGAAACTGTTTGATGCAGCCTTTCAGGGGCACTTTAAAGTTTTTGGAGTGCTTGTGATAATTTCTGCTTCAGCCGCAATTCAGACGGAACTTTTTTTTAATTAAATCTCTCCCTTCTGACAGCTGTACTGCTGTCACAGTTTCTAAGTCTTCACTAGTTTCTTCCCCTTTTTTTGCACACAGGTGCTTCTAAGACAGAAAATGCATGCCGATAGAAAGTGGAAACTCAACATGAATGGGGCTACAGATCACTTATTGACTTTAGATCAGGATGGGCTCTTTCACTTACAATAGAAAAAAAATATTCTTAAAATTAGGAGAAGAAAGTCCAGATTTCTACAGAAAAAAAAACAATTAATGAAAAACACTTTAAATGTAAGAGGAAAAAAATGCAAGACGAATTAAAAAAAGGAGTAAATTTAGTAGAACAGTCACAAATTTCCAAAAAACAAAATGCTAATTCATGAGAAAAGATGCAGACATCCTTAAAAACTGCAAATGCAAAGGAAAATACTAAAAAAAAAATTATGAAGAAATAGTCATTTGTAAGAGTCTCAAATTTCTCCTAGTCTTAAATTAAGAAGGAAAATGATGCAAAAGTGTGAAAAAAGTTGCCAATTTACAAGAAAAGCTGTTATTTAATAGTAGACAAACAAAAATGGCACATGTATAAGAAAAACGTAATACAGTTATCAGAAAAAGTCTCAAATTTATAACAGAAAATACGCATATTTTAGAGGACTAAACTCTAATATTACCAATTTTATCTCAGGTACTACAGTGGACATAGAAGGTGTGCACATTTCCCCACATGGACTTTACCTGTGCTAATCTGTTTACTGGGCCCCACATGGGTTTAACCTTTTAACTGTCCACATTTCATGGACGGGTTGCGCGCCCCCAGTGGCACAGCGCAGCGACTGCGCCTGTCAACTCTGGCTGTCCTCTGACGTCCCCGGCTCTCCTGAGGATTTGTACTGAGCTGTACTGATCTGACAGTTCAGAACGTTGCAGACACGCGTCGGAGGAATCATGGCTGACATGGAATACAGCAAAGAAGAAGAAATCCTCATTATTCTTCTTCCTTTTTCTGCCATGACCTCACAAGACCAAGATGGCTGCCACCACTATCATCTGGATCCTCACAGAAACTGCATCATACAGGAAAAACAGCCGCGTAATACAAATGAAATTCACGTGGGTTAATCATAAGAGTTTGTAGCTGTGGTAGAGAGCGTAAATGACCGACCAAACGCAAAACAATGACCACGATTGGCGAAAACGGACTGACCATGCGAGTGACCTCCCCCCGCGACGGGTGACATATTTCTTTTTTTAACATTTTATTGATTTTCTGGTTCATATACTTTGAAGATATGATAAAAACATACTGCTGTAGACAAAACGCTGTCAAAAAAATGAACCATTCTTTGTGTAAATGTGTCCGAAGTCTACTTTTGACTGAGTTATGCAATTTATATAGCCGCTGCGACATTATGCAAATTAGATGTGTAAATTTATTCCAGTTTGAAACTTTGGATCATAATCTATATCTTTCTAATTGACAGTAAGCTATTATCTCTTGCAACTTTCAAGTTATAGCCTTGGAAATCTGAACTATTTTATTGACAAAAAATATTTACCACTCTTGACCACTAGGAGTTATGTTTACCCCTTAACCGTCCCAGTCACCGTTAAAGGGATTTAATGTGGGTGAGCAGGTGTCAGTAACACTGGTGCCATCGGCAAAATTACAGAAAAAAGTCACACATTTATAAGAAAAAATGTAAAAATTTGTAAGAAAAAAAAGTGACAAATTTACAAAAAAAAAAAAATCTGGAGCAAATTTATGAGAAAAGTGAAAATTCAGGAGAAAAAAGCTGCAAATTTATAAGAAAAAAACAGTAAACTTACTGAAAAAAGTTACAAACAAGAAAATTTTTAGCAAATTTACAAGAAAAAAGTCACAACTTTATGAGGAAAAAAACAGAAAAAGTTGCAAATTAACAAAAAAGTTGTAAATATATGAGTAAATAAATTGAAAATTTATGAGAAAAAGTTCAGTTTACAGTAAAAAAAAGTTGAATTTCTTTTGAAAAAGTTCTAAATTTACAAGAAAAATGTTTCAAATTTATAAGGAAAACTCACAAATTTACAAGAAAATGGGAAATTTACAAGGAAAAAAGTAAATTTATAAGAAAATGTTTACAGTAAGGAAAAATGCAAATGTACAAGAAAGTTTAAAATTTTCAAGAAAAAAAAATGATCAAATCAGGGAAAAAAGACATTTACAAGAAAACAGCAAATTTATGGGAAAATAAGTTGACAATAAGTTAAAAGGTAAAGTCAATGTGGGAAAACACAGATGGGGCCAACATGGAACCCGTCGCCAAACCCACATGGGACCCATAAGACAGCCCAGATTTAACCGTTTGTGGGGCCCACATGGACATGCGGGTGAGGTTAACGTGACCGTTTACCTGCACAGCTCAACTGGAAAAAACAAAAAACAAATAATTCTGTTGGGGGAAAATATAGAAATGCACAGTAAGCTGGTTGCAAAACTATGTACACCCTTAAACTCATAGTTTGTTGAAGCACCTTTGTGGGTCCATACATGCCAACAATTAAAATGATTAAGATTAACCCCAAATGAACTTCAGCTTTCCTAGTAGGATTTTCCCAACATTAAATTCTGCATATCCTACAGCAAAACGTATGGTTTGCAGAGAGCTCATACCCACTTCACACAGGGGTGGAGATCGTGGAAAGTTGAAAAAATGAACAGATCTCTCAACGATCTTTCACTGAGCACCCAGTGATCACCAAGATCTCACAATGATCTTCCAGTGCTCTCTACGGCCTGTAAAACAATCTCTAAATGATCTCCAAAGGAAAGTGCTCCCTAAAGGAGCTCTCAAGGATCTCTGATTTCCCAGTGATTTTTCATTGAATGTTCAGCAATTCCTCACTGATGTCTCAGCCGTCTCTACCTTTGGGGTGGAAAAAATAGATGTTCACTGAAAGATCATTGAGAAATCATTGGGAGATTGATGAGATCATTGCATGGTCAGGGGGCATTCAAATGGATCCCACAACATTACATGCACCATGTGAAGACAGTCATGAAGAAGTGGAGAAGATGGAGGACAATAGTGGTGCTACCAAGAACTGGATGTTGTTGTGAATTACCCCTTCGGGGCAGAGAGAAAGACCCAAGCGCTGAACTGCAGTTTGTAGTATTTAATAAGAACAAACACAAAGTCCAAACAGTGCTCAACATAAACTTACAAACAGATGAAACAAGGAGAAGGCGAGGTAGGTGTTAGAACAGGTACTGGGTTCTAAGAGACATGGATTCCTGATGAGACTCCGACAAGGAGTGGATGAAGCAGGCAGTCTTAAGTAAGGCAAGCAATTAATTATACCAAGTGCCAACAGGTGAGAATCACATGAGCGGACATGAGGTGGAAGTGATTACAATCAGCTGTGAGTCATGAGGAGAGGAGATGGGGCTGACAGCTCAACAGGGGCACTGCCCACAACCAGGGTAAAACCTGAAAGTGCCACTGACAGCTGCAACCCCGGAGAGAGAGAACTGGTAAAATATAAATATAAAGCAATAACTAGAATGAAGACAAATAAAGACAAGGAAAAATACAAGTAACCCCAAAAATATAAATAACAAAACTACAATGAATGTAAACAGGAAAATAAGTCACACTTAAGAAACAATACAAGATATGTGAAAACCAACCAAGGATAAAATAATAAGAACTAGAACTCAGAAAATACAACTATAAAAATATGGAAAACGGCAATGAGACTGAGCACGGCGGAATCGCCCATGCTCAGATCATGACAGATGTATTAGGCTGCACGCCCATAGGGAAGGAAAAAAAAACATCTAAACCTGTTTTCCTGGCCATTTCACATACGCTCCTAACAAAAGGGCTCCCCGCCCTGCAACTTAGCAACTGCTTGACCTGTCACTCGAAGCATGCTGGGGCTTTCACACATTTTGGCTCTGAAACGCTTTCCTTAGAGCACTAAACCGCATCAAACTGAAAAGAAAACGCACATCCCTCTAAGCTTTTGCTGTTAAATATTGATCATGGTGTACTTCTAGTCTGATTCTGATTGGCTGGTGAGAGAGGCGTTGCAGCTGATGAGCACTGCGGCGCTCCAAAAGTTGAACTTTTTTTAACTGTCAGCGCCCCGAGCGTAGCAACAAAAAACAGCGAGCGCTGACAGCATAGAAAATGAAGGGAAAATAGTCGTCCACAGTGGGGAAAAAAAACCACATTTGGTGGACACGCAGCCTTAGATTAATACAACTAGCTTACTGCACACTATATTTTCCATGTTTTACTTGTTTTGGGAATGGTTTATATGGTCTGATGTTTTACATGTCAAAACCTTAACATTTTAACACTGGTCTGTACACTGTTTCTATCCAAAATAAGTGCAGAGCCACATATTGACTTTCTCACAGATGCAGTTAAAAACTAGAAAAGCACTCAGAGAGCGCACACCTCTACCTAGGCTCCTTCCCTTTGTCCATCCATCTGTCAGTACCTCCCTACCTCCATCCCGCTGTACACTGCAAGATGGGGCCTTGGTGGAGGTTTGTGCTCATGGCTCACCTCCAAAACCTCATGTGTTCCTCTCTAGCCCAAGGGCCACCTCTGGTGAAAATTTCATCCAAATCTGCCCAGTAGTTTTTGCATAATCCTGCTGACAGACAAACAAACCAACACAGATGAAAACATTCCCTCCTTGGTGGAGGTCGAAATTCTCATGACATTTTCATATTGACTGAACCATAATGACAATGTTCTATCGGGCTTTTATTGAATCTGTTTTATCCTTTTCTTTAGTGTCGTGGTTTGGTCAGATAAAACTGAAACAGAGGAAATCCTTGGATCAGGTAGTTAGGTGGTCCAGCCGTTTGCTTGGTGAGTCACAGCTGAGCCTGACATCCCTATACGCCAGACAGGTACAGAGGATGGCTACCTCCATTTTAAATGATGACTCCCACCCTTTGCACTGCCACCTTCAGCTTCTTCCCTCCAGACGGCGGTTTGCTGTCCCAAAAAGTAAAACCCAGCGCTACAAAAACAGCTTTTTTCCTGCTGCTGTCAGAGTTGAACAAGCTGTAACAATATATTGCACATGAATTTTATTTTATATTTATTTATTTTTGTAGGTTTTTTATTTGGGTTTTAGACTTTTATTGAGTTTTTAATCTCTTTGATTTAGTAACTTTTTTAATGTGACCCTTCTCTCTTCTCTCTTTGTCTTATGTCCTGATTGGTGGAGCCTTCAGTACTTTGATCGTGTTTCTAGTCAGCTTCATGTGTGCCTGTGTTTGTCTTCATGCTGAATGTAATTGCGGTCTGTAAATATGCGTCTAAAAGGACGTCACCTGACTGCAAATCAAATCTACCTACGGGCACAAATAAAGGAACCTGAGCCCTGCTAAGGCTCTTTATTTATTCGGAGGTACCAATTATGCATACTTTAAAAAATCCAAAAGCCCATTTCATACTTTCCAATTTGTTCCGTCACTCCTATTAACAAGTCAGACAGCAGAAGTGTTAATGAAATAACAGGAGGAGGAAGATCGACTTTTGTCACTGTTGACTTACCGACAATTTCCTTCTAATGATGCAGATCCACAAACGCTCCCTCGTGGAGTCGGGGCTGCCGTCTCAAAACAGAGCCACGATCAAACTTTCCATCCTGTTCTGTTGCCATTATTATTTATGAGAGCCCGGGAAGGCTGCGCGTGAGCGGCAGCGGGGACCTGTGCGTCGCGACACGAAGAGCTCAAAATGAGTCTGAGAGGAGACGCTCGAGTCAGCTACGGGGTCTCAAAGTCGCTGAGGAACAGGAGAGTTTACAGGGCGTCTGCAGATGAGAGGGAGCTCCGTTTGAGACGTTTTAAGATGGAGGGAAGACCTCAGTGCAGCTCGCATTACACTGGAACTTCCCCAGGATGTCAGCAGATTATCAAGTTATTCAAGCAAAATGACTGAACTAGCCTCCACCCGTAACCAAAAACCACCAGTTAATGGAAAAAGTCACAAGTTTACAAGGAAAAAAAACTTGTGAATTTTAAAATTTGCAAGCTTATGTGAAAAAAAGCTGCAAATGAACAATGTTAAAAGTTGCAAATTAATTTGAAACCAGACCATCAATGACAGAGCAGCTGATGAAATCCCCCCCCCCCCCCCCACCGAGTGCTCGGATCTCCTGACCCCCACCTGAGACAGCCTAGACACAGACCCGTCTAGAACGCCAAGGTCAACTGCCCGGGACAGGGGTCTGCAACCTGCAGCTCCGGGGCCCCGTGTGCCTCTGCTGCCCAGAGATAGTGTTAAGGCCTTGAAAAAAAGTCATGCATTTCCAAGAAAAGAAGCAATAAATGTACAAAAAAAAGGGTTGCACATTCATGAGAAAATTATCCTAAAAGACAGAAAATGAGAAAATCTGAAAACTTGTGCAAAAACAAAAACAACAACAAAAAAACCCCCTAACAAATTTAGGGAAATTTTTTTTGCAATTTTTGGAGGAAAACATACCCACAAATCTATAAGAAAAAAAGTCACAAAATTTCTGGAAAAAAAATAGAATTTAATGAGAAAAATGTAATAAATGTATGCAAGAAATGCTGCAGTTTTGCCCGTGAATATATTTAATATAAATTTGAAAAAATTATAAATTAAAAAAGAAAAATACAATAAATTTTTGAGAATAGCTGAAAATGTATGAAGAAACGTTCTCAAACTTTTAAAAAAAATGTTGCAGTTTCATGAGGGGAAAAAAGTCACAAATTTACTTAAAAAAGATACAATTTTATTAGAAAATGGTTCAAATTTATATGAAAAAGGCAGCATTTTTACCTGAAAGGTAACACTAAGACAAATAAGATAAAATAATAAGATAAAATAAGACAAACTTATGAAAAAAGCAGATTAAACTAAAAATATTAATATCTATGAAAAAAGCTTGTAACTTTATTTTGGAAAATGACACAAATTTACACGCAAAAAGTCTTCAATTTTACTAGATATAGGTTTTAAATTTGCAAAGAAAAATATGACAAATTTAGGAAAAAAGCAAAACATATTTATGGCAAAAATACAGTACAACTAACTTTGAAATAAAAAATTAGTTTAATGAGGATAAAACCCCGACACAATTTCACAAGAAAAAAAGAAACTTTTTGCAAATAATGAAAAAAAAACAGAAAGCAATATTGTGAGAAAAGGTAATAAATCTACAATAAAATGCTGCAAATTTGTCAGCAAGAACTCTTGATGCTGCTGCTGTCAGGCCAGACTGGAGCGGGAATTCTGCTGTTTTACTGCAGTTTTTAGGCTCAGATTTCTGTGGATCCACGCAGACCTTTTTCAGACAAAAATCAGTCAGTGGCTCTCTGTGTAGGACAGGTTGCCGACCCCTGGCCTAGGAGGAGGAGCGTTCGTCATGAAATCCTAAATGCCCGGATGAGGTGACCTTCGACGGTGACCTGGACCTGGATGCAGCCCCACCTGAGGATCACTGTGAACAAGTCTGGAGACGACCCAGGCCACTTCCCAGGAGGACTGCTGATTCCTGTGAAATGTGGACAGATAGACGACTGACGCCGTGTCATCGCTTTAGTTCCTTAAGCGTGATTTAACTGCATGACGAACAATTACAGCCATATGCTGCCAGTGGGACAATAATCATGTTAATCGAGCTTCATGTGAGCTCACCTGGTGTGATTAATTGTGATTAAATGCAATAACATGATTTTAAAACTTGACATCACTACTGTTTTTATACATGCTGAACTAACAAAACAGTCACTACAAACTTACAAAACTTATGAGGATTTCATCACTAAACGCATGAACACACGGCCACGGTGTTTAGCCGGGAATGCAGCATGACGAAAGTTTCACTGTTGCAGTACATCTATGTATCCGAGTAACTGGACTGCCTACTTGTCTCTCTGTTATACCCCCTTTACACAGGGGTGAAGATCATTGAGAGATCTGGCCACTTTTTGATCTTCAGTGATCTCCACAGTCGCCACGGTCTCCTCAACGTTTTGACTCAGTCCAAAACACACAAGGATCTCCAAAACAGTCACAAATATAAAAACATTGGCCCGATCTCTCAGCGATCTCGGTGCTGTGTAAAAGAGCTCTTAGAGTCAACCTTTGTAGAAGTTCCTCTCATTAAAGACTGAGGGGGACACTATAGGTAGTCTGGGCCCGATGCAAGATTGTGTGTAGGGGCCCCCATTTTGTAATATGGAAGAGTTCAAACCCTTTGAAACGAAAAAATTTAGATTTATTTTGAAAAAAAAAAGCAAATTTATGAGAAGAAAAAATAAATTCATGAGGAAAAAAACTGCATATTTATAAGAAAGAATTGAAAATTTAAAAGAAAAAAGTTGCAAATGTATAATTTTATTTTTTTTTCAATTTAAAAAAAGGGGCATCATGGTGGAGCAGTGGTTAGCACTGTGGCAGCACAGTAAGAAGGTCACGCAATTGATCCCACCCCCTGACCATCAGTGACCCTTCTGTGTGGAATCTGCATGTTCTCCCCGTGTCTGCACGGGTTTACCCCGGGAGTTCTCTGGTTTCCTCCCACAGGCCAAAATCATGCAAGCTGGTTAATTGGAGACTCTAAAGTGGCCCTAGGTGTGAATGTGTGTGTGAATGGTGACGGGATTGGCGCCGTACCGTGGCTGCTTCATCCATCCAGGTGGATGCCCTCAATTTCCCTCTGGGATCAATAAAAGTATACTCCCCCCCCCCCCTTCAAAAAAAAGCCAGATTTATGAGAAAAAAGTAACAGATTTATGAGAAAAAAAGTTGCAAATTATAAGAAAAATATTGCAAATTTATGAGAAAATAGTTGCAGATTTATGAGAAAAAAGTTACAGATTTATGAAAAAAAGTTGCAAATTTTTAAGAAAAACTTGCAAATTTATGAGAAAAAAGTTGCAAGTTTATGAGAAAAAGTTACAGATTTATGAGAAAAAAGTTGCAAATTTATAAGAGTTGCAGATTTATGAGAAAAAAGTTACAGATTTATGAGAAAGAAGTTGCAAATTTATCAGAAAAAGTTGCAAATTTATGACAAAAAAACTTAGATTTATGAGGAAAAAAGTTGCAAATTTATAAGAAAGAAGTTGCATATTTACGAGAAAAAAGTCAGATGAGAAAAAAGTTGCAAATATATAAGAACAAAGTTGCAAATTTATGAGAAAAGTTGCAAATTTAAAAGAAAAGAGTTACAAACTTAAAAGAAAGAAGTTACAGATTTATGAGAAAAAATTTACAGATTTATGAGAAAGAAGTTGCAAATTTATCAGAAAAAGTTGCAAATTTATGACAAAAAACTTAGATTTATGAGGAAAAAAGTTGCAAATTTATAAGAAAAGAGTTGTTGATTTATGAGAAAAAAGCTACAGATTTATGAGAAAAAAGTGGCAGATTTATTAGAAAAAAGTTGCAAATTTATAAAAAAAAGATGCAGATTTATAAGACAAGAGTTGCAAATTTATGAGGAAAAAAGTTGCAAATTTATAAGAAAAGAGTTGTTGATTTATGAGAAAAAAGCTACAGATTTATGAGAAAAAAGTTGCAAATTTATAAGAAAAAGTTACACATTTATGAGAAAAAGTTGCAAATTTATAAGAAGAGTTGCAAATTTATAAGAAAAAAGTTGAAGATTTATTAGAAAAGAGTTGCAGATTTATAAGAAAAAAGTTACAGATTTATGAGGAAAAAAACTTGCAAATTTATAAGAAAAAAGTTGCAAATTTATGACAAAAAGTTACAGATTTATGAAAAAAGTTGCAAATTTATAAGAACAAAGTTGCAAATTTATGAGAAAAAAGTTGCAGATTTATAAGACAAGAGTTGCAAATTTATGAGGAAAAAAGTTGCAGCTTTATGAGAAAAAAGTTTCAAATTTATAAGAAAAGAGTTGCAAATTTATGAGAAAAAAGTTACAGATTTATGAGGAAAAAACTTGCAAATTTATAAGAAAAAAGTTGCAAATTTATGAGAAAAAAGTTACAGATTTATGAGAAAAAAGTAAATTTATAAGAAAAAAGTTGCAAATTTATAAGAAAAAGTTACACATTTATGAGAAAAAGTTGCAAATTTATAAGAAGAGTTGCAAATTTATAAGAAAAATGTTGAAGATTTATTAGAAAAAAGTTGCAAATTTATAAAAAAAAGATGCAGATTTATAAGACAAGAGTTGCAAATTTATGAGGAAAAAAGTTGCAGCTTTATGAGAAAAAAATTTCAAATTTATAAAAGAGTTGCAGATTTATAAGAAAAAAGTTACAGATTTATGAGGAAAAAAGTTTCAAATTTATAAGAAAAAAGTTGCAAATTTATGACAAAAAGTTACAGATTTATGAAAAAAGTTGCAAATTTATAAGAACAAAGTTGCAAATTTATGAGAAAAAAGTTAGATTTATGAGAAAAAAAGTTGCAAATTTATAAGAAAAGAGTTGTTGATTTATGAGAAAAAAGCTACAGATTTATGAGAAAAAAGTGGCAGATTTATGAGAAAAAAGTTACACATTTATGAGAAAAAGTTGCAAATTTATAAGAAGAGTTGCAAATTTTTAAGAAAAAAGTTGAAGATTTATCAGAAAAAAGTTGCAAATTTATAAAAAAAAGATGCAGATTTATAAGACAAGAGTTGCAAATTTATGAGGAAAAAAGTTGCAAATTTATAAGAAAAGAGTTGTTGATTTATGAGAAAAAAGCTACAGATTTATGAGAAAAAAGTGGCAAATTTATGAGAAAAAAGTTAGATTTATGAGAAAAAAGTAAATTTATAAGAAAAAAGTTGCAAATTTATAAGAAAAAGTTACATATTTATGAGAAAAAGTTGCAAATTTAAAGAAGAGTTGCAAATTTATAAGAAAAAAGTTGAAGATTTATTAGAAAAGAGTTGCAGATTTATAAGAAAAAAGTTACAGATTTATGAGGAAAAAAACTTGCAAATTTATAAGAAAAAAGTTGCAAATTTATGACAAAGTTACAGATTTATGAAAAAAGTTGCAAATTTATAAGATCAAAGTTGCAAATTTATGAGAAAAAAGTTGCAGATTTATAAGACAAGAGTTGCAAATTTATGAGGAAAAAAGTTGCAGCTTTATGAGAAAAACATTTCAAATTTATAAAAGAGTTGCAGATTTATAAGAAAAAAGTTACAGATTTATGAAAAAAGTTGCAAATTTATAAGAACAAAGTTGCAAATTTATGAGAAAAAAGTTGCAGATTTATAAGACAAGAGTTGCAAATTTATGAGGAAAAAAGTTGCAGCTTTATGAGAAAAAAATTTCAAATTTATAAAAGAGTTGCAGATTTATAAGAAAAAAGTTACAGATTTATGAAAAAAGTTGCAAATTTATAAGAACAAAGTTGCAAATTTATGAGAAAAAAGTTACAGATTTATGAGAAAAAAAGTTGCAAATTTATAAGAAAAGAGTTGTTAATTTATGAGAAAAAAGCTACAGATTTATGAGAAAAAAGTGGCAGATTTATGAGAAAAAAGTATATTTATAAGAAAAAAGTTGCAAATTTATAAGAAAAAGTTACACATTTATGAGAAAAAGTTGCAAATTTATAAGAAGAGTTGCAATTTTTTAAGAAAAAAGTTGAAGATTTATTAGAAAAAAGTTGCAAATTTATAAAAAAAAGATGCAGATTTATAAGACAAGAGTTGCAAATTTATGAGGAAAAAAGTTGCAAATTTATAAGAAAAGAGTTGTTGATTTATGAGAAAAAAGCTACAGATTTATGAGAAAAAAGTGGCAAATTTATGAGAAAAAAGTATATTTATAAGAAAAAAGTTGCAAATTTATAAGAAAAAGTTACACATTTATGAGAAAAAGTTGCAAATTTATAAGAAGAGTTGCAAATTTATAAGAAAAAAGTTGAAGATTTATTAGAAAAGAGTTGCAGATTTATAAGAAAAAAGTTACAGATTTATGAGGAAAAAAACTTGCAAATTTATAAGAAAAAAGTTGCAAATTTATGACAAAAAGTTACAGATTTATGAAAAAAGTTGCAAATTTATAAGAACAAAGTTGCAAATTTATGAGAAAAAAGTTGCAGATTTATAAGACAAGAGTTGCAAATTTATGAGGAAAAAAGTTGCAGCTTTATGAGAAAAAAGTTTCAAATTTATAAGAAAAGAGTTGCAAATTTATGAGAAAAAAGTTACAGATTTGTGAGGAAAAAACTTGCAAATTTATAAGAAAAAAGTTGCAAATTTATGAGAAAAAAGTTAGATTTATGAGAAAAAAGTAAATTTATAAGAAAAAAGTTGCAAATTTATAAGAAAAAGTTACACATTTATGAGAAAAAGTTGCAAATTTATAAGAAGAGTTGCAAATTTATAAGAAAAATGTTGAAGATTTATTAGAAAAAAGTTGCAAATTTATAAAAAAAAGATGCAGATTTATAAGACAAGAGTTGCAAATTTATGAGGAAAAAAGTTGCAGCTTTATGAGAAAAAAATTTCAAATTTATAAAAGAGTTGCAGATTTATAAGAAAAAAGTTACAGATTTATGAGGAAAAAAGTTTCAAATTTATAAGAAAAAAGTTGCAAATTTATGACAAAAAGTTACAGATTTATGAAAAAAGTTGCAAATTTATAAGAACAAAGTTGCAAATTTATGAGAAAAAAGTTACAGATTTATGAGAAAAAAAGTTGCAAATTTATAAGAAGAGTTGTTGATTTATGAGAAAAAAGCTACAGATTTATGAGAAAAAAGTGGCAGATTTATGAGAAAAAAGTTACACATTTATGAGAAAAAGTTGCAAATTTATAAGAAGAGTTGCAAATTTTTAAGAAAAAAGTTGAAGATTTATTAGAAAAAAGTTGCAAATTTATAAAAAAAAGATGCAGATTTATAAGACAAGAGTTGCAAATTTATGAGGAAAAAAGTTGCAAATTTATAAGAAAAGAGTTGTTGATTTATGAGAAAAAAGCTACAGATTTATGAGAAAAAAGTGGCAAATTTATGAGAAAAAAGTTAGATTTATGAGAAAAAAGTAAATTTATAAGAAAAAAGTTGCAAATTTATAAGAAATAGTTACACATTTATGAGAAAAAGTTGCAAATTTATAAGAAGAGTTGCAAATTTATAAGAAAAAAGTTGAAGATTTATTAGAAAAGAGTTGCAGATTTATAAGAAAAAAGTTACAGATTTATGAGGAAAAAAACTTGCAAATTTATAAGAAAAAAGTTGCAAATTTATGACAAAAAGTTAGATTTATGAAAAAACTTGCAAATTTATAAGAACAAAGTTGCAAATTTATGAGAAAAAAGTTGCAGATTTATAAGACAAGAGTTGCAAATTTATGAGGAAAAAAGTTGCAGCTTTATGAGAAAAAAGTTTCAAATTTATAAGAAAAGAGTTGCAAATCTATGAGAAAAAAGTTACAGATTTGAGGAAAAAACTTGCAAATTTATAAGAAAAAAATTGCAAATTTATGACAAAAAGTTAGATTTATGAAAAAAGTTGCAAATTTATAAGAACAAATTTGTAAATCTAAAAGAAAAGAGTTGCAGATTATAAGAAAAAAGTTACAGATTTATGAGAAAAAAGTTGCAAATTTATAAGAAAAGAATTGCTGATTTATGAGAAAAAAGCTACAGATTTATGAAAAAAGTGGCAAATTGCTGATTTATGAGAAAAAAGCTACAGATTTATGAAAAAAGTGGCAAATTTATGAGAAAAAAGATTTATGAGAAAAAAGTAAATTATAAGAAAAAAGTTGCAAATTTAGGAGAAAAAGTTACACATTTATGATAAAAAGTTGCAAATTTGTAAGAGTTGCAAATTTATAAGAAAAAAGTTGCAGATTGAGAAAAAAGTTATAGATTTATTAGAAAAAAGTTGCAAATTTATAAAAAAGTTGTAGATTTATAAGAAAAGAGTGACACATTTATGAGAAAAAGTTACAAATTTATAAGAAAAAAGTTGCAAATTTATGAGAAAAAGTTACAGATTTATGAGAAAAAACTTGCAAATTTAAAAGTGTTGCAGATTTATGGGAAAAAAACGTTAAAGATTTATGAGAAAGAAGTTGCAGATTTATGAGAAAAAAGTTGCAAATTTATAAGAGTTGCAGATTTATGAAAAAAGTTAGATTTATGAGAAAACATTTGCAAATTATAAGAAAAATGATGCAAATTTATGAGAAAATAGTTGCAGATTTATGAGAAAAAAGTTAGATTTATGAGAAAAAGTTGCAAATTTATAAGAAAAGAGTTGCTGATTTATGAGAAAAAAGCTACAGATTTATGAGAAAAAAGTGGCAACTTTACGAGAAAAGTTAGATTTATGAGAAAAAAGTTATAGATTTATTAGAAAAAAGTTGCAAATTTATAAAAAAAGTTGCAGATTTATAAGAAAAGAGTTGCAGATTTATGAGAAAAAGTTACAGATTTATGAGAAAAAAGCTGCAAATTTATGAGAAAAAAATTACAGATTTATGAGAAAAAAGCTGCAAATTTATGAGAAAAAAGTCACAGATTTATGAGGAAAAAAGTCGCAAATTTGTAAGAAAAAAGTTTCAAATTTATGAGAAGAAAGTTACAGAATTATGAGGAAAAAGTTGCAATTTTATAAGTATAGAGTTGCAGATTTATGAGAAGAAAGTTACAGATTTATAAGAAAAAAGTCACAAATTTAAGAGAAAAAGTTACAGATTTATGAGAAAAAATGCAAATTTATAAGTAGAGTTGCAGATTTATGAGAAGAAAGTTACAGAATTATGAGAAAAAAGTTGCAAATTTGTAAGAAAAAAGTTGCAAATTTTTAAGAAAAAAGTTGCAAATTTATGAGAAGAAAGTTACAGAATTATGAGAAAAAAGTTGCAAATTTATAAGAAAAAAGCTGTGAATTTATGAGAAAAAAGTTGCAAAATTTATAAGTATAGAGTTGCAGATTTATGAGAAAAAAGTTACAGAATTATGAGAAAAAGTTGCAAATGAATAAGAAAAAAGCTGTGAATTTATGAGAAAAAGTTGCAAATTTATAAAAAAAAAAGATTTGCAAATTTATAAGAAAAAGTTACAGATTTATGAGAAAAAGTTGCAAATTTATCAGAAAGAGTTGCCGATATAAAAGAAAAAAGTTCCGTCAGACCCACGGCTGGATACCCTTGGAATTCCCTCGGCTGCGCTCGCTGAGCAGCTGCATGTTAATTTCAAACCCTGCAGCCCAGATGGATAACACTTTAACGCTGTGAGCTCTTCAACTTAAAACGAGGCGACGCCTGCGTGTAAATCTGAACATTTCTCATTCAATTTCCCTTCAGGTTTTTCACGTTTCCCTTCAACGCTTCCAAAAAGCCGACTGATATGTGAGGTGGTGCCACTGCTTTTCTTTTTGGTTTTGGTGAGCAGCAACAAGTGTCTGTGCACGTGTGTTCCAGCTTCCCATAGGGGAACAAAACAACTGGCACATCCTCATTTCTCATCCCCAATCATCTGTCAAGATTGCAAATGGGTGGTTTGAATCTGCACATCACTGCCGAAGCACACCACATCACCATCACACGTTTATAGCACTGACGGGCAAGTGTGTGTGTGTGTGTGTGGGGGGGGGGGATCACACTGCAGAGAGACAAACAAACAGGTCTCCAAGGTGACGGGAAGGATTTCTGAGGCTGAAACCACTGTGCTTACTATGAGACTGGCGGGCAAACGGGTGTGGAGCAGGAGCCTTGGGGCCGAGGGAGTGCAACAATCACGGGAACATTGCAGAGCCTGCCTTTGAGCACGCAGACACTTTACATAATGAATGGGTGAAGTCGCACGCATCCTACTCTGTGGTGCACAAAACAAACCAGGCAAAAATCAAGGAGAGCAGATCTTGAAAGTGATGAACACGGGGTCAGTGGGCTCTTCTGGATCAAGAACCTCTTCTCACCAAAGAGCCATTGTCAGAAATTTTGGGCTCAGAAATCTGCATGGAGGCATAAAACAGCTTTGAGATTTAAAATGAACTCAGAACTATTTACCCCCCCCCCCCATTCATATTTTCCTTTGACTGCAAACATGCACTATTTCTGTCAGATATTTGTCACTTATTTTTCATAAATTTACTTTTCTCAAATATATTTGCCTTTTTCTGTTTAACAAAATTCTGCAGTTTTCTTGTAAATTGCAACTTGCCCTCACTCACAATTTTCCATCTTCCCTTCGATATTTGATTCTAATGACCTCTGCCAAGGAGGCCAGGTTTTATCCGTGTGGGTTTGTCTGTCTGTCAGCAGGACAGACTCCTGGACGGACTTGGGTAACATTTTCACCAGAGGTGGTCCCTGGCCTCGGGATGAAGCCGTTCCATTTTAGAGGTGAGCCATGAGCGCAAACCTCCACCAAGGCCCCATCTTGCAACGTATGGAGGGATGAAGGCAGAGAGGTATAGACGGACATATGGACAAAGGGAGGGAAGGAAGGAGCCTTGGCAGAGGTGTGTGCTCTCTGAGTGCTTTCTAGTTTTCTAATGAGGTTCTTTTTTAAATTGTAATCTTTTTAAGGCCACTTGCTCAAATTCAAGCCCTCACATTTGTGAAATGGCAAAATGTGTGTGACTACATAATTCTTAGCCTTGCCCAAATATTTTCTGGACCTGCGAAAAATGAACTGGTCACAAATTTATGATGAAAAATTCATAAATTTGTAGGGGAAAATAGTAAAATTAACAGCAAAAAAGTCACAAATTTACAAAGAAAAACTTTTGTGAGAAAGATGTCACAAATTTGCAAGGAAAGCGTTGTGAATTTCTAGGAAAAGTCACACATTTTCAATTAAAAACACTGCAAATTTACAAAAAAAAGTTGCAAATGTACACGAAAAGGTCTACTTAATGAGGAAAAGTTGCAATTTTTAAACATCCCATTTTCTGCACTTTTTCCTCATATTGGCATCTCCCATGTTTGTGACATGTTTTGGTCAAATTCCCTTTAAATAGTTAATATTGCAGCATCACTGAGAAAGAGGCACAGTTAAGACCATCGTCCTTCCTACGTCACTATTGCTAATCTTAGCTGGCTAGCTCCTAGCTTGGGTAGCGAGCCTGAGCCAGCTACAGCTAGCATCACTGATGGAGAGAGGTGCACGTTTTCAGTGGCTGATAGTAAATGATCGACCCCTGGAGTGCAATAAGCACAGAAATATTTGCATATGACTGAATGGTGGCCCAAAGGCAGCTAGCTGACGTTAGCTAGCTGCCAGTGATGTGCAGTGAGTTTAATTTCTGGTGAGGCTGTGATGCTTTCAGGGTCGTCTTCTTCTTCTTCTCTCGGCTACTGGTGGAGAGCAAACAACTGAAAGGTGCACACTGCCACCTACTGTACAAGAGTAGGTAACATTATGCTATTTAAGCCCCGCCCCTAAACTCTGTGACTTAATCCTGTGGTATTTAAAAACGAAAAAGAGCCCTTCTAGTGAGCCTTATCGCCTCTCCATCTCCTCCTGTTCCCAGAATCCCAGTCTTTCAGGTCTGATTTACAAATCAGATTTTGTAATACTTTTTAACAAAACAAGTGTAAGGTATTTTATTAAATTACCTCTTAACCCTTTAAATGTCAGTTTGGTTACATGATCAACCCTCTGTCATAAAAGGTTGCAGATATGAACCTGTCATGTGTATGTATGCAAGTATGTAAAAAACTCAAAATAATTCCAGTTGTACTAACCATTTCACATCACTAGATGGCAGACACGTATAGCTTAAATCCTAGTACAATTCCACTGTGGAGGACCGGGCCCACATCTGCCAGAACTGGAGGCCAGTTTCAGAACACAGAAGAAGAGAAGCCGGGAAACTGCGCAACATATTTCAACACTGAGGAAACACTTGCTCTGAATTTTGCCGACTGTGATTCTAAAAAGGATTATTTAGCTTCTGAGGAAGATTCTGAAGGGTAATACTTACCTTCTGTGACAGCGCAAGATGGACCAGTGGATAGCCACCTTGTGTCAGCGGTCAACCAAGCAGCATGTCGCAGAGAGCGCATTATCACCGGTGCCTAACCAAAATCAAGGTGGACTAAATCAGAAGATAAATGTGAGAGTTTCTGGACGTGGGACAGAAAGTGAAAATGACCGACAGAAGATGAAACGAGGGACAAGGACGAGCACACGGATGCATGGCGATGCATGACACGCGGTAGGCCTGATGTTATCACTGTTTACATTCTACTGATTTTCTGGTTCATATATTTTGAGGATTAGATTAAAAAAAAAATCCTCATCATAAATATGTCCAAAGTCTAGTTTTACTGAAGGTTATGTAATCCAATATGGCTGCTGTCACACTATGCAAATTAGATGAGTAAATTAACTCCCATCATAAACTTTGGATCACATTCTACATTTTTCCTCATCAACAATAAGCCATTATCTCTTACCACTTTCAAGTTACAGCCTTTGAAATTTTTGATGTCTAAACTGAATATTTTCTTCAAAGAATCTTGGCCACTAGAGGGTGCATGCAGAGCAGGTGTATAAATGCAAAACTGGCATTTATACACAGAAAAGGGAATAATAAAAGTCCATGTTTTCATTTTAGAACTCTCCTTGAGGTGTTTACACGACGTGCAAACACCCTCAGTTACAAAAGTATAATGGATTAAGTTATTTTACAAACAGGTTTTTTGGGGCACAAAATTCATTATACTTTGTTTTTAGCCAAGGAATAATGTTTATCGTGTATCAGAGAGCTGCGTCTCTGAGTGTTGTAGCTCCACAATTTACACTCATTACAAATTATTAGTAGTATTGACAACTACTATGCATGCATGGTCTTACCTTTACTTGTAAATGAAGTAAATTTGCCTATCATTCTGGGCAAAAATCACTGTGACTTTGTTTAAAAAAGTCCTTATCTTCTTTTATTTAAAAAAACAACAACTGTGTCCTGTTGGGGAAACAGTATTGTGCAGCCTCTGACTGATTTTCAGCCTCACCTACCTCCCCTGACCGCACGTCACTGCTAGCTGCTAGCATCAGCTAGTCACCTTAGGTCTTGGTTAGAGAAAATAAACTATAGTAAACTAAATGACAATGTTGTCCAAGAATGACATGTAGGGTCAAGTGTTGGAAGATGAACAAGGATTCCAGTTTGGGTTAATAAAATTTATAGACAATAGTTAACAAAACTGGCCAGACTGACAGTTATGCTAATACCAGGTGGCCTGTCTGTCAGCCTGGCGACTCCGACTGCCTAGCAAAGCTAATGCTAATGCATCATGGCCAAAATATAACAAAATAAACCAGAATGATGCGAGATATATTATCGATTGTGGATTAGTGAAGCAGTTGGAAACAGGGATGTTTATTTGGGTGACTGAAATTTAAAGAAAACAAGAAAAACCCTGCTTGGTAAGCTAACTCCCTAGTAGTACTGTTGCATGTACAGCGTCTCTGTGACATGTTTGCAGACAGCTCCAGCAGTAAGCGGGGTTGGACTGGATCAGTTCAGCTGGCCAATAATAGAGCGGCGGGCGGGTATGGTTTACCATGTTCGTGTGACATTTTGTAGCAAACCCCGAAGAGTTACACTGGTCCTCACAGAAAAAATAAAAGCTGTGTGGTTTTTTATGAGAAGTCAGTTTTTGGATGTTTCTTCAATAATCACATGACCAACAGATGCATTTCAGCTTAAAACCTATAAAAACAAATTTTTCAGTGAATCAGACCTTAAAGACAAATGACTGATGTTTGTTCCACTGATTTTATGTCATGAATTTTCTAAATGTAAAGGCTCTTTATCATGTTTATCATGTTATTTTTCTCTGTCAGAGCTGCAGGCTGCACACCTATGGCCTACAACCGGCCCACTCTGAACTAAAAAGGAGATGATGTGAAACAGGGGCTTTGGGACATACCTGTAGCTGGGTCAACAGTCCGCTCAATCAGGTGGTCATCCTGGTGAACCCACTCGCCGTTGCACTTGAAGTAGATCTGCGTGGCTGGAGAGGAGCGGCAGGTCAGCGTCACCGGCTTGTTCTTCACGATGTACTCGTCCTCAGGCTCCACCAAGAAGTGAGGTAACAGGTCCGAGAAGGCGGCGGGAAGCGTCGCTGTGGCAGTGTGCTCAGAACCTTGGAGAAATTTAAAAAAAGAAAGAAAACAAAGGAGAGGTTTGAGAGAGATGTCAAAAAATGAGGCGGGAAAAAACAAAAGCTCTGAAAGGGTTTCCAGCTGCCATGAAGACAGGAGCTGAAGCTTTTGGCGCTTTGTTGTTGTGACTGTTTGACTCGTGGAAATGCAGCAGATATCTAATGCCGAGACGCGGTGTCCTTGGTGAATTTGGGCTCATGCATATGTATACGGCTGAGGCGGAGGGAGATGGAGGGAGACAGATGGACAAAGAGGAAAAAAGAGAAGGTTGTGTGGAGCAGAGCTGGCACTGACACATCGGGTGTGACTGCTCTCTGCTGGGTCGTAGAAGAGTCCTGATAGCTGTGTTCCCTCTGCAGGAACCTGTTTAGTACCAGTGACTACCTGCTCCAGTCCATTCTGACCTTTTTAGTCCCCCAAATCCTTTTCAGCAACCTTTTTAGTTCCTACCTCAGAGCAAGGCCTTTCCAAATGGTGTCAAATTTATGAGAAAGAAGTCACCAATTCGTAAGACAAAAAAGTAGCAAACTAATGAATATTACAACGGTTTCCTTTAAGGTCATCTTAATATCTTTTCTTTAGTCCCACAACTGAACGTCAACCATCTTCCAGTTCCCCATACAGTAGGCAGCATGGGAGCCCATCTTCTGGCATTCTTATGATGTGCCCAACCCAACAGAGTTGTCTTGCCATTAACATGGCTTCAGTGCTACTGCAGTGTGTCATTGTGAGAATGACTGTGTGAGCAATTTTATCTTTCCATGTAATTCAAGAATGGATATAAGGAGCGGATGCAGAATCCATATCCACCACCTGGGGACGCGCTCAGTGGGGGAGGGTCGCCCCCACATCAGAATGGTCCATATTCTTAAGCTGAAAATTAAAATGAATTGTTGTGCAATCAGCCATGCTGTTAATTGCATGGCTACATAATGGCAGATGCTTAGATATTCTATTTTGCTTCTGCCTTCAGCGGCTCTTAACTTTTCCTTCCCCTGTCCTATTATGCCGAGCACCAAGCTAAAAGGCAGGAAGACCTATTTGTATATGGTCTTTGGAATGACCCATCTGGGGTGTGAAGCCACAACCTCCAGCTGTGGGGTGGCTATTCTACCACTAGACCTCCACTCCAGTACTGAAGCGGATAATTATTACTATTGCTACTGCTACTACTATTAAATAACTGACGGACAACTCAATTCATCTGCTTATGGGTTTAACACTGTTAATGTGGGCAAAAAAAACATCTCATATTAATGTGTAGCTTCAAAACACAGGATTTAAGACCATGCATTCATAAGGCATTCCCATACACCAATAAAGCAAGGGACAAACTCACTCATCTGGCGGCCACACCTTTTTACCTCCATTCTAATCCATCTAAATCACTAAAGGACAGTTAAAGTGCTGATGACACGTTCTTGACTTCCTCTAATTTTTCAACACATAATACAATATTATGAAATTGGTCAGTCTGTGCAGTTCTAAGTCAAAAGGGCTTTTTTTCACGCGAACATCCGACATTTTCATGAGCACAACGTCACCCATTGCGTCAGTGGCTCGAAAACCCCCCGGGCATGTTGTAACGTCATCGACGGAACACAGCGCTCGGCTGCCTTTTGTACACACAGGATGGAAGCGGTTGAAAACATTGACGATGGTTCCAGCACATGTAGTGTGTTGTCCAATCTTCAGACGATTATAGTTCCGAAGAATGGGATGGCATTGAAGAATCTGGGGGGCATCACACCGTATAGGTTTGAGCCGTGCCAAGCGGGCATCGTGCAAAGCGAGTCACACTCAGTGACAGTCAGCTGTTCATGTTTTGTGTGCATCATCTGCCGTGTTGTAAGCCAGCCAATTTTGCCAACACTATCACGACGTGTTAGCCACTCCACACAGCTGTGGTTCTGTTGCACCCCTTGTAGCGATGTCGGCTCTGGCGCGCAACTGTGGTTAATACGTCTCCTCTCCATGTTTGCTGGGCGATGTCGGCCACGAACGCCTACTGTTTGTGTTTCTGTATATTATTTGTAAGTCTTCACCTTTTTAGGAATTGTCTGTCGTTCTATATTAAATGTGCTGTGGTGAATCCTGTGCTTAAATCCTTGTGTAAATCCTTGTTATTTACGCGTAAATCATCCCTCTCCGTGTGCTCTTACTCAGGGCAGGGAGAGGGCGCATGAAATAACGAGGATTTAAGCGCAGGATTCACCACAGCACATTTAATATAGAACGACAGACAATTCCCAAAAAGGTGAAGACTTACAAATAATATACAGAAACACAAACAGCAGGCTTTCGTGGCCAACATCGCCCAGCGAACATGGAGAGGAGACGTGTTAACCACGGTTGCGCCCCAGAGCCGACATTGCTTCAAGGACGCACGAGAACCACGGCTGTGTGGAGTGGCTAACACGTCGTGAGGGTGCTGACAATACTGGCAGACTAACAGCACAGATGACAATACTATTGACCAGCAGTGTGTGTACATTTTGGCGGCCGTTTGCCATTAACGCACTGCTGGTGATGGTGTGATGACAAGCACCTGGGCGAGGACCGGGAAACATGATCAGTGGGATGGGAATCAGCTGTTGATAATGAGAGAGGGGACGTGCCCGGACCGGCGTGCGATCAGATAAAGTAAGTCAAAGCTGCGCGTAAATCCATTAATCCTTCCCCTCCTCGCACTCCTGCAAAAAAGCTCAGGAGGAGCGCAGGCTCAGACAGTTGGAGCTGAAGCATGTGATGTGGTCTTTCATGGCCTGCTGTTTATCTAAGCCTTTGACACAACGCAAAGGCATAGCCGTAAAATTAAAACAAGAAACCAGAGAAACTGTGAGCCACAAAGCTGCTGTCATTCCAGTCAACAACACTGGAGTCCGTTCTGTCGATTACATCACAGGGGTGCCGCCCTTAATTTGATGGGCGGCTCCACAGTCCAGTCAGCAGCTGCGGTTTTTTGATGATAACTAGTTTATGCAGGCGCTGTTGTAAATATTATATTGATCATAGACAATGACTTTTGGGTTTACACAACATGCTAAAAAAGGTCAAAAATGTGTCATCAGCACTTTAAGTCATTTGTTTGAAATAACAGTATTTAGAAACTGAACAAGTTTGCATATAAAGATGTTAATTGCAAGTTTTAAAGCGTTTATATGATGAAATGTTCTCTTTTTCAGTGTACTTGTGCAGGTATTTTGGTATTTGGAATAGGCTACCAATGGAAAACTGAGAGAACACAGCGCTGTCACTTTGATAGGGGCTGACTTTGTCTCCCTGGGTCTAATTTAGTGAGCTGTTCTTCTTTGCCTCAGGTTCTTGTGTGAAAACCAGAGTTCAGCCCTCCATCTTCATCTCCACCCATTTAAATGATGGAGAGAGCAGATGTGTCCCAGATGAGCTTCAGAAATCAAGCCTGGACAGCACACCAAGTCTAGCTTGGCAACCACAGCTCCTATCACTATTCTCTCTTCATTCTACTCACCCCACCAGGCGCCTGTGTTCCCTGGTGGTTTCGTAATCCCCACTCACTCATATAGCTTACTGCCAAGCATTATTCTGGTTGATTTATTGTATTTGGTCCAGGATGGACGTTAGGCTAGTTGAATTAGCCAAGATTTGTGAACACTTGTGATTCCCCTCAACAGAACTCACCCACCTCATCCAACAACATGGATCATGGACCGACACTTGGTCATGTAGTGCATTCCGAGATGTTATTTGAGCTTATTTTAGGTTACACTCTGTCCAGGACAGCTCCTTCAACAACCGCGGTTAATCACAGTTACAAATTTACTCATCTGAGGCTGTTCATGCTCCTTCTACCTCACTCAAACCACACACTGCCATCTCCCATGATGCTTTATTTGCACTTTTACCCTCTCACATTCAGCCAATTTTTGTTAGTTAGCTCAGGTTGAGCCCGACAACTATAGCTAGCTAGCTACTATTAGCCTCAACCACAGATCTGAGAAGTGACAAAAGAGCGAGGGTGGGGTGAACTGGCACATGGACATTTAAAGGGACAGACAATGGAATGGGTCGCTGTGAAGAAGAGTGTTTAATTTGGGTGGAACTGTATCAACATGTGGACAAAGGGCATAATGTTTCCTCTGTACAGTTTTACCGCCTTCACTGTCCTCAGTGAGTAAATGTCTTCTGGTCATTGCTGCTCACACCACTCGATATTTCTAACAGAGGGACACAGTGAGAAGTAACAAGCCCCCAAAACAACATAGTTCCTGAAAGAGTTCCCCTGCTGATGGTTCTCCTAAAAAGCCTCCAATACTTTGCACTGGGAAAAGAGCCCATGTGTTTCCTCCAGCTCTTAATAACGGCCCTTTAACATCACTGCTCATGGACCAGCAGCCGTAAATCCAACCTCAGCGACGGGACTGCTTCACGCCGTGTTATACGGCTCTTCAACCAGGACTCTAACTCTGCCCACATTAAGTGAGGCAGGGAGGCCGGTGACTGACGGCAGAACCAGCCCGTTACTTAAGTTAAAATCGCTTCCTATAGACAGGTGTCCTTTATCTTTACTCCTTCAGACTGTGGTGTGCCACATAAAGGGTAGGTGAAGGAAGAAGTGGAGATACACCCCCTCCATGCAGAGATACTCCGCTGTCCTCGCTTGATTGATGCCCCGATTTACAGCCGACTTCGACACACTGAAAAATGCTCGACACAAATGCTAAGTGACACAAAAGAGCCTTCAGTGTGCACATCTTTCCTCCACAAGCACAGTTTCTCTCTCGCTCTCCCTCTCTAAACATATTAGTGTTGTGCAAGAGATGGTGAGAGGACGAAGCAGAAAGAAGGGGAAATAACCTCTTTATACCGCCGACACTCAGGGGAGGCCGGCGAATCCCAAAATAAAACCCCTTTAAAAGGAGTGCAGTATTAATTTACTGCCCTGAATCCAATATGGCTGACAAGCCCAGCATTAACAACCTTCTCCATCACTACCAGAGCAGCAGGAGAGGATGGGAGTCCACATCTATAACCAGGGCCGTTTCTGGCTTTTTGGGGGCCCTGTGCAAGACTGTGTTTGAGAGGGCCCTATTTTTTTCTAAAGAGGAACAGTTCAAACCCTCCCAGCAAAACAGAATAAAAATAAACTTGGGTTACTGTCTAAATGAACAGTAAAAAAAAAAACCCCAAAAACAATATACTGAATAAATATTTGAACATTGCCAATTTACAAGAAAAAAGTCACAAACTTATGAAAAAAGTAGCAAATTTGCAAGAAAAAAGCAGCAAATTTAAGACAAAAAAAGTTGCAAATTTACAAGAAAAATGTAGCAAAATTATGAGGAAAAAGTAGCAAATTCAAGAGCAACAAATTTACAAAAAAGTAGCAAATTTAAGAAAAAAGCAGCAAATTTATGAGAAAAAACAACTTTACGAGAAAAAAAATAGCAACTTTACATGAAAAGGTAGCAAATTTATGAGAAAAAAAAAGCAAATTTACAATAAAACAGGTTGCAAATTTATCAGGAAAAAGTAGCCTAATTTACAAAGAAAAAAGTAGCAAATTAAAAAAAGTAGCAAATTTATGAAAACCCCCCCCGCAAATTTACGAGAAAAAGTAGCAAACAAATGAAAAGACAGCAAATTTACAATAAAGTAGCAAATTTATGAGAAAAAAGTAGAAAACTTATGAGATTAAAAAAATAAAGGTGAATTTATAACTTCGGGGCCCCCTAGTGGCTACTGGGGGCTGTTGCATTTGTGTACCCTACTATATAGCCCAAATGGCTCACACCAACTGCAGCTTCACTGTTCTCTGCAGCCCGCCATAACTGGGGTCAGAAGCAATATCACGCTGCATTCTGAACAGGAATCTTTAGATGAAGACATGATGCACCCCCCACCATGCATTATATTAATGCCTCTCCCTTTCTTTTCCTCCCCTCCCCCCTTTTTTTGCCCCTGTGTGCTGAGTTGCTAATTCATCAGCATGAGATACAGTGAGGCACGCCACCGCCGCCGCCACTGAATCCCATTAATGTTTCGTGTACGTGTTTAAGTCTTAATGAAAACTAAATGTTCTGTGTCCAATGAACGACATACATCACTTGCCGACACTTTGCCATTTTCCCTCCATTTTCCCCGGCACAATTTCTTATAGCGGAAGGAAGGAACACCATCAGCTCTCTATTCTTCCTGACGTTATTTACGGCGCTCTCAACAGGCCACGGTTCATCACGAGCTCAGAATATAATTGGTTTAAAGCCGAGCTGAAACTTTGCAAGTAAACAGAGTGGGAACGGCAGGTCAGGATGCTTGAGAATGGGCTGGTCCTAATGACAGCGGCCTCCTAACAGGCGAGACTCCAGCTTCGTGACCACGTCCATTAGCCAGCCGGCCTGACCCCCCCCAGTACTCCTCGCAAACTGGTGAGGACAGCTCGCTAAAAACAGTGGGCGAGCTCACCTCACACCTGCCAGGATAATCATCTCACAGAGGAGAGATGATGGTGGAACCGACACCACCCGAGAAGTCTGACGAGTCACGAAGCAGCTTGATGTTAACTCGCCGACGGCTCCCCATTTGCAGGGGTCATACTCAGCACGAACTCTCAACTTTTCATGATGTCGCCAATTTGTGTTTGTTGGCGTGTCTGCTCCCGCCTGGGAAGAGAGTGCGGTGGACGGGGTGGGGGGTTAGTCCTCCATTCTAGTACACGCACAGTTAATGAGGTTAAACACATAATTTCTTTAGAGGGGTGAATTGTCTCTTTACGGGAGCGCATTCCAGTCACGCGCTGCTTTATGTCAAACTCATAATGGAGGGCTGATGTGCGGTAAATTAGCTCAGATTATTGTCACGGCACCAACATACCTCAAAGTCAACGTGCACACTCACACAAGGGGCGGGGGGAGCATCAGCCACTTAAACTTTCAGCGGGTCAGTGCACAAATCAAGACACACAGCCCAACATTACATCCCACACCAAACCCAATTGGCTAATGCCGCCGCTAATTGCCAAATGAAGCCCGAGTCCATTGCTAGATCATTTTGCACGTGCACAAACAACAAACAGCGGACGCCAAATGACTCCCTTGTTGGCCATACAGAATGACAATGATTCAATTGATACAACACGGTGGATGTGTGGCCTTCTGCCCAGTTTCAAACACTTTCACAAAGAAAAAGGAGTGTGGGATAATTATTTTCACTGCAGATACAGAGGTGGAGTCAGAAGTCATCCACTCACTCCCCATCACCTGCTCTCTCTATAGTGAATTCAAGTGTAGAATGACCTAGAGCGAAGACTGAAAAAATTTACATGCCCGTGGCGAGCCCTTTTCCCACATGCTGACACAACTCACAGAGGTGTTAAAGTGACACTCCATTCAAACCAAGGAGAAGGACCTGTACTTTTAGAGCCCTTTTTCTACTCACAAAACCAGTCAAAGCGCTTCACTAGCCCTCTGTTCTAAGGGCCTATAGGAGACAGACACCTAGGGACAATTTAGAATGACTATTTAACCTAGCATGCATGTCTTTGGACTGTGGGAGGAAACCAGAGCTCCCAGAGTAAACCCAGGGAGAACATGCAAACTCCACACAAAGGTTCCCACCCCTGCCAGCATGGGGATTAGAACCTGGAACCTTCTAGCTGTGAGGCAACAGTGCGAACCCCTGGACCACCGTGCTGCCTGAAGGAAAAAGTTAGTTCATTTTTTCATTGTTAACATGCCTGTAACGTGTTTTTAACTGTCAATCCGCCTAGCTTTAGTTGATATTTTCTATAATTTCTACCCTCCCAAACACACACAAACTAGAATCCTTGTTTATCTAGCAACACTTGACCATTTACACCGTGTTCCAAATTATTATGCAGATGATATTTGTCTCTGATTTTCCAAAATAGTCGATGCAAATGACATTAAGTATAATTTTCAAGTTATCAACCATTTGAGTATAATTCAAATTTTATTGAACAAACCTCCCAATAATAACTATTTTTTGAAAAAATAAAAAAAAACTCAAAATGCACTGTTGCAAAAAAATTATGCACAACAGAGTTTCAAAGCATTTTATTGGTTGTAAAGAACTGAAAATGGTCATTTGTTGAATTTGCAGCATGAGGTCGTCATATTTACTGAAGTCAAAAGCTATTTCAATCAAAAACATCTTAACAGGCCAAGTTACATGTTAACATAGGACCCCTTCTTTGACATAACCTTCACAATTCTTGCATCCATTGTACTTGTGAGTTTCTGGAGAGTTTCTGCTTGAATTTCTTTGCAAGATGTCAGAATAGCCTCCTACCACTGCCATTTTGATGTGAATTGCCTCCCACCCTCATAGATCTTTTGCTTGAAGATGCTTCAAAGGTTCTCAATAGGGTTGAGATCAGGGGAGGATGGGGGCCACAGCATGAGTTTCTCTCCTTTTACGCCCATAGCAGCCAATGACACAAAGGTATTCTTTGCAGCATGAGATGGTGTATTGTCATGCATAAAGATAATTTTGCCACGGAAGGCACCATTCTTCTTGTACCATGGAAGAAAGTGGTCAGTCAGAAACTCTATATACTTTGTCGAGGTCATTTTCACACCTTCAGGGACCCTAAAGTGGCCTACCGGCTCTCTCCCCATGATTCTGACCCAAAACATGACTCCGCCACCTCCTTGCTGGCATTGCAGCCTTGTTGGGACATGGTGGCCATCCACCAACCATCCACTACTCCATCCATCTGGACCATCCAGGGTTGCACGGCACTCATCAGTAAACAAGACTGTTTGAAAATTAGTCTTCATGTATTTCTGGGTCCACTGCAACCATTTCTGCTTGTGAGCATTGGTCAGGGGTGGCCGAATAGTAGGTTTATGGACAACTGCAAGCCTCTAGAGGATCCTACACCTTGAGGTTTGCGGGACTCCAGAGGCACCAGCAGCTTCAAATACCTGTTTGCTGCTTTGTAATGGCATTTTAGCAGCTGCTCTCTTAATCTGATGAATTTGTCTGGCAGAAACCTTCCTCATTATGCCTTTATCTGCATGAACCCATCTGTGCTCTGAATCAGCCACAAATTTCTTCACAGTATGATGATCATGCTTAAGTTTTCATGAAATATCTAATTTTTTTCATACTTTGTCCAAGGCATTGCATTATTTGACACTTTTCAGCAGCAGAGAGATCCTTTTTCTTTCCCATATTGTTTGAAACCCGTGGCATGCTTAATAATGTGGAATATCCTTCTTAAGTAATTTTCCTTTAATTGGACTCACCTGGCAACCTAATTATGACAGGTGTCCGAGATTGACATCAGTGATCCAAAGAGACTCGAGACACAATACCATCTATGAGTTTAATTGAAAAACAAAAAAAAAATTGAATGTTTATGATACTAAAATCCTATTTGCATAATAATTTAGAACACGATGTACATTGCTCTTAGACACCATTTTAACTTACTTACATAGTCTAACTAAGATCCAAGGTTGCTAGCTGAAGCTAGCAGCTTAGCCACTCATTCACGAATGTTTCTGTGCTTATTGTACTCCAGGGACCGGTAATATCCCATTGACCACTGAAATCACACACTCCTGTCCACCAGTGATGTTTTATTTCATTCATTCTTTAAAACAAATTTATGTTAGCCGGCTCACTCCGAGTTAGGAGCTAGCCAGCTATGATTAGCAGTAATGATGTAAGAGGAAGGGTGTTGTTAACTGCAGCTCATAGGCATTTAAAGAGACATGCACTGAAACGAGGCTGCAAGAGAGGATTCTCAGTGATGCTGCAATAATTACATTTTTAATGGCAATTTGACCAAAATATCACAAACCTTTCATTCAAACCTCTGACAACAGTCAGCATGTGGGAAAAGTGCAGTGAATGGGACTTTTAATGCTGCTAACGTTGTGATATGACCCTCTCCTTTCTTTTATCTGCTTTGTGTGCATTGCCTGATGGGATGCATCACTAATCTAGTTACCATGGGTCAGACTCTACTTTTACAGATGCATTGTGGGATGCACCGAATGCTCTATATAGGGTTTACTTTAAAATCACTAGACATTCAGACACCAGCAGAAGCTGAGGGCACCATGTACAGTGATTAGGGGTTGATTTAGGACACAGCCAACAACTTTGACTTGATATTTGTCTGTTGCTGCTATCCTCCTGGGACAGTTTCACTGACCACAGAAAAGCATACTACACACAAACTCACAGCAAGGGTGCAGCAGCTGTCAGCGTGCTGAGCCATGACGTCCAGGACAGATTTGCTACTGCACACAGACCCCCATGACTCATCTGTCCTGCTGACCACGTTAACTCCCAAGTCGACAACAGAGTTTACAGGATGATAAAGGAGCAATGACGCAGTTAAGAACATTTAAAGGAGATCTGTGTCACGTTCCAAAAATGGTAATTCTTAGCAATGCATATGTTTATTAAGTGAACTGCAGACAGATTGCACCTGTTCATGGTCACACACAACCCCGTAGGCCTCCGTTGGTCCAGAGTGAGGAGCAGTATAAAAACAAGCCCAGTCTCTGCAAAAAAACGTTCAATCGCATGTTTTGTTACTGAGACAAAACGTACAGTGGCACGTCAAAAATCTTTTTGACGTGCAGTGGGTAAGTGGCGTTTACACCTTTAAGAAAGGTCTGTAATGGCATTTTCTGGTCACTTTTTTCACTTTTTGACTTTCACTTTCAGAATCGACCAGCTAACCCATACTTACACAGCTGAAAGAGCTGTGTAAGCAACCGTCCGCCACCCCCCTCCCAGCAACCGAATGAGCGTTGGGAAACCAAAGTAAATGATGCTTTGTTCTGCGCATGCGCGGTGAGGACTGTAGGCGCAGTGAGTGAACTTGTAAAAATGTAGCGAGGCATGTTTTGTTTTTATTTAACGCGCAAATGTACGTTTTTAGAGGGGTGGGAAAATGTTTATTAGATACGTTTTTTACTGAGACCGGGTTGCTAAAAATGCTCCTTTATCATTTATGCTGCACTGTTTCTGATGGAACAGCTGGTGGGACTACACACACTGCAACGAGTAAAATGAACCATCTTAAATCACAGCTACTGATGCTTACTTTTATGTGACGAGACATTTCATCTTCACATGCAGTTTTTATATAACCACGAGGAAGATCAGTTTTGCTCATTTTAAGCAGCTACAAACCAAATTCTCTCTGTTTTCATTTAATTTGTTTCCGTTTTCATATACTTTCATTTAATTCAAATTATATTAAAATGGGTCATTTTACTTAAAGTGAGAAATTTTCAGCCAACAGAACATGAGAATTTGGCTTTTCAAAAAACTGCTTAAGATGAGTGAAATTATCTTGATGCAAGTGAAATCACATAAAAACTGCATGGGAAGATGAAATGTCTTTTAACATAAAAAAACAGAGATGCAGACCCATACCCCGGAGCCCTATCCTGATAGGGGTGGAAGTCAATGGAGAATTCTAGGTATCTCACTCCCTACTAGGGATGGGCATAATTTACCGATTAACCGATAATTGATCATTAAGAATTTCACCGAGGAAGTTCATTTTCGTCGACAAACCGTTTTTTTTTTTTTTTAAACAATCCGACGTTATTAGGCCTAGTGCACGGCCGTCCTCAAACAATGCAATGGCAAAATTCGGGCACCAGGGGGCAACATTACACCATCGCCGTACCCTGGCGTGCCTCAGTTGATACATGCGGGCTTCCGTAGGGCAATCGCCAAATCATGAAGTGGTTACGGCGAAGTGTTGCGTGGGACCATTTCAATTTAAAAAATGACCAGGTGTACTGCAATCACTGCAATGCAGCATACAAATATACCTCATCGACAGGGTCCATGGAACACCCTTATTACGCGAAGAAACCGCCAACAGTGGTTGCGCGCTGAGTAATGGCGGTCGTGAAGATTCTTTTTTTTTTTTCAGAAACTTTATTGAGAAGGTCATGAAGATTCGGTGTACACACGTCGAGGGAAGCTGCAGGAGGCGGCGTAGTGGCTCGACGGGAAGACTATTTCGCACAAAATGGCACAAGAGAACAGCAAAAAGTTCTGCACGGCTAGACTAAGTAACACGAGCGATAGAGCAATGAATGCGGTCTTCATTTGTTGGGTGGCCGCTCGGCAGGGACAGAAGCTGGGTAAAACGTCTCGGCCAATCAGCTTGCGGGGTGAAACGTCTCGGCCAATCAGCTTGCGAGATTCCCGAGCCGAGCCAACACGAGAACAGAGAGAGGGCTCTCCGTGCTGATTCTTGATGTTCTAATGTAGTCTACCTGCCTTGTTACGTACCTAAAAATGTTAATGATTAACCGATTATTAATCATTAATTCTCCCGACGATCGGTGAAGAAAATTTCACCGAATGCCCATCCCTACTCCCTACTGTGATGGGAATGTCCAGATTAACTAGAATCAGACTTTACTCATCTTCAGGGTCAAAGGCAGGGTCAAGGTCATTTCATATTTGGATGCTGCATGACATTATAGTCTATATTCAAATTGTGCTAGCACTAAACCTGATAATAAAGCCACCATAAGTTTAATGGTTATAAGCCCCAACATAAATTTGAAACTTGTTGACCTTGTGACGCATCTTCAGACCCCATCAATCCCCAAGGTCAAAGCCAGAGGTCAAGGTCATTTGTTATGCTCCCAAGACACTCTTCTAACCTGTGCACACATACAGTATCTTGTCCTTAGCTCTAATAATGAAGCCACTATTCAGTCCCTCCAGGATTTTACGGGATGTTTTTATGATTGTTGCGGCCCAAAAAGCCTGAATTCGCGGGAGCTTTTTTCAAAAGTTGCAATAAAAGTTGCGATGTTCTGAGAGGTTTTTTTGCACTAAAAGTTTTGGGAAGAATTACAAATTTTAAAGCAGATGGTTTTTCCAGCTTACTGCAGTGATATTCTATAGAACAATACAAGAAAAGCACAGGATTGTCAAACATTTCCTATTACAGTGATTTGTAAATGAAGCAGAAGCTTCTGCTATACAGAAAAACTCTTTCGTGCAACAGTAAATACAGACTTTAACACAATATCCATTACAACAGCTAAACTGCATTGAATGAATGTTAAAGAGTAGAGATGTGGAAATTATTTGCAGCACCTTCATTTGAAAACTCCCTATGGTCCCCGACCACTCGGTACCAAGCAGAGAGGAAAAAATAAATAATTTATTCGGTTAGTCTGTATTGTCTATTGGAGTCTGTGTTTTTCTGGGGAAAAAAAATGCAGACAATATTCCTATGCCTAGCTCCTACCTGTCTGTCTATCTGCTGCGTGTCTTGACACACACACACGTCTCATCAGACACACATCTTTCATTTACGGTGGAGGGGGGGGGCTTTGTCCCTGTCCAGATCAGAGATTCACAGCTTTAAAGCTCATTGGCAAAATGCAGTAATGGTTTTACCTCTAAAGATGTATGAAATGACCAAAGACTGGCTGTAGTGTTAGACTTGCTTGTTTGTGATTTTATGGAGTCTCTTGTCACTTGCACTCCCACAACGGGGTGCTTTTGGGGCAGGCGGACGTTTTTCAACACAAACCCAGCACTTTGTACACGTGGTCAGGACAGGGATGTCCACCGGCAGGCTTTGGGACACGGAGGAAGGGACGGTGTTGGAAACTTCACGGGTGAGTGTTTTTTTTTTTTTTTTTTTAATCACACACTGTTTTTTGCTGAAGTGTTCCGTTAATACTTACTATAAACACGGAAGTGAACACAATGTAGTGATGCATTTGATTGGTTAGACTGAGCATTTGAGCACCACTCAGCTGAAATTTGATTGGAGAAATTGGCAGAAGTTGACAAGGATTGGCCAAAATTGCAGGAACGTTGCGGTGATTGGATAAAGTTGCAAGGTCGCGCAATAGTTGCGCTGATTGGCCAATTTCGTGTGATTTGACGCGATCGCAACATCACGAAATCCTGGGGGACAGACTGTTGGTCAAAATCAATTGAGCTTTTGTGACCCCATGACCTTGTGAACCCAAAAACATAGAAACACATGCTAAGCCCGAGGTTCACCTGTACACCAAGTCTGGTGACCCTAGGTTAATTTTTTCGCAAATTACAGTCTGGACAAACGGACAGCTGGAAGTGACCGCTCTACCCTCTACCCATGCCCTACACCTTGACTCTAGCGTGGGTAAAGCTACAGTCACGAATCCCTTTACGAATGGCTGCAAACACCTTACGAAAGATTTCTGGACCATTCCACACAGCCTTTTTAAGGCGGCCATAGGAGAATCCAGCATTCGTAGACCATTCCTAAGTTCGTGGCCAGGTCGATAGTCTTGTCCAAGATTTCTACAAATGCCCCACGATAACCCCTCATCGTAGGGTGGCCATATGAATGCCATAGGAACAACATAAGAGCTACTCAAGATGTTGGCCATAAGTATGCCTCAAGCATGCTCTCGACAGTCTGTTCTGATTAGCTCTCCATGCCTTGGATTAGGACTGACACAAAAGTTTTGCTTTGAGATGGAGCCTAGCAAGCAAACTCCGAACGAAATGCCACGGAAACATAAAAACATAAGAAAATTGTGATGTTTCACTGCTGTGGTGCATGCTGAACAAGGCGACTAAATCATAATCGAGCAATGCACCAAAAGCAGCAGGTCGATGAACAGATGTGGCTGATGGGGTTCCTAGCTTAGGGTCACAGCTTGGTGCTTTATCAGACTGAGTAGGGAAGACGTCTGGATGAAGGTAATGCAGCAGTTACAGTGTACGAGGGAGGCTGAAAAGCTCATTGTGGTCAAATTTGACCAAATGTGGTTTATTTTTCAACTGCAGGGATCCAAGCGCTGCAACACCGATGGAAGAAGTGTGTGGACCGAAGGAGAGACTATGCTGAAAAATAAACCACATTTGGTCAAATTTCACCACTATGACCTTTTCAGCCCCCCTCGTACATTGTAGCTGCTGCATTACCTTCATCCAGACGTCTTCCCTACTCAGTCTGATAAAGCACTAAGCTGTGACCCTAAGCTAGGAACCCCATCAGCCACACCTGTTCACTGGAAATTCTCCCATCGACCTGCTGCTTTTGGTACATTGCTCGAGTATGATTTAGTCGCCTTGTTCAGGCTGCACCACAGCAGTGAAACATCACAATTTTCTTCTGTTTTTATGTTTCCGTGGCGTTTGGTTCGGAGTTTGCTTGTTAGGCTCCATCTCAAAGCAAAACTTTTGTGTCAGTCCTAAACCAAGGCATGGGGAGCTAATCAGGACAGACTGTCGAGAGCATGCATGATAAGTCATCTTCATGAAAAAACAGTCCCGGGGCCTTTTAAATGTGATCACCACAGAGTCTGAGAGATGCAACAAAGGAAAATAGGTTACTGCTTCTTGTTTGTTAGCATTTTAAATACATTTTTAAAACACTAAGCTAATGGATGTGATTAATTAAAAAAATGTTATGTAGATCTCATTTAAAAATGAGGTTAAAAATCTAGAAAAACTGGGTTTATTCCTGTAACCACTGTATCTATATTTGGCTGATTTCCCCCCTTTAAAAGGGTATAGGGTTTAGGTTTTCACAAGTGTGCAGCTTTGTAAATGTATTTTGTTACCATCCATCTTCAATAGCAGGTAATGATTTCTCCTTTAATGTCACTTTCTTTCCAGGAGAGGGTATCTTTTGGTGTTTACACACAAATCTCAGGTCTCATTTGGAAACAATACCCGATACACATCTTTCTCATCCTTTGTCTCATGTCACTGTTGAACTGTCTTATCGCCATTTTAAAATAAGAGCCTAATACACAAAGAACAAACAACAAACATGGGTGCACAGTGCGACACAGTTTGACATGTCAGCAGTGTGTGTGTGTGTGTGTGGAGGGGGGGGGGCATAGCTGGAGAGGAAATGTCACCCCTGTGTGTTTCTCCGTCACAGCACCAACACATTGTGTGCCCTTTGGAGCCAATTATGTTTTTTTTTCTTCAACACGATGTCCCCGAAGGAAGGCATCATTGAGCAATCACTGGGCATAATTTACATCACAGCGATGAACAGCAGCCATAACAAGTGTTTTATGACACCATCAGCGCCTGACGATGTTCTCAGAAATTAATTTAATTAAAATTACTATCCAGAATATAACACAATTTCATGTTTGATGATTAACAACAAAGCCGGCATCAATCATGCCTCAGCCACTTTGTTTGTTGCTAAATATATTAGGACTGGGAATAAATTAAAAAAAAAAAAATGCACATTTTCTATAATTAATTGTGATCAAATGCTAAAATGACAATGACGAAACAAGGAAAAAGAAATATTTTTAAAATAAAATATAGATGTGACCCTCATATTCAACAAAAATTCTATTAGAATAACATAAAACACTTGATAATCATGAAAGTACTGTATATTCAATTTTTTTATGATAGCAATTTGTATTCAGTTCATTATAAATAGGGAGTCGATTTCTCTGCAACACTACAATTTTTAGTGTCACATTTCCTGTTTTATTTTGGCATAGTCAAAGAGGAAGTCTATGCTTCTACTTAAAGTCACTTTCCTAATTATCTCAACCCTTCAAAGTACAAACACCTTTATGGTGCGTTAGAAGCTTTTCTTTAAACATTTCATGAAAGGGGAAATTTACTAATTTTTAATTAGGCCGAATTTTGTATGTTTACACAGGAAATGATATAATTTCTTCAAATATCACCATTTTTTGGAATAAATTGCGATCCAGAGAGAGAAAAAAAAGTCAGTGAAAGTGACTGTTTCAGACGACCAAAAATCGCTGGGAATGTCGACCTGAAATGCATGACGTCACCAATGGAACAACAAATTAATTACTAGTCTTGTTACAATCTGAGAACGATGAGATTGTGTTCATATTTTGAGGAAAATGGAAGAAAGCATTCTTGATCAGAGTTTTGAAGTGGATACCAACGAAGAGGAAGACAAAGGTGAAGGGTGATTTAGCAGACAGCGATAATGATGACGGAGATTTGGGAGATTTTGACCCTGAAGCCCACGACGAAAACCAAGCTAGTGCTACCGCTGCAGCTGGAGTCCCTGCAGCTTACCTGCATGAACTGGGTCCAAGACAGCCGGATGGTGAGTTCCTCTTCAATCCGTCCTGGAGGTTTTTTCACCATCCAGCTGCTCCCTGGTAGTAGTTAGCTCCGGTCCTCCTGCCCGGCTGCTCCTCCCTCATCGTCCCGCAGCTGCCAGTGGCTGAAGCGACTTCCACCAGACCAATGTCCAAGTCCACCATTACTCCATCCTTCACTTCCAAGCCCCGACGACGTGAGCCCCGGGGGTGGCCGTTCAGTCCCATGTAAGCCGCTGGATCAGAGCGGAGACATGTGGGGAGTCGGTGCGCCTCCTCCAGGCTGAACCTCCGTGATGATGAACCGAGGAGAAATGGAGACAAGTCGCAGCTTAACCCTAACAACACTGTGGTACGTGTAAAGGTATTTATTGATGTTTCTTGTTCTAATTTTATATTGTAGAAAATTTAGAAATCCACTGTGTGATTGCCCTCTCTAAATTAAAAAAAAAAATGTAGAAGTTGTCCCTGAGCAATCGGCAACTCAGCCGAAATTATTCATCAGATTTTAGAGAAACTAGAGTGTTTCTTACTTTAATACCAAATTATATTTTCAGCCAGGGTAGACCTTATTCTTCAAATATATGTGCTTTATTGATCGGGATGATTTTTAGACAAGTCTCGATCATCATTTTTGCCTCATATCTTCACCTTCTCCCTGCAAGTTGCATGCTAGCAGTGACAATAGCGATCTCACCACCGAGTGACTGAGCCATCAAAATCTTCACAAGGTCTGCTGTCTGCAATACTCGTTTATTTCTACAATTTAGATGCATAATCAAGAGTGCTGGAGCCACTGAGCTTTTAGTTTGTTCCATTGGTGATGTCACCAAAATCAGTCAGCAAATACGGAAGTCGGAGCCTCGACGTGGGTGCACAGAATGAATTCAAAAAAATTCCATTTTTTTTTTCCCAGGCGAAATTAAGGTTACAAAAGTGCTATGTTCATGTTTATTATGTCCTCTGCTTCCGGTAGCGGTATAATATGCTTATTTTAGGATTTTCAATGAGTATTCCCTTTAAGTACTCGAAGATCAGTTTAGTGTGGTCTACATTTAAATGCCGAAAAACAAGATCTACTCGTTTTAAGCTGAGCCAGCTGCGGAGACAAACCAGTCACCACTGCTGACAGCACTCCAGAAAATGACCTGACAGCATTAACTTTTAAAAATGCGCTAACTGGTCCACATAAGCCAAATAAGTTAACACATTAATATTCCCACCCCATTATATGCATGCACATGTTTTTTCCCTAGCGCTGACATTTTTGCAAGTGATTTTTAAACAATACAGTAAAATCCTATTAGTTAACCTTATTTTTTTTTCCAAGGCTGCTTTTTTGTAAGCAATGTTAACTATTTTATAGTGCACCAAATATCTTTATTCACTGATCACTCTAAATAAAATGTATGCGGCATAACGGCTGTAGGAACAGGATTGCGCCATTAATAAGCCTGAGACAACAATTGCATTTGGAATGATAAAACAGGAAAAGGAACAGCAATGGGAAGAAAATAAGCTCCTGTCATCTTCATATATAAACAAACGCCTGGCTGAGGGATGTACGTTAGTCCACAGATGACAAATACAGTATTTACTCCCCAACATGTCTGCCACACATTTTTTTCTAATATGACGACACGTCATTCTGCCGCACGATCTTATTTTGTGTCAAGAACTCAAACACGCAGAGAACTGAAAGATGCAAAAAGGAAAGAGGAAGAACCATACATGGGCGGATATTTCATTTCACTGTTGGGGGGATAATAAACAGAACATTTTCTCCAGAGTAAAGATTGAGGGGGACACTATAGGTGTTACTGTAGTCGAGGACCCTATGCAAGAGTGTGCTTAGGGGCTCCTAGATTTGTGATAGAGAAGAGTCCAAACCATTAAAAGCAAAAACGTTATAAAAACTTTAGCCACTGTCTAGATGAACAAAAAAAATTTAATCAATTAGACACAATAAAAATTAAACCAGCATCCAAATGAATGTTGCAAATTTAGAAGAAAAGTCTCAAATTCACAAGAAAAAAGTTGCAGATTTATAACCAAAAAGTAGTGTGTAACCCAGCTGAGAAAATGACCCTTTTTCTCAGATGTCAATTGTATTAATACAATTGTGTGATTTTATTTTGAAAACCGATTCTCTTGGGGAAGAGGAAGTGCGATCCTCGTCATCCAACTTTTGAATTTCCGGTTCATGGTCACGTTGGGTGATCTGGGTCTTTCTATTTGTTAAGAGCAATATTAGCCCCGCCTTCCGAGCAAAGTGCTGAGGCGCTATGCTGGAAATCGTTCTTTTCACGATCTGCGAGCGGAGGAGAGGAACTGTAGGACGATCGGTCCTCACATTGACACCTCTTCTTGGTAAGCTAATTCAGATAAATACTATAAATGGATCTAAACACTCTCCCAACGCTAATTTGCAACCTTTATTATCCTAAGTTGATGGGAGCACGAGCTTGAGAGGCCGTGAAGCGGTGACTTCTGCTGTGCTCACCCTGAATCTCACCTTTGGTGAGTGAGATACATGCTAACGTTAGCGCTATGCTAATGCTAGTCGCGAGTGGATTTTTTTCTGTTTAAAAGCAATGGAAAAGGCTGTCTTTGTGTCTGTATGGTTTTCCTAAATGTGATTTCAGTTCCCAACAGTATGCTGAAGTACTTTTAGTTCCTATGCACTATTTCTGTCAAATGAAATGTGTAGGTTGATGCTAAAAGCACATGGTGTTAAGTCCCCTATGTAAAAGCATAGGTTATGCTAAACCCAGTAGCTCAGACCGGGTTTTTTCTGATTTTTGAGAGGAAATATTGGAAGTTATGGGACAGTATATTCCCTGGTTATGTGATAAATTAATTGTATTTCATTTCATGATTTACAAAGACAAGGTTAGAAAGGATTAATGATAATTTCATGGTTAACTGATGTAGAGATAAGAAGAGGGATTCATTTAAGTGGTTACATGAAAAAAGGGGTATTTCATGTGCCACTGGAGAGATTGTGAGAAAAGAAAAAAAGAACACATGCATGTAAGATGCAAGATGTAAGATGTAAGATATTACTATATTGCTGGATTGTGATAATAGTAATATGAGAGAAGAATTTAAACACTAAGCTATGGTGTTATATAAGAAGGGATTGGAAGACGAATTACTCTAGCTGTAAACAATAATACCATTATTGTTGTGCAGGCTAGGTTTTTTTGGTTGCTGATCAAGAACCTTCTGGAACCTGGATTCTCTCTGAATGGAGATGGCGAGCCTGACCCGAGACTGAACCAAGACTGGACTGAGATCTAACCAAGATCTCGAGTGAAGTGCATCTTTCCTCTCTCCAGTGCCCAGGATTGGAAACCTGAGTCTGGAGATACGAGACAGCCTGACTGGTCAAACGACTAACCCGAACAGACAAACAAACACTGAGCTCAGTAGGACACTTTTGGGGTTTTATTTCATGCCGGCCGTTGTTATATTTGTATATTTGTACATTGTTTGTATATTTTGCTCCTTCTATATTTATTAATACAGACATGAATTGCTCATTTCTTGCCTCCAGCTATTTCATTCCACACTCACTCTAATTCCCTATTGTAACCCTTACGAACCTAGCAACTGGTCTGCACTTAATTATTTCCCTTACTAATTAACATAAGGCAAGGGTTACAAGTGACTTTATGAAGGGAAAAAAATCATGTGGAAAAAAATTGTAAATTGATAAGACAAAGCTGCAGATTTAAAAGAAAAAAATGCAAATTTACAATAAAACTGCAAATTTATGAAAAAAGTTTTAAATTTATGAGGTAAAAAGTTGCAAATTTAAAATAAAAATGCTGTAAATTTATGAGAAAAGTTTTAAATGTGTGAGGAAAAAAGTTGCAAATTTACAAGCAAAAGTTGCAGATTTAAAAGAAAAAAGTTGCAAATTTACAAGAAAAAAATTGTAAATTTATAATAAAACATTGCATATTTATGAAAAAGTTGCAAATGTAGGGGAAAAAAGTTGCAAATTTACAAGTAAAAAGTAGCAAATTTGTGATAAAGTTGCAAATTTGAGATAAAAAAGTCTCACATTTAAAAGAAGAAAGTCTGCATATTCAAAGAAAAAGGCTGCAAAAGTAAAAAGTTGCAACTTTAAGAGAAAAACTTAAATTTCTGAGAAGGTGCAAATTTACAATAAAACACTGCAAATTTATGAAAAAAGTTTAAACTGTATGAGAAAAAAGTTGCAAATTTATGATAAAAAAGCGGTGTGGTGGCTGGTGTTGGGAGTAACGCGTTACTGTAACACCACTACTTTTGCAGTAATGTGCTGTATAGCAAAATTACTGTTTAAAAATTCAGTAATGCATTACAGTTACTGAAATTTGATCAGTTGTGTTACTCGTTTTATTAATATGGATAGATATTTTTAGCACAAATAAATTAATACTCCAACTGACCCTACGTAGCTGACGCAGCCGTCAGTCGACATGACCCATTGCAGAGAGCTGAGTCTTCACTACTGAGTGGAGGAAAAGATGAAGCTACTTTGTTTTTGTGGAAATAGATTTATTTTTCCTTTGTTGTGACTAAGGATAAAAGCATATTGGTGGGTTGCAATCTAAAGTGCTGGTTGAGACCTACCGCAATCTTGAGAAGTACTTGAAGACAGCAACAAAGCTCTGACAAAGCTAGTGCTGCGTAAAGGCTAACTATGCTAACAACACCGTGTAAAGAGATCTACGGTATTCTGAACAGCCACGGCTGAATGTAAAGTGGAAATACTCTTGTCTCAACACCAACAGCTGGATTTCAACCACAGGTATGCATCTGCACAGTTTGTGACCCAGCAAGAATAAGATGAGCCTTTCTTAGTCCCACAATGGGAAAATTTCAGAGAATTAAACCTGATTGCTAGGTACGTCGTTACAGACTGAAAACGTGATGTAAACAGTGACTTTCCATCAGACAGCTGAGACTGTGATAGAGTGAAGTTAAAACACATTTACTTGCTACCTGGATAAAGATTATTAAAAAATGGATTTTGATCTCCAGAAGGAATTTGAGGGACTGGATCATATCTCTGTCACAGCAGACATTTGGACTGGGGATAATGGACATTTTCTTTGGATCACTGCACATCGGATTAAATCCATATCATAAAGGTAAGATAAACATGGACAGCTTTATGCAGTGTTGCCAACTCACTCTTTTTCCCCTCTCTCTCACTCCACAAACCCCATTTCTCACTCCAAAATGGGGAAATTACTGGCAATTTCGTGTTGATTTTCTTCAGATTTTTCCCACAATAAGAGCTCTCAAAGCAGGATAAAGCAGACTGAACATGTTCTAAAACAGGGGTGTCCAACCATGTGCCATGGAGAGCCAAGACCCTGCAGGTTTTCTCTTCTACCCAGTCTCTTCAGCAGGTGTTTTCACTTATCAGCAATCAGTGGGAAGAAGTTCACAGAAATCTGCTGTTGAAGACACTGGTTGGAGGTAAAACCTGCAGGGTCTTGGCCCTCCATGGCACATGGTTGGACACCCCTGTTCTAAAAGCTCAGTCTGAAACAGTCTGTTTTCAGCCTGACATTAAATAAGCCTGTAATGTAATACATTAATCAAATTCTTGCTATGTGTGCAAGATGATTTAAAAGTAACATGAAAGTTACTTTTCCAAGTAACTAGTTACTTTAATCATGCAGTAATTAGTAACTCAGTTACTTTTGAAAAGAAGTGACAGTAACTGTAATTAGTTACTAATTTTTAGTAACTTGCCCAACACTGGTGGTGGCCTAGTGATACAGCATCCGCCCCACAGCCGGGAGGTCATGGGTTCAAGCCCTGGCTGGGTCATACCAAAGACCATATAAAAATGGTACTTCCTGCCTTCTAGCTTGGTGCTCAGCATAATATAGAATGGGGGAAGGAGCAAGTTGTTTGTGGCGGCGCCTTGCATGGCAGTGGCCCCTCTGATTCTAGACGTGATTAACATTGTAGATAGGAGAAATGTGATTTCGTTCTACGTTACATAATTGTCCGTATGGATTGAATGACAAAGTTGCAGATTTACAAGAAAAAAGTTGCAGATTCAAAAGAGAAAAGCTGCAAATTTACAATAAAAACCCTGCAAATTTATGAGAAAAAACTTTTAAATGTAAGAGAAAGAAGCTGCAAATTTACAAGCAAAAAGCTGCAAATTTATGATAAAAACAGCAAATTTACATGAAAAAAGTGCAGACTTACAAGAAAAACAAGCAAATTTACAATAAACTAGTTGTAGATTTAAAACTGGTGCTTCAGATGCACTTTATGCTGTTATGTAATGGACTTGTTTGTGTTTCAGCTGAAGAGTACAGGTGATAGGGCCCATTAAAAAAGAGAGAAGATTGAGAGAGAGCATTGCACATGTGCAAAACAAAGACCACACAAATGGGAAAAAAAAAAAGAGAGAGAGAGCTGCTCACAAACAGCTTCACCTTTCAATCGATGAAGTGCATAAAATTATTCATGCGCAAGTAAAGCAGGTTTTCATAGAAAAAGCTCATTTGAATACCGTGCGATATTCCCGGTCATTAGGGCTGGCATGGAACAGCCATCAGTTGCTGTCAGCGCGTATGGAATGCACCTCTATAAAGACGACATTAAACAAACATGCAGGAGAGCTGGCACCTCTCCCGCATGCCAACTTCATCACATCCCATTAGCACAGGTGGTAAAACGAGGCAGAGAAAACACCGTCAGGACAGGAGAAGATGGCGTTAATATGGAAACTGTTCTCACGCGTGCCACACGTGCTGCAATCTTGGCCCGCTTAATAGACAGCACAATTGGCGGCTAAGCGTATGTGACAATGCAGGACTGCGGCTTCATATGTCCACTCAGGATCCTGGTAAGAGGCTGCCTACGGTGCTGCTGAAGACCGCACGTCCACGATAGGTGTCCTCCTGAAGCTTGGATCACACAGCCAAGTCGTGAGAGTTGCCATCAAAGCTGAAGACACGAATCATCTCCACTCAAGCAGACGTGCTCTCTGAGTGATGAAATGCCTTTTTTTTGTTTCTCTTTTGTCATGAAACAGTTTGTGGCAGAGACAAAAAATGAAATGGGAGCCGTTGTGTGAACATGGTAAACAGCAACACCATTAATGAGCCTCACACCTGTGAACGGCAGCTCACACGTCTGCTTATTCTGCTTTGTTGATTCCTATTTATCAATTTTTTTTTCTTGCCATCTATCTGAAGCAACACCTCAGCAGCGAAAGTTTCAGGAGGCTATCAGCACTGGTATTGGGTCTGACATCCCCCAACGCTACAACTTCACTTCAGCTAACCCCTTCAAAGCAACGCCGTCTTGAAATCTTTAAACTGCTACCCAAGGAAAACATCAGAAGGTACGCACTTGCAGATGCAAAGCCGTGCGAATACGTGGCTTTAAAGCGAGGCTGAAGAAAATCCGCACCTGGGAACTGCAGTCCAGACAAATTCATCTGATGGATATAGATATGGAGTCAAGCCTGCCATTTTGGAATCACTCCTGTTGTTCGAGGCATCACTAACTACGTGGACTAGGAGTCTACGCAAAGTGGAGGACATATCTATCTTCATGTCCAGCTGTTTTAGGGGGGGCTGAATCACATGATCAAATCTGTGTGTCAGTGTTTTAATCACAGGCTGTGACGTTTACGTCAAAAAAAAAATCCTGTGGCTAACTTAAAGAAAAATGTGGCACTATTTGTTAGGTTTGGGGTCGTCACCCCGTCCATGACTTAATTTCAGCTGGTGGATTCAGCCTCGTTCTCCGCCAGTCCTACAGCCACGCCTCCTCCTCACCAGGCATCCACCAGCTGTATGGTTCACCACATACACACTCACACACTCATGCACGCACACATAGTCCTATCAGTCACGCACCTGTTGCCACACGGCTGGTCTACTTGCTGTCATTAGGGCTTTGCACAAAGAGCAGGGCAGTACGACCAGCCGGCGTGGCAGCTTAGCAATGTCGACTTTGGATATCCAGGCTCGCATCGGTTGGTTTTCCCCTGGACTAAAATCGTGTTGTTCCCTCAGAGCCTTTCCGCTCCAACACCTTCGTAAGTCTTCTTTTGTGCCTTTTTCTCCACTCCTGCTTAACTGGAGCGCGTTAGGTATTCCCTTTGACAATCAAGCTTGTAGCCGGGTGTCTTTCCCTGTTGCTGTGACTGCATTCGGACTTTCTACACATTCACCCACTGTAAATAAACACGTTACTTACTCTGCATTTTGGGCTCGCTGCTAATTCATATGTTCGCTGTGAAGTTACGCAGTGAACCTGACACTACTACACAGTTGAATCAACATTTTGAAACTCTCATTGTATTTTTTTAAACAAAATTTAATGTTTGGGATGGACATTTTAATATTTTTTTTATTAACTTTCTTTGCAACAAATACATTACTTCAAAAACACAGACAAAAGGTAAACACTAGATACACAAGCCACAAATCATAAATAAATCAGAAAAGACACAAACGATCGAACAATCCCCCGTGAGCAGCACTCGGCGACAGTGGGGAGGAAAAACTCCCTTATAGGAAGAAACCTCTGGCAGAGCCAGGCTCAGGGGGTAGCAGTCATCTGCCACCACTGGTTGGGGGGGTGAGGGGAGAGGAAAACAATAAGAGAAGTGATGAAGAATGTATTTAATGCATTTTAAACCTATTTTAAAGCACCACAGGGACAACCAATCAGCATTCAGACTGGATGGTCATGAATTATGCTTTAAATCCAGGAACTGATAAATTGTTTCCATGGTTGAAAAATGTTTGGCATGTTGGTGCAGTGTAATTATGCATCTCGGGAGCATGTCTGGCTATCACGTTGTTGCCATTTCTTTTGTTTATTTGCACAAACACAATTTATTCCTCATGGGTTTAATAAAGAATTATGCTTTTAGCATAAATGGAGGAAACAACTGTGTTTATTAGGCTCTTCTTGTTTGTTCCATTTTAATCTTTTATATGAGCTCTGTATTTGTCATAGTGAAAGTGCTGTAATGTGCCGAGTCGTGTTAAAGTTCCAGAGGAGCCAAACAGACAGTATGTGCGTTGTGATTAGAATGTTCTGACATGTGACGACCCGGTGATTCAGTCGTGCAGGATTTCTATACATAAACGCATGCTGACAATGTGTTCACCATCTTGCCTCTGTCAGATAATTGTTAGCTTGTGCTATGTGTGCATTAAGTGTGGTTTCATAGATGCAGTATGAAAAGGAGTCGGATCAGTGACCGTCACGCACGTTTCTGAGCAGTAACTGGCCGTGTCTCTTTTGGCCAAAAGATTAAACAATCATTTTGTTTGCACTTGGTTTTCCTTCTCTTGATGTTTAACTGAGAATTTTTCTTACAATCCCCAGCAAAATAAATAAAAAAAATGATGGGGCGGGGGGATTCCAAAGGGGAGGGAAAAAAATCAGATGTAGCACAAATCTACATTTTAACAGCTGAAAATCACAGACTTTATAAAACATACCTTAAAAAATGAAATATAGTTGCTATAACTATTTACATTTTTAGATCAAATAGAGGCAAAATATGGAATCAATAAAATCAAACGTAGACGATGGATGGATGGATAGATAAAGTCATTAGGGGGGAAAAGGAATTATCTTGTAATTTAAATTTCTAAAAAAAAATACCTGCTCAAGCCCAAATATGCAAATGATAATGCAGTTGAAGGAGAGTGGTTAAATGTTGTAACAAGCTGATGCACCAGGCTGAGTGACAGCAAACACGTCCACAACAAGAGAGCTGTCAACTGAAACAATGGAAAGGATTAGAAAACTCCTTCAAGAAGGTAATTCAACAGGTTTGACAAAAGAAGTTGGCTGTTCCCAATCAGCTGTGTCTCCTCATTGGGGCGAGTACCACTGCCATTAATTACAGCAATTTTATTCCATTTTATAATGTTTGATTTACATTTTTCATTTAAGAGATTTTTAGCTCTTACATAAAAAATAACATTGTTCTATACCTTTTTTTTTTTTTTTTTTACCAAAATAAAAAACTAAATCAACATCCTCCACGACAGGTCAAAGACAAGCTGATGTCTCACAATGCACACTGGCTCCCTCCTGAAAGCGATACACATCCGTCAACATTTACTGAGACAAACAGGAAGAGGACACTCGGAGGAGTCACGAGCTTCAGCATTGACTGTATCATTAAAACAAGAAAAGGAAGCGCTATCGAAGCCTTAATCAGAACGCAACAGTCTCCACAGTCATGTATGCCATATGTGTTCTTTCCTTACTGCTGACATTGTTCACTGAGAAATCCTGCCTTGGTTCCCTTTAAAGGTCCTATGGACTTAATTTTCATGGAAACTTTTTCTAATGCATTCACTAAACCTGAAAGTCAAAGTCTATTTTTAAAAATAATTTATACCTGTGCATTGTTAAATGTAACTAATTACTACTGCGGCTACTGATCGGAGGGTCAGGGGTTCGATTCCTGCTCTGTCTGTCCCACTCTGTCTGCAGTCTGCATGCCGAAGTGTCCTTGAGCAAGACACTGAACCTCCAGTTGCTCCTGGTGGGTCAGGCCAGCGCCGGTGCATGGCAGCTCCACCACCATCAGTGTGTGAATGGCTGGATAGCAGGATCTGTAAAGCGCTTTGGTCATCCAGAGGTGAGTAAAAAGCCCTATATAAATGAACGTCATTTACCATATGCATATTTTTCTATAATTAATTGGGATTAATCGCTAAACTTGCATGAAAGAATCTATAACAGAAATATACTTTAGTAACCTTTAATCACATTTTTATTCATTGAACATACTTGTGACCCTCATATACAACAAAAACAGTGCTAGAGCAACACTTGACAATCATGATTGTGTATTCAATGTCACATTTCCTGTTTGATTTTGAAACAGTCACTTTAGTAAATGCTGAAAAACAAGACTACTCTTGTTTTAAGCTGAACCAGCTGCTGAGACAACCCAGTTACCTCTGTTGACGCCACCTGACAGTCAATTTTTTTAATGTATTAACTGACCACCAATCAAAAAAGGTAATGTATTAATATTTCCAGACCTAAAATAATTACAATCGTGGAGATAATTAGGACCAAAACAATCATAATATTAATTATATTTAATCAACTGGCTGATGAGAACTACGGCAGCCAGGTGTTGCCAGACTCTGAATCCTGTAGAGAGATGGCTGATATAATGTGATAAAGCAACTGCAAACAAAGTGTTTTATTCACCTTTTAATTAAAAAGTTACAGTAGTACAATTTGAGACTATGAGAACACTCTGCCTTCAGTGAGGAACAGAAAACTTTCCATCATGACCTCATATTACACAGCATCTCCCCAAGAGACAAAGAACTTGGTTTCAGCTTAAAAATACATAATTCAGCCCCGAGGATACCAAAGATCAAGTTGGAATATTAGATAGAAATGTGCTCCCTCAGTTGTGTACAAAATATCTCTTTCTGGTCTTCAAAATAGCATAGTAATAATAAAAAAAATCTAAAACTTGCCCAACAGCCATGGAATGTTTACTGCCCTTGGTGCAAAAGGTCACTTCCACACGTACAACAGAAAAATAAAGAGCAGAGATCAGCTTCTTAAAAATCTAAATAAGATACAGTTTGTTTGCAGTACCCCCCCCCCCCAAAAAAAAGTATTTTATCGTACTTCTGTAAAGCTGTGAAAACATGACACACTTGACAGATATGCCTGGAAAAGAAGATCCAAAAAGCTTTTCAGTAGCAAAAACCCTGCAATGTAAAATGCCTCTGATTCTTCAAAGCTTCACCTGCTTGGCACTTCAGTGCACGACGTTTCTGAAAAGAGGCACGGTGATTTGAACACATTTGACTTAATAACTACACACAATCCTCAAAGGAACTACAGACAGGAGGGGCAGGCACAGCCGCCGTCTTTGCCATCCAAGGCACGCACACCCTCGTGGATTTCTGCGCTTCGCCGGAAACGAGGTTATCCAGACGCAAGTTGATTATAGAACCGGGAGCAAGCATGGGAAAAAACGGCAAAGGAGAGGCATCTTTCTTAAAGCTCTGAAATGGAAGGATGATAGGATGAAGGAGGATGTGCTGTATTTTACATGCAGAACAATTCAAGCTGCAAGAATACAGCAGACAACAATGATGAGCAACAGTTGTAAGCCTTAAGACAATGGAGCTGTTTCCTTGCAGGTAAAGTGGACATTTGATGGACTTTTCCACATGTTGGCTCGTTTCAGCTTTCCTGGAATGAGCTTAAAAGTCTACAGCCATCAATACAAGACTTTGACAACATTTCTTTTTAATAGAATCACTTCAGAACATTGTTTTTTTGAGCCTTTTGGCACTTTTAAGATGATGATTCATGGTAACGTTGTAGATAAGGCCAAACACGGAGACGTGAGGGGGGGGAAGTGAGGGAAAAGCTGCAGTGTACTGGCTAGGTGTTGGATAACATGCTGCCAGAACACACGTCTGTGGATCCGTACTCAACGGATGAAACTGTGCCATCCTGGGAGACACCCCTCCCGCCAGCACAAACGTTTCATCACAAGATGAAGGTAATCACTCAGAATGACTCTGCATTAACTTGCTGTGGCCCTTCTCTGTCAGGGGACAAGAAAATTCAAACCATGCCAATTTGATGCGCTCCTTTTGATGGCTGTGCTAGGAATCCTCACAGAAAAGACAGCAACAGTTCAGCATCTGTCCAAGAAATAACAAACCAAATGCCACGTACGGGATATCTGCAAAAAGCTGAAAAGCTACCCCATGGGTCAGTGGTAAGGACCTTTCTAAAATCCCCCCCCCCCCCCCCCAACGGTTGTCGGGCACCTGAGCCTGCCTGTTTCCACTTCCTCACCTCATCATCTCCCAAACATGCTGCTAGAATCAAATGGAGAATACAGAGCTCAGAGGCTCCAATAAATAGAGATTTAAAGCAAACGCTGGCTCGGACGTCAGCCGGGTTAACAAGGTCAGGAGTTCCTGGCAGTGGAAGGTGAATTACAGAGCTGCATGGAGGAATCTGATCAGACCTCAATGAAACAGTCATTGTCGCCCCTGACAGACTGCTATGATGATGAACAGTACCAGTACCACCTTGGCTACTGGCCACTGGACTTCCTGTATGAAACACAAGCTTCAGCTAAAAGTGTTAGTGTTAAAGGAGGAATGGTTGTTCCTGCTGCAAAATCTTGTTTCTGTGGTTTTCAACCTTGCAAAATACATCCAATAAATTACCAATAAATTGTCCCAGAAATTATCACAATAAATGGTATAATTATTTAGATTATGAAGACCATCTTATTCACGTACATCCTTTGAGAAAGCGCCAAACTTTTATTTATCAACAATGTTCGAACACTGGAATTAAAAGGTGGAAGAAATACAGTGGATATAAAAAGTCTACACACCCCTGTTCAAATGCCAGGTTTTTGTGATGTAAAAAAATGAGACCAAGATAAATCATTTCAAAACTTTTTCCACCATTAATGTGACCTATAACCTGTACAACCCAACTGAAAAACAAACTGAAATCTTTTAAAACTGTCACTAAACTGCTGAACAACCAGCATCAAAGACAACGAGGAGGAAGAACATGAAGGCACCTCATTTCAGTGGAGACAATCGTGTACAAATTAACTTGATAAATATAGCAACAATTATAGCATTCCCACACATGGCAGACTATTTGGTATTTTTTTAACAAGATGATGGCGGGAGGGGGATCCACACATTCAGCATAAAGTATGTAGAAATGTAAATCAAGTGCAAATTTCCACAAAAAAAAGATGTAAAAATATGATAAAGATGCTAATTCAAAATTTAAAAAAATCCCAAATTTAAAAGACAAAGTTGCAAATTTATGACAAAGGAGTAAATTTAGGGAAAAAAGTCACAAATTTTTGAGGAAAAAAGTTGTAAATTTATGAGAAAAATACATAAAGTTTTTCTTGTAAACATGTGACACTGTTCTTGGAAATTTCATATTTTCTTCCTGACAAATTGGTGACTTTTCTATATACTCAATTTTGCAACTTTTCCCCCCTCATTATTTTTCAATACTTTTCTTCTGTTGGACTGTCCTTGCACTCTTAAAGGGGATGGGGGGGATGACAGGCTCATGAGAGGGGGGGGTCTTTTGCTAACGGGGGGGTGGAATCCCCCTCACCCCCCTCAAATCACCTACTGCCTACACACGAATACTGCTAAAATAATAAAACATTCACTTCAAAGAAACGCACAGTGCAGCTATTTGGTTTAGCTAAGAAGATCCTTCCTGGTCTTTATGATGTCACAAACAACAAGCCCCACCTTCAGTTCTATGAGTCCATAAAAAAAACACAGCCTTGACGACTTGTGATTGGCCCATGCAAACAACCTTTAACCAATCAGATTAGGAGCTCATTAATATTAATAGGCAGGTTAAAAGCCAACTGTTTCAAACACAACTTTACAGACAGCCTTTTAAAGCAGCAGTAAAACAACCCAAATAGTTTTATATGTACGTCACTGAGGATATAGCTTAAAATTAATCCGTAGGAAATGCTCAATTGGGGACAATTAAAAAAAATTCAAACATGATCCATTTCTGAATCCCCACTCTTGGGAAAATCAAGTTTAAAGTGAAAGGTGCAAAATGCCCACAGAGCATCTTCTTAATGGTGTTGCTCCAATCGTTTGGGGCTCTCGGATGTAATTGCAATATCTGTCCAGCATGGGGGATTTGTACTATTCCATTTTACCGACACTTCCATTTATATTAACTAAAAAGTTATTTGGATCGTTTCCCTTTTTTGTTAAAGGCACTAAGCAGTTTGCTTGGAGTTCAGACACGCCTCACACAGCAGTAACTTGGGGTTATGTGATGAGTTGGGACTGTCTCCTGAATGTCATAACGTGGTGCATCAGTAAATGCAGCCAAAGGACACTTTAGACACTTTGTGCAGAGGAGACACACCAGTGGCTCTTATGGAAACAAGCTAATTGACTCTGGGGGAAATGAGGACAGGCTGCTCTCTGTGTACCTCAAGCACAGATTAAAATTCTGGCTGCAGACAGAAAGAAAGGCCAAAAAGCTGCATTATCCATACAGCAGCACGACGTGCACCAGCATGGGATAGCTTCACTTTTTCAGAAATGTTCCCTTTGATTAAACTTCTTTTTCTTGCAGCTTTGTCCTCAAATTTCCCACTTTTCTTGAAAATTTGAGATGTTTTTTCTTCTACATTTGCATTTCTAATAAATACGCTGTATGGTCTTTTCCTTGTAAACTTGTGAAATTTTTACCTTTAAAAAAATCAAGAAGGTTGGGAGGTAAACAAATATGTAAGGACCAATTTTGAAAAATTAATACCAGTGTAATAAATCAGAAGGACAGCTCAGACTGAGCGGTTTGGAGACGAAGTAAGAGTCAAGGCTGAGATGGTTTGGACATGTGCAGAGGAGGGATAGTGGACAAAGGATGTTGAAGATGGAGCTGCCAGGCAGGAGGAAAAGAGGAAGACCACAGAGGAGATTCATGGATGTAGTGAAGGAGGACATGGAGAGGGTTGGTGTTACGGAGGAAGATGAAGGGACAGGGTGAGATGGAGGCAGATGATCTGCTGTGGCGACCCCTAAAGGGAGCAGCTGAAAGTGGAAGACGTAATAAATGAATATTTGGATGACACAATATTTGAGTGAAGCCCCAATGTTTTCTACACCCTACAACAGTGTTCTTTTCCACAAATGCATAACGGAGCCGCATTTAAAGGTACTTTCAGAGCAGTCACACAAGAACCACATACGGTGGTGTGAAAAAGTGTTTGCCCCTTCCTGATTTCTCATTTTTTGTTTGTTTGTCACACTTAAATGTTTCAGATCAAACACATTTAAATATTTGACAAAGATAACACAAGTAAACACAAAATGCAGTTTTTAAATGAAGGTGTTTATTATTAAGGGGAAAAAAAAATCCAAACCTACATGGCACTGTGTGAAAAAGTGCTTGCCCCCTAAACCTAATAAGTGGTTGTGCCACCATTAGCAGCAACACCTGCAATCAAGCGTTTGTGATAACTAGCAATGAGTCTTTTACAGTGCTGTGGCTTTTGGTCCTCTCATCTTTGCAGAATTGTTGTAATTCAGCCACACTGGAGGGTTTTCAACCATGAACCGCCTTTTTAAGGTCATGCCACAGCATCTCAATCGGATTCAGGTCAGGACTTTGACTAGGCCACTCCAAAGTCTTCATTTTGTTTTTCTTAAGCCATTCAGAGGTGGACTTGCTGGTGTATTTTGGATCATTGTCCTGCTGCAGAACCCAAGTGTGCTTCAGCCTGAGGTCACGAACAGATGGCCAAACATTCTCCTTCAGGATTTTTTGGCAGACAGCAGAATTCATGGTTCCATTTACCACAGCAAGTCTTCCAGGTCCTGAAGCAGCAAAACAGCCCCAGACCATTACACTACCACCACCATATTTTACTGTTGGTATGATGCTCCTTTTCTGAAATGCTGTGTTACTTTTACACCGGATGTAATAGGACACACACCTTCCAAAAAGTTCAACTTTTGTCTTGTCAGTCCACAGAGTAATTTCCCAAAAGTCTTGGGGATCAGCAAGATATTTTCTGGCAAAACTGAGACAAGCCTTTATGTTCTTTTTGCTCAGCAGTGGTTTTCATTTTGGAACGCTGCAATGCAGGGCATTTTTGCCCAATCTCTTTCTTATGGTGGAGTCATGAACACTGACCTTAACTGAGGCAAGTGAGGCCTGCAGTTCTTTGGATGTTCTTGTGGGGTCTTTTGTGACCTCTTGGATGAGTCATGCAAGACATGCAAGCATGCAAGCATCCAAGTCATGCTGTGCTCTTGGAGTAATTTTGGTTGATCGGCCACTCCTGGTAAGGTTCACCACTGTTCCATGTTTTCACCATTTGTGGATAATGGCTCTCACTGTGGTTCACTGGAGTCCCAAAGCTTTAGAAATGACTTTATAACCTTTTCCAGACTGATAGATCTCAGTTATTTTGTTTCTCATTTGTTCCTGAATTTCTTTGGATCGCAGATGATGTCTAGCTTTTGAGGATATTTTGGTCTACTTCACTTTGTCAGGCAGGTCCTTTTTAAGTGATTTCTTGATTGAGAACAGGTGTGGCAGTAATCAGGCCTGGGCGTGGCTAGAGAAACTGAACTCAGCTTTCCAAAGATGTGATAAACCACAGTTTTGTTTTAACACGGGGGGCAATCCCTTTTTCACACAGGGCCATATAGGTTTGGATTTTTTTTTACCCTTAATAACAAACACCTTCATTTAAAATCTGCATTTTGTGCTTACTTCTGTTATCTTTGTCTAATATTATATTTGTTTGATGATCTGAAATATTTAAGTGTGACAAACATACAAAAAAATGAGAAATCAGGAAGGGGGCAAACACTTTTTCACACCACTGTATCTAATACAAACCTCAATTCCAATGAAGTTGTAACATTGTGTGAAACATAAAAAAAGAGAATACAACGATATAAAAATCCTTTTCAACCTATATTCAATTGAATACACTACAAAGACTAGAAAAAACACTCCGAGAGGGCATACATCCACCAAGGCTCCTTCCGTCCCTCATGCATCACCTCCAAAACGTAATGGGTTTGTGTGTAGGCCGTGAGCCAGTTCTGGTGAAAATTGCATCAAAGTCTGTCCAGTAGTTTTTATAGGATTCTTGCTAATATACTGTGGAAGGTAAGAGCCTTGGTGGAGGTATGCATTCCCGGATCATCACCAAAATGTTATGGGTTCGTCTCTAGCGCAAGGACCACCTCTGGTGAGAAGTTCATCCAAATTCATCCAGTAGTTTTTGTGTAATCCTGCTGCACAAATACAAACAAGGTCCTTGGTGGAGGTATGCACTCTCAGACCATCACCGGCATTTAATGGGTTCATCCTTGGCCCAAGGGCTACCTGTGGAGAAATTTAATCAAAATCTGTACAGTAGTTTTTGTGTAATCCTGCTAACAGACAGACAGACAAACCACCCTGATTACGTTACCTTCTTCACGGAGGTAACAAGACATTTAATGGTGAAACTGATAAACTTAGCTCTGCTACTGCCACCGACAGGGCAGTAGTGACTCAGGAGGTAGAGCAGGTCGCCCAATAACGGGAAGGTTGGCAGTTCAAGTCCCACCCCCTCCACCCTGCCATTTTGTCCCTGGCAAGACACTTTACCCACCTTGCCTCCAGTGTGTGTGACACTGGTGTATGAATATGAATAAATGTTCAGTGGTGGTTGGAGAGGCCGTTGGCATGGATTGGCAGGCATGTTTCTGTTAGTCTGCTTCAGGGCAGCTGTGGCTACAGAGGTAGCTTACTACTACCATTGTCTGTGGAGTGAATTAATAATGAACTCATTGTAAAGCATGTTTGGGTGTCATGAAAAGCACTATATAAATGCAATCCATTATTATTATTATTATTATTATTATTATTATTATTATTATTATTATTACTTTTTTGTTTTTTGCAAACATTCACTCATTTTGAATTTGATTCCTGCAATACCTTCCACAAAAGCTGGGACAGGGGCAACAAAAGACTGGAAAAGTTGAGGAATGCTCAAAAAACAGGTGGTGATCAGTGATCGGTTAATGTGAAGCAGGTGAGTGTCATGATTGGGTAAAAAAGGAGCATCCCCAAGAGGCCCAGTCGTTCACAAGCAAGATTGAGGCGAGGTTCACCATGTTCTGAACAGTTGCCTGGGCAAATAGTCCAACAGTTTAAGAACAATATTTATCAACACACAGTTGCAAGGAATTTTGGGATTTCATCATCTGCAGTCCATAATATCATCAAAAGATTCAGAGAATTTGGAGAAATTCCTGCACATGAGTGACAAGGCCAAAACCCAACACTGAATGCCCACGACCTTCCATCCCTCAGGTGGCACTGCATTAAAAACGAACATCATTCTCTAAAGGATATTATCACATGGGCTCAGGAAAACTTCAGAAAACCATTGTCAGTAAACATACTGTAGTTCGTTGCAACAAGTGCAAGTTAAAACTCTACATTGCAATGTCAAAGACACAACACCACCCAGAAACGCCATCAGTTGCTCTGTGAATGAGCTCATCTGAGATGGACCGACACAAAGTGCAAAAGTGTGCTGTGGTCTGACGAGTTCACATTTCAAATTGTTTTTTGGAAATTATAGATGTTGTGTCCTCTGGGCTAAAGAGGAAAAGGGCCATCCGCATTGTTGTCAGTGTTAAGTTCAAAAGCCAGCATCAGATATGGTATGGGGATGTGTTAGTGCCCATGGCATAGGTAACCTATGAAGGCACCATTAATGCTGAATGGTACATACATGTTTTGGAGCAACATATGCTGCAATCCAAGCAACATCTTTTTCAGGGAAGTTACTGCTAAGTTCAGCAAGACAATGCCAAGCCACATTCTGCACGTGTTACAACAGCGTGGCTTCCTAGTAAAAGAGTGTGGGCACTAGACTGGCCTGCCTGCAGTCCAGACCTGTCTCCCATTGAAGATGTGTGGAGCATTATGAAGCACAAAATACGACAACAGAGACCCCAAACTGTTGAGCAACTTAAGTCGTACATCAAGCAAGAATGGGAAAGAATTCCACCTACAAAACTTCAACAATTAGGGGGCGTGTCCACTAAACTCATTTCTGCTGTGGGTGACTATTTTCTATTCAATTTAATTCAATTCAACTTTATTTATATAGCGCCATTTCACAACAGCAGTCATCTCATAGCACTTTCAACTGTAGGGGAAACCCCCACAATTGCAGAAAGACCCCAGCAATCAGGCGATCCCCTGTGAACAGGCGCTTGGCAACGGTGGAGAGGAAAAACTCCCTTTTAACAGGAAGAAACCTCCAGCAGAACCAGGCTCAGGGAGGGGCAGTCATCTGGCTGGGGGGTGAGAGGATAGAGAAGATGAAAAGAACAGACATGTAGAGAGCAAACAACATGATGGGGACTCAATCTACGGGAGAAAACAATGACCAGCAAAAAAAAAATAATAAAAATATTTCATTGAGAGTGAAGAAAGGAGTGAAGCCCAGTGCCTTATTGGAGGTCCCCCGGCTGTCTAAACCTATGAGCAGCATAACTAAGGGAGGGTTCAGAGACACATGATCCCTCCCTAATTGTAGGCTATATCAAAAAGGAAGGTTTTAACCCTATTCTTAAAAACAGAGATCGAGTCTGACTCCCAAATCCAGATTGGCAGCTGGTTTCACAGGAGAGGAGCTTGATAACTGAAGGCTCTGCCTCCCATTGTACTTTTGGAGATTTTAGGTATTACAAGTAATCCAGCATTTTGGAAGCGTAGTGCTCTGTTAGGAGAATAGGATAGTATCAGATCTTTTAAATAAAAAGGGGCCTGATTGTTTAGAGCTTTGAAAGTGAGAAGAAGGATTTTAAACTTAATTCTAAACTCTATGGGAACCCAATGAAGGGAGGCCAGAACCAGAGAGATATGATTTCTATTTCTAGTACCTGTTAAAACTCTTGCTGCAGCATTCTGGATCAACTGAAGACTTTTTAAAGATGTTTTAGGACAACCTGATAAAGAGTTACAATAATCTAATCTAGAGCTAACAAAAGCATGGATCAGTTTCTCAGCATCACTCTGAGACAAGATGCTCCTAATCTTGGCAATATTAAGCAAATGATAGAAGGCAGTCTTAGAAACAAATTTAATATGTGAATTGAAAAACAGATCTTGATCAAAAATAACTCCAAGGTTCCTCACAGAGCTATTAAGAGAAAGAGTAACCGCATCCAAACCAAAAGTTTCATTTGGAAAGGTATTTCTAAGGTCTTCTGGACCAACAAGAATGACTTCAGTCTTATCTGAATTTAATAGCAGGAAATTACAAGTCATCCAAGCTTTGATTTCCTTAAGACAGGCTTGTAACTTGGCTAATTGGTTATGATCATCTGGCTTCATTGACAGGTATAATTGTGTGTCATCTGCATAACAATGAAAATGTATACAGTGCTTTCTAATAATGTTGCCTAACGGAAGCATAAATAAACTAAAAAGAGTAGGGCCTAGTACAGATCCCCGTGGAACTCCATGACTGAGCTTCGAGTTGGAAGAAAACTCATTATTGACATGAACAAACTGGAACCTATCAGATAAATAAGATCTAAACCACTGCAATGAAGTTCCATTAAGTCCAACATAGTGTTCTAATCTATCAAGTAGAATATTATGATCGATAGTATCAAAAGCTGCACTAAGGTCTAAAACGACAAGTACAGAAACAAGTCCATTATCAGATGCGATGAGGAGGTCATTAGTGACCTTCACTAAGGCTGTTTCAGTACTATGATAGATTCTAAACCCACATTGAAACTCTTCAATAAACCATTTCCCTGCAAGTGGTCAAATAATTGCATAGCAACAACTCTAAGATTTTTGAAATGAAAGGCAGATTAGAGATTGGTCTATAGTTGGCTAAAACTCCTGGATCCAGCGTTGGCTTTTTGAGTAAGGGTTTAATTACAGCAGTTTTAAAAGCCTGCAGTACATGGCCTAAAGATAATGAAGAATTGATTATTTGAAGAATAGAACTACCAATAAATGGGAAGACTTCTTTAAATAACCTGGTAGGAATAGGGTCTAAAAGACAAGTTGAAGGCTTGGATGAGGAAATTATTTTGTCTAACTCTAAAAGGTCAATTGGAGTAAACTTATCCAAACAGATATCAATTGAAGGAGTTGTAGTAGTTACTGTACTTAAGTTAACGGTGGGAAGAATCTGATTTTATCTCTGATAGATGAAATTTTATTATTGAAAAAGTTCATAAAGTCCTGACTAGTAAGCTCTAAGGGAATGCTAGGATTGACAGAGTCCTGACTCTTTGTCAGCCTGGCTATAGTGCTGAAAAGAAACCTGGGATCATTCTTGTTCTCGTCAATTAATGCAGAATAATAACTCGTTCTAGCTTTTCTAAGAGATTTTTTATAAATTAAAAGCTAAATAGATTTCATCTAAATTAGTGGAGCGTCATTTTCTTTCTAATTGACGAGTCATCTGTTTTAAGCTACGAGTTTCTGTGTTGAACCAAGGAGTTCGAAATCTCTGATTAGACTTTTTCTTTTTTTAAGGGGACACTGTGTCTAGAGTCTGAGACAGAGAAGCTGTAACACTATCTACCATGCTATCAATTACAGAAGGAGCAAGCTGTCTATAGCTTATTTCCTTTGTGTTGACACATGGCATAGAGGAAACAATCTGCATAAATTTGGTTACAACATCATCTGAGAGGCATCTACTGTAGTAATATTTTTCTTTAGGAGCCAAATAGTCAGAAATAGTAAAATCAAAGGTTAACAGACAATGGTCTGACAGTACAGGGTTATGAGGAGACACTACCAGATTTTCTATTTCTATGCCATATGTTAGAACAAGGTCCAACGTATGGTGGAAATAATGGGTAGAATTTCCTACTTTCTGAGAAAACCCCATCGAGTCTAATATTGAATTAAATGCCATATTGAGGCAATCACTATCTGCATCTACATGTATATTAAAGTCCCCTACTATAATTATTCTATCTGATTTCAGCACTAAATCAGCTAAGAATTCGGCAAATTTGGATAAAAACTCTGAGTAGGCTGAGGGAGGACGGTAAACTATGGCAAATAATATTGGGTTTAGCCTAAAATTGCTAAAATGCCCAACACTGAGGACCAGGCCTTCAAAAGAATTATAACGCATTTTTTGCTTTACATTAACTAGTAATTTGGAATGATAAATTGTTGCTACTCCTCCTCCATGACCAAAACTTCTGGGATTTTGACAGTTTAAATAACCAGAGGGAGTTGATTCATTTAAACCAACATAATCCTCTTGCCTAACCAAGTCTCTGTAAGGGATATTAAATCAATCTGATGATCAATTAACAGATCATGGACTAGCAGAGACTTGGGAGTTAGAGACCTAAGATTTAACAAATCATATTTAATTTTTAAATTATGAAGAGGAACATAGGCCAAATCATTCAATTTAGAGACTTCATGTTTAATTTTGAGTTTGACTAACTTTTTGTTTAATCACTTTGGGATTCTTATACATTATATTTTTATTTATTTTTTTGGAAACAGACAATGATTCTCTGATGGGGAAGACAGGGGCTAAGTTGAGGGGTGGCGGATGAAGAGGAGCTACAGAGAGGCATGTGAGACTGCGACTCTGCTTCCTGGTCCCAACTCTGAGTTGTCAAGGTTTTGGAAATTTGGATAAAAATGATGCCAGATTGTTCGATAAATGAGACGCACCATCCAAAGTGGGATGGACGCCGTTTCGTCTAATAAGACCAGGTTTTCCACAAAATGAGTTCCAATTGTCTAAGTAGCCCACATCATTTGCAGGACACCACACAGACAGCCAGCAGTCGAAGGATGACAAGCGGCTAAACATGTCATCACTGGTCAGATTGGGGAGGGGCCCAGAGAATACTACAGAGGTAGACATTGTTTTGGCAAAGTCACACACTGATTACACAATAAGTTCTGTGACTTTCGACTGCCGGAGTCGGATGTCGTTAATGTCGGCATGGATAACAACTGTGGAGTATTTACAGTTACTTCTAGCCAGCATTTTCAAATTTGACTCAATGTCACCTGCTCTGGCCCCAGGAATGCATTTGACTATGGCCGCTGGAGTCTCTAGGTTGACGTTTCGGACTACGGAGTCGCCAATGATCAGAGTTTTTTCCTCAGTGGGTGTGTCGCTGAGCGGGGAAAAGCGATTAGAAACATGAACAGGTTGGTGGTGAACCGGGGCCTTGTGATTAGGCTTCCTTCTCATCGTCACCCACCCAGTCTCCTCGCTGCTGAGGAGGACCGGAGGATCGCTAGCAGGCCGCCCAATGCTAGGGAGCTCCGCTGCAGCTAAGGGGAGTCCGTCATTAACTGGCGCAGACGGTGTTTCAATGCAGCGGAGCTGGGATTCCAAATCAGACAACCTCGCCTCAAGCGCCTCAAAAAGACAACATTTATTACATTTACCGTTATTACTAAAAGAGGCAGAGGTGTAGCTAAACATGTGACAGAGAGAGCACACCAGAGGAGGAGAGGATGGAGAGCTAGTAGCCATAGCTAGTGGCTCACCCGAAGCTAACAAAAACACCGATGAAAGGTGAACAGAAGGCTCTAGAGGGTGATTAGATGACACTGAGTGCGCACACAGGTGCAAGAGGCTTGATAAACAGAAGTGAGAGCTAACAGTAGAAGGAAAAAAGTGATTAAAATACAATTAAAGGCAAAATCCTCAGGAGAATAAGGAGAGCTAACCACAGAGCAAAGACACACGGACAGCCAGCAACACAGGAAGTGACGATACGTTACCACAGAAAGCCACGAGTAATCACGAGTAATTCATTCTCTATGTAGTCCAGCGTTTACAGCGCTGAGAGCCCTTGGCGCTCAAATGCTCTCGGCGGTGGCCACTTTCTGTTGCGATGCTCAGGGCTGAAAAAAGTTTAACTTTTCAGTCTACACCTGCACTGCCAATGCCAGAATAAGTTTCTTGTCTATTGTTATTTAGAAACTGCTATTAAAAAAAAGAAAGTTTGACCACGGGAAAAGCAAAAATGCCGAGCTGTGAGTGACAAGCTGTTGCTAGGATACAGGGCACAGACCCCCCCCCCCCCCCCCAGAGTGCAGCGCACAAGCGCTGAAAAAAAGAGGTTCAGGGCAGTCGGGCAACAAAAAATGCATTTGGTGGACACGTAGCCTAAGTGTCCTCAGTTCCTAAACTCTTATTGAGCGTTAACCCTTTGAGTGTGTATGGCGCACTTCTGTGCCTGTCAGCTGATCAGTCCAAAGCAAGCCTGTACAGCTGAATAGAGTGTGAAATGTACAAACCTTTTAACACCACTTGGTGGCTCAGAGGTGTGGCTTTTCATTTACTGTGAGAACTGGAAATGGTCCAATGCAATAAGTAGGTCAAATTAGCGTTTGAAGCCCGCCCCCTTTCATTCTGCCGTTTGACAGGAGGAAACAGGATGGCGAGGAAAACGCTCTCAGCTGAAGAGGTATATTAGCACTGGTATTCACCGCTCCTGGGTCAGAGGAAGAGCTTAGCCCTAGTCCGTCATCTGCGTAGAGTCCAGCTCTGATTATGTGCCTTTGGACAATGGTGCAAGCAGTTCTTGTGAAAGTAGAGATGGACATCTTGCGCGCGACACTGCAGCTGTGTTTTCTGTGTCCAGCCATGCCCAAAATGGCACAGGAGCTTCGTCTGCAGATTGTTCTGCTTTGCCAAACCATGGTCGCGGAGCGAAAAGGTCCAAAGCAGCCCGTGGGCGATGTTTGGCTGGGCAAGCGCGCACTGCCGGTGCGCATTGACGTGTACCATGTGTGCACGGTGGCAGGACAATCGGTAGTGGCGATGCGGCGGGAGGTTTGGACATTGACTGCTGGGAGCTTCTTAGAGATGAAGAAGTTTATCAGCCGTGGCTGAAAGCATTTGAACAGCCAGTTGGATATCGTGGAGAGAAGGACCTGTCATCTGCGCTCGCCACTGATTTTGTGTCGCTTTTTTGGACTCCGGAATTCTGGATGCTTGTGACCGACGAAACAAACAGGAACATATTTGCTGTATAAACTGTTTCATTTGCTTCATTTTAGTTTAGTGTGAAACAAATGTGCCATGAGATTTGTGTTTTTTTTAAGGATTTTTAGTAATTTTGTCAATGATGAGACAAAAGGCCATGTGTTGACAGTGTGTGAAACAAAAATTGTCCATCCATCCATCTTCTACCGCTTTTCCAGAGCAGTAGAAGATGAAGCGGCAAATGAAGGGACAAAAGGCCATGTGGTGACAGTCTGACACCAAAATTGTTTTTGTTTTGAATGATTTTTAGTAATTTTGTCAATGATGGGACAAAAGGACCATGTGGTGACAGTGTGTGAAACAAAAATTTACCATCCATCTATCTTCTACCGCTTTTCCGGAGCGGTAATTAGGTCCAATTATGCACAATGCATGGATGCAAGTTCACCTGGCAGACACTTGGGTACCTCTGCAACACTTTTATAATTGGGACTTTGCATCTAACTGTAATTCTGAAGCTATACTGTTATAATAAAATTTGGATTGTCGCAATATGCAAATTAGGTCCAATTATGTACAATGCATGGATGCAAGTTCACCTGGCAGACATTTGGGCTCCTCTGCAACATTTTTGTAACTGGGACTTCGCCTCTAACTATTATCGTTCTGAAGCTATTGTCATTTGAAAATTTGAGGTCAAACGCCGCGTTTTCCTGACAAAAATTCTACACGCTCAAAGGGTTAAAAGGAAAGGCGAGGAAAGACAGTGGTCAACATGAACCTGTCCCAGCTTTGTGGAACATGTCACAGACATCAAATTCAAAATGAGTGAATACTGACAAAAAACAATAAAACTCATCAGTATGAACATTAAAAACAGTATTTTGCTTTTGTAGTGGATTCATTTGAATACAAGTTCAAAAAGATTTTAAATCATTGTATTCAGTTTTGATTTATGTTTCACACAACGTCCCAACTGCATTGGAATTGGGATTTGTCATTTTTATTATTTTTTTGGTCTGGAATGAAATTACAGATACATTAAGTGTGACAGTTTTTCAAAATGCTATTACAGCCTCTATAATTCATAACAATGAGGAATATTAAATGCCAAATTTGAACACACGAGGTGGCAGGGTTATCAAAAAGTAAACATATTTACCAAAAATGTCTCATGTTTTCAGGGAGAAAAAAAATCCACTGCAGAAGATGCAGGGCTGAAAGAGAAATAAGTTGGAATTATTTAGATAAGTTTGAACCTGTCCGGAAATGAAAGACAGACTTGGTTATCTGATATGACAAAGCAAAGCACATCTGAGCTCTACGTGTGTTTAGGGTATCAGTCAAAGGCAGCGGTGGAGCACAGAGTGGGAAAACTCATTTCAACCCGAGCAGCTTTTTGATTATTCTCTCCTTTTTTCCCCAAGCTCCTTCCAGTCCTCTTTACATCACCACCAAGAGCAAAGACACACTGCCGACTGTGACTTAGAAACGGATGAATACAAATCGGTTCTGGAAGAAGTGCTGCTTTCATTGCTGAAAACACACCTTGTCCTCCATTTCAGGTTAATCTGGCTCAAAAAATGAATTTAAATTTTCTTAGCCAATTTGAACAAGTTAAATTACAAATGAAGCACCGACTTCTATGAGTGTGGCAGCAGCCGCCTGCAACACTCCCACCCCCTGATGCAGCAAAGAAGAAACAAACCCAAAACAGAAAGCGATCAGAATGACATCCATTCTAAATCCCTGTACTGGCACAAGGTAGAACGGATTAGCCTCTTCACTTTAATGAATGCCCCAGTCTTTGTGACTGACTCATGTCGCTCGGCCATTAGCTGTGCTTTGATGATAGCTCAGGTAATTTATCCCTGACTTCCTACCCCGTCATGTAATTCAGGAGTGATGGCAGCAGTGTCTGTATGACCCCGACACTGATAGGTGACTAATAATAACACTGATGACGTGGGCTGATGAACTGCCACTAAAACGTTTGACTTCCCTGAGGTCAGACAATTCCTACAGCTGATGGTTTTGAAATTTAGAGGGCTAGACTCCAAAGCCTTCCATATAGAAATAAAATACCATCTATTATTATCATTATCAAAATATGATTTGAGAAGGTTGTTCATTTTCCAATTTATTTATTCTTGCCATCCCCCCACCCCCCAAAAAAGACATGAACTAATGTCCAAAATCTGGTATCTCTAATTATTAGTTAGAACTAGTGCAGTGCCTGGTCACATGACTATATAAGGAGTTGTTCAGAATTCCTTATAAGAACTCCTTATAAGGAGTCTGAGGTCAGGAGTTCTGAACAACTCCATAAGGTCTTGAAAGGAAGACCCAGTTCTGGAGCTTGGATCGGGCCTAAATTTTCTATAATTTTATCCCACCGGCCTCTAAAGACTGCCCTGTGAATTTCAGCCCGCAACTCCCAGCAATTTTACCTTTTCCCCCTCTGTGTTCATTTAATAGCTCCCCTATTCAATAAAGATTTCCCCGCCTAAAGTTCCACATATCTGGCGAGGCTGAAATTTACAGGAATTACTGGACTTAATATTATAGCCATAAATTCAAATTTTCAGCCCCCAGGTCCCAGTGGTTATACCTTTTCCACCTCTGTGTTCATTTAATAGCTCCCCTATAGACATTCAATAAATATTTCCCCTCCTAAACTTGCACATATCTGGGGAGGCTGAAATTCGGGGATGCACACCCTCATAAGAAAGAAAAAAGGTCATTGCTGAAAAGGTAAAAAGTGCTGTATCAAAGCAGATTGATGGAAAGCTGACTGGAAGAAAAGAGTGTGGTAGAAAAAGGTGCACAAGGAGGGGACTGAGTCTGGTGTCAGTGCATCAACAGCAACCACACACAGACGTCGTCAGGGAAGGGACTACAACTGTTGGGCAGCAGTCCAAGCAGAGTAGCCCATGATTCCAGTACACTGGGTCCTTCATGCAACTTTTTTTTTTTTTTTTTCATGGGGCTTTACTGGATTACACTTGGTCTGGCTCTGAACCCAGGACTAATTTGCTTTGGGAGACGCTACCAGGGGCAAGTTTTACCCTACAACACAGCTCATGGGATCATTGGGGCACACAAACCCCTCCTCCACGATAAAGGTGGTGATCCATAGAGGGTTTTCTGATTTTAATGAACCTTACATCAATCGTCAAATTGAAACAAAAATACTTCAACTATTTCCCTTTACTTTCATGACATATAAAATAAATGAAAGTTAACTTTTGGATATAAATTATGAAAGAATTCTCATTTTTTCCTGTAGTAGGGGTTAATTTATATAACTACAGGGCACTCAGAGAATGTCTACCTCCAGCAAGGCTGTCTGTCCACCAGTCAAAATGTCATTAAAGTATGATTAAAAAGTGTCAGAGCATCTGAAGTTGTCTGTGTGTTTTCAGATGGATTCGCCAAGTGTTTTTCATTATATTAGCAAAAGTCGATTTTATAAAAGCACTATGTCACAATGTTTTATAAAGTGATCCAGAATAGACACACTGATCCAGATCAGTCCCCAAATCAAATGGACACAAATTTGTCCAAAGGATCACATCTGGTGAAAATTTCAGCAAAATTAGTCCAGTAGTTTTTGTGTTATCCTGCTAACAGACAGAAAAATATTACTAAAAATCATGTTATTGTGCTTCTGTGGTTTGCCAAGAATGTTTTTGAGGTTAACAGTATACGTGTGTATAAGCTTTGTTTGAGCCTACACCATTTTCTGTCAGTTGTATTGACTTTGAGTCGTATTTGTCTCTTCTCCTTTCTTGCTGAAAGTGTTCTTGAAGAAAACAAAGTGAAGTGAAGGGAATATACCTGTATAAGATTTGAAAAACCCAGAACGCCACGGATAAAACATCTTCTTAAAACATCAACTTGATTGTGATTTGGAGACTGCTTTTCTTTTTTTGTTTAACAGCACAGAAACAGGATAAGAGAAGGTAACAGACTAGAGCATTTGAGCACAAAGCTCGTTCCACCTTAACCCTGCAGATCACACCTCATGTTAAAGGACTTAAGCTCCTTCACATAATGAGTGGTGATGACTACACAATGCAAGTCACACGCAACCCTGAACACTTTATTTTCTATACAAAACAAAGGCATTACTAAAGGAAGAAGTTAGAGTGCAAGAACAGCAACTGCTTACAATGCCTGTAACACAGCCCCACCAATTTTACATTTTTTAAATGGAGCACTTAAGTTTTAAAATCTTATTCAAAAAGCACAAAATGTTACTTCACCTTCAGATATGAATCTATGCACACAGAAAAATAAAGATGCCCAATGGGCACCAAAAGGTTCTTTGGATCAATGCCATAAAAGAACCATTCTGAGTTCCATAAAGAACCTTTATGCAAGAAAACCTTTTCCAGAAATGCCCAGTAGTTGGCCTCTAAACAACTTCAGTGGAAATTAACAGCCATGCTCTAGATCAGTGTTTTTCAACCAGGGGTCCGTGGAATGTTCAGGTTTCTGTGGTCCCAACAGCACACATGCGTCTGGACACTGTCACAAAGTTTACATAGGGAATACATCTTACAGGGGTCATTTGCTCATTGGCAAAACATTAGCTAGATGTTGGCATAAACTAAACTGTCGGCCAATGTTGGGTTGACATCGGTGCGTTCTGTGTGTACTCTAATGTGATTGCATGTGAAATATCAAATAATAGACAATTAAGCTCTCTACCAGGAGTGCAGTATCAACTAGAGGACACTCAGAGAGCACACACCTCCAAGCCAAGGAAGGAAGGAAGGATCAATCAGTCGGTCTGTGATTGAGTAGGATTATGGAAAAATACTGGCTGGATTTTAATGAAATTTTCAGGTAAGGTGGCCCTTGGGCTCTGGATGAACCCATCAGATTTTAGAGGTGATCCAGGTGAGGATACATATTCTGGATTACAGTTTCACCTTAACATGGAGAGATAGGGCCTTGGTGAAGGTATGCACTCATGGATCACCTCTAAAATCTAATGGGTTGACCCACAGCACAAAGGCCACCTCTGGTGAAAATTTTATCGAAATCTGTCCAGTAGTATTTGCGTAATCCTGTTAACAGACAAACCGTCCAGTTCCCAGCTGGATGTCGCCAACACAAACCCTGAGCAAACAGAGACTACAACAGCTTTACCGTTGCTTTACACACATGTTTAATGAACTTTGCTAGCAACCACCAGTCATTGTTTATATGGGGGGGGGATTTCATAGTGGTCATATTTGACCAAATGTGGTTTATTTTTCAACACAGTCTCCCCCTTCGGTCCACACACTTCTTCCTTTGGTGTTGCAGCGCTGGGATCCCTGCGGTTGAAAAATAAACCACATTTGGTCAAATCTGACCAGTATGAACTTTTCAGCCCCCCCTTGTACAGACTTTTCCAGAGTCCATCAGTCTGTTTAGTTAAGAGACATGTTAACTAGCTACATAGCTAGTCATCGCTGCTTCAGTTTACATTTTTTTCTCAGGTTTCTTATGTCTATCTTCAGATGAAATACTGTAGCTATATTGTGAGGCTTCAGTAGAAATTGTATGCTGTGAATTTTTAACTAAACTTTAGGGTTAACTTTCTAAAGTAAGCTAACCACCTGTTGGCTAATGTATGATTGGTACTTCTGCTTCTACTTATGTTCTCTTTGTCGCCTTCTTATAAGTAATAAACATGAATTATGTCATGAGGCTTCATAGAGACTGTACACTGTGAGGATTTAATCTAAATGCCGGGGTAACTATGAAAATAGGCTAACAGCAATTAACTGAACTAACTAACCACATCACCAAGGAACAAAGCAAATACTTCTGGGTTATGAAGGGTGTCTCTTTTCAAACAATCCCTCTCCCATTAAGGTACACAACACAGCATTACAATTTTCACACATTATAACACTGCAAAACCAGAATGGCTGACATCTTCAACATCTCCCCAATTCAAGCTGTTGTCCCCACATGTTTCAAAACTGCCACCATAACATCAGTCCCAAAGAAGCCCATCCCATCCAGCTACAACGATTACCAGCCCGTAGCACTGACCTCCATCATAATGAAGTGCTTTCAGCAGCTGGTCATGCAGAACATCAAGTCCATCCTCCCTCCCTCCCACGACCTATCTCAGTTTGCATACAGGTCAAACAGATCCACAGAAGATGCCATCTCTGCTGCTCTCCATCAAGCCCCCATCCACCTGGACTCAAAAAACTCCTACGTGCGAATGCCGTTCTTGGACTTCAGTTCAGCATTCAACACAATTATCCCCCAGCACCTAATACAAAAACTCAGACACTTGGGCCTCAAAACCTCTCTCTGTAACTAGGTGCTGGACTTTCTCACAGGGATGCCACAGAACATGCGGGTCGGCAGCAACACCTCCAAGACCATCATGCTGAGCACAGGGGCCCCACAAGGGTGCATACTCATCCTGCTGCTCTTCACCCTCCTGACCCATGACTGTGTACCAGCCTACAGCACCAACCACATCATCAAGTTTGTGGTCAACACAATGGTGGTGGGCCTCATCACCAACAACGACAAGGCCAACTACAGAAATGAGGTGAGCCAACTGGTACACTGATGTAAAGACAATCTCTTCCTGAATGTGGGAAAAACCAAGGAGATTGTGTGTGACTTCAGGAGGGAACACACACAGCATCGTCCTCTGATCGTCAATGGAGCAGCTGTGGAGAGGGTGAGCAGCACCAAGTTCCTGGGGATGCACATCTCTGAGGACCTCTCCTGGTCCAACAACACCACATCACTGGCTAAGAAGGCTCAAACTGGCCTCCATTTCCTCCGCAAACTGAGGAGAGCACTAGTCCCACCCCCACCATGTGCTCATTTTACCTGGGCACCATTAGAGCATCCTCACCAGCTGCATTACGGTGTGGTACGGAAGCTGCACCGCCTCCTGCCAGAAGACACTACAACACACAGTGAAAGCTGCCAGCAAGATCATTGGTGTCCCTCTGCTCCCCCCTACCCTCTCGGACATCTACCTCACCCGCCTGACCTGCAGAGCTATCAACATTGCAGGCGACACCTCCCACCCCTCACACTCCCTCTTCAGCCCCCTGCCATTGGGGAAAAGGTACCAGAGCCTCCGGACCTGCTCCACAAGACTGCTAAACAGCATTGTTTACGAGGCCATCAGAACCCTGAACTCTGTCCACCCCCACCCCCCACCCCCGGACCGTAACGCACTCACCTGCACAATAACTACCTTCACTGTTGGCACAGAAAGACTTGGCACACCAACAGTAATACATCTGCTGCTGTACAGTATGTCTCTGCAACTTACTGCAACCATTGGCACAAATGCCATACTGTATATGCTGCTGTCTGTTATTGCAATACTGTTCATGTGTAGTCCTATCTGTCATTGTCTGCACTTACACTACTGCATCGAACTTGCAACTATGAGTATTACTGGTCTACCTTTTCTGTATATAGGATTGCTGGGTTTTATCGTTTCTCTTTATTTGCACTATGGGATGTCTGGGTTTTATCTTTTACTGATATTTGCACTATGGGTAGCATTACTGCACATAGACTGCTGTTGTTTTTCCAGCCTTATTCCTTTTTTAATATTGTGCACACCTTTGAACAGAGAGAAACAGCATTTCAATTCTCTTGTATGTCCTGTACGTATAGTAGTATTGACACATAAAATCTTTGAATCTTGAATCTTTGAATGCATATCCCATGAAGCATCTGAATGCAGTTATCATGGAACACAGCAGCTCCTAGAACCCCTACTGTGCAATCACATTGTTCTGTTGGTAGATTACTAAAACACAGAACAAACGGTACGGTACATTCCATACGCATTCCATCCAGAACTTTCCATACGGATTCTGTATGGAACACTTCGTACACGTTCTGTACACATTCTGTATAGGACATTCCATATGCGTTCCATCTGGAGGGGTCCTACTTGTTATGGTCTCAAGTGTTTTATGAACATGTACTTGTAACGTTAGATACGTAACATTCCATATGCTACCATTCCGTCTAGGTTCTGTCCATGTTCTTGGGTCCTGCTAGCTAGCAGTCCAGCCTCCTGACATTCCTAAGTACCTTATGTACGGACACATTAGATACGGAACATTCCTTACAGAACACTAGCGGTCCTGCTAGCTAGCAGTCTCAAGTGTTCTACTTACACGTAATGTTCCGTACGGGATGCTAACAGTCCTGCTAGCTTGTGGTCCAGCCTGCTAATATTCCCAAGTGCCTTACGTACATGTTCTGTAGCTATGTAGAGTGCAGCAGGCTGCACAGTTTCAGTGTAGCCCGAGCACTGTGGGGTGACAACTGTTCTCCGGTCCTGTGAGGGAGCAGTTCCCACGATGAGTCCCAAGGGAGGAGGTGGATCGATTTCTCAGATTGACCGACTGACGAAAGCTTCAAAACATATTGAACCAATGAAGCGAAGCAGCGATGACATTTGAAGCTTTGGATGCCATTGGTCATGTGACATTAGTGTTTTGATACAAGCGCCGACACACCGAAGAGTGAGACAAACTCCAAAGCCCATTCACAAGACTCATTCGCCCACCACTACTTAAGATATGTTCCTTAATTTCTAATTGCATTTATTCATTTATTAATAATTGCAATTGTGCTTATTTACAACAGTCATGTATGGGACATGAGTGGTATATGTACGGAACATGCCAAGTGCAGACTGCGGCTAAAGACAAAGGCACCTTGACATAGAACTGACAGCAGGCAGGACCAGCAGACATACAATATGGAACATGTTCAGGACGGAACATGTATGGAATGCTCCATGTGGAACACGTACGGAACATTTTGTACCATGCCGTTCCTTCCGTGTTTTAATAGGCATCGCTCTGTTGGAATGAACTGTTTAATTTGTAAAAACCAACTGCACCAGGTTAAGGAACTAGATGGTTATCCCTAATAAATTGCACCAATGCTTTTAATGTCTTCTTTAATAGACGGCATAAGAGAATACTTTAAGTCACCCTTCAGAAAAGTGAGTATGAGCCCAAATCACAGCAGTGCTTGAGTAAATATGCTTGGTAACCTATCTTTTCTCACTGGGAAAAGAAACTGTGTCTGAAGCAGATAAGCAACACACAGTGATCCTCCTTCTGGGCCGTTACGGCGGCTGATGATCTTCTGACAGGTGATGTGATGAGGTGGGACAGCCCCGCTACGCTGCTAATAATACCACACTGCAAATGAAGGCTGAGGACGTGCACCATCTGATAACAAGGGAGCTGCTCTCATTGCAAAAAAGGTGCCTGGAATTTCAGTCTTTATTTCTTCTATTTTCGGCCCCACAATCTCAACCACAGTGCACCTCATAATAAATAATCCTCCTGTTTTTGAACATACGTCGAGCGTTTGTGACCTACATGTTAAATGGATGTATTGCTGCACACATTTTGCCTTTGAAACTGCATAGTGAAGATGTTTAAAACTCAATTATTCACTTCTGTGGTAAACTAGAATTGCTTTTGAAAAATTCATCATGCTGAACCTGTGCAGTGGCTGTCTTCCAGCTTTCTGAAATTGAAAATCATTTACTGTGCAATGTGCTTAAAAACGGTAAGATGCAGTAACACTTGCAAAGTCAAAAACAAAATCTTAAGAGGCACGATGATGCCACCCACATTTCACTACATTGCAGAAAAGATTTTATCAGTCACCTTCAACACAGCAGCCTTACTGCAAACAGCAATGACAGGAACGGGACATATCCGTGGTCATTCTTTGTTTTTCTTCTCCTCACTCACATCCACAAAAGGGATTATGGCCTCGTGCACAATAAGCAAATTCTTCAAGTTGTCCTTAAGATCCTTCTGCTGAGATTTCAGCCCTTAAATCTGTCAACGGTCTAAAAACCCACAATGACTGAAATTCCTCATGTCTACTTTGTTATTGCCATATGTACATGTTTCAGGTCCCACAGCAATAGCAACAATAGCTGCTCTGGGTTTTTTTTTTTTCCTTCTCGCTGCCTTTTCCAAATCCATAAAGAGCCTTCATGGTCACACTCTACTTTACCGAGACAGAAATTGCTTCCACATCCAACTCAATAATGTGCATGAACAATAGCAACACATTAGGTGACTGGCAATAAATACCAGAAAAGAGGCACTTTTCTCCAAGAAAATGTACCAGTGAAATTCGAGCCATAAGGGGAGAGGGGTAATCTTATCAGGACTGTCGACCACTGCACATAAAGCTGTGAGGAATGGTCTAAAGTGCTTTAGCAGCAAGAAGGATCATTATCTAAATTAATAAGTCCACTTTTTAAAAATTAAACCAGCATGTCACCTTGTTCTTTCTTGAAAGCGTTATAGAAGAGAGAGAGGTAGTGACTAACTGCAATTAGGGCTTTTCTTGTTTGACTGTAAAACGAGGAGGAAAATGGTGGGCTCAAACTATAGGCTTCTTCTGAGTGCATTTGAATGTCGTTTGGATAATGGAGTAGTACTCAAGGGTTTGAACTGCTTTGAAATGCAAGGCAGGAGAAGACTCCGACAGGATGTGTACCCAAGTATCCACCCTGTGAATTTGCTTTACAATGCAATTAATGATTTGTAAAGGGGAAAAGCTCGTCACTGTAAATGTAGCACGGCAGGCCTGATTTTCCTATATGATGATCTTTGTGGAAGAGCTGAAGAGAGTTTGACTTTCAGCTAAATGCGTTGGCTCACCTCTGCCAAGCACTGAAACAAAGATGAACTGATTTTTATTTTCACGTTTTCAATATTCCATCATAAGTTTTCAAGGCAAGCTGTGGATGTCTTTATTCCCATTGGTTTGTGCTAACAATTTCATTTAAATTTACCTTATCCTGTGTAGAAAGCTGACAACCATGCACTGCAATCCAAAATGCCCCATATGGGAATTTGGTTTGATCTTTACAGAAAAAACCTGGGATAGAAACAGACAGCCAGAACAAGAGCACGCAGCAAATCATTAGCAAGTTTAAGAAAGTATCTCAAGCAATGAATGAAAGATGTTTAAAAAATGTAAAAAAAAAAAAAAAAAGTGCCAGCAATAACTGGAACAACAATCAGAGGCTGAACCCGAGGAGTGCAGCGCAGCTACGATGAGTAAAAGTTAATTTGGCTTCAGGGTGATGTTATTATCCAAGGAGGAAACCCATTACCTCAACGTGCAAAAAGACAAAAAACACTAAAATTAAAATAAAAACAGGATGTAATGACTTGCAAATCTCACAAACGGCCATTATTCACAATATAACACAGAAAACATGAAATGTTATAGGTGACATGCTGTATTTTACCATTTCATGATAAATGATATCTTGATTTTGATGGTAGCAACACCGCTAAAAAGAGCTGGGACAGGACCATGTCTACCACTGTGTGGCATCCTCTCTCATTCTTATCTGATATAGGATTTTAGCTGCTCAATAGTGCTGGGTTGTCTTTGTCATAGTTTATGTTTTCAGTTGGTGAGAAGTCTGGACTGCAGACATGCCAGTCCAGCATCTGGAATCTTCTACTGTGAACCCTGTTGTGATAAATGCGGTATGTGCTTTAGCATTGCCTTGCTGAAAAATGCAAGGCCTCGTCTGGAAAAGACACAACCTGAATGAGAGCATACTTGCTTTTCTTGCTCCCTTGGGGCGGCAGTGGCTCCGGAGGTAGAGCAGGTCATCCAGTAACTGCATGGTTGGAAGTTCGAATCCTGCTCTCCCCGGATATCCTGCCGTTGTGTCCCTGGGCAGGACACTTCACCCCCAATTGCTCCTGGTGGGTCTGGAAGTGACAACTATTCACTCTCACAGTCATACATAAGGACAATTTAGAATCCCCAGTTTTTTGGTGCCAATTAACCTAACTTGCATGTTTTTTTTGGCATGTGGGAGGAAACCGGAGAAATCCCAGAGTAAACCCACACAGACATGGGGAGAACATACAAACTCCACACAGATCACTGTTGGTTGGGTGCCCAAGGACGCTGGGATAGGCTCCAGCCCCCCCGCGACCCAAAAAGGATTAAGCGGAAGAAGATGGATGGGTCTGGAAGTGCCATGTTAGGTAGCATGCCGCCATCAGTGTGTGAATGTGTGTGGGAATAGGTGGATAGCAGGATCTGTAAAGTGCTTTGGTCATCAAGAGATGAGAATAAAAGCGCTATATAAGTGAATGCCATTTACCTTAACTCCTTTTTGAGGAGTCATTGGAACACCGTCCTGAAAATCTGAACAACAGTCTGCTCCATCCGTCACAGTTGTGGGCCAGTGCCTGGGTCTCTACTAAAGTTTTTCCTGTCCACTTCCCAACATTGTCAGTCCATCCTGTCCTCTCTTTCTCTTGTCCTCCAAAGTGCCCTGTAGGGCTGTTTTTGTAAGACCAGTGGATCGTGTTATGTGGCCGTACCATCTCAACTTTTCTTTTTCACTGTTCTGTCCTGTATATACCCTTCAGCACTGATGGTGCCTTTCCTTTGCTAGCTCCATAGGCACTAATGCACCCCCATACCATCAGAGATGCAGGGTTTTGAATTGGATGCTGATAAAGAGCTGGATGGTCCCTCTTCGCTAGTCCAGAGGACTCAGCATCTTCGAGTTCCCAAAAGAATTTCATATTTTAATTTGCCTGAATACAGAACTGTTTTCTACTTTGCCTCAGTCCATTTTAAATGAACTTTGGACCAGAGAAGATGGTGGCCTTTCTGGATCATGTTTACATACGACTTCTTCCTTTGCATGTTAGAGTTTTAACCTGCTTTTGTGGATTGTATGGTGAACTAGATTTAGGCACAGTGATTTCTGGAACTTTTCCTGAGCTCATTCAAGAACTTCCTTGAGCAAATCATGCCTGTTTTTAATGCAGTGCCAACTGAGGGCTTGAAGGTCACAGTCATCCAATATTGATTTTCGGTCATGTGCCTTGACAGAGATGGCTCCACATTTTTGGAATATTTTTAAGATATTATGCACTGTAAATAATGACATATTTAAGCAATATTACATGACAGGGAGTTTGGTATCATGAATATACAAACTCTAGCAGGGCGTGATTCAGCTTGTGAGGGCACAAGCTGAATCACGCCCTGCTGGAGTTGGTGTAGTCATGATACCGTAACGAACTCGAGTGTAATATTGCTTTAATACAACAGTTCTGGCAAGCAAAATTTATTAAATGACAGTAATACTGGAAAAAAATGACATGTTTGGACAAACCCAGATGCAGACACAGACTCAGAACAAACACAATTATCTTTATTTGATGCGTGAGTGAGTGTGTGTGGGAGTGTGAATGAGGATGAGTGTAGGGGTGCGAGCAGAGCGAGGACACATCTGACAGAGCGCTCTGTAAATGGATGCATAAACACGTGGTTTAACAGTCTTACGGTGCAGGTGAGAAGTTGAGGTGCCGAAGAATGTCCAAGCTGCCCCGTGTGCCTGTGCCTTGGTCCGTTGCGTGTTCGTGTTGGTGAAGATGATTCAGGTGCTGTAGAGGAGAATAGTTCATTCGTGGAATGCAGTGTTTTGTCAGAGCGTAGGTGAAGGTCCCGGTCCACCGCCAGGAGGAGGAAGTCCGCCCAGGGGAATCCACCTGTGCACAGGGAGGATAGAGGGAAGGTGCGGAGAGGATTAATTTCTTGAAGAATGCTTATGTTGCGTTGGGGATACGAGACTCCCAGACTATCCAATGTTGCAGGAGCGATGAGGGAGGCGAGACTCCCTTACTAAAGGAGAAGAAGACTCTAGCACAGAGTTCGTTCATCCAAGAGGAGCGTCGATGTCTCCATGCAGAATGAGAGGCAGCACTCCTTAAGAAGGCTGCTTAATTGGGGAAGCAGGTGTGCGCGCAGCTGTGGAGACAATTATGGCAGCATGCACACAGAGCGGATCACCACAGTACCCCCCCCCCCCACGGGACGCCGCTCGGTGGCCGATCCAACCTACCCGGGTGCGTCAGGTTGAACTCCCTAACGAGCTGCGGATCCATCACGAGGGAAGGACGCACCCAGGATCTCCACTCTGGACCATATCCCTCCCAGTCCACCAGATATTGTAGACCACGACCCCTGCGTCGGACGTCCGGAATGCGGTTGACCTTGTACGTGGGGCCACCATCAACCATCACTGGCAGGGGCGGAGTTCTGGGAGGGGGGCACAGAGGGCTGGAAACAAATGGCTTCACCTGAGAGACATGGAAGGTGGGACAAATACGGAGAGAGGGAGGAAGAGCCAAGCGCACAGTGACTGGGTTGACAATGTGAATAATAGTATATGGACCAATAAAGTGCTGTGAAAGTTTCCTGGATTCCGTCTTCAGGTTGATGTTCTTGGTCGACAACCATACCTGCTGTCCGACCCGGTAAGGCGGAGCCGGGGTCCTGCAGCATTTGGTGATGTCAGAGTTGCAGCTCACCGTGTGTTGCAGAGACGCCCTGATAGCCCTCCACAGCCGGCGACAGCACTTCACATGGGACTGGACTGACGGAACGGCAATGTCCTCCTCCTCCTCCGGAAACAAGAGGGGGTTGAAACCTAGGGATCCTTCAAAAGGAGAAAGACCAGTAGCAGTGGAAACAGCGGAATTGTGCACATACTCAACCCAAGGTAAGTAGGACGTCCAGGACGCTGGATTGGAGGCCGTGACGCACCTCAGAGCCGCCTCCAACTCCTGGTTGGTGCGTTCACACTGGCTGTTGCTTTGTGGATGGTAACCAGAAGACAGGCACACCGTGGCCCCAATAGCCTTGCAGACGGCCCACCAAACTTGAGAGATGAACTGGGGCCCACATGCAGAGCGAGGAGGTCCGCTGCCTCCTTGGCCGCAGGGAGCTTCTGCAGGGGAATAAAGTGAGCAGCTTTAGAAAATCTATCCACAATAGTGAGAATGACAGTGTGACCTGCAGAGGGGGGAAGACCGGTCACAAAGTCCAGGGCCACATGGAACCAGGGTCTGCTAGGGATGGGGAGAGGATGAATAGGCCCAAAGGGGGGGGGGGGAGGAGGACGACTTGCAGGTTGCACACTGAGGACAGGCTCGGATGAACTCACCGACGTCCCTCCGCAATGAGGGCCACCAGAAGGTCCTCTGTAACTGGGCCACAGTATGCGCTACTCCAGGGTGACACATCATGTTGGAGGAGTGCAACCAATCGATGACTTCACCCTGGACTGAAGAGGGCATACATCTGTCCCGCCGGCAGCCCCGCCTGGGTCAGCCTCGGTCTCCTGCGCTCTCCTAACCCTCTCCTTGATGTCTCAAGAGAGGGCGCCAACAATGCACGAAGGTGGAACAATAGGATGCGGCGGCATCTCAGCTGCTTCAGGAGAAAATTGCCTGGAGAGCGTGTCAGGCTTGGTGTTCTTCGACCCCAGGCGGTAGGTGATGGTAAAGTTAAATCTGCCAAAAAACAGGTACCAATGGGCTTGTCTAGAATTAAGTCGTTTGGCCGTCCTAAGATATTCCAGGTTTTTGTTATCGGTCCAAACGATGAAGGACTGGGAGGCGCCCTCCAGCCAGTGGCGCCACTCTTCCAAGGCTAGTTTAACCACCAGCAGCTCCCTGTCCCCTACATCATAATTCCTCTCTGCAGGTGACAGACGGTGGGAAAAGAAGGCGTAGGGGCAGATCTTGTCTTCGGCAGAGAAGTGCGAGGACAACACTGCTCCTACCCCGAAGTCCAAGGCATCCATTTCCACCAGGCATTGCAGGGAGGTCCAGCTGAGCCAAAACAGGGGGAGAGGAAAACACAGATTTCACTTTAACAAATGCTGCCTCCGCCTCTTCAGTCCAACGAAATGGCAACATGGTAGAGGTGAGGGGGATGAGAGGTAGAGCAATAATGCTGTAGTTTTTGACAAAATGGCGATAGAAATTGACAAAGTCCAAAAACTGCTGTAACTGTTTACAGGAGGATGGAACTGGCCACTCCACCACTGCCTTTACCTTCTCTGGGTCTGCTATGATCTTTTTATGGGAAATGACAAACCCCAGAAATGTGGTGGAAACAGTGTGGAACTCGCACTTTTCTGCCTTGACGTATATCTGGTTCTCCAACAGGCGCTGCAGGATCCGTCTGACATGCACCCAATGTTCCTCCAGAGACCAGGAAAAGATAAGAATGTCATCCGGATACACAAAAACAAATGAGTCCAGAAAGTCCCTCAATACATCATTAATGAGTCACTGGAATACCGCAGGTGCGTTGGTTAAACGAAAAGGCATTACCAAGTACTCGAAGTGACCACTAGGGGTGCAGAACCCCGTCTTCCACTCATCTCCCTGTTTGATACAAACCAGGTGATAGGCGTTGCAGAGATCCAGCTTGGTAAACACCGTGGCACCCTGGAGAGAATCAAAAGTAGTGTTAATAAGGGGGAGAGTGTATTTGTCCTTGACCGTGATATTATTCAATTCCCTGAAGTCAATGTAAAGTCTGAGTGAGCCATCCTTTTTATTCACAAAGAAGAACCCCACCCCCACCATCGAGAAAGAGGGCCTGATAATGCCAGAGTTCAAGGACTCCTTAATGTATTTGTCCATCGCCTCTCGCTCAGGGGCAGAGAGGCTAAAGAGCTGGCTGGATGGGTGGTGGGGGGGAGTGATAGCGTTTTAGCCTTGCTGAACACGGAACCCAGATCATGGTATTCGGGGGGGGGCACCAAAGAGAGATCAGGTGGAGGTGAATCCGGGGAGCAAAAGGACACAGATGGAGAGCAGGCAGCGGACTGCAGACAGGCACTCAAACAAAATGAACTCCAAGAGACAATGCTTCCTGTCCACCAGTCAATTACGGGGTTGTGCAGCCTGAGCCAGGGATAACCCTGAATGACGGGGGAGGCAGATACAGAAAGCACAACAAAACTAATTTGTTCCTGGTGGTTAACTGACACCAGGACCGAGACAGGGGCAGTCTGTTTAACAATGATGGCAAGAGGCACTTTAGACAGGGCAATCAACTTCAAACGAGTCTTCAGCCGGTAGCACGGAAGCCCCAGCCAGGTTGCCAAACTCTGAAATAAAGCTCTGCTCTGCCCCAGAATCAATGAGAGTGTGGGTGGATATTTCGTTGTGCTTGTGTTGAAAGCGGATAGGAAGCAAAAACCTAGTAAGCCATTTGGCTTTAGGTATGTCCGTGAGTCCCCCTACTGTGACGCATGGACCCCCCTCCCCCCCCCAAACTGCCCCCTGGGGCAGTTAACCCTTTAACTGCCCCAGGCGCCACATGGCACCTGGGGCAGTTAAAGGGTTCAGAAGGCGGCTTAATTGGGGAAGCAGGTGTGCGCGCAGCTGTGGAGACGATTAGGGCAGCAGGCACACAGAGCGAATCACCACAAAAATATTATGATTTCTTTGTTTAACCAGTTATTTTGCACAGCTGAGAAAAAAAAACTCCCCTCTGAATGTAGCCACTAGTCAGTAACTGCTGCTAAGCATCTCAATTAGCATGAAGACATCTTTTGTCATTTCACACACATGTAAACAAATTAAATATTGTCAAGTGCAAAAGTAATAAATGTTTATAAAACATGCCTGTTAAGTCAATACTTAAGAAAATCCCAGATCAAAGCCTATCTAATGGAGGGCATGCGCATGACGTCGCATGACGTCACAATCCCGGAAGTTATGATGTTTACTCAGCACTGAGTGGCAAAAAAAATGTGTGCCACCATTGGTTTGAATCATTTGAATGCAGCAAAAAACACCTAAAGTGAAGACGGGCTGGTTTAATCATCTTTTGAGGCGACATGTTTGAAATCTTTTGTATGCTCTAATTTTTTAAATTTTAGATATTTTTTAAATCATTTTTTACAGTATAAGGTCACCCAGAAAGACCGGTTTTGTTAGTTAGCGGCTAACCATGCATTAGCCTAGCTTAGCCTAGCTTCCCGGCACAGTCGGTGGCACCAACCTGAGGAGACTTTCCTACCTTTTAATGCCTTCAAAGCATATCTAAAATGGGGAAGAGCTGTTCTGCAATTGACTGTTCAAATAGATTCTTCAAGAAGTCTGAGCTATCCTTTTACAGACTGCCGAAAACTAAAGAAAGGAGAAGCAAATGGGTTGCTGCAATCGGCAGAAGCAACTGGAAGCCATGCACCGAAACATGGCTTTGTTCTTCTCATTTTGTCACAGGTTTGTTGGATTTGTTTACTGTAAAGAGGATGGTGGTTTATTAGCTTATTAAAGCCATTCACTGGCTGTGTTTTAGCTGCACAATTAATGAATAACTGTTACATGTGGGGAAAAACGTGAAATGATAGCAAACCTAGCATTAGCTAGCTAACGGTAGCAACATTTAAAAAAAAACATAATAGTAATAATGATATATACATACCTGTCCACAGACAACCAGAATATTCATAGGTGTCTTTGTTACTTTAATTTTGCCTGCAAATCCTGCCTTGAAGTATGACCAAGCGTCCAGGCTTTTAAATGCTTTCAGGCTCTGCTTTGTATATTTTCCTGGTGTCGAAATTAAGTACATATAAATATCAGGAAACCCAATTTCTGGCCACATGTGGACATTAGCGGACCACTGATTCTTTTGAAAGCTATGAGGGTTGCTGTCGAGTCCAACTGCCTTCAGTTTGAGCATAGAATCATTTGTATTCCTCTCCGTGTCGGCGTTTTTACTGCTACACATAGCCATCTTTGATTTGTTTTGCCACTCAGTCCGGAAGGAGGGGGGCATGGCTGTAAGCAAAGTGACGTCATTGCATGCCCTCCATACTGGATTGGCTGCACGGTGGCGCAGTGGTTTAGCACTGTGGCAGCACAGTTTTACCCTCGGCCGGGGGATCGCGGGGATCATGAGATCGTGGGTTCGATCCCAGCCCCCGACCAACAGTGAGCTGTGTGGAGTTTGCATGTTCTCCCCGTGTTGCGCGGGTTTACTCCGGGATTTCTCCGGTTTCCTCCCGCACACCAAAAACATGTAGGTTTAGGGCGCTCGCGCACGCAGCGACCAGCAGCCGGTGGCTTGTCACCAGACTGCAAACCAAATCTACCTACGGGTACAAATAAGTAACAAAAAAAAAAAAAAAAAAAAATACCGGTGTAGTTAGCATGCTAGCAACTTAGCACATGCTAGCGATTTAGCACATTTTGCTCATTTTTCTTCGCATTTTCAGATGAAACAAAGAGTCCATCACCACAAAGGTATTGTGGTTTGTTAATCAAGACAATAAACAAACTCTAGCACTGCCTATTTTTATTTAAACCGACGTGAAATCGTTTAATGATCTCAAAATAAGATAAGCCTTTATTAGTCCCACAACGGGGAAATTCCAGGATTCCAACAGCACAGGAATAGCAACACTCAGAGCAACAATCAGAAGGCAAGAAAAAAAGCAAGCAAGCAAGAGCAGCTAATATACATATGTACATATTACTATAAATATATATATACACACACAGACAGTGCAGAGCACTGTAGCTGGATGGAATAAATATATGAGTATATAAACACACAGTGCGGAGCATTGTAGCTAGATGGAATAAATATGTAGATATATAAACACCCACAGTACGGAGCATTGCAGCTAGATGGAATAATATATAGATATATAAACACACAGTGCAGAGCATTGTAGCTAGATGGAATAAATATGTAGATATATAAACACCCACAGTGCGGAGCATTGTAGCTAGATGGAATAAATATATAGATATATAACTATAAACACACACAGTGCAGAGCATTGTTGCTAGGTGGGATGAAACAGCACAACCGTCTACTTAGTTATCCTACATGGTATGATTATGTGCCCATACATATTCTCACCCTCCATAGCGACCGGTATTTTCCTAGTTGTATGCCGGAGGGGACCATTGTGTAAGACTATTGCATCTTTTGCATTCAAAAAAACTATTAGTTTGTTACGTCTTTTTGCTATCTCTGCGAGCAGCCCTGCTTAGGTTGTACAGTCTGACAGCCGTTGGTAGGAAGGACCTGCGAAACCTCTCGGTTGTGCACCTGGGATGATGTAGTCTGCTGCTAAATGGGCTCCTCAGTGCATTCAGTATGTCCTGCATAGGGTGGAACTCGGACTCCAGCAGAGATGACAGTTTAGCCACCATCCTTCTCTCTCCCATCTCCTCCACTGGGTCAAGGTGCTGCCCCAGGACAGAGCTAGCTTTCTTGATCAGTTTGTTCAGTCTCTTCCTATCAGCTGCAGTAATGCCACAAAATGACCAGCACCAAAGTAAACCTTTGCAAAAGTGTGTGACTTCCAGGTCACGGATGTATAATTTTTTCTTGTCAAAACAGCACTTCACTGTGGAAATTAAGGTATCCAAAACAGTACTGCAATTGTCACAGTTGATAGAAAAATACTGTTAGCAATTAACGTTACACCTCTGAAGCACAGTGATACATATCCAGTGAAATTGGAGTACAATTATCTCAGATTATAGTAACTCCTGGAATCCCTATTGTCCAATCAAATTGCTCAGTTGGAACTAACTGTTGTATTTTTAAATTTGTCACAATTTACATTAAGGAACATTAATCTAAATTGCTCCACAATTTGCAAATGCAGTTTTTTTGCCAAACCTCTACCATACCGCTAACACTAGTTAGCTTAATGCTGGCGCCAGTCTCTAAATAACTACCTACAGCGATCGGATATACCTCCGGTGGATTACCCCTTTGATCGCTTTTATCCGGCCACTGTGAGTAAACTGACCAGCGATTCCAGCGCTTCCTTGTGATTCACTGATGTGCCCTACCTGAAGCGATTGCTAAGCTAACGCTAGTTAGCTTAATGCTGGCGCCAGCCATTCCACCTAACACCAGCCTGAATCAAAGCCCAGCTGCGAGGCCCAGCGGGGATACTACCAGGCAGGCGGCTATTTGTTTGACGGGGCTCAGCAGAGATTTCACCCAGGCAGACGGCGGTAGGCGGCGGTGCGCAGCGGAGGACTTACCGTGACTGCAGCGGCGGTGTGCGACGAGACTACCCGAAGCGATTGCTAAGCTAACGCTAGTTAGCTTAATGCTGGCGCCAGTCATTCCACCTTACACCAGCCTGAATCGAAGCCCAGCTGCGAGGCCCAGCGGGGATACTACCAGGCAGGCGGCTATTTGTTTGACGGGGCTCAGCAGAGATTTCACCCAGGCAGACGGAGGTAGGCGGCGGTGCGCAGCGGAGGACTTACCGTGACTGCAGCGGCGGTGTGCGACGAGACTACCCGAAGCGATTGCTAAGCTAACGCTAGTTAGCTTAATGCTGGCGCCAGTCATTCCACCTTACACCAGCCTGAATCGAAGCCCAGCTGCGAGGCCCAGCGGAGATACTACCAGGCAAGCGGCTATTTGTTGACGGGGCTCAGCAGAGATTTCACCCAGGCAGACGACGGTAGGTGGCGGTGCCTAGCGGAGGATTTACCGTGACCTCAGCGGAGCTCGGTGGCAGCGGCGGTGTGTGACGAGACTCGGTTGGAGGAGCGGGACGGGAGACCAGTTACGGCGACTATGAGCAACGAGACCAGCAACGGAAGGGGCTAGTTGGCTAGCTGAGGCCCAGCTGGATTCGAGGACGATCGGATCAGATTCTGGCGATATAAGCAGAATTTATTTTACTATCCACAGATTTTCCTTTTCCTTCTTTCCAAGAAGGACTGAAGATGGCTGCCACCGGATTAAAAAGTGGGCTGATGGGCACCACTAATAAGCCTTCTCTACTTCTCTACTTCCTCTTCGTTTTGTCTTTGTGTGTCTGGACCTGCAACAAGAAGGATTTTCCGACAAACTCAACCAAAGGTGAAGTTAAAAAGTTTTATCTGTATGGATTTGGGCTTGGACATCTCACCCTACACTCTATGTGGTCTTTAAAAGCCCTGAGCAAAAACTTCCAAATTAAGGCAAACATGGCTGTTAAGCAAAAATCACAATATGGCAGAGGATATACAGTTAAAGTTCTGTTAGTTCTGCTACTTCTGGCAGGAGATATTCACCTTAACCCTGGACCTGCCACTATTAAACAGCAGACCACTGGGTTAGCACAAAACCGAGCTGTACAAAAGCAAAAACAACATTTATTTTTCCAAACTGTTAATCATGCACGAGTTCTTTGGGACACCAAGGCTAAACCAAAGGGGATCCTCGGCGGTCATTTAAACATACGGAGCATAATCCCCAAAAGAGATGAGATTTCGGTGTTGCTGTTGGACTCAAATCTGGACTACCTTTGTCTCTCAGAAAGCTGGCTACACAGGAACATAGACACTAATATGATCGATATTGTGGGCTACCAGTGTTTTAGAAAAGACAGGCAGGTAGGGAGGGGAGGAGGTGTTTTAATTTACATCAAAGAGAAATATAAATGTCAACTGGTTGATTTGAATACTTCACTTGAATGTTTAGCTGTTAATGTATGTCTCTCTCCGGTAATGAATTTCAACATTGCAGTAGTGTACAACCCACCGTCACACAACTCTTCCTTTTATAATGAATTAAGTGATCTGGTTAAACAACTTGAGAAGAACAGAGAAACAATAATTCATGGTGACTTTAATATCAACTGGTCTGATAAAAAAGACAAACAAAAACTGAAAAGCCTCATGACTAAATTTAATTACCAGCAAATCATCAAAGGACCCACCAGGATAACCAAACAATCCAGAACACTTATTGACATGGTATTTACTAATAAACCAGAACGAATAACCAGAACCTATAATCTTGTAACTGGTCTCTCAGATCATAACATGGTTCTTGCTGTCAGGAAACTTACTAAAAAGCGACTACAGTATTTTGGGGGAGTCGATATTGACAAATCAAATTTTATTATCCCCAAATCAAAAAATGAGGAGTTTGAACATTACTTAGAGAATCAAAATTGGGAGCAGCTCATGGCAACATGTGAAGTAGATGATTGTTGTAATTTTATAACTGCAACAATCACAAAGTCTATAGAAAAATTTTCAAAGCAAATTAAAAGTAGACAACAGAAGATTAGCCTACCATGGTTAAATAATGAAATAAGAAAACTTATGAAGAGGCGAGACTATGCACTGAAAACATCACTAACCTCCAAACTACAAAATGATCACCTTGTGTACAAAAGTTTAAGAAATAAAGTGGTACATGAGCTGCGAAAATCAAAAATATCTTATTACAATAAACTGATAGATCATGCAAAGGGTAACAACAGTTCCCTATGGAGGCATTTAAATAACTTAACTAATAAAAAAAACGATCAGAAGGGGGTAAAGGAACTTAGAATCAATGGCAAGACCGTCAGTGACAAGGCTACTTTGGCAAATGAATTTAATTCACACTTTGTGGGCTCTGTGGAAGACTTAACAAAAATTTTTGTGCTGCCAAATGTGCTCAACAACACAAATTCCATACTTCCAACAGATACTTTTCACATCAATGAGGTAAATGAGAAGTTAATTGCTGGTATTGTTAAAACACTGTCAAACTCAAAAACTAATGATATCTACAATATGAGCACCTCCTTTCTCAAAATGCACAGCAAAATATTAATCAAACCACTGACTCATCTCATTAATCTCTCCATTAGGTCTAGTACATTTCCATCTGGCTGGAAAAAAGCTGTCGTCATACCAGTTCATAAATCAGGCAGTAAAGACGATATATGCAATTACCGCCCAATCTCTATCTTACCAGTCCTATCTAAGGTTCTTGAAAAAGTTGTAGCTACACAGCTGATAGACTACTTACAAGACAGTCAACTTCTTCATCCACATCAATTTGGTTTTAGACCAGGATACTCAACAGAAACAGCAAATTGTTGCCTTATTGAAAACGTCAAACAGTCCTTGGACAGGGGTAATGTGGTAGGAGCTGTTTTTCTAGATCTCAAAAAGGCTTTCGATACTGTAAACCACAGTTTGCTTTTATCCAAAATGGTATCTTTTAACTTCTCCCCAAATACATTAGAATGGTTTGCATCTTATCTCCAGAATAGAGAACAGTGTGTAAAAGTTCACCAGGATAAATCCTCATTTTTAAACAACCGCATGGGTATCCCGCAAGGGTCCATTCTTGGTCCTTTACTTTTCAGCATTTTTATTAATGACTTGCCGTTACACTGCTCAGCTGCAACATGCCAACTTTATGCAGATGATGCAGTTATTTACACAGCTGCCAAGACTCCAGCACAGGCTGCAGATGTACTGTCTACAAGTATGGTTGATGTCCAAGAGTGGCTCCTCAAGAACCATCTATTGCTGAACCTTCAGAAAACAGTCTCAATGTGCTTTTCAATCAAAAAATGTAACCTGCAACATTTTAAAGTTAATATACATGATCATGACATCAGTTTAGCTACAGAATTCAAATACCTTGGCATTGTACTAGATCCTCAACTCAAATTTAATCTTCATATAAAGAAAATTTCAAAAACAGTAAAAAAAAATCTGAACTGCTTTAAATTAATTAGATATTACATACCTTACGAAGCAGCTGCACTGTATATGCATTCTATGGTTTTTTCTCATATATCATACTGTTTGACAGTCTGGGCTCAAGCAGCCCCTTCCACAATAAGACATATAGGTTCATTATATAATCAAACCCTAAAAATCTTGGACAAAAAGCCCATTAGGTGGCATCACTGTAATGTTTTAAAAAAATACAACCTATTGAGTTTTGAGAGCTTCATTGACCTCTGTCTTCTGAAATTAACGTTCAAATGTTTCCATAAATCAGCACCCGAGTCACTTGCTGGTTTCGTCCAAAGACAGGACAGCAGCAGAGCCACCAGGAGTTCTGTTAACAATAACTGTAAAATATTCCACCGCAGAACCACATTTGGACAAACAGCTTTCTCTATAAAGGGCAGTCACATCTGGAACACAATGCCAAATGAAATTAAAATAATAACGGACTTTAAAACATTCACTAAAAATGTTAAAAACTGGCTGAAAAATAAACAAGAATGTACTCATGTATGAATTAATTGTCTGCAAAGTGAGAGTGAATGAAGGGAAGGAATAAATGTGTTTGTTTATAGTGAGTGACGGAGGGAGGAAGGCCTGAAATAGGCAAATGTGAGTTATGTTATATGTGTTAAATGTGAGTCAGGCTGTTATATTTGTGTATTTATAATATTTATGTTAAAGGTGAGTCAGGCTGTTATATTTGTGTATTTATAATATTTATAATATTTATAATTGTGTATTTATAATTTTTCTGCATTGATGTATGTGGTTATTGTGTATATTTTTATCTTGATTCTCTTTTCTAAAGCCCATCCAGGGACAAGAGTTGCAAATTAGCTAATAGCTATACACTCTATGTGCAACACATCAGATTGATTGTCTTTGATTAATTGTCTATGTTTATTGCACTGTCCCTGTCAAATAAACTAATCTACTACTAATGTTTACTTCTGAGAAACTCGAAGGTGCTCTTTTTACTCCTGTTCCCCATTAATCTAATTAGCTGTAGCATGTTCCTCCAGCTGTTTCTCTGTAATACCACTTACTTTTCCAGGCTTTTGGTGCCCCATCCGCACTCTTGACATATGTTGCTGCCGTAAAAGTCAAGATAAAAAAAATAAATAAATCTCAATTTCAACATGTGATACATTTTTAATGGTCTGCTGTGAATAAAATAGTGGTTTATGAGAATTATGTTTTTATTTAGATTTTACAAAGTGACCCAACCAACATGTTTCCACTTTACAAAGAATCAGCACTGATTACTCACAGGTAACCTCACATGCACAGCAATTACAATTACGCCAAGTAATGCTCTATGCCACATTGATGACCCTCTGCTGTTTGCCGTTTTACCCTTGTGTTGTTAAATGCACAAACTAAAGCAAAGGTCAGAGAACTCTGCAGCACTCAACAATAAAAGCTGAAGAATACAATGACACCGCTTCAACTATTTTCAGCTGCTGCAAAAAACATTGGTGCATTTTTTAAAATAATTAACAAAACCGATAAAGAAAAGTTTCTGTCATAGCAGGTTTAAGAATCCAGAGTGGTGGCCTAGAGGTAGCTCAACCACCCCAAAACCGGGAGGTCAGGGTTCAAGTCCCAGCTGGGTCATACCAAAGACCATACAAAAATGGAACTTCCTGCCATCCAGCTTGGTGCTCAGCAAAAATGGAGTGGAGGAGGAAAATGTGGGTGGCAGTGGCTGAGGAGATAGAGCGAGTCATCCAATAACTTGAGGGCTGGTGGTTTGAATCCCGCTCTCCTCAGACATCCTGCTGTTGTGTCCCTGGGTAAGACACTTTACCCACCTTGCTTCCAGTGTCCATGACACTGGGTATGAATGTGTATACAGTATCTCACAAAAGTGAGTACACCCCTCACATTTTTGTAAATATTTTATTATATCTTTTCATGGGACAACACTGAAGATATGACACTTTGATACAATGTAAAGTAGTCAGTGTACAGCTTGTATAACAGTGTAAATTTGCTGTCCCCTCAAAATAACTCAACACATAGCCATTAATGTCTAAACTGCTGGCAACAAAACTGAGTACACCCCTAAGTGAAAATGTCCAAATTGTGCCCAAAGTATCAATATTTTGTGTGGCCATCATTATTTTCCAACACTGCCTTAACTCTCTTGGGCATGGAGTTCACTAGAGCTTCACAGGTTCCCACTGGAATCCTCTTCCACTCCTCCAGATCCAAGATGGCGCCCACAGTGGTCGCCATGGTGCTTTGCTGCGCTTTTTTTTGTTTGTTTTTGTTCGTCAATTGTGTGTCTGCCTGCTCTTACACCCGTGGAGAGCTACTAAATATCAGGACTTTCACTCCCACGGACCTACTCCCAGTTTTTTTGGCTCCTGCCGCCGATCTGGTTCACTTTTTAGCCCAAAAAGTGAGACGGCGAAAGAGAGGAAGACAAGCGGGCGCCCTCGTGCAACTTCGCAGGAGAGGCACGCGCACGGCTTTGCCTGGGATCTTTCTGTCCAACGTCAACTCTCTTTATAACAAGGTAGATGAACTGAGACTGCTGATGCGATTTAAGGACCTCTCCACCTCGTGTGCCCTCTGCTTCACTGAGACCTGGCTCAAGGAAAAGACACCGGACAGCTAGCTCCTCCTCGAGGGATTTCAGCTGTTTCATACAGACCGCGACACGGGGCTCTCCGGCAAGACCACAGGCGGAGGAGTCTGCTTCTACATCAACAGCAGCTGGTGCTCCGATGTAACTGTGATCTCCCAACACTGTTCTCCCGCTCTGGAATATTTATTCATCAACTGCAAGCCATTTTATTCCCCGTGTGAGTTTGCTTCATTCATCCTGGCCGCTGTTTACGTTCCGCCTGACGCGGACGTGCGCGAGGCTCAGCGCGCGCTCGCGGATCACATTCAGCAAGCGGAGCGGACTTTCCCAGACTCTCTGGTTATTGTGGTTGGCGACTTTAACCAGAGCAACCTGAGCCACAAACTCCCCCAGTACAAACAGTTTATTAAATGCCCCACCAGAGGAGAGAACACGCTGGATCACTGTTACACTACAGTGAAGGACGCGTATCGCGCTGTTCCCCGCGCTGCGCTCGGACTATCTGATCACGTGATGGTCCACCTGATTCCCACATACAGACAGAGACTGAAGCCCACAAAACCTGTTGTGAGCACTACGAGGAAATGGACCAGTGAAGCTGTGGAGGAGCTGAGCATGTGCTTGGAAATAACTGACTGGGGCATGTTTAAAGGAGCCACGCATGATCTGGATGAGTACACGGACACTGTGAACCCATATATCCACTTTTGTGAGGAGAGCATTCTTCCATTGCGCACCAGGGTGAGTTACTCCAATGACAAGCCCTGGTTCACAGCTAAGGTCAGACAGATCAGGAAGGAGAAGGAAGCAGCGTTGAAAAGTGGAGACAGGGACTGCTACAGAGAGGTCAAATACTGGTTTAGCAGAGAGCTGAGGAGAGCTAAATCTGTGTATTCTGAGAGACTCCAGCAACCGTTCACTGCTAACGACTCTGCTTCTGTGTGGAGAGGACTGAGGCAAATCACCAACTATCGGCCTCAGGCTTCTAAGGGACAGGATGACAAAGCCCTTTGTCAAAGACTGTCCCAACACTATGCCCGTTTTGACACCTCATCAGCTGTGTCCAACTCCCCCCCTCCCCCCAGCGCCACTGCCTCCATGGTCCCTACTTCATCAAAGGTGGCCCCCCCCTCTGCCCTTGCCATCAGTGAGCAGGACGTGCACAGACAGTTCTCCATTCTGAACCCGCACAAGGCCCCCGGTCCGGATGGCGTGTCTCCCTCCACCCTGAGACACTGTGCGGAGGAGCTGACTCCTGTCTTCACAGACATTTTTAACACCTCCCTGAAGTCATGCAACGTGCCGGCCTGCCTCAAAACCTCTGCCATCGTCCCTGTCCCCAAGAAGCCACGGATCACTGGACTTAACGACTACAGACCTGTAGTGTTCACCTCTGTAGTCATGAAGTCCTTTGAGCGCCTGGTCCTGCCCCACCTCAAGACCATCACCACTCCCCTCCTGGACCCGCTGCAGTTTGCCTACAGAGCCAACAGGTCTGTGGACGACGCAGTCAACCTGGCCCTCCACTCCATCCCGCAGCACCTGGACTCCCCAGGAACCTACGTCAGGATCCTGTTTGTGGACTTCAGCTCTGCATTCAATACCATCCGCCCCGCTCTGCTCCAGGACAAGCTGTCCCTGCTCAACGTGCCTGACTCCCTCTGCAGGTGGATCACCGACTTCCTGACGGACCGGAGGCAGCATGTGTGGCTGGGGAAAGACTGTCTCAGACTCTGTTAGCATCAGCACCGGATCACCCCAGGGCTGTGTACTTTCCCCCCTGCTCTTCTCCCTGTACACCAACTCCTGCACCTCCAGCCACCAGTCTGTCAAGCTGTTTAAGTTTGCGGACGACACCACCCTCATCGGGCTCATCTCCAACGGCGACGAGTCCGTCTACAGGAGAGAGGTGGCCCAGCTGGCGTCCTGGTGCAGCCACAACAACCTGCAGCTGAATGCTCTGAAGACAGTGGAGATGATCGTGGACTTCAGAAAAGTCACAGCCCCTCTGCCCCCCCCTTACCCTCACAGACTCTCCCATCACCACTGCGGATTCCTTCCGCTTCCTGGGCACCACCATCACTCGGGACCTCAAGTGGAAGCCGACCATCAGCTTCCTCATCAAAAAGGCCCAGCAGAGGATGTTCTTCCAGTAATCCTTAGTCTGCTTGTCTTCAGCAAACTGTTTGTGGGCTTTCTTGTGCATCATTTTTAAAAGGGGCTTCCTTCTGGGACGACAGCCATGCAGACCAATTTGATGCAGTGTGCAGCGTATGGTCTGAGCACTGACAGGCTGACCCTCCCACACCTTCAACCTCTGCAGCAATGCTGGCAGCACTCATACTGTTGGAAATCCACTCAGTATGTTTCCACTCAAACAGAAGGACAAGGGGAATGGTCATGGGGGGTTTGTGTGTTGATGCGAACAGTAACAAAGAGAATGGGAATTGCAAAGTCTTTTATGTTAATGCAGCACTACAGGTCACAGGGCAAGTTGTATGCTATAAAAGGAGAGGTGCCTGCAACCTGTGAGTCTTTTGATGCTTGTGATTCTGGTGAATGTGAGAGAGAGAAATTAATAAAGCCTGCTCTGCTCTAGACCGCTCTGCCTGATTATTCCTCTCTCCACACTGGTGACCCTTGATGCACAATGGAACTCGAGGTGAACACCCCGGAGACGACCCGGACGGGAGGTGCTAGCAACGCGTGCGCCATTTTGGTTAAACTCCCAGACTTTTGGCTACACGATTCGAAGTCTTGGTTCCTCCACACCGAAGCTTAGTTCGAGCTCCGGGGAATAACAGCGGATGACACCAGATACTACTACATGGTTGCAGCACTGGACGCACGCACAACTCAGCAGGTGGCGAGCCTGCTACAACGGCCCCAGCCCATGACAAATACAAGGCTCTCAAAACTGCGCTGACCCGGCGCTATACGCTCTCAGACTGCGAGAGAGCGGAAAGGCTCCTGACGCGCTCCGAGTTGGGAGATGGGTCGGCAGTCGAGTTAATGGAGAAGATGTTGGCGTTGATGGGCACAAATGACGTACATTTCCTCTTTGCCCACTTTTTCCTCCGGAACCTCCCGACGGCGGCCAGGGCAATCCTTGCCAATTAGCCGCTGCTGGCCGTGTGCAACTACCGGGCGCTATCGCAAGAGGCACATCGGATTGTCCTCACCACCAGAGCCCTCGCAGTGAACGCAGCGTCGTTGGAACCCAGCAAGATGGCCAGCGGAGGCGAGGAGCCGACGACGGTAGCTGCAGCAGCGGCCAAGAAGCACCGGAGAGACACACACTGCTTCTACCACCGCCGTTTTGGAAAGGACGCACGCCAATGCGTGCCACTGTGCCAATTCAAGCGCTTGGGAAACGCCAGGGACGGCAGTCGGTAGCAGCTGTGACCGGCGGTGAAGCAAGCAAGCTGCTCTATGTGACAGACTCACACTCGGGGAGACGGTTCCTTGTGGACTCCGGCTCCCAAAAGAGTCTCATCCTGCCTTCCTAAGCAGACCGGCTGGTGGGAACTAGCGGCCCCAAGCTGACGGCCGCAAACGGCTCAGACATTAAGACTTTTGGTGAGAGGACACTGGCTGTATCCTTACACAGCCATACATACCAATGGACATTCGTCATAGCGGCATGCAGCTTCCCCATTTTGGGCGCTGATTTTTTGTGTGCACACGGTCTACTAGTCGATGTGGCTAACAGACGCCTGATTAATGCAATGTCTTTTGATTCTCTCCCCTGTACAGCTAGAGGAGCCAGGTCCACAACGCTAGCCAACATCACAGCTCCAGGGGGTAAGTTCCACACACTACTCACCCAGTTCCCAGCACTCACGGTCCCGACATTTTCGGCGACCGTCACTAAACACAGGGTGGAGCACTTCATTAACACCACGGGGCCGCCTGTTTTTGCACGACCTCGGCGTCTGGACCCAGCTAAACTGGCCATAACACACGAGGAGTTTTCCAACTTGGAAAAGCTGGGCATTATCAGATGCTCAAACAGCCCATGGGCATCCCAGCTACATATAAGATAAGATAAGCCTTTATTAGTCCCACAACGGGGAAATTCCAGGATTGCAACAGCACAGGGATAGCAACACTCAGAGCAACAATCAGAAGGCAAGAAAAAAAAAACAAGCAAGCAAGAGCAGCTAATATACATATGTACATATTACTATAAAATATATATACACACACACACACAGACACACAGTGCAGAGCATTGTAGCTGGATGGAATAAATATATGAATATATGAACACACAGTGCAGAGCATTGTAGCTAGATGGAATAAATATGTAAATATATAAACACCCACAGTACGGAGCATTGCAGCTAGGTGGAATAAATATGCAAGTATATAAACACACACAGTGCGGAGCAATGTAGCTAGATGGAATAATATGTAGATATATAAAAACACAGTGCGGAGCATTGTAGCTAGATGGAATAAATATGTAAATATATAAACACACACAGTGCAGAGCATTGTTGCTAGGTGGGATGAAACAGCATAACCGTCTACTTAGTTATCCTACATGGTATGATTATGTGCCCATATGGTTTCTAAAGTCGAGGGATCATGGCGACCGTGCGGAGATTTCCGCAGATTAAACAATGCCACAGCGCACGACCGCTACCCGATTCCCCATATTCAGGATTTTTCCGTTCACCTCACTGGTGCACGCATTTTTTCTAAGATAGACCTGATCCGCGGTTACCACCAGGTCCCAGTGCGCGCTGTGGACATACCTAAGACGGCAGTAATAACCCCATTTGGTCTTTCTGAGTTTTTACGCATGCCTTTAGGGTTAAAAGGCGCGGCACAGACATTCCAACGCATGATGGATGCAGTGTTGCGCGATCTGCTGTTTGTGTTTGTCTACCTGGACAACATCATGGTAGCCAGCGCGTCCGAGGACAAACACGTAGCCCACCTCAGGACAGTTTTCCAGAGGTTAGAGGAGCACGGATTAATAATCAACCCGGCGAATTCGGGGTGACGGGAATCGATTTTTTGGGCCACCGCATCTCACTAGAGGACGCGATGCCCTTACCGGACAAAGTGTGCGCAGTGGCAGATTTTCCCCTGCCTAGTCGGTCAGGGCGCTGCAGGAGTTTTTGGGGATGGTTAACTTTTACAACTGTTTCCTCCCTCGTGCAGCCGAGCTCATGCAGCAGTTGCACGCCGCGCTTACAAAACAGAAACCAGCGGACAGAGTCGACTGGACTCCTGAGCGAAGGCAGGTGTTTTCCGAGGTTAAAACAGCTCTGGCAAACGCCGCACTGCTGGCGCACCCAGACCCGGCGGCTCGGATAGCCCTCACTACCGACGCATCGGACGTGGCCATAGGGGCCGTCGTGGAACAGTGCGTCACCGGTTCTTGGCAGCCGCTTGCTTTTTTTAGCAGGTCTTTGCGCGACAGTGAGCGTAAATACAGCGCATTCGACAGGGAGTTACTGGCTCTTCACCTGGCCATACGCTACTTCCAGTTCTGGCTGGAAGGGCGCACCTTCACTGCGTTCGTGGACCACAAGCCGCTAATGTACGTGATGGCCAAGGTTTCGGAACCATGGTCGGGCCGGCAGCAGAGACAGCTGGCTACGATCTCAGCGTTTACGACCGACATTCAGCATGTGGCCAGTAAACTCAACGTGGTGGCAGACTACCTCTTGCGCGCATTAGTGGCCCCAGTCTACGTAGGGATAGATTACACGGCAATGGCCGCTGAGCAGATCGGCGATGTGGACGTTTGTGCGCTCCAGTCTGGACCAACAGGGTTAAGGCTGGAGAGCAGAGTACTGCAAGAGGGTGCTCCCCCAGTGTGTGACGTCTCCACGGGCCGCCCGCGCCTGGTGGTCCCACACACTTGGCGCCACCACGTTTTTGAGTCGGTTCACTCCCTGACGCTCCCAGGAGTGTGCGCGTCAGTCAAAATGGTGGGAGCAAAGTTCGTCTGGCCAAGCCTGCGCAAACAGGTGAAAGAGTGGGATGCAGCCTGCGTAGCGTGCTAATGAGCCAAAGTGCACAGGCACACAAAGACCCCCCTTGGAGCCGTTCCATATCCCGGCTAAGAGGTTCGACCACGTTCACATGGACCTTGTGGGCCCCCTCCCGCCATCGCAGGGGTTCACGCACCTCCTGACAGTGGTGGACCGCACCACGCGCTGGCCCGAAGCAGTCCCACTAGCTTCCACCACGTCCGCAGAAGTTGCACGTGCTTTTTTGACGACATGGGTGGCACGTTTCGGCGCCCCTTCGGATATCACGTTCGATTGGGGCCCGCAGTTTGTTTCCGACCTCTGATCCACGATGGCCTGGAGCCTGGGCATCACAATTCATCGCACGACCGCGTACAACCCACAGGCCAATGGATTATGCTGTGGCCGCACATGGCCAAAACATAATGGGCAGCATCTTTGATAAGAACAAAGGGCAGAGTTTCTTTGGAGATAACAGGAAACTGGGAAATGTGATCTTTTGTATGTCAGAGATGGCTTGGAGGATCCTTTGTGTGCCAGAGACTGTGAGGGGGATGTTAAAGGATTAAGGAAGTGCATGCAATGTGATCTTTTATGTGAATGCAATGTGAGCTTTTGATATTTAGAAGGACCTGAGTATTTAAGTGAAGAGTTCTGTTTGAGATGTTCTCTTTTCTACTATGCTCATGTGACAGAATGTGTAATAAACTGCATGAGACAAGTTTGCCTCATCATTTACACACTCTACAATGCGAGCGTTTCCATAGGTCACTGAAAGCAGCGCTCAGGGCTTTGCTTACGGATGCAAATTTGGTGGACCGGTTGCTGTGGGTTCTATTAGGGTTGCGTTCAGCACTGAAGGAGGATTTAGCAGCCTCCCCAGCAGAGCTGGTTTTTTTCCCACCTGCTGCGGCTCCCAGGGGAATTTTTGCCAGACAGCCCCGGGCCGAACACGATCCATCCCTGTTTTCACTGCATAGCGCAGAGGCAGGGACGGTACCCGGTCCGGTCCAACACTGTTTCCCACACGCTTTTGTGCCAAAGACCTTGAAGGACGCGGCGTTTGTATTTGTCAGGCATGATGCCCACCGGACCCCCTTGCGACCACCCTACGATGGCCCGTTCAGAGTGCTGAAACCCGGGGAGAAACATTTTGTGTTAGACTTGGGGGGACGCAGGGAAACAGTCTGTATAGACAGGCTTAAGCCCGCTTTCGTTTTACCGTAGCAGACGAGCAGGTGGTGTTGGCCCGAGCTCCTCGGCGTAGACGACCCCCACTGAGAACTTCCCAGGTACATGACTCATCAGATCAGTCTCAATGGCATGCTAAAGACGTTTCCCCCGCTCGCAATGTCCCCCCACAGACGGACACACCTCTACGAGCGCCCCACCGGCACAGCACCGCCTCGGAGCCGCAGACCCCCCGTTACAGCCACTACGGACGTAGGCTGAAGCCCAAAGGACATGAGGGTTAAGGCTCAGTCTGAGTTTCTGGGGGTGGGTGGGTATGGGAAATCCACTCAGTATGTTTAAACTCAGACAGAAGGACAAGGGGAATGGTCATGGGGGGTTTCTGTGTTGATGCGGGAGTTGGTGAATGGGAATTGCAAAGTCTTTTATGTTAATGCAGCACCACAGGTCACAGGACGAGTTGCATGCTATAAAACGAGAGGTGCCTGCGACCTGTGAGTCTTTTGATGCTTGTGATTCTGGTGAATGTGTGAGAGAGAGAGATTAATAAAGCCTGCTCTGCTCTGGACCGCTCTGCCTGATTATTCCTCTCTCCACAATACATCTATTTTCAAAAGACATCCTCTGGATATGACGCTGAGCACATGCACTCAACTTCTTTGGTCGACCATGTCAAGGCCTGTTCTGAGTGGAACCTGTACTGTTAAACCGCTGTATGGTCTTGGCCACCGTGCTGCAGCTCAGTTTCAGGGTGTTGGCAATCTTCTTATAGCCTACGCCATCTTTATGTAGAGCAACGATTCTTTTTTTCAGATCCTCAGAGAGTTCTTTGCCATGAGGTGCCATGTTGAACTTCCAGTGACCAGTATGAGAGTGTGTGAGAGTGACAACACCAAATTTAACACACCTGCTCCCCATTCACACTTGAGACCTTGTAACACTAGTGAGTCACATGACACCGGGGAGGGAAAATGGCTAACTGGGCACAATTTGGACATTTTCACTAGGGGTGTACTCACTTTTGTTGCCAACGGTTTAGACATTAATGGCTGTGTGTTGAATTATTTTGAGGGGACAGCAAATTTACACTGTTATACAAGCTGTACATTGACTACTTTACATTGTATCAAAGTGTCATATCTTCAGTGTTGTCCCATGAAAAAATATAAAATATTTACAAAAATGTGAGGGGTGTACTCACTTTTGTGAGACACTGTAAACGTTCAGTAGTGGTCGGAGAGGCCATTGGTGTGGATTGGCAGGTCCGTTTCCGTCAGTCTGCTCCAGGGCAGCTGTGGCTACAGCAGTAGCTTACCACTATCTATGAGTGAATGAATAATGGACTCACTGTAAGCGGTTTGAGATGTCACTTGACATGTAAAGCACCATATAAATCTAATCAATTATTATTATTATTATTATTATATTATTGTCATTATTAATCTGCAACAAACAAAAAAAATACACAGCCAATTAAAATGTATGTTGTGGACAGAATAATACTGCTCTGACTGTCTTACAATTGGTGTTGGTTAAGACACTGAAAATGTTTTGCAGCGTTTCAATAATATCAAGACAAAGAAGACAGCAAACACAGAATTATGCCTTTCTGACATCACTGCCAGATATAATATAAAAAAACCTCAAAATTTCCTTGAACAACTGAGGAGATTGTTAAAACATTCCAACAGATAAAAGCTGATTGTATCCAGTGTTCTTTGATTAAGTGACAGGAACCATTTTGCTCCCTTCTAATTTCATGATGAAACCTCACAACACTATTATTACTGTGCTGCTGCCTAAGTTCTGTAATTAAATCCACATTTGTAATAAATGTGCCGGTTATTATCTGCTCTGCATAAATGTAGCTTCCAGGCTAAATGGCAGCAGTGCTGGATCGACTTCACAACTAAAGCAAAGCAAAAAGTGACAAATGCAGCAGCGATTAGAGCTCTATTATCATTAGAACTGAAGTAGGGATTAGATAGTAATAACCTTAAGCTGAAAAATAAGCACCTCGGCGGGTGTAATAATAAGCTCTTTGTAGTCGCTATTGTAACATTTCAAATTATTTACTTGTATCTTAATTTCTCAAAAGTGAGTGAGACATGTAATTTTTTCAGTATTACGGAGATTATATGTATATATAACACTCAAAAGAATGCACAAAACATCTTATGTGTCAAGTTCAAATCGACTCATCTCCTGACATTTTACATGATGTTATGCTACTGTTGGAGAAAGAAAAATATGTGAACCTAAACTGCAACATCACTGTTCATCTAATAGCAGCTACAGTACATTTATAAGCAAACCACACATCTAGAACCTAGTGTACACTACTAAAAATAGTTCAATGTGACAAAAACTTTGAGAGTATCATATTCTCAGCTGTTTGGTCACCATCATCTTATCTTCAGAAAGTGAATGGATTAAATGTAGAGTTAACGTGTTAACTTTTTCAATTAATGTGGGCCAATTAACACATTAAAAAAAGTTGATAATATCAGGTCACTTCCTGAGGTGGTGCCACTGGTTCGTTTCAGCAGCTGGCTCAGCTCAGAAAAAAAGCATGTCTTGTTCTTCAGGGTTTGAATTTGCAAAGGCTGCATCACACTAAATTGATCCTCCAGGGAATACACCAAGTGTGCTAATTCAAAACAGCTTCAAGTACACACATCTCAGTAGTGCTCATTGACTGTTTAGATACGGTAGTCGGCGGTATATTCAATATTCAAAATGCATTTAAAAGCCACTAAAGTATACTTTTTTCCATTGATTCTCTCAAGTTTAACAATTAATTATAGAAAATGGAGATGTCACCACCCCTATACACCACATGGTTTGCAAAGGGAATTAACCACACACACACACACACTTTCAGCTGCTCATTATTCAGGGGTCTACATAGTTGATTGGGCAAGGATTTTACGCCGGATGCCCTTCCTGACAACTCTCCCCATTTCTCTGGGCTTGGAGTACACTGGCTTTCTAAAATGGATATTGTTCTTCTATTAAGACAAAGCAAAGAGAAGTCTCATACCTTTGACATGTTTCGACTGCCATCTGCAGTCTTCTTCATAAAGTGTTCTCTGACGTCCGTGACGTGTCACATCAGCTGTTTTATCCTTTCCATAGGCGTGACCCACCTGACAGATTGGTCACACCCACTGAGACACTGGTTTTCTGCTTCCTCCTGTGACTGGGTAACCAACTTTCCTTTCCCCATTCTATTTATGCTGAGCACCAAACCAGAAGGCGGAAAGTATCATTTTTATGACCTGGCTGGGGCTTGAACCCCCTAAATGCTACTAGGCCACTGCTCCAGTTTGCAAAAGAAATTAACTAACTTTAAGAGCCCAGCCAATTTTGTTAGCATGTTGGTATTATTGGTCAATATTACCTATTTGCCGATCTATCAGTATCAGGAAAAAAACAGTACTTGCTAATAAATAAAAATGTGAAGAGTATAAGGAAATCTGGTCTTTCTGCTGTATTTGTGAAGATGTCAAGCTTATCTTAACCTGTTGTTTACAATCTGTAGGGCTTTTGCTCTGTATTTGAATCTAAAGCCTTATGAAATTTCAAAGATTTTATTTGTCAATACTACCGTACGTACAGGACATACAGGAGAATAGAAATGCCATTCCCCTCTCTTCAGTGGTGTGCACAATATAAAAAAAGGAATAAGGCTGGAAAAACAATAACAGCAATCTATGTAGAGTAATGCTACCTGTAGTGTAAATAAAGATAAGCGATAAAACCCAGACATCCTATATACAGAAAAGGTACAGCAGTAATACCTGTAGTTGCAAGTTCAATGCGGTAGTGTACGTGCAGACAGTGACAGACTGGACTGCACATGATCAATATTTCAATAACAGACAACAGCAGGTAAGGCATTTGTGCAAATGGTTGCAGTAAAATGCAGAGACATACAGCAGCAGATGTATTACTGTTGGTGTTCCAGTCCTTCTGTAGCAACAGCTGAGGTAGTTATTGTGCAGGTGAGTGCTTTATGGTCCAGGGGTGGGGTAGAGGGTTGTGGATAGTTCAGGGTCCTGATGGCCTGGTGAACAAAGCTGTTTAGCAGTCTTGTGGAGCGGGCCCGGAGGCTCTGGTCCATTTTCCCCAAGGGCAGGAGGCTGAAGAGGGAGTGTGAGGGGTGGGAGGTGTCGTCTGCAATGTTGATGTCTCTGTGGGTGAGGCAGATGTGGTAGATGTCCGAGAAGGGGGGGGGGGGCAGAGGGGCACCGGTGACCTTGCTGGCAGCTTTCACTGTGCATTGTAGTGTCTTCTGGCAGGAGGCGGTGCAGCTTCTGTACCACATCGTGATGCAGCTGGTGAGGATGCTCTCAATGATGCCCAGGTTGAATGAAATTTGTATTTTTTTCTACATTTTACTGTTATTTATCAACATTTTAATATAGTTTGTGATACTTCTAATCAAAGTTGTATTTATTGTAACAATAAATCAAGCTTGCGTCTGGAGGGACGTAAACAGCTGTTATAATTACTGCTGTTAGCTCACATGGTAGATAGAGGGGCCTACACAAAAAGGACATGGCCTTTAAGTCCGGTGAACAGTGGCTTTGAATTATTCTGCTCCTGTTATACCAAGTCTGAAGCACATAAACATAGAGCACACCACCCCTGCCTTTACCAGAATCGGCACTGCGGTTGAAACAGAGTATTGATACCGGAGCGGTGGCTCAGTTGGTAAAGCATCCGCCCCACACCTGGGAGGCAGGGGTTCAAATCCCGGCCGGGTCATGCCGAAGACCATATAAAAGCAGAGCTTTCTGCCATCCAGCTTGGTGCTCAGCAATAATGGAATGGAGGAGGGAAATCTGTGGCGGCGCCTTGCATGGCTGCGGCCTCTCTGATTTAATATATGGGGTGTGTGAGATTAACACGCTAGCGTTAGTTTAGCGCTCAGCCTCCTCCAGCACATCGTTAGCAGGCAACAGAAAGATCACCCCGATGGAGTCCAAATTATTGCAGGGGATTTTAACAAAGCATGCTTAAAGACTGTACTCCCCAAATTCCACCATGTTAAGTGTCTCACAAGAGGGGAAAGAACACTAGATCATGTTTACAGCAACATTAAGTACACCTACAGAGCCACACCCCTCCCTCACCTTGGACAATCAGATCATCTCTCCCTGCTTCTAATACCTGCTTACACCCCCCCCCCCCCCCCAGGAACAGTTCTCCCCCAACCAAACAAACAGTTAAAACCTGGCCTGAAAATGCTCTCCTCCAGCTACAGGACTGCTTTAGCTGCACAGACCGGAACATCTTTGAACAGCAGGACCTGGACTCCTACACTGAGTCTGTCCTTTTCTACATTAAATGCTGTGTAGAAAATGTGACGGTCACCAAACACATCCGGGTTTTTCCAAACTGAAAACCCTGGATGACCAGTGAGGTCCAGGCCCTGCTCAGAGCCCGCAACTCAGCCTTCAGGCAGAGGGACAGCTCTCTGTACAGCACTGCCAGAGCCAACCTGAGGAGAGGAATAAAACATGCTAAGAATGCCTACAGGTGGAGGGCTTCCTCAGAGACAGCAACCCCCGACAGATGTGGAGAGGCATTCAGGCCCTCACCAACTACAAGGGCCAGTGCCCCCCAACATTGGACAGCAGCTTCTTTGCCCAGTTTGAGCTCACCTCCCCCCCAACTCGTCTCTCCCCCCCCCCCTTTTCCTCCCCTCTCTCTCTCTACAGGTGTATGAGGTGAGGAGGCAACTGAGAGCAGTGAACCCCCGCAGAGCTGCTGGTGATGACAGCATACCAGGAGTTGTGGTCAAAAGCATGTGCAGACCAGCTGGCAGAGATCCTCCCCAGCTGTTCAACCCCTCCCTGACGCACGCCACCATCCCCTCCTGCCTCAAGGCCTCCACCATCATCTCCACCCCCCCAAAAAAATCTGCAGTTGACTGCCTGAGCGACTACAGACCCAGAGCGCTCACGTCTTTCAGTGCAAAAAAACCCTCTAAAAATGTCAACTTTTTTTTTGGAAAAGCTTCCACAAATTCAGGCTTTTTGTGCCACAACAATCACAAAAACAGACAACAAAATTCTGGAGGGACTGAAATACAGTGAGATTATGCATCCTGGCAGAACAAAAAACAATATCTGTCACAGGTCTGTGGTGGATGACTCCCAGTTACACAGGGTGAGAATGGATATCCTGGCAGATAAGCACATCTGTCGCAAGGTCTGTGGTGGACTTTTGCCAGTCGGTGCATCATGACATGCACTGTACAAAGAGCAGAGATAAACAAACCTATCATCTGGTCATTCACTGCAACAGATACTGGAGTCAGTTTGTCTTGGCCTGTCCTTGCCACTGATAATACCTCTATCTGCCAAGAATGTGCCGCTAGTCCTGCAAAAGCTACCAGTACTTAAACACTTTGCAAGCAGTTTCATGAAATGGTCAGTCAGAAAGCAACTCATACCGGCTCGGACATCACCCGGGTTAACAAGGTCAGGAGTTCCTGGCAGTGGAGGGCCAAGGACAGAGCTGCGTGGAGGAATCTAATCAGACCTAAATGAAACAGTCATTGTCGCCCCCGACAGACTGCTATGATGATGATAATGGAATCAAGCTTATTTTTAAATTGCATTGCAATTTTATTTTATCTTAGGGTGCTTTTGTACCAAACCAATTTGGTGTGGACTTGACTTTCCAGTTTGTTTCAAACCAAAATTTTAGGTGTGAAACATCGCCTGAACCACAGTCTGGACCAAAGAGCTTAAAAAACAGGTGGCTCCAGTCCTGATCAAACTGAACATTGGTCCAGTTCCTTTAGAGCGTGAAAGACCAAACACAGGAAGTTAAGGCAGCCAATAAGAGGGGAAGCGTAATGCCACCTGAAAATCATCACGGCTGATGAGAACAACAAACATCCTTTTTAAAGAAGACCTGGATAATATTCTAGCCTCCAACTAATATGATGGAGTCTGGACCAGTTTTAACTTAAAATGTGGTTACTGATGTGTCCAGAGCTGCAGAAAACACTTGTGAGTAGCAGGTTTGCTAACTACCGATCTGTGCTAACACAAACATTGTCATGACAACAGGGCGTCATCATGACAAGACATAGGTGCCATCAAGTAAAGTTGTTTAGTTCGCTTGGAAAAAGAGCAGTGTGAAACCAAGCCGAAATGGACCAAATGTAATTCAATTCAATTCAATTCAATTCAACTTTATTTATATAGCGCCATTTCACAACAACAGTCATCTCATAGCACTATCAACTGTAGGGGGGGAACCCCCACAGTTGCAGAAAGACCCCAGCAATCAGGTAGACAGTGAAACAAAAATATGAACCTCGGTCCAAACTTTGGTGCAGACTTTAAAGTGTGAAAACCCTCTTCAGACTCATAAATAACTATACATAGAATGTTTGGGAAATCTGTTCATGATTTGTCAGTGTGTGGAAAACAAATGTGCATTGTGTTAAAAATCCTTTATCAGTTCAGCTGTTATATTAAGGTGCTGCACAAAAGGGAGAAAAAGCTCATTAACCTATAATTAGACGTCAATTAAAAAGGATATAAATGAGAAAATGAGCTGTCCCTACATCTCAGTGTAATGTCCCACAAAGTATCTGATATTCCCCATTTAAACCTGTCGTGTGCATTGCTGAGTAGTTCTGTGAAGAAATAGTTTGTACTATTTGCAACAATCTTTCCGTGTCAAGCTTACAAATTCAGCTGATATAAAACATATAACTTCAAAAGACAAGTTGTCAAAACACTTTGATGTGTGAAGGTTATGAGTTACAGTTTTTTGGAGGAGCAGCTTTAAATAAGTCTTCTTGCCACTAAGCCTTTTAAGAAAAGACTGGGATTTTCAAGTCTAAGGTTGACAATAGGGCTGCAAGGATTAGTCAACATCATCATCGTCGACAATCCTAACAATTTGTTGAAGCAGATTTTTATTGCTGACGAATCATTTAATTTTAAAGGTTATATGCATGCCACAGAAATGTTCAGTCAGTTGCAACTGCTCCGTCCGCCTCTCCCTCCTTCCTCCCTCTGCTCTGTCCCCCAGCTCGGCTGCCTATCGGCAGGCCTCTGCTGCGCTCCCTCCCGCTGATGAATGACTGAAGTGGGGTTGCTTCTAAACGCCGCACTGGTAAGGTTAGCAAATTTTAGCAAGGTAAGTTAGCTGCTCTTATTTTCAATGAACGACTGTGTCAGCTTTAGAAAACTGATTAAACTGTGAGCATGTGCTGTTTATGTTAGTTTATCTGTCGGACAATAATCTCTTTTGGATAATGGCTGCTGACGGCTGAGCTGTTTCAGTTCTGCTGGCAAACAGGGCTGGGAACAATCCCTAATTTCCAGAATCGATTTGATTCCGATTCTTGAGATTCTAAATCGATTTGATGCCGATTCGATCTGGGAAATTACCATTTTAATATCCATTTTCCTTGCCAGGGAAAAAAAAAAATCTTTGAGACATAATGCTGCACATTGTATCAATAATTCTCTAACTTTGTTAAAACATAATTTATCACATAAAGACCTGACCCAAAATCAGCTGCAATAATGCACTTTTTATTATTTAACTTATGATTTCACAAAATGCTAACAAGTGCTTTCTTTAGTGCAAAGGGTGTGTAGTGTCACGATAACAACCCAGTCAGTAAACACATTCATACAAGAAGCATGTAGACGTAATCTCACTGGAGTTCAGTCCCTCCAGGATTTCGTCGGCTGTTTTTGTGATTGTTGTGGCACAAAAAGCCTGAATTTGTGGGAGCTTTTCCAAAAAGTTGCGATAAAAGTTGCAACCTTTTTAGAGTTTTTTTTGCACTGACAGTTGTGTGAGGAAGTACAGATTTTAAAGAAGCTGCTTTTTCCATAGTTTACAGTGATGCAGTGAAGCAACACCACAATGAAAGCACAGGATTGCCAAAAAATTTCCTGTTAAACAGAGATTGATTTAGAATTAAATGCTCAGTAAAGTCGTCAAAAAATGACCAGCATTGTGTTCTTGCTGAGTAAAAAAGATATCGGCTGTTTTTGTGATTGCTGTGGCCCAAAAAGCCTGAATTTGTGGGAGCTTTTCCAAAAAGTTGACATTTTTAGAGTTTTTTTGCACTGAAAGTTGTGTGAAGAAGTACAGATTTAAAGTAGTTGATTTTTCCATAGTTTACAGTGATGCTGTTCTATGTAACGCCACAAGAAACGCACAGGATTGCCAAAAATTTCCTGCTAAATAATGATTTATGTAGAATTAAATGCTCAGTAAAATTGTCAAAAAAATGACCAACACTGTATTCTTGCTGAGAACTTAATTTAAAAAAAGAAATAAAATAATTAGTCACTACAACAACTAAATTGCGTTGAATGCATATTGGAGTATGGAGAAAATTATGGCAGCACCTTCTTGAATCTTGAATTTACAAACTAAGACCCTGAAAAATTTGGTCTTCTTCTGTGCTGAAACCCACGTGAAGCAGGGATGGTTCCTCCGCTGACAACCTCTGACCTTCAGAAGGTCTCAGTGCAGGACGGAGCTCGGAGTGGAGGCCCAGTCTTCGTAGATGTGAAGGGGAGGTGAAAAGAATAGATTTCACAGTAAAATTAATAATCATATTTTTAAATCCCCACACCACAGTAGGGCTTAATAATTTAGTTTCTTTTATTTTTTGTTGTTTATATTTAACTACAAATTAACTTTCAATCTTTGAAAAGGGTTTCAGTTAATTTCAGTGAAGTTCTATTGAGTAAAAATTGCTCATACTGCAGCCTTTATTAATTCTGCCATTTTCAGTTTATTGTGATTCATTATTATCTTCAAATCTCTCACTTAAGTGCTAGAAGACCATAATCTCATAAAGTAGACCTTTATTCTGCATTTATTCACAGCACTTAACCAACAGTTAACTCTGTATCAATAGTTTGTAAAAGAAACCATCATGCCGGATAAATTATTAATTGACGACACAAATGTTAAAACAAACAAATTATATTTTACTTTTCAATTTCAGCAGCTCCAAGTCTCCCTCTTTGTTCACGAGTTTCAGCCAGTCTCCGTGCATTTTCAGTTTATCAATTGTTGACTTTATGTTCCAACACAGCTCTGTAGCGACAAGTACAAAACCAATTCTCCGCTCATGTAAACACGGAAGTAAAGCCGTGCGCACACGCGGCAGGGAGCTGTTGCCGTATGAGGACTGTTTTAACACCACAGAAGAAGAACTAGCATATTCGTTAGCTTGTTAGCTGTTAGCTCCGTTAGCGCTCCGGGCGTTTCTGGTTCTTGGCCGCGGTTCCTGGCTCGATCAGACTCAGAAGACGTTCACAGACATAAAAGCATTATATTAAAAGATCGATCCGTGGAGTGTGAGGATTGATGTCGGCTCAGTCAAACGTGGATCGATCTCTATCGTTGTATCGATCTTTTGAACCCACCCCTACTGGCTAATGTGTTAAGTGCACTAAAGTAGTGAATTACAGGAGTGGTTTACTCTTCTAATCTTCCCTCTTTTTGTCGTGGTAATATCAGCCCTCATTCTGAATATTGGTGCATCTCAGTAAATTATAATACCATGAGTTGTAATTTAATTTATAAAAATCTGTAACCATAATCATCAAAAATAAATTAAAATGGCTTAAATATTTCACTGTATGTGTAGTGAAGGCTGACATTCCTGCACTGTAACTTAAAGCATTTGCAAACTGTTGTTTTGGACTGGAAGTAGTTTTTTTAATTTTCATCTGAAGCCTAATTGAGCTTTTAAACTTCCAGACCCAGAAAGGTTTTAATAAGATGGACTAGTTTGTTTTCTTTTTTATTTTGATGGATTTGAATGTTACTCTAGTTTATTTTGAACATGCAGAGTTACAACAGCTATCCATGCTGCAACAGAAGCTGCTTATTTGAGTTTTTATACTTTATTTTTGGGTTAAAAGACTGCACTTTAATTTCTGTTATTTAATTGTATTGCTACATTCACTTTTTATTAAATTTCGAACTTGTTTCACAGGTCATTATTTTATTTAGCTATGGGAACTTTTTATAATATTCTACGTCTATTAAGGCAGCGACTGACAAAAAAGTGATATTCACAGACTTAAACAGGTGAGGTTAAACATGACCTGGAGCCAACAGGAAGCAGAGATGATGAATATGACAGTCGACTAATCGAAAAAACAGTCGTTAGATTAGTTGACTACTAAAATAATTGTTAGTTGTAGCCCCAGTTGACAATAAGTACATTTGACTGTAAGCTTCCAAAATGAAAAAAAGTCTATACAGCATATCAGGAATATATTTGTATTTTCTGTTCAGAACAAGACAATTTATCAAAGTGCATTTTAATCCAAATAATCACCACTTCCTAAAACCTAACAGGTTTTTGTTAAGTCTCCATCTTCCAGTTCTGGCATACTCAAGTCCTATTAATCCTAATAAATCCAATAAATCCCATAATTCCTAAAAATCTCAGCTTTTGTGCCATCTTACTCCACAGGAATGTTACTTATTTAGGTAACACTTTAACACTGGATAGTGAAGTCACAGACAGTTTACAGTTTGATGTCTTTAACTGTATTATCTGAAATTTAAAACAATAGGTTTGTTCTTTTTTCAGCAGATATTTAACATTTGTGACCATGTATGAGCAAACTAGAGCTGTCATAAACACTTGTTCTTGGGCTATCAATATTAGAGGGAATATTAAAATATTCTGAACAATCTGATCTCAGTTGACCAAACCAGTATCAATGTTTTTCAGAAATATGACCCTGCCTCTCACCCAAAGATGCTGGGACAGGCTCCAGCCCCCCCGCGGCCCGAAAAGGATTAAGCGGAAGAAGATGGATGGATGACCCTTTGTTTAAAAAAAATGAACTCTTTCATTTAAATATGTAACTTTTCGTCATAAATTTGCAGCTTCTCTTGTAAATCTGAAACCTTTTTTCATTACTTCCTTTTTTGTTTAGTGTATATCAGGTCGAACCTGGGATCCAGGAGGAGCAATGTGGTTTTCGTCCTGGCCGCAGCACATCGGACCAGCCCTTTACCCTTTCAAGAATCCTCGAGGGTTTGTAGGAGTTTGCCCAACCAGTCCACATGTGTTTTGTGGACTTGGAGAAAGCATTCGACCGTGTCACTCGTGGTCTCTTGTGGGAGGTGCTGTGGGAGTATGGGGTATCACGCTTGTTGTTACAAGCTATCCGGTCCCTATACAACCGTTGCAAGAGTTTGGTTCTTATTGCCAACACCCAGTCAAACTCATTTCCAGTGAGAGTTGGACTCCGCAAGGGCTGCCCTTTGTCACTGATCCTGTTCATAATTTTTATGGACAGGATATCTAGGTGCAGCCAAGGATCAGAGAGTGTCAAACTCGGTGACCATAGGATCTCATCTCTGCTGTTTGCAGATGATGTTGTCCTGTTGGCTTCATCGACCAATGACCTACAGGCCTTGCTGGGATGGTGTGCTACTGAGTGTGAAGCGGCTGGGATGAGAATCAGCACCTCCGAGTCCATGGTCCTCAGCCAGAAAAAGGTGCTTGTCCTCTCCGGGTTGGGGACAAGCTCCTGCCCCAAGTGGAGGAGTTTAAGTATCTTGGGGTCTCATTCATGAGCGAGGGGAGAATGGAGTGAGAGATTGACAGATGGAGCGGAGCAGCATCTGCAGTGATGCGGACGTTGTACCGGTCTGTTGTGGTGAAGAGGGAGCTAAGCTCTAAGGCAAAGCTGTCAATTTACCAGTCAATCTACATTCCTACCCTCACCTATGGTCATGAACTTTGGGTAATGACCGAAAGAACGAGATACAAGTGGCTGAAATGAGCTTACTCCGTAGGATTGCTGGACTCACCCTCAGAGATAGGGTGAGGAGTTCAGTCATCTGGGAGAGGCTCAGAGGAGAACCGCTGCTCCTCCACATCGAAAGGAGCCAGTTGAGGTGGTTTGGGCATCTGACCAGGATGCCTCCCACTTGGTGCTGGTACTCAGCATAATAGAATGGGGGAAGGAGAAGTTGGAGTTTGTGGTGGTGCCTTGCATGGCAACGACTCCTCTTATTCTACATGTGATTAACATTGTAGATAGGAGAAACATAATTTCGTTCTATTGTACATGACTGGCTGTATGGACTGAATGACAATAGAGATGGTTTCTTCTTCTTCTTCTGCTTCTTCCTCGACCTCCTCACCTGCTGTTCCTCTTCTGACCTCCTCGCTTGCTGCTTCTCTCCAGACCTCCTCCTCTGCTGTGTCACCTGCAGCTCCTCTCGAGGTTGTCACTCCTGCAGCTCATCCAGAGGCCGTCACTCCAGCAGCTCATTCAGAGGCCGTTGCTCCTGCAGCCCATCCTGAGGCCGCCATGCCATAATCAGTAGCGGAACTGCTGGGGCCCTCGCTAGCGGAAGAGCAGAAGTTAAGGCAAGTCCTCTTCTTTGTTTTCTTAATGTCAATATTAGAGAAGTCTTGCCTTGCTCTTTGTGGGGAGACTCAGTTGCAGCTTCCATCTACTTTTGAGCTTTCCCCGCCGAGCTCTTCTGCTGGCTGTTATGGTGTGGTCCCTACTCCAACCTGCACCTCCTCCTCCCTGTTTTAGGTGGCTGAGTCACAGAGGGATTCCTGGGCATTGGGGCCAGATGCTCTTCATTCCCAGACGTCTCATCGTGACATCAGCGCACCCCAGCCGTCTCATCCTGAGGTCAGTGTGCCCAGCCATCGTTTTATCCTGAGGTCAGTGGACCCCAGCCGCTGTCACCTGGAGTCAACGCATTGCAGCTGCCACAGCTATCCTCTCCTGAGCTCGATGCGCTGCAGCAGTCATCTCCTGAGCTCAGAGCTCCCCTGCTGCCAACACCTCATCAGCTGCTGCCTAAGCTCTGTGCTCCCCAGCTGCTGTGCCACAAGTTCTGGGACCCAGCTATGTGTTCACCCGTCTGGTGGCCCCAGGACTGTGGTAGGTCACCTGACGTGCCATTCTCCCCCATCTGGTGGCCTTGGGACTTGGGCAGACCACCCGTCGTGCTGCTTCCCTCTATCTGGTGGTCCTGGGACTCTGGATGGCCACCAGATAAACTGGCTCTTGTCACTGAGGACTGTGATCGGCCACCCGACCAACTCTTCTCCCCGCTATCCAGCCTCGGAGTGTGATTGGGGGGGGGGGGGGGTTCTGGTCCACCTGTCCTAAGGCCCCCCCCACCCCCCACCCAGGGTAGGGGGTCCATCTCTTCAGAGTCGTCTGGTCTCCGCCCTTTAAAAGGGGGGGTACTATTATGGTGAGGACATGCCCATGACCACGTCTTCGCTTCTGGTTGTTTTGGACTTTCTTTATTGTTGTCATTATTATTACTGTCATTGTCATTGTTATCTTCTCAGTTACGCTGGTAAGGTTTATATTTTGTTGTCTCTGTCTTTATCATCATTTCTGAGTTGGCTCTTATTTTGACAGTGCCTTTTGTTTATTTCTGGTTTAGCGTAATAAATTCTACATTCAGTTTTGTTCTCTCTTACATTGGTAATTTTTCACAGCTGTTCCTTGTTTGTTAATTATTCGTTTTCTATTTATTCATGCCACCCTTCATTCTCAGGGCGGCATCCAAGTATCTTCACTCTTTCCTCACCTTGACGTGTGTTGTTCCCTCACTGCAGTGTTACCAGCCATTATGGCTATTTGTGTTGTCCAGCCTTCGGACTGTGGTGTTCTTTAATAAGCACTGCAAAACTTCAGTCTGGCATGTGGGTCTGTCATTATGCCCCAATGGGGCCAACATGACACATTAATTGAAAAAGGTAGCATGTTAAGTATCTAATGATTAATGATCTCTCAGTGATTTTTCAATGATCTCTTAGCAACCTTTCAATGAATGCAAAATTTTTCCATCCCAAAGGCAGACATTGCTGAGAGATCATTGGGAGATTGTTAAGTGCCCCTTTAGAGCTTCTTGAGAGATGACTTCCCTTTGGTGATAGTTGAGGGATTGCTTTGGACTGAGTCAAACAAACTGGACATCACTGAGATCATTGAGAGGTCTTGGCGATCACTGGGCGCTTAGTGGAATATCAAGAGATCTTGGCTTTTTTCCCCCCACTGCTTAATGATCTCCACCCCTGAGTAAAAGGGGTATAACAGGAGAAGAAACTACTGTCAGTTACTGACAATACAGTAGCTTACTGTCAACATTCTGTTTCTTTTGATAACTGTATATTAAGATCAACGTTTAATTCTCAGCACAGAGTTGAGAGATATGGGTAAAAATCCCATCTGATATAATAAGGCTATGTCCCAATACACAGTATATATCCCACTATATTTTTTTTGACAAGGACTGCATACATATCTAGAGCAGAAAATATCTGCTGGCAGAACTAAAGCACACAGTAGGAAGAGAGAGGAAGCTGAACAATGGCCACATCAGCCTGACAACAGAACCAACCAGTCAGCAACACTGCAGTATAGATGCTATAGATTATGTACTGCAAGATTTAACTATATACAGTATAAAGGCCATTGTTAAATTCTATATCACCATATATTCAAACATCTATTTACTGTAGGGGCCAACCTTAACCTTACAGTACCTTCCTTTTAATTTTTTTAACATTTTTACTACAAATCTTTGTCATGGGCTGATAAAAAAAAAGCTGAATTGTTTTACTTTATTCAACAGTTATTTCCAACCGAGCAATTTTATGGGACAAGAGGCATTCCATAAATTAATATATTTCATACGTTTTGGCAGACATGCATCACTCTGCTTTGGCTGTGTTCCATCAATTGTTAATTACAGTAACCTAACTGTTTGTGGCTTCTTATAAAATGTGAGGATTGTAATGCTGTGTACTTTATTTTCTACGGTAAGACACTGAACAGAGACAGACTTCTGGGTTCATGCTAATATTTAGCATTAGCTTGTACTCTAAAATTAATGACAAAAAGTTTAGAACAGAGTACAGGTTTGGCTGGAGCTTCACAACATAATTCAAGGTTCTGACTCTTTACTTCATTTGAAGATGCCAATAAGAGGGCAGCCAAGAGGACATAAACAAAAGTGTGGATACTGAACAAAGGCTAGCTAGTGAGCCTGCCGCTTGACCAGACCGACGGACTCTGTAAAAGTAAATTTATAAATGACCTCTGGAAAACAGCAAATTTCACTGAGCATATGCCTGAAAAGACAATAAGGCTACCTGTCCATCGAATGCATAAAAATGTTCTAGACCCATTTTTCTGGGAGCTTCACATGCTTCACCCTGTATCCTAGAAACCACTTGACCTGTCACTCAAAGCTTGCCGTGGGGATTTCACACATTTTGGACTGAAGCGCTCCACTAACTGTACTAAACCATACCAAACTGATAAGAAAACATGCATTCCTCCAAGCTTTTGCAGATAAATATCATATTCTTACAGTGTGACTCTCATCGCCTGATTAGAAAGGTGTGTCACTGATGAGTGCTGCAGTGCTCCTAAAGTTGAACTTTTTTCAACTTTCAGCACTATGAGCGCAACAACCAAAAAAAAAAAAAAAAAAAACACTCGCTGCTAAGAGTGTTTTTGCGCAGAGAGCACTGAACACATTAAACATTACATACAAAATGATCAGAAAATAGATACCAGAGTGGAAAAAAAAAACATACTCTGCCACACTGCCTAAAGCTGTTAAATTCTATATCATATTCATTGTTGGAGTTAGTAACATTCAAGAACTACTTGCTTTCAGGAAGCAACACTAGTCTTGGCAAAACAATATAACAAAGGAAACTAATCACAGTCTGTTATTGCTTATTAATGTCAAGTAGTGCTGTAGTCAAGACAACCAAGGTGAGACCAAGAATTTAAAGTGACACTCCACCAAAAATCAAGTTGTTTTTTTTTTTGTTAACTTGTCTGTAACCTGTGTTTCATGACTTAAAAGACATATCATGAGTGAAATAACTCAAATGGTTCATGTCTGGGGTTTTTTGCTGTGGAATTTCAGCTAAGCCCCGCCCCCTGAAAAAAGGTGAGTTTAAACACAGTGCTTTTGGTGACATATCTATATCAGGTCTGTAGTGTTGAGCTAATCAGGCCTCTCTGGCCTAAGTGAAGTTACAGCTCCTTTGAAAAAGACCCAAATTAAGATGGGTTTTACTATTAAACTGCTTTTAAGGAATGATGTAGTTTCAGTCATTATCCCAGGCCACCATGCATACAACTGAACATGTCCTTCAACCAGTAAGTCTTTTTATCACAGTATTTATTCTGTTTAATGTAGTACTAGCCACTATTAGCCTTGTGGGATGTGGGTGGGCCTATTCACAGAACCTGGTGTTTAAAGGAGTGGGAAAAGTGAAAAGATTTTGATACAAAACTGTAAGCCAATGAAAGGTTTTTTTGCAGAAAGAATGGCTTAAGATACCATTTAGCTAATCTATCAAAGTAGATTTGTCTTTATAGGGGATTTATATATACTGGAGTGTGTCTTTAAGGGTTTGAGACAGTGTCAAGACCAAGACCATATTAGTTCCTTCTCTGAGTAAATACAAGGGTGCTGAAATCAATAACCATCTTTGACTGACTCAGACATCCTCAACAGTCTGTGGTTAACACAAACATGAAATGTCCACATGTCCTCAAAAGTCCCAACAACAGAAAAATGTAAGAGTTTGGTTGCAACTCCCCTCCTCTTTGTGTCAAGAAGGTGGGGTTGGGACTGTTAGCAGGACATTAAATTAAACCTGCAAATGGCTTTATTGCAGCATTTAAGGGAAATATTTCTTTGCAGTCAAACTAATTAGACTGTTCAGAACCTGAACAGTCACCAGTGTTTGGAAGCCTCCACTACAGAAAGAGCCATCTTAAAGACCTCGGGGCCTTCTGGCCCAAGTGACTGATTTACCACAGAAGGTAAATTTAGGACCAAAGCCAGTGGGGACAAAGAGAGAAGCCTTGGAGAAGACGTCAATGAGAACAATGGACTGAACAGTTACGTACAGTGCAATGAACGTTTTCGCTGTGCAGTCAGAGAAACAGTATTTGTATGCAAAAATTAACAGTGAAGAAATGAAAAATGGGAAATTGAACCAGGTGCAGAAGCATTTTATAACTGCAGGTTTAGAAGGGTGAAGCTGACTCCTGCTAATTGCACACAGAATTTAGAATAACTGAAAAACGGTCCCAAAATAGAAAGCGGGGAATTGCCGGAAAGCCACAATGAAACCAGATGAGGGGAAAAAACAGAGAAGTGCTGCTTTAAAGACGCGGTACGCTGCAACTGTGAAAATAAAGGGCCCATCACAGAAACCTGCAGAGAAGAAGAAAAAACGACAGAAAACAAACAAATATAGGGACCTGCAGTCACAGCTGCAGTCAATTTTCAGAAATTTCTGACTGTTCTTGTAAATTTGAGACTCTCTTAAATCTGAAATGTTTCAGCTGTAAATTTGCTTTTTTCTTGGTGTGTTTTTTTCCCCTCCTTAATTTTCTACTTGTGTTAATTTTGAGACATTGTTAATGTATATTTTAGTGGTGTTGGCATTATCGCATTAATCGCCCGTTAACGCTTTGCCCCCATTAATGGCAACAAATTTTGTGATCGCAGTTAACGGCAGAAAGCGCAAACAGTACTTTTTGGCCTAGCGGCTCTCCATACCAAAGCCGTTCTGGCTACAGACACTGTGCGCACCATGGAGACATTGCAAAGTCAGACAAGCTGGATTACGATTACAGCCATGGAAATCCCCAAAGTGCTGTCATGTTAAAATTTACAACATTCTCTGTTGGAGCTCTCACTTATATAATTGTTACAAACTCCTCTAATCTTCATCTGGATGTTGGGTTGTTCTTCTTTTGTGGAAGCTGGCTCGTAGCTACATGCTAGGTTGTAGCTAACCTCCACCAGCTGACACAGACAGAAATTTGCCTGTTTTCATCCTCATAGCTTTGGGTCCAACTGTTGGTGAGTACCAGTCTAAAAAAAATTCTCAAGCTGTGTTCGTAATGTCCATTCACTCCCCCGCCGTTTTTGCAGCATGGTGGGGTGTCATCACGGACGACATAGTTATTTGTTTATGTTTGCAGTTTTTCTGCTAAAAGGGAAATTGTTTCTGTTGTGACACACGACATCCATGGTTTTGTGTTGATCTGCTTAAAAGTTGTGGATGTTTGCTACGGAAGAAAGTGCAAGCTCCATTTGTGGCTGCTGGTTGGACGCTGAGTTGTGTTGCAGGGACGTTAATGAGCCCTGGCATTCTGTTGTTTGCACATGCAGTCTGCTTTTGAGAATTTTCTGGAGAATATTCTGTATAACTTTTGTCATTTTGGATATGTTGAGAGCTTTAATACACCTGCAGGTGAAGACAGCAAGCATATTTGTCCACTCCCATGTTCATAACCGTATGGCAAACTTGAAAAATTACCGACTTAAGATATGCTGTATCTGTATGGAAAAACATGCGGTTAACACGTTATTAATTGTGATTAACTCAACATTCCCAAAGATTAATCACAATCAAAAATTTTAATTGTCCAGCATCACTAGTATATTTATATTTTTTTTTGCCAAATTTGAGATTTTTTTTCTAAAACTGTAAATCAGCAACTTATTTCACTCATAAATTTGTGAGCCAAATAGCAAATTTCAAAACCCAACACAAGCAAAAAAAACCCAAACAAACAAAAAACTAAGGGGCACTCAAGACAGCGCACACCTTTGCCAAGCCCCTGCCTCACAACAAGTAAGAAAGTGAAAAAATGATGGAGAATCCATGTCTTGACCCAGATCACGTCCAAAATCTAATGTCCACATATACAGTATACATGGAGATAGGATTAACATTAGAGGAAGAAAGTGAAGTAACACTGACATGAGGAAGATTATGTTGGTTATGGGGTCTGAATGTCAGTTTTAGTTTATTTTTGGTTTGTCGCCTCACTTGAATTGAACGACAGCTAGGGTTGGACAGTGTGACCTTAAATCAGGTTAACTGACCCTTTCATGTCAGTTTTCATGGGGTGTTTTTCAGTAATTTTCCCCCTCCCTTCTTGCTCACAAGGCACATAATTAAGCAATATTACACAAGAGTGTGGTATCATATTGCAGTGCAATACAAAATGAGCAAAATATAATAAAGACCAGGACTACTGTCATTCCCCACACAAAATAAACATTGTCCAGTGTTTACAACACAAACCTCTCGAGGGTTTGTGGGTCTTGTCATATGTGCGGCAGCTAATTAGCTTGGTAGCTGTGTTGGGGGAGTCCTTTATACACCCATGATTGTGTTACCACCACATAGTGATTAAGAGTCTCTTATTGGGTTCTTAATTTTTTTTAAAAATTTATTTAACCTTTATTTAACCAGGCAGGACAGATTAAGAACACATTCTTATTTATAACTGTGGCCTGGGGGGAATGGACAACTCACATTCATACCTCCACAGTTGATGCCAATTAACCTAACCTGTATGTTTTTGGCCCCTGTGTGAGGAAACTGGAGAAATCCCGGAGTAAACCCACACAGACACAGGGAGAACATGCAAACTCCACACAGAAAGATCATGTTAGTCAGGGGTGAGATCGAATCCGAGATCCCATGGCCAACGGTGAGTTGCTGTGCTGCCACGGTGTTAACCACTGTGCCACCATGCTGCGCTTATACAGCCTTAGCTTGTCCATTCCCTCTCTAAAACAGTTGAGACGATGCAGATAGTTGTCAGAGGCTAAGAGTGACTTAGCTTCTGCTCCTTTTAGTGTTAGCATCCATGCACGTCGCTTGATTTTTCTTGGCATCTTCAGATGAAATAAAGAGTCAATCATCATATACTATGTAGATGGAGACCATGTTTGTTTTCATTACAAACCGTCTTTAATTGTTCTGCCCCTTTTCTGCTGCATCTGAACAGTGCCAACTGCGCTGCTTCCAGAGTTACGTGCCCACACCTCTAACGCCTCGGGAACATCTTAAATTGGGCGGTACATTAAAAGCTCTCACATACACACACACACACACAACAGGGAAAGGGGGAAAAAATGAAAAACTGACACCAGCAAGATTACATTGGTTCTACACGCCGAACATCAGTTCTGGTTTTATTTCGGTTAATGGTCCAGCCCTAACATCAGTCCAACACATCACCAGAGTCTTGCAGGTGTGCGAGGAAAGTGCTGTAAGACATGGGCGTTAACATTTGTTACCACTTACACCTGATCTTTTGTTCTTTCTTGTGAAGGATCAGAGTTCTGATGTCCCATGGCAACCCGACATCCAAATACCCCCCTCCCACACACCTCCTGTGGAAAGACAGATTGCCTGTTTTGCCGTCACCTGTGCTGGGGCAGGGCCCATGACACCTGCTAGAAGAGCGCAGTTTAGCACGCTCCCTGTCACCTAACGTATGGGTCCGCTGATGTGCTGTGACTGGGCCGGGCTGATCCAACCCAACATGCATTGGGGCCAGCTGTTGTGCCTCATCTGTCTTCGCGCGTGTGTGGGAGAGCCAAACACAGAATGCTCCAACCATAACGCTCCGTCTGCCTTCACTACTCTTGACGCCACCGTCCCCCCAGCCTCAGACAAAATGAGCGCAGAAGTGGCGGCTTTAATTGGGTCCAAAGTGTGGCTGATGGGGAGCGGGGGAGGGGAGAAAAGTTGATTCACAGCAAGTACGGCAAATGAAGCCTTGATTACACCCGTCTGAGAAGCTAATTCTAGGATTTAAGATTCAGCCAGATTTAATGGAACGGTTGGCACAATTGCAGTCCGAGGAGTTAACAATACAGCTCTAACACTACAAATTGCACGCCGCTTTGTTTGACATTGATGATTAAGGTTAAAGAATTCAATGATGATTACAGCAAGTGGATGAAAACAAACAAAGGGGCCTCGATAAATATACCATGTAATAAAAACCAATCCAGACTCATTGAAAAATCAGCTGAAAAATCAGCAGAAAAGCAGAACACAACACCCCATTTTCCAAAACATGACATGCAAGACGGATTCAGTCAGAGACACGGGGGGACTCTACCCACCCTGTTGAGAAAGATGAGGGAGACGCCCTTTTCAAAGTTTGAGCCCATGAACCCCTGAAAGGTCTGTTCATGCCCCTGCCGGCATGAATAATCACCCCCAGCTCCCCTGTAATGTGCTGTGGATGATATATTGGGCCACATTTATTACTGCTCTGCTTCCACCTGGCTAGGAGCAGCAAGTCCTCCATTAATAAAAAGCCCTGGCCTGCAAGGAGATTTCTGCACAGCCCCACAACTGCAGGCTTAGATTTAACAGTAAGACTTTGTGACCTTATTGGTGAAAATTAAAGTCATATTGCCTATAACAAAGTATGATATGGAGTTCCCTTTTGGCTCCTGCAGTCAGTATCTTTTAACCGCTCCAGGCCATGCACACTTCTAATCCACGTTCATGTTCTCTCAAGTCATGGGGTAAAATTCTGTCCAGTCACGACACATGCAGCATATAGTAGTCAACACGTATCCGTGTGTTTGATGGCTGGAGATTAGTCATGCGGGATAGCACGTTCTTATTTCAATGGTAATATGGGATTAGGACCGCTGGCATTTTGCCGCGGTATTACAGGATTAAAACCTGATTACACAACACCCTTTAGCTGCAAATTAAGAGAACAAATGTGCCCTTTAGCCAAACATGTCAGACCACTGACTTACAAACAATAGAGAGTGCATGACATTTAGGTCATAATAGTGATTATAATAAGGCGTTTTTGTGGAGAACATGGCACATTTTGAATTATTACAGAGGCATGGCATTGGTCAGTCAAGGGAAAATGACATGCAATGATAATGAACTGAATAAAGGTCCCACTTATTGCCATTCCCACAGATAAACTTTAGGACTCGGTATCCTCAGTGACATAACAGGGTTGCCAAGTCTCACGCCCCTGGCAGGTGACACCTGCTTTTGACATTCATCACTAGTGAACCTGCTGTCCCATCAAATTTCAAGCCACAAATACACTCACCTTTGGACCCCCAAAATAATCATTCTGCTCCTGTTAAGCAGCTGGGTGCTTTATACAAATTCTGCTACATACATGGGGGGCTGAAAAGTTCATAGGCTTAAAAGTTCATAGTAGTCAAATCTGACGAAATGTGATTTATTTTTCAACATACTCTCCCCTTCGGTCCACACACTTCTATCAGTATTTCAGCACTTGGATCCTTGTGGTTGAAAAATAAACCACATTTGGTCAACTTTGACCACTATGAACTTTTCAGCTTATGAACTTTCAGCTAACACCCCACCCCCACCCGTAGTTTGTGACGGTGTGTCTTTTTGAAAGAAAACTAAGTGTATTCAATCATGGAATACATTTTTACTGCAATTATTTTTGATTCTATTCTAAAAAGGTGCCAGCTGAAAGTCCATCCATCCATCCATCCATCTTTGACTGCTTATCTGGCGATCTGGGTCACGGGGACATCAGTCTTGGAGGGCTAGGGATGCTAATAATTAATCGAGTTCCAATTAATTGTCAATAAGAATTTAGTTGACTAAATTAAATTAGTTGTCAATTACTTGATAACTCAGCAGTCCTTTTCAATGGGAGCTTATTCTAGGAAATGTAATGGCGTCGCCATCTAGGCGGGGGCACACGTGGTCACCCACTGTCACATTTCAACCAAAAACAGAGAAGAAGACGTCAAATACCCCAGAGTGCATGAACTGTGCAGAGTGAAAAAACTCGCCCTTCCGGGTTACATCGAAGAGCCACAACAAGTTCCAATGGCACACGAGCTCTAAGAGTCACCCATCTGCTTCAAATCAACAGGGAGGAGAAACGGACCATAGCAAGGAAGAAACTACACAAAACTACACATCTCAGTAAATTAGAACATCAAAGGTACTTTTTTGTAATATAACTAAAAGAGATAAATTTTATGATATTAGTAATAGTTTTTTTTTAAATAAAAATCATGACATTTGTAATTTACTGAGATGTACCCGTAAATAGTACACACTATACAGTACAAAATTTGTTAAACTACAAAAAAATGCCATTGTCTGTAGTAAAAAAAAAAATGCAAATGGTACAATAAATCATTGAGGAATACAATATTCATGTTTTATTCAGGATATCAAAAACAGTAATTAACTTTTTATACACTACTCACAAAGTCAGGGACATTCGGCTTTCGAATGAAATTTCAGGATGCACCTAAAATGCACTATAACCTTTACAGGTGAACTGAATTTAACCTTCTCTAACCTTTTGAATGCACATGTCCAACTGTTCAATGTTTCAGTATTTTTTGCATAACTTGCTGTTCTCTAACAAGGTGCTTAACGGCAAAATTCACAACAGGTGTTTGATCCATGAATCGACCAATAAATTTTCTGGTTCAGTTGGAATTGGTATTTAAACAGTCCTCTTCATCATGCTGCAAGTGCCATGCCAGACCATTTGAAACGTTTACATTAACGTGATCTGCGTGCTAGACGACCTGCAAGGGTGCTTGACCACACCACCAGGCACAGGAGTCATTGTTTGCATGGGCCAGGGAGCATTTATGCTGGACAAGGGATCAGTGGGCCTCAGTGCTGTTCTCTGATGAAAGTCAATTCACACTGAGCAGAAATGATGGCCGGCAATGATGTTGGAGACGTCAAGAAGAGCAGTATGCATCAGCCACTGTTGTCGCCATGTTACAGTCTGGGCAGGTGTGTCTAGTCAATCCAGAGCTGCCCTACACCTTGTGAACGGTACAGTGACAAGCCGATACTACCTGAATAACATCATTAATCCAGTCATTGTGCCCCTGCATGAACAACACAGGCCTAATTTCATCTTCATGGACGACAATGCTCCAGCTCATCGAGGTTGCACCATTAGGGAACGGCTGCTGGAGGCTGGAGTACCTCAAATGGAGTGGCCTGCACTTTCTCCAGACCTGAATCCCATAGAAAACCTGTGGGATCAGCTGAGTTGTCGTGTAGAGGCTCGTAACCCTGCACTCCACAACCTCAATGACCTGAGGGCCGCCCTTCAAGAAGAGTGGAATGCCATGCGTCAGCAGACAAGGAGTCGACTTGTGAACAGCATGAGACGTCATTGTCAAGCTGTAATTGATGCTCAAGGGCACATGACAAGTTATTGAGACATTGACATTTTTTCTTGTGGTATACCCACCACTGTTGTTGGCTTTTGTTTCAATAAGTAGTTTGAGATGAGGAAGTCACCATTGCATGCTTCTACTTACATGCCCTACTTTCATGATATCACTGTAGAGTGAACTTTTTACATTTTCCATAAATTTCACTTGAAAGCCAAATATCACTAACTTTTTGTGAGTAGTGTATGCTAAAGACAGAAAGACCGTATTGTACTGAGGGAAATTCAAATTCTCAGGAAAATTGACGCTTATCAATTAATCGTTAATTAATCAATAAGGTGAATCAACTAATGATTAATGAATTAATCGATGACTTGCATTCCTAGTCCAGGCAGAGTAGCCCAGACCTCCGCCCGGTTCACACTGCACCATGATCCCTCCTGCAGGTTGGTGAGCCCACTGGAGGGAGGACCCAAATGTCTCCTTTGGGTACACTGGGTCTTTGATGTAACATTTTTCATAGAGATCCACTGGACCACTCTCAGTCTGGCCCTTCACCCAGGACCACTTTGTCTTGGGAGACCCTACTGGGGCAAGTTGCCCCTGACAACATAGCTCCTGGGATCAGTAGAGCACTCAAACCCCCCCACAACGATAAGTTGGCAATCCAGGAAGGAGAAAGCTCCAAGTATTTTTTTTTAAATTATCTGTTCTATTCTAAAAGGTGCCTTTCTGAAAAGTTTAATGACAAGGAGGCATAATGGAAATATATTCAAATATACTCGGATGCCTCTTGAACACTGCCAGAGCAGAGCACAGTGTTGCCATGTTTGTGATTTTCCAGTAGAATCGGGCTTGTTTTTCTTGTTTATCATACTACACATGTTTATCTTTTGAAAGTCATCTGACTGTGCTATCCATCCATCCATCCATCCATCATTCCATCCATCTTCTACCGCTTTTCCGGAGGTCCAGCTCGCGGAGGCAGCAGTTCAAGCAGAGAAGCCCAGACTTCCCTCTCCCCAGCCACCTGCTCCAGCTCTTCAGAGAGGATACCAAGGCATTCCCAGACCAGCTGGGAGACATAGTCTCTCCACCGAGTCCTGGGTCTGCCCCGGGGTCTCCTCCCAGTGGGACGTGCCTGAAACACCTCAAGTGGGAGGCGTCCAGGAGGCATCCTGATCAGATGCCCATACCACCTCAACTGACTCCTTTCAATGTGGAGGAGCAGTGGTTCTACTCTGAGCCTCTCCCGGATGACTGAGCTCCTCACCCCATCTCTGAGGGTGAGTCCAACAATCCTACAGAGAAAGCTCATTTCAGCCGCTTGTATCCGCGATCTTGTTCTTTCGGTCATTACCCAAAGCTCGTGACCATAGGTGAGAGTAGGAACGTAGATTGACTGATAAATCGACAGCTTTGCCTTAGAACTAAGCTCCCTCTTCACCACAACAGACCGGTACAATGTCCGCATCACTGCAGATGCTGCTCCAAGAGCAGCATCTGACTGTGATATAGTGATGATTATTTATTTTACCTCTTGTTTAAACTAATGATATAACCATCATGATACAGTGGGGAAAGTAAGTATTGAACACATCAAAATTTTTTTCATTAAACATATTTCTGATGGAGCCATTGACCTGAGATTTTCCCCAGATATCAGTAACAACCCAAGTAATCCATACATACAAAGGAATCAAGGCAACTGTGTTGATAAAACAAGTTATATTTAATAAAGTGGAATGACATGGAGAATACGTATTGAAGACGCTGGGTGAAATTCATTTAATATTTATTAAACATTAAATGAATTGAAATGAATATTAAATTTTTTATATTAAATATTAAAAAAAATGAATATTTATTCTATCAGCTTTATTTTCCTTCTCTGGAACCAGTTGACAGTTTCCTTGGCTGTGTTTGGGATCATTGTATTGCTGAAATGTCCACACTCCTTTCATCTTCAGCATCTAGGCAGATTGCAACAGGTTCTTATCAAGGATGTCTCTGTACATTTGTCCATTCATCTTTCCTTCAATTATATGAAATCTGCCTGTATGATGTGCTGAAAAACACCCCCACACCATGATGGGATGTGCAGTGCCATTTCTCCTCCAAACATGCTGTGTGTTGTGGCATCCAAAAAGCTCCATTTTGGTCTCATCTGACCAGACTATATTCTCACAGTATTTTAAACTTCAAACGAGCTTCAACATGCTTTTTCTTCAGCAATGGAGTCTTGCAAGGTGAGCGGGCATAGAGCCCATGACGGCTGAGTGCATTACCTGCTAACTCCAGGTCTTTCTGGAGCTCTCCACAAGTGGTCTTTGGCTCTTGGATAACTCTTCTGATAATTCTTCTGACTCCTCTCTCAGAAATCTTGCAAGTCATGGCTGGTTTATGGTAAAATGATGTTCTTTCCACTTCTGAAGGATGGTTCCAACAGCATTCACTGGAACATTCAGCAGTTTAGAAATGCACCCGTAACCAATGCCATCATTATGTTTTGCAATAACAAGGTTGCGAAGGTCTAGAGCAGGGGTGCCCAATCATGTGCCATGGAGGGCTAAGACCCGGCAGACTTTACCTCACCATCATGAGTTGTTTGTGGTGTGACAATCTGATACTCATAGATCTTTTTAAAGGCTATCAGTCAGGACTTAACCAGATGAAATTAATTTGCACTGATTGGGGGATGGGATGGCTTCCTAAATTCTGATGGATTTCAGCTGATTTCTTGGCTTTCTATGCCTTTTTGCACCTCTTTTTCTTCATGTGTTCAATACTTTTTCCCTGTGTCATTCCACTTTATTAAATAAGCTGTTTTGTGAACACAGTTGCCTTGATTTCTTTGTATGTATGGATAACTTGGGTAATTACTGATATCTGGTGTAAAGCTCAGGTCAATGGCTCCATCAGAAATATGAATAATGAGAAAAATGTTGACGTATTCAATACTTATTTTCCCCGCTGTATGCAACTGCAGTCTATCACTTTTTGATGTCATTGTATGTTTAAATTAGGTGTGTGCCATATCATATCGTTCATGATAATACCGGCATAAATTTTGGTACTGGGGTAAAAATGAATATCACGATATTTGGGTCTGCTGTGTGATGACGTCACACTGTTACGCTACTGATGGAAATTACGCATTATCTTAGAAATGGCAAAACAAACATGGCACGGGAAGGTACTGCTCCATGGCTGGAGAGTCTGCATCAAGTTGTGTTGAAATGTTTTAGTTTTAAGGCAGTTTCAGACTGCTGCCATGTTTGAAAACAAAAAACAGTGCAGCAATGCAAATAATCTGCCTGCATTTTTTTTTTCGCACGTACAACACATCAACACGGCATTGACATCCAAAATGTCCGGAGTTTTATTTTTGTTCCATTTTGGTTGTTTCAGCTTGAATTTATTCAACCACCCGAACCAAAAAACACAACCAAAAAAACATCCCTTCAGTGCGACAAGAGCCAAAAAGTCCCATGAGATGTCCGTGCAACAGAGACTTCCAATGCAGGTAGACTTAGCATAAAACCTCAATCACGTCAGTGCACTTACAATGTGGTTTAGATTATTTTCTTGTAATATTTGATTCAGAATGAAAAAAACTATTTGAAACTCAATCTGAGCTGCTGTTTATAAACTGGAGAAATAAGAGGTTTTGTTTTGTTTCAGCTACAGTGGGGTAAAAAAGTATTTAGTCAGCCACCAATTGTGCAAGTTCTTCCACTTAAAAGATGAGAGAGGTCTCCAATTTTCATCATAGGTATACCTCAACTATGAGAGACAAAATAAGAAAAAAAAATCCAGAAAATCACATTGAAGGATTTTTAATGAATTAATTGGTAAATTCCTCGGTAAAATAAGTATTTGGTCAATAACAAAAGTTCATCTCAATACTTTGTTATATACCCTTTGCTGGCAATGACAGAGGTCAAACGTTTTCTCTAAGTTTTCACAAGGTTTTCACACACTGTTGCTGGTATTTTGGCCCATTCCTCCATGCAGATCTCCTCTAGAGCAGTGATGTTTTGGGGCAGTTGCTGGGCAACACAGACTTTCAACTCCCTCCAAAGATTTTCTATGGGGTTGAGATCTGGAGACTGGCTAGGCCACTCCAGGACCTTGAAATGCTTCTTACGAAGCCACTCCTTCGTTGCCCGGGTGGTGTGTTTGGGATCATTGTCATGCTGAAAGACCCAGCCACGTTTCATCTTCAATGCCCTTGCTGGTGGAAGGAGGTTTTCACTCAAAATCTCACGATACATGGCCCCATTCATTCTTTCCTTTACACGGATCAGTCGTCCTGGTCCCTTTGCAGAAAAACAGCCCCAAAGTATGATATTTCCACCCCCATGCTTCACAGTAGGTATGGTGTTCTTTCTCCTCCAAACACGACAAGTTGAGTTTTTACCAAAAAGTTCTATTTTGGTTTCATCTGACCATATGACATTCTCCCAGTCCTCTTCTGGATCATCCAAATGCTCTCTAGAAAACTTCAGACGGGCCTGGACATGTACTGGCTTAAGCAGGGGGACACGTCTGGCACTGCAGGATTTGAGTCCTTGGCGGCGTAGCGTGTTTCTGATGTAGCCTTTGTTACTTTGGTCCCAGCTCTCTGCAGGTCATTCACTAGGTCCCCCCGTGTGGTTCTGGGATTTTTGCTCACCGTTCTCGTGATAATTTTGACCCCACGGGGTGAGATCTTGTGTGGAGCCCCAGATCGAGGGAGATTATCAGTGGTCTTGTATGTCTTCCATTTTCTAATAATTGCTCCCACAGTTGATTTCTTCACACCAAGCTGCTTACCTATTGCAGATTCAGTCTTCCCAGCCTGGTGCAGGTCTACAATTTCGTTTCTGGTGCCCTTTGACAGCTCTTTGGTCTTGGCCATAGTGGAGTTTGGAGTCTTGACTGTTTGAGGTTGTGGGATGTCTTTTATACTGATAACGATTTCAAACAGGTGCCATTAATACAGGTAACGAGTGGAGGACAGAGGAGCCTCTTAAAGAAGAAGTTACAGGTCTGTGAGAGGCAGAAATCTTGCTTGTTTGTAGGTGACCAAATACTTATTTTACTGAGGAATTTACCAATTAATTCATTAAAAATCCTTCAATGTGATTTTCTGGATTTTTTTTTCTCATTTTGTCTCTCATAGTTGAGGTATACCTATGATGAAAATTGGAGACCTCTCTCATCTTTTAAGTGGGAGAACTTGCACAATTGGTGGCTGACTAAATACTTTTTTGCCCCACTGTAAATATATTGCAGGTAAATAACGCTGCCCTGTCAAACTGTTCTAAATAAAAATAATTGTGATATCGTAAACAACACTGTTATCGTGAAAATTTGGAAGAATATTCTGATATCATTTCTAGGCCATATTGCCCACCCCTAGTTTAAATGCTCTTTTATAGGAGTGTGGAAAATTAAGCAAATGACTTTATAATTAAAAAAAAAACCCTCCAAATCCCCACAGAGTCAGCCCGGTTCAAGTTCACCATATAAGAATCTCTCCTCAACTTGTAGCTAAAAGTTGGCAACCCTGCATATACATGCAGTTTTGAAACAAAAACTATTCTCGTGGTTTTTTTTTTTTTTACAGCTTATTAAAATGGCTCTTGTAGTCTTTATTTTCCAAATGATTCATTTTCTGGCTTCTCATGAGCATTTATTAGCCTCTTTTCTGATTTCCAAGTGAAGACAAGTTTATTTGTATACCACATTTCATGTACAAGACAATTCAAAGTGCTTTACATAAAAACATTAAAGCACTACAGCAAGTTGCAAAAGAAATGCATAAAAGAATTTAAAAGGGAGCTAAAAATAAATTAAAGAGAAACAGAAACAAGCTAAAAAAATAGAATAAGACAAAGCTACAGTGCATTGTGGGAGATTAATTGTTCTACTGGAAGGCCGCGGCAAACAGGAAAGACTTTAACCTCGATTTAAAAGCCCTGATGCTTTCTGGGAGTTTGTTCCACATATGAGGGGCATAAAGACTGAACGTTGCCTCACCATGTTTGGTTCTAATTCTGGGCACAGATAGTAGGCCTGACCCTGACGACCTGAGGGCTCTGGATGATTCATAATGGACGAGCAGATCTGAAATGTATTTTGGCCCTAAACCATTCAGAGCTTTATAAACCAACAGGGGCATTTTGAAATATATTATGTTTGTCACACTTAAATGTTTCAGATCATCAAACAAATTTAAATATTAGACAACAATAACATAAGTAAACACAAAATGCAGTTTTTAAATGAAGGTGTTTATTATTAAGGGGAAAAAAATCCAAACCTACATGGCCCTGTGTGAAAAAGTGCTTGCCCCCTAAACCTAATAACTGGTTGGGCCACCCTTAGCAGCAACACCTGCAATCAAGCGTTTGCGATAACTGGCAATGAGTCTTCTACAGCGCTGTAGAGGAATTTTGGCAGCTCATCTTTGCAGAATTGTTATAATTCAGCCACATTGGAGGGTTTTCGAGTATGAACCACCTTTTTAAGGTCATGCCACGGCATCTCAATCGGATTCAGGTCAGGACTTTGACTAGGCCACTCCAACGTCTTCACTTTGTTTTTTTTTAAGCCATTCAGAGGTGGACTTGCTGATCATTGTCCTGCTGCAGAACCCAACTGCGCTTCAGCTTGAGGTCATGAAGAGATGGTCGGACATTCTCCTTCAGGATTTTTTGGTAGACAGCAGAATTCATGGTTCCATTTACCACAACAAGTCTTCCAGGTCCTGAAGCAGCAAAACAGCCCCACACCATCACAATACCACCACCATATTTTACTGTTGGTATGTTGTTACTTTTCTAAAATGCTGTGTTACTTTTACACTGGATGTAATGGGACACACACCTTCTAAAAAGTTCAACTTTTGTCTCGTCAGTCCACAGAGTATTTTCCCAAAAGTCTTGGGGATCATCAAGATGCTTTCTGGCAAAACTGAGACAAGCCTTTATGTTCCTTTAGCTCAGCAGTGGTTTTTGTCTTGGAACTCTGCCATGAAGGCCATTTTTGTCCAGTCTCTTTCTTATGGCGGAGTCATGAACACTGACCTTAATTGGGGCAAGTGAGGCCTGCAGTTCTTTGGATGTTGTTGTGGGGTCTTTTGTGACCTCTTGGATGAGTCATCGCTGCACGCCTGGGGTAATTTTGGTCGGCCAGCCACTCCTGGTAAGGTTCACCATTGTTCCATATTTTTGCCATTTGTGGATAATGGCTCTTACTGTGGTTTGCTGTAGTCCCAAAGCTTTAGAAATGGCTTTATAATCTTTTCCAGACTGATGGATCTCAATTACTTTGTTTCTCATTTGTTCCTGAATTTCTTTGGATCGCAGCATGATGTCTAACTTTTGAAGATCTTTTGGTCTACTTCACTTTGTCAGGCAGGTCCTATTTAAGTGATTTCTTGATTGAGAACAAGTGTGGCAGTAATCAGGCCTGGGTGTGGCTAGAGAAATTGAACTCAGCTTTCCAAAGATGTGATAAACCACAGTTAATTTATATTTTATCGGGGGTGGGGGTGGAGATCACTTTTTCACAGAGGGCCATGTAGGTTTGGATTTTTTTCCCTTAATAATAAATGCCTTTATTTAAAAACTGCATTGTGTGTTTACTTATGTTATCTTTGTCTAATATCTAAATTTGTTTAATGATCTGAAACAGTTCAGTGTGACAAACATACAAAAAAATGATAAATCAGGAAGGGGGCAAACACTTTTTCACACCACTATATATGATCCATTTTCTTGGTCTTAGTGAGGACTCGAACTGCAGCATTCTGAACCAACTGCAGCTGTCCGTTGCACTTTTTAGGGAGACCTGTGAGGACAGCATTACAGTAGTCCAGTTTACTGAAGGTAAATGCATGGACAAGTTTTTCTAGATCCTGCTGAGACATCAGACCTTCAATCCTCGCTATGTTCTTTAAGTGATAATAGGCTGACTTCACTACTGTCTTAATGTGGCTGTTAAAATTCAGGTCTGAGTCCAGAACCACACCCAGATTTCTGGCTTGACTGTTGGTGTTTAGCATCACTGATTGAAGATGAGTACTAACTTTGAGTCTTTCTTCTTTGGCTCCAAAAACTGTTATTTTGGTTTTGTCTTCATTTAAGTGAAGAAAATTCTGACACATCCACTGTTTAATTTGACCAATGCATTTGATCAGGGTTTTAATTGAACCGTAGCCTCCTGGTGAGACGGTTATGTAGATTTGTGCATCATCTGCATAATTACCGTAATATATTTTGTTGTTTTTATAGTTTAAGTGCAAACACTGCTAAGTTTTAAGCTAACCACTAACATTAACTGTTAAGTTATACTTGGCCCATTCGGCGCGTCTCAACATAGCTTGCCTTTGTACAAAAGACAAGACAGTAGTAATTCCATCAATAAAAACAGTCAAAGATACCAAAGCACCTTCCTTTATATTGTAACATCGGGGCTGTGTTAAGGGGGGGGGGATTCTCCTGGCATGCTTTGGCCATGGAGGATTCAAAGGGTGTTATCATTCGTGCGTTCTAAAGTGTTATTGCTGTGTCATTATAACTGCGTTATAATGACAGTCATTATGGCTGTGTTATAATGACACAGCAGTGTTATAAGAAGAGTCAGAGCAGTGACTGATCATGTGTTTGTGTCACCCTCAGTGAGACGGGGGTCTGTGTGAATGACCTCCCCTCCTGTCTGTGTTGAGGAAGTGTGTATAAATAAAGCCTGTTCTCGTCACAGTCATCTCTCCTTTCTTGTGTGAACCCTCGCAACGTCACACTGGTGTCAGGAGTGGGATTATGGAGCAGATGGAAGCCAGGATCAGAGCAGAGATTCAGCAGCTGAAGTATTCATCGCTCAGCTCGGAATGGACGACAGAGCTGATACACCAACCCCCGGAGTTGCTTGCCGGGATGAATGGAGCAGCGGACCCGACGGGACCAGCATACCCCTCCTTCTGCCTTTCTCAAGGCAGGACGGGCTAAGCAGAGCAGACCATCCCTGCTCCCCACCCTTTTCAGGGCAGGACGGGCCGGCGATTCCACTGTGACCAGGGATGGCGATCGATCAAGAGGCGACCGTCCCACCCATCCGGCAGCGGCCCAAACTTCCCCGCTTCTATGGTGAAACCCTGCTGGATAACTACCTGGTCCAGGTCAAGCTGGCTGCTGCACTGAACGGCTGGCCACCCGAAGAGACCACCGTGCAGGTCGCGCTGGCCCTGGAGGGAAGGGCTCTTCGCACGCTGTCCAATCTCCGGCCCAAGGAATTTCGCAGCTGCCCAGCGCTACAAGGAGCACTCCGGAGGCGGTTTGGGAGAGCGGCCAACGCTGAGCATGCCGAGGAACAGCTGGCCAACCGCCGGCGAGGCAGCCGAGAGAGCCTGGGAGCCTACGCAACGGACATACGGTTGCTGACACGGTGTAGCTACCCGGATTTCGAGCTGGGCGTAGTGGAGAAGCTCGCCCTCCGGAACTTCATCCTGGGGCTCCGCCTAGCACAGCTCCAGAGCCACATCCGGATTCACGCCGCGAGCAGCTGGGAGACGGCTGTGGCAGAAGCGGAGCGGCTGGAATCGCTAATGGACTGTGCAGCTGATGCATCAGCACCAAGGCAGAGAGCCTTCCAGGCCATGGCTGAGAGCGAGGAGAAGGAACTGCGCCGGACCACAGCAGCGCGGCCAAGGAGAAGATGGCCATGGCGGTGCAAGGAAAGGCGCCTCCGCTGCGGGGAGCCAGGGCACATTGCACGGTACTGCCCGGCACCCACCCCCGCGACAAACTGGCCCCTTGCCAACATTAAACTAGAGCAAGGTGGCATGGACGGGGACCTGCCGCCTCCCACAGACATTCTCCCCGATGAGCTGTCACCACGTGTGGGCCAAATTGGACACTTGCCAGGGATGTACCTACAGTGCAGCCTGGACAACATACCGATCTGGGCCCTGATCGACACCGGTTCTACCATCTCCCTGGTCCAACCTGGAGTGCTGCCAGGTACGGATGAGGCAGAACCGCAGGGGTGGGAACCCACCGGGCGCTGTGTCACCACAGCTACCGGTGAGCGTGCCAGACTGGGAGGGCGGAGAGTTCTTGTGGTGGGGGTGGCCGGCCAGAACACAAACCACCCATTCTGGCTGGCTGACATTCAAGACCCCTGCATTATTGGACTCGGATCTGCTCGCAGCATGGAGCACAAAAATTGACACCGCCAGATCGTCCCTCCTGCTGGGGGCTCGGACCATCACGCTCTGCAGCGGGGCCCAGAGGAAGAACCCAGAGACCTGTGTGATCGAGGGGCCGCCAGGGCAGACCAAACCGGGCGGGTCACCGCAAGTACTGAACACAACAGCGCCCCCAGCACGACCAGAGGGAGTGCCACCACCAATAAAGACAGCAAGGGGGAGGGCCACAGTGGAGTGGGTCAAGGTGTCAGCAGAAACGCAGCAGGCGGTCGAGGAATTGTTCCAGCAAAGCTGTAGCGGACTGGAATCGGGACAGAGACGCCAGCTGTGGGAGCTGTTGGACTGCTACATGGACGTGTTCGCTGTGAAGGATGAGGAGTGCACCCGAACCAGCTTGGTGCAGCACGGGATCGACACCGGTGAGACCAGGCCGATCCGGCTGCACCCCCGCCATCTGCCTTTTTCAAGGCGGGCGGCAGCAGAACAAAAAGTACGTGAAATGCTGGAGGCAGACATTATTGAGCACTCCAGCAGCCCCTGGGCGACGCCAGTGGTGCTAGTTAGGAAGAAGGATGGTTCGTGGTGGTTCTGTGTGGATTACCGGTGCCTGAATGACGTCACCCGCAAGGATTCCTACCCCCTGCCCCGCATCGATGACGCGCTGGATCACATCGCCGGCTCCAGCTGGTTCAGCTCGCTGGACCTCCGCAGTGGCTATTGGCAGGTAGAGCTGTCACCTGACGCCCACCAAAAAACAGCCTTCTCCATCGGGCAGGGACTGTATCAGTTCAAGGTGATGCCGTTTGGACTTTGCAACGCCCCGGCCACCTTTGAACGTCTGATGGAGCGAGTGTTGGCTCACATGCCCTGATGCCGCTGCAATGTTTATCTGGATGACCTGCTGGTTCACCCAGCTGATTCTGATGGCGCCCTGTTCAACCTCAGGGAAGTATTGGACGCCATCCGACAGGCCGGGCTGCGGCTACACCCGCAGAAATGCCACCTACTTCGGCAGAAGACCACCTTCCTGGGCCACGTCGTCAGTGCAGCAGGAGTCGCCACTGATCCAGAGAAAGTGGCAGCGGTGAAAAACTGGCCAGTGCCGCGGGATGTGGGGGAGCTACGGAGTTTTCTCGGACTGGCCTCCTATTATAGGAGATTTGTGAGAGACTTCGCCACCATCGCCAGCCCGCTGCATCAACTGACACAGAAGGGCCATGCGTTTCAGCGGAGTGAGAACTGTGCTGCTGCTTTTTCCCGGCTTCGCTCAGCGCTCATCGGAGCCCCCATCCTGCAGTATCCCGACCTGAACCGCCCTTTCATTGTGGACACGGACGGCAGCAACCAGGGCATCGGGGCGGTGTTATCCCAGGAGGGAGAAAACAGAGAGCAGGCAGTTGCTTTTTTCAGCTGCACTCTTAGCAGAGCCGAAAGGAATTACTGTGTTACTTGCAGAGAGCTGTTGGCAGTCATCCAGGTGCCTTGCCATTTTCGCCCATATGTGTACGGGGAGAGGTTCCAGCTCAGGACGGATCACGCTTCCCTGACCTGGCTGCTGAACATTAAAGAGCCGGATGGACAGTTGGCGAGATGGCTGGAGGCACTGCAGGATTATGATTTTCTGATTGTGCATCGGGCAGGCCGCCTCCATGCCAATGCTGACACACTGTCTCAGTGTCCCTGTGCTGCGGAGGACTGTTGGCACTGCCAGCGGGTAGAGGATCGAGACCAAGCCGTCCAACAGGCTGCTGCTCTCTGGACCGCTGTGAGTAGGAATAACACAGCGGCGCACAGCTCCTCCTCGGATAATCAGTCAGCTCTCCCCAGCGATGATGTCACAGAGGCCCTTGGCACGCAGCAGCTGCAGAGCGAGCAGGACAGAGATCCGGTCATTTCTCGGGTTCGGCAGTGGCCGGACGCGGGCCAATGGCCCACTTGGGAGGCCGTGTCTGCGCTGGACCCAGAGACCAAGGCCCTACACTCCCAGTGGGCCAATCTCCTCTGTCACGAGGGTGTTGTGTATTGGTAGTGGCAGACTCCAGCTGGGCAGCATCACGTTTGGAGCTGCTGGTTCCCCGGCAGCTCCGGCCCAACGTACTCCAGCTGGTCCACGGGATGGTGGGGGCAGTCCACTTCGGGGTGACGAAGACTCTGCAGCATCTTCGAGCCTGGTTCTACTGGCCTGGATGTCACCAGGATGCAGAGCTCCACGTCCATCACTGCGACACCTGCACAGCTCAGAAGGGGCCGACTCAGCGATCCCACACCCCCTGGCAGCAGTACCGGGTGGGAGCACCGATGGAACAGGTAGGAATGGACATTCTGGGCCCTTTCCCGACTACGGACCGGGGGAACCGCTATGTGCTGGTCACAATGGATTATTTCACCAAATGGCCAGAGGCGTACACAGTCCCTGATTAGAGCGCCGCCACCACAGCATCAAAACTGGTTTGGCGCACCGGAGGAGCTGCACAGCGATCAGGGTTGGAACTTTGAGGCCGAGGTCTTCGGGGAGGTCTGCAAGCGGCTGGGCATCTGGAAGATCCGGACCCCCCCGCTGCATCCACAGAGCGACGGCCTGGTCGAACGGTTCAACCGGACCCTACCACTCAGCTCGCTGTCCTAGTGGACCAGCTACCAGGGACCTGCATCTGCCCTTTGTTCTGTGGGCGTACCGGACGGCAGCACAGGAATCCACCCAGTGCACTCCTGCAGCGCTGATGTTTGGACGTGAGCTGCACATACCAGTGGATTTGGTATTCCCCCCCCCCCCCCCCCGAGCCGGAGGTGGAGGGCAAACCGGGGTTAGATTATTTGTTTTGCTTGAAGGAACATCTCCACACGGTGCCCGGACTGGCTCAGGAGGCCCTGGCGGTGGCGGGGAGCCGGCAGAAGTGGGCATATGACTCCCGCTGCCAGGGGAGGGACTTTGCACCAGGAGATCGAGTCTGGGTTTTATGCCCGGAGAAAAAAAAGGGGACTGTCACCCAAACTGGCGAGCCATTGGTTGGGACCGTGCGAGGTTCTACAGTGACTGTCGGATGTGGTGTACAGGGTGAGGCTGCAGAAAAGAGACTAGGTCATGGTACTCCATGACTGTCTCGCCCCGTACCAGCCATCCGCCCCACAGGTGGTTGAGCCGGGGCCTTCATCCCGACCACATACTCCGACCGAGGCACAGATGAACACTAGCGGGCCTGTACGTGCTGGTCATCGACAACGGAGGCCGCCCCGACACCTGGACGGATTCGTGTTGGACTTTTGAACTGGACTTTTATTATTCTGAGGACAGAAACCAGTCCGGGGGGGACAGTGTAACGTCGGGGCTGTGTTAAGGGGGCGGGGATTCTCCCAGTATGCTTTGGCCATTGAGGATTCAAAGGGTGTTATCATTCGTGCGTTCTAAAGTGTTATTGCTGTGTTATTATAACACAGTTATAATGACAGTCATTATGGCTGCGTTATAAAGACACAGCAGTGTTATAAGAAGAGTCAGAGCAGTGACTGATCATGCGTTTGTGTCACCCTCAGTGAGACGGGGGTCTGTGTGAATGACCTCCCCTCCTGTCTGTGTTGAGGAAGTGTGTATAAATAAAGCCTGTTCTCGTCACAGTCATCTCTCCTTTCTTGTGAGAACCCTCGCAACATCACAATATCAACAGCATATCAATGCCAGGCTAACAGCTTTAGCAGCAACACCCTCACTGATAAAATATTTCAATAATTCACTTATCGGTCAGAAGCATGGCTCAAGCAGCAGCATCTCAAAGAAGGAACTTCATAGTGAAACTCAAACTTTGCTTCAATCTGTCAGCTAACATTAGCGCTGATGCTAACAGGCCATGCTCTAGTCCGTGGGTCTGCGTCCCTTTTTAGTGTTTGTCTGTCAAAAACTGTTAACCTACCATGTCCATGATCATTGTGCTTATCAATAACTAACTCCACAAAGGTGGCACAGAATCATTTTGTCCCTAATAGAATGTCTGCAGTGATTATGGTCCAACTGGGGGTGTTGTTACATTAGCCTTGAGGCTAAAGGGCCTTGGACCCACAGAAAGTCTGGGCATGGACCGGATCAATATCACAGCCAACAGCACAGAGAAGGAGGCTGGGTTTTGTCTTCGTGATAAAGAGAAATTGAATCTGAAAGAGTTATACCAGCTTCTGATGATGACTTCTATGACTTCACCAGCAGAGTAAAGCACTCTAGCATCTGTGGCAGATTTACGGCGACTTTCACACAGCCTCCCTCCTGCTCCACTCGCTGAAGGTTGCTCTCACTCCTTTCATGCCTTCTCTGACACTATGAGCTGCAACTATTGCAAATGCAGGGCTGCAGTTGTTAAAGGTCAGCATTGTTTAGTGCCTACATATACACGGGGTAGCCTTTAGTAGTGTACCAGCTTTCCCTAATGCCGTGCATGCACAGTAGCAGTAATAACCACAAAAAAGGAAAATGCTGTCAGTTAATGCAGCAGCAGAACTGCTGAGTAAATGAGTGCAGGTTTGGCATGTCCACATGTACCTGTATGTGCCTGCTGGATATGTCTGGGAATATGTGCACACCGAGGGGAGACAACATGAATCAATTTAAGTCCAGCTTCCACGGAGAAATTACTTATTTGCACAGTTTATTACAGAGTAGCCTATTCTATTGTGAGGGTGGCTCAAGAATTCACAGCCTCTTGATTGAAATCATTGCCACTGGGAGAACCGAGACAACACCCTCGGAGGAGCCGCATTTCTAAAAGTGAGTGAATCATTGATTTCCAGCAGGAAATCATCAAGTCGAATCTATGGTAAATGAGCGAGTTGAGATGGCAAATGGTCTAGTTCAGCGGGATGTTCAGCCATCGCTGTATCCGCTCAGACGGGCCGTGGTGTCCAGCTATTGTCAAGCCGGCGGTTAAATGGGGACCAGTCGCTCACAGAGGGTGTTCGATCCAGCTCTTGGGGAAAGTGCTAATGGAAAGCACCCTTGAGTGAAAAGAGTGTCAAATTGTGGGGAAGAGTTTGAAAGAAATTGTAATTGTGCTAAAAAAAAAAATAAAAAAATAAAAAAACAAACAGAAGAAAGCAATAACATCCTAAACCAATGCCGACGGGTTGCTCAATGAAAATGAGCTGCTTTGATGTTTTGATTAGAAATATCCTCCTCCTTTTAATCCCTGTAAAAATTGCTGAGCTCGATTTTGAAGACGTGATAATAGCTTAAAGCCAGATGTACCATAAGCTGATTGCATAAGTCTGAGCGCCCCCAAAAGCTCAAACTAATACTTTGCTGTAGCACCTTTTGATCAAACTGCAGCATTCAGTCTTTTTGGGTAGAAGCCTATTAGCACGCCACATCTTGACTTGGCAATATTTATCAACTCCTCCTTACTAAAGTGCTCCAAATCTGACAGATTGTTAGGGTATCTTCTGTGCACAACCCTCTTCAGGTCGCCTCAAAGGTTTTCAGGTGGATTTAGGTCTCGGCTCTGTCTGGGATATCCCAAAACTTAATGTTCCTCTGGTGAAGCCATTGTTTTGTTGATTCTGATGTAAGCTGAAATTCCTCTTCATCTTTTGAGCCGATACCAGAAGGTTTTTGCCCAAAACTGACTGGTATTTGGAACTGTTCATAATTTCATCCACCTTGACTAAAGCCCTAGTTCCACGTGAAGAAAAAAAAACAACATAACATGATGATGTCTCCACCATGCTTCACTGTAGTAGCATTCTTTTTGTGATGCATAGTGTTTTTATGCCCATCATATGTTTTGGAATTGTGCTCAAAAAGCTTCATACTTTTTCCTACATGCTTTTGGGCGATTTACATATAGAGAATACAGGGGATTGTTGTCATATGTAGTACACAACCAGGACTGCTAGACATTCCTGCAGCTTTTTGTTCAATACATCTTGGAGCCATACCAGTTCATGATAACGTCACTTATGTCCCATATTTTCTCCACTTCATAATAAATGTCAGGAAAATCCTACTAGAAAAGCTGAACTTTATTTGGGGTTAATCTTAGTCTCTTTAATTGATGGAAGGTGTGTACCCCAAAAGACTGAATGCTGTAATTATATCAAAATAAAGTATCAGTTGAAGAGTGAAAACTTAAAGGTCCCTTTTTACTGCACTTTTCCAACATGTTGACAATAGGTCTTAATGAAATGTTTGTGACAAATTTTGGTCAAATTGCCTTTAATTAATTATTGCAACATCATTGTAAATCATCTTTTGCAGCCTTCGTCAGAATGGTCTTTTTCAGTGCACGTCTCTTTAAATGCTGAAGAGCCGCATTTAATTCCACCCGTCCCCTTACATACGTTTCACTATTGCTAATTTTAGCTGGCTAGCTCCTAGAATTAGAGTACGTCTTTAAGTACTGAGTGTTAAAGAATGAACATGAACTTGTTTTCTTTGCATCATCTGATCTAAAAGCAACATCTTTTTTGTTGCTTTGGCCAGTTGTCATTTTCTGTAAATAAATGCTCCAAATGTCGATATTTTGACTTCAAATTTAAGGTGATTTGTTTTCAGTACATTAGAGAATTAAGCCAAGTTGTTCATTTTACTTAAACACATGCATACAAATAGTAAAACGAAATAAAGTGAAAATTCTGCGGTGGTCTCTTTGGAGTCTGAATCAGTGTTGGTAAATGAATAAGGATTCCTATGAAGGGGAGTGAATAAAATTTAGAGAAAACAGCAATCAAAATCGTCCGGATCGACAGTTACGTTTTTTTTTAAGCCATCGCCAAGCCGCCTGTCTGTTAGCCTCTCCCCACTGAGGCAAGCTCCAGTGTAAGCTCCATTGTGGTTATACTGATAGTCTCAAATTGCCTAGCCAAGCTATATCATCGACTGTGGATTAATGAACAAGGGTGACTGAACTCTAAAGAAAATATAAACCATGCTTGGTAAGCTAATTCCCTGGTAGCTTTGTTAGCTCTGAAATTAACGCCTTGGCTGGCTTCTGAACATTTCTGATGTGTTTTTTTTTATAATTACGTGACCAATAGATACTTTTCAGAAGGTTAAAAGCAACAGAAACACAATTTTTCAGTGAATGAAACCTTTAAGTAAAGCTACAGTCACAACTATCCTTATGAATGACTGTGAACACATACGAATGATTTCTGGACCATTTTGTATGGCCTTCTTAAGGCAGCCATAGGAGAATTGAGCATTTGTAGACCGTTCATAAGTTTGTTACTGATGGTCTTGTCCAAGATTTCTATGAACGCCCCTCGAAAACCCCTCATCATAGGGTGGCAGTACGAATGACATAGGAACAACATAAGGAATACGCAAGATGTTGGCTGTAAGTATGCCTCAATAACACGCCAAGTTGTTCTTGAGGGCCTCTTACAGCAGTTGTAAGAAATGCCGTACGAATCCCTGTTCCTACGGAGATTTGTACAGTGTGCATAAGGCAGTAATGAGGCATTCATAAGACGACAGAAAAACACCTCATTTCTCATTGAGGGCAGTGGTGGTCTAATGGTTAGGGATGTGGACTGGTGAGTGGAGGGTCACGGGTTTGATCCCTGGACTGGCAGGATCAGATCCGCGTGGGACAGATAACATAGCAGTGTTTGCCTCACCCTGTTAGGTTAATTGGTTGTTCTAAATTGTCCCTAGATAACTGTCTCTGATAGGCCCTTAGAATAGAGGGTTAGTGCTAGTGAAGCACTTTGAGTGGTCTTTGAGACTAGAAAGCGCTATATAAGTACAGGTCCTTATCCCTTATCCCTCCTTAACCCCACTGAGGTGCCCTTGAGCCCAGCTGCTCCAGTAGAGCTGCTCAGTGGCCACAGGTTAGTCTGTGGTTGGACTGGGCAGCTTCCTGGTGTGCATGTGGAACTGTGTGAGTGTGAACAGGGCATCCTTGAAAAAGAGAGGTTGCCTGTCAATGGAACTACCCTGTATAAATAAAGGTTTAGTAAAATTTAAAAAAATAAGAATGCCTCAAGCTGCTCTTGCAAACCGAACGGCAGCTATAAGAAACTACGCCCCCCTTTACCAATGTCTGTGAACTGCAGAATTCATAGAACTGGGAGATTCTGATGAACCCATCATTGGTAAAAATCTTTGTGACCGTAGCTTAACCAGCTAATTTTACTTTTATTCCCAATTTTCAATGCACGAGATTGCAATTGAATTTTCCAGATTATTTATAATTATCAATGTGGGAAAAGTTTTTAAATGATTTATCATGGCCTCATGTTTTGGGGGGTTTTTACATCACAAAAAAGCAGCATTTTATCAGGGCTGTGTAGAATTTTTTATTTTCACTGTACATTTTTTAAACATTTTTCTTTTCCACAGCACCAGAGCTGACATCTTCATTGTGAAATAAATGCCTGATACAGAATCCAACACACTTAACAGTTATTCAAATGACAGTCTTTGCCCCCCCCCAAAAAAAAAAGGTTGGTGAAGGACAACATATACCTAATTTAAAGTCACAGGAATTTCTCCAGAAAAGCAAAACTCACTTTGTGTCAGTGCCTCCAATTAATCAAAACAGTTTTTGTCACTTGTCAAATTATAAACAGTGGCGGAAAAAAAAAACAACCCACATTAAGCACGACAGAAGCGTCAGATTGGAGAGTAAGGTGTCTGGCTGCACTGGTGCTGCTGACGGAGAGATAAAGCTCAGGATGGGCGGAAGACCGTTGTGGATGCGGTTATTTGGAAATGTTTCTGAGGCTAAAGAATTCAAGATGATAACGGGTGTTAGGCCACATTCCCTGCAAAATGACACCAGGCGTGTTTTCATTTATCTAGTGTTCGTAAAGGACACGGCGAGGAAAAGTAAAGGTCACTCTAAGCTATAACACAGCAAACAAACAGGATGACATATGCATCATACAGAGGAGGCTTGTCCGGCCTTTTGTGGTCGCATTTGAAATTTGAGCCCATATCTCCAAAAATAAGCTAGGTTAAAATATATTGCTTGCCATCAAAAAAAAAAAAAAAAAAAAGACTTGAAGGTCCCACATTAATTTTAAGTTCTGACATCCTCAAGGACATATGTAGTTTTAAAACCCAAAAATCATTTCTGTCATTTCATAGATAATCAAAAGGGCTGTGTTGTAAAGCTCTCCCTGAAGCAGTCAGTTTCCAGTCTGCTCACTAACATTAATGAGCCCAAATTCGATTGGGTGAATGCTTTTTGAATGAAGCGCTGTAAACCAATCACAAACCTACAGAAGAGTTTAACAGGCAAAATGCACTCCACTCCACTCGGTTCTTTCAGAATGTAGCTAAATAGGGGTAGTGAAGTTTTGGGGGCTTATTATGACAGTCGAGTCAAAAGTGTGTTGTCAAAAGTACAAATCAAATCATTTATGTGCTTTTGGCTGCTGAAAAAAAAAATATTTTGTGCCAGTGAAAAGCACAAAATGCTGTTCTAACTCTCTTAATTATTCAGAAATGTGTTTTGGGTGGAACAGTAATAAACCTGTGCTGGGAATATTAATGCATTAACATAATTACAGTAGTCCCATTAACAGATTAACAAATTTAACATGAATTAATGCCCCTACTGCACTTCTTGTTATAGCGGAACGTGAAGCAGAGAACAAACGTTCTGTCCGGACAGTGTTTGTTGCAGCACACAGAGTCCATGACTAAACTCCTCACTTTATTTAATTCTGGGTGGTGCAAATCAGTTTGTTGGAGTTTTGTTGTCATACTATGGGGACATTTGGACCATAGATTCCATTTAATTAGAGAATAAAACGCATGATCATGGGGAACGGAATCTTCAGCGAGCGGTCTGCCAACTGCAAGTCAGCATGAGGCTAGCACACGGTGTTTGAAATGTTCACTTGTTCCTTACTATATAGTGAATCAGCCATTTTCCCTCCCCGGTGTCATGTAACTCACTAGCGTTACAAGGTCTCAAGTGTGAATGGGAAGCAGGTGTATTAAATTTGGTGTTATCCCTCTCACACTCTCTCATACTGGTCACTGGAAGTTCAACATGGCACCTCATAGCAAAGAACTCTCTGAGGATCTGAAAAAAAGAATTGTTGCTCCACATAAAGATGGCCTAGGCTATAAGAAGATTGCCAACACCCTGAAACTGAGCTGCAGCACGGTGGCCAAGACCATACAGCGGTTTAACAGTACAGGTTCCACTCAGAACAGATCTTGCCAAGGTCGACCAAAGAAGTTGAGTGCACATGCTCAGCGTCATATCCGGAGATTGTCTTTTGAAAACAGACGTATGAGTGCTGCCAACAATGCTGTAGAGACTGAAAGGGTGGTGGTGGTTGTGGTGGTAGGTCAGCCTGTCAGTGCTCAGAACATATGCCGCACACTGCATCAAATTGGTCTGCACGGCTGTCGTCCCAGAAGCAAGCCCCTTTTAAAGATGATGCACAAGAAAGCCTGCAAACAGTTTGCTGAAGACAAGCAGACTAAGGACATGGATTACTGGAACCACGTCCTGTGGTCTGATGAGACCAAGATAAACTTATTTGGTTCAGATGGTGTCAAGCGTGTGTGGCGGCAACCAGGTGAGGAGTACAAAGACAAATGTGTCTTGCTTACAGTCAAGCATGGTGGTGGGAGTGTCATGGTTTGGGGCTGCATGAGTGCTGCCGGCACTGGGGAGCTTCAGTTCATTGAGGGAACCATGAATGCCAACAAGCACTGTGACATACTGAAGCAGAGCATGATCGGGAATTGGGCCGCAGGGTCGCAGGGCAGTACTCCAACATGATAACCATCCCAAACGCACCTCCAGGATGACCACTGCCTTGCTAAAGAAACTGAGGGTAAAGGTGATGGACTGGCCAAGCATGTCTCCAGACCTAAAGCCTATCAAACATCTGTGGGGCATCCTCAAACGGAAAGTGGAGGACTGCAAGGTCTCTAACACTATGATGTCATCATGGAGGAGTGGAAGAGGATTCGAGTGGCAACCTGTGAAGCTCTAGCGAGCTTCATGCCCAAGAGAGTTAAGGCAGTGCTGGAAAATAATGGTGGCCACACAAAATATTGACACTCTGGGCACAATTTGGACATTTTCACTTAGAGGTGTACTCACTTTTGTTGCCAGCGGTTTAGACATTAATGGCTGTGTGTTGAGTTATTTTGAGGGGACGGCAAATTTACACTGTTATACAAGCTGTACACTGACTACATTGCATCAAAGTGTCATATCTTCAGTGTTGTCCCATGAAAAGACATAATAAAAATATTTACAAAAATGTGAGAGGTGTACTCACTTTTGTGAGATACTGTATGTTTTACTGTCTCACCATGATGACATCATTTAGGCAACATTAAATAAATAAAACATTAGGCTAGGATGTGTAAAGTTAGCAACACTGCTCAGTGGTGCCAACTCTCACTCTTTGGGAGTGAATCTCCCTCTTTCACCCTCTGTCTCACACCACAAACCTAATCTGTCACTACAAAATACGGGAAGTACTGCTGATACCATGTTGACCTTGTTCAGATTTTGACATAATAAGAGTTCTCAAGGCAGCGCTGTCAAGATACGGTCAATGCTGATCGCCATGACACACAGACTGAACATGTTCTAAAACTGAGCTAAAGAAGTTATGTGTGGAAAAAAATAAGTTTGTGTGTATTGTGTGTATGCACGCTCACTCCACCCTTTCCCCATCCCCCCGTGTTTAATCGCAGTTAATTAGCTAAAAACATGTAATCACAAATAGCAAATCATTTTGGCAAATGTGTGCGATTAATTAGTTTAAAAAAATTTAATCGATTCCCAGCATTATAATAAACCGATCAGAATGGCTCGTCACCTCACCTTTAACAGGCAGGCGTGCATGATCCATGGCAGACTGCTACTATAATGACGTGTCTACCTGGGAGGGCAGATCAGCTGTTTTTTCCCAAGGAAACAGACTTTTACTTCCTGTGTGAAGTATAACATCTGTCATGAGCTCTGCCCTTACAGAGCTGATTGACGACGTCACATGCAGGAACAGTGAGTTGCGTATTTAATAATGACTCAAGGCACACCGTGCACAAGAAAGAAAAGTACTGCCGTGTATTAAACAACTCCAAGCACCAAGTGCGCAAAATAACAAAAGTACAAAACATACAGAAACAGATAGAGTCTATTCCACAAAATCCAAAAAACACAGAATAGCAGGGATGGCCGGATAGGAGTCACTTTGCCCAGAATAGCCTAAAAGCTAAGGCGTATGAAAAAAACGCTGGAAGACGAGGGAAGCTCGTCAGGACTTTTTAGCAGCCACACTAACCGTAGATAGACGGGGGATACCTGTCAGAGTGAAAAGGTACTTACAAATTATGATGCAGACTAGGAGAGCACATCTGAACACCGAGAAGACCGCAGTGCTGCTTAAATAAGGCAGGAGGTGAGAGTGATTACACAATTAATATCAGCTGTGAGTCATGAGAGGAGAGGAGACGGGACTGACAGCTTGACAAGAGCACCAGAGCAAAACCTGGAAGTGCCACTGACAGCGCAACCCCGGAGAGAGAGAGAGAGAACACAGGATCAAAAGGCTACTGGCAAAAACACAAATATAAAGCGAGAACTAAAATAAAGACAAATAAAGACTGAAGGATAAATACAAGCAAATACCAAGTATATAAATAACAAGACTGTGATGACCGTAAACAGGAGAATGACTAGAACTAAGAAACAATACGATATATGAAAACTAGCCAAGGATAAAATGACAGGAAACTAAGAACTCAAAAATACAACAAATACACAAATATGGAAAAAGACTGAGCACGGCGGAACCCCCTGCGCTCAGATCATGACAACATCAATTAGGGGAGTGCCACTGTTCCACCTAAGACTTTTGAGGTGAAGCAGGTGTGCGATGAAGTAGGTGTGAATGTGTCCAATTTTTTTCTGCCACCTGCATGTTTTTAAAACATGGAGCTTAAATGGTAATTTATAATGTGCCACTGACTTTAGGTGTGGTTTTTATTGGTAAAAAGGGAAATGTCATTGTTCTGCTATAAACTAGTAAAGTGCCAACTTTGTGCCCAGCCACCCCCCTTTTTAAAGTCACCACTTTGCACAGTATGTGCCATTTAAGCTCACACGTAACATGCTGGGATTTTCCGGCTGCTTTATAACCTCAAATAGCAATGGGTCTGATGTTTCAGATGAGCTGTGAGTCATCTTAAAACATTCATCTGCCTGGGTTAGCCTGAACATTTCGAGATTACACAACTGATTGACTTGGCCGGCCTAAGGCTGTAATGGACCCGGGCCAGATTCCGACGCCATTAGAGCAAATGTCCAAACACACGAGTACACTGGTGAGTAAAAAATCTCAATCTTTAAGAATATTTTTACACACCGTGTGTGTGTGTAAGAGAGAGCGAGGGAGAGAGAGAGAGGAGAAAGCTGGAACGATGCTATGCGGTGTGTAGGGGCTGTGTACACTGAGGGTGTACGACCAAATCCCAAGAGCAGCTTACGTGAAAGCGAGCGGCAGGAAGAAATGGGGTTCTACTGCTCTCAGGCTGCTTCCAGTGATCTCTGGGAATTCATCGTTCCTCCTACCCGTCAAGCCGGGGGAGGAAGGGGAAATTGTGTTTAAAGGATTTTCACAGTGTGTAATACTATTTACTACATCTCACCAGCTGCAGCAGTGAGTGTCTACGCGTAATTGCAACCATACATTTTTCAGATTGAAGACAACCAATCAAGACGGATCCCTCCCCCCCCCCCCCCCCCCCCCACTGCAGGGATTGACATGAGCGAATCCCGGTGACTTAGAGATGGGACATTATTTAACATGGACCAGGAGTGACGTTAAAGAGCATTAGGTTCCAGGATTGTTAAAGCACTTATCACACTCCAAAGGCATCCATCTGCGTGACGCCAGCTTCAATCAATAGATAAGTAATCGGCTGCAATGAGAGCCGGCACGGGTATTACTCACCGACTCTCCTGAAACCGCCTGGCGAGCACAGCAGCAGTGAGCGTGCGGCTTCATCACGGGGGAACTTATCTTTCAGCCGAGCGCGACGATATCGACAGGCTGCGGCTAAGAGCACCTCTGTATTGGTGCAATCACTCAGCCAGGTTGTGCCCTCATGTTATAAATGGACAACAACCTGTACAACCAGCTGCACTACAAGCTGTGTACATCATTAAAAACACCAAGTTGTCTTGATTACATGTACCATAGCACAGAGTGATGCAAGACGTGTAGGAAAGCAGGCAAATGTGAAGCTTCACTGTCCAGGGTTTGTGTTGACAAACACAGCTTTAAGCTGGCCAGTCTAATGAAAGGTCCCATGAACTGCAAAGTGGTGTTTTTGCCTTCTAAGATGTGTCCACGTGGGACATGTGTAGCACTGAAATATTGCAGCGCTCAATTCACAAAGAAATGCACGCAGCCTTTATTTAGCTAAACTCTTAAAAAAAAAAACACGCGACTTGCACTCACCTGGTTTTGACACTGCAAACCAACTAGCCCCACCTTCAGTTCTCTAAGGGTTTTTCTATGGCTCTGCATCAATTCAATTATTTTAGCTAATTAACTACACATTTTTATAAGTAGTTGTGATTAATTTCTAAACTTGCATAAAAGAATCAATGAAAAACAAGTATGCTTTAGCAGCTTTCAATTGCATTTTTATTCATTATACTCGTGACTCATATTCAACAAAATGCTGCTAGAGCAACATAAAACACTTGATAATTATGAATGTATATTCATTTAAGATAAAATAAGATAACCCTTTATTAGTCCCACAATGGGGAAATTCCAGGATTACAGCAGCAAAGGGATAGCAGCACTCAGACCAATAGTTAATACAATTTTACAAAAAATTTACAATTTATAACAAGTTGTAATATTTATTTTCAGTTCATTATAAAGTTTCTCTGCAAAACTACCATTTTTAATATTGTTGTCACATTTTCTGTTTTATTTTGAAACATTAATTTAAATGCTAAAAACAAGACCTACTCTTGTTTTAAGCTGTGCTTGCTGCTGAAACTACCCAGTCACCATTGCTGACACCACCTCCAGGAATGATCTGACAGTCAATCAATTTTTTTCAGTCAAAGAGTAAGTCAGTGCTTGTGCTTAAGGTAACTTTCCTGATTATCTCAGCTAGTGGTGTCACTGTAAGTATGATTAACCAGGATCAATCATAACTAGTGCAATTTTTTGCCACAGGCAGCACATGCAGTCATGTGAAAAAATTAGGACACCCTGTATAAGCTCGTGTGTTTTTTAACATATTTGGACATATGGATCTGTCCAGGGTGTACCCTGCCTCTCGCCCAAAGATGCTGGGATAGGCTCCAGCCCCCCGCGACCCGAAAAGGATTAAGCAGAAGAAGGTGGATGGATATTTATTATCAATATTAAAAATACTGGGAGATTCACGTAATACAACTAAACAATTAAAAATGAATTAAAGACTTTTAGCAAATTTTCCGTAAAATGTAATTCTAAACAAATAGTGAGGAATAAATTTGGACACCCCCTATCTTTTTTAGGACACCCCCACATTCATTCCCACTTAAAATGGCTAAAATAAATTTTAAAAAATGTGAATAAAAACAAAAACAAGTTTAGACATCAATATTTGAACATTTCTTAATAAAGAACTGAATATTTAAAGAGGTGTCACATGACTGTAGGTGAGAGAGAGCTGGGTCTAGTTAATCGCAAAATACAATTAATCGCACTATGCAGCTAAAGTGCGATTAAACACACTAAAACACTTATTAGTGCAATGTGATTCGGAAGAAGCAAGCTACCCTGTCATCTAAATGTGATTAATCATAATTAAGTGACATCACTAATCTCAACTCTTAAAAGCACAAACAGAGCAATTCTTAATTGATTTCCAGAGCTCATGAGCTAAATTGTGAGCTAGAAGCTTTAATTCACTTTATATTGGAGTGTGTGTTCTTCTCCGCTCACTCTGACAGAAACCCTCCCTCTTTTCATGCTTGTGTGCGAGCAGCCCTAATCAATGACGCTATGTCAGGTTGTGTGCGTGTGTGCATATGTATGCATTCTTTAAGTGGGGTGTGTACGCAGGATGAGGTCACCATGAGTACCACAGGATCAGTTCAGTGTGGTGTAAATTTAATTGCTTAAAAACAAGACCTACTCTTGTTTTAAGCTGAGCCAGCTGCTGAGACAAACCTGTCATCACTGCTAACACCTGTGGCAGCATCATTTTTTAAATGCATTAATTGGCCCACAATAACTGAAACAGTTAATGTGTTAATTATCCCAGCCCTAGATTTTTTTCCACCTCAAATCAGTTGATGAGCTTGCTATTTTGTATCATTTTTCTCTTGTTCTGGTTCCTTTGCACAGAGGGAAAAAGTCCAAGCAGTTCAAAATGACTGGTGTCAAATCACACAAGAACATTCTCTCCTCTTTTTGGTCAGATGTTTTTTTGTAGCAAGAATAAGAAAAAGCAAATGCAGGAAGTTGTTTTCCTTTCCCGAGTTGCATAGAAACCTGTGATCCAGAAGAATGCGTACCTGTGTACGGCAATGGTGCACATTGTCTGCATACGTGTGGTCAAAAAAGGAGAACAGATGTGTCTAGAGCAATGTGAGCAGTGGACAGACCTCCTGAAAACTCTTATTTCTACACTGCTAAAACTGAAATACCTTAAAACAAAGCTGTATGATTGGGGTTTTTTTTCTTTGTCTCATTAGGTGGTTTTTACTGTTTTCGATGAGAGAAAATTCACTTAAGATATTTCTAACTTGATTTAAGCAATTTAACAAGCCAAATCTTCTTGCTCTGTTGTCAGATAACTTAAAATAAGCACATTTGTCTGTGCCCTAAAGCAGACAACACTAGACTCCAGCTGCAGGGTGGAAACTGGGACTGAACACTTTCGACATTCAGGTACTTGAGTTATTTTTTCGTAATGCGTATTTCTGAATAGATGACACCAAAAGCAAAAGAAATAATCTGTATCTGCCCCAAATTTCACCATCTGTGCATTCCTCATAACTAAAAATTGCATTTAAGGGCTTTTTGGTAAGACGTAGCACAGACTGAATTATGGGATTGCAAAATATGGGGACAAGGCAGATTTGTCAAGAAACCCCTAAAAATGGTGACCCTCCAAAGATTGTAGAAAATTGATGTCACTGCTCAGTCCTCTTGACGGTCATTGATATTCGCTTCCAAGCATGAATCCTAGCTCCACATTTCTATCAAGCCGGACATTTATAGGCAGTAAGAATCATGAGACTACTCATGTAGGGAAAGTGAAAGTAGGACAAAGTAAGTCCTTTTTTTGATAAACCTATAAAAAAATGTCATTTTGTGGAACTGTGACGACAAGCTAATTCCATTTCTTCCTAATTGCATTTCATCTCACACCCTGTGACATACAGGCTAATAATCCACACAGAAGCTACAGATGATTCAGTGTTTGTTTTGGCCCCAAAAGTGAGTGCCAACAGGCTCCTAGGCACACTCGGGCTTATTAGGAGCAATGGTGGCACCGGCAGAGCGAGAGAAAGATAATTAGTTCTTTAAAAGACCGGCTCCTCTGCTCCACTTCCACTGTACATTAACACTATACATCATTGAAAAAATGCACCTCAGTCGCAACTTTTATGGACCACTGAAAAGCAACTATTTAATGCCAAAACACTCATCTCCACCATGCACCTTGGCTGACGGTTTATCGATCAACGCCGGCTCCAGTCACTTCAAACATTCTCCAACTTCTGCGGCCATTTAATCAGCCTACAGACGTTTAACAGTAATGTGTCTGAGAATAAACAAATGAAAAGGCATAACTCAACAACAGCCACACTCGAGCAATAATACATTAATTTACATGGAGCAATCGTTGGATTCACCCACGGGGCGTCTATGGGTGTGTGGGGGGGGGGGGCGGGTGGCAGCAGCGCCTCAAGGCTTCCCAGCTCCCCGTGCAGCTAAAAGCACGGGGGAACTTCAATTTCACTGAGAGGAAAGGAGGAAAAAAAAAAACACTGACATGATTTTAACAATCAAAACAGGGATATCGAGAGTCTCTGAAGGGGAGGCAAAGGTTGGCCAATGTGCCTCGCTGCATAAGAATGCAATAAGTCTCTGCATGTTCCGCATACTAACTCGCTCCCCACAGATGTGATTACTGCGGGCTACAGCAGCCATGCCTCCTGTCTGAGGCAGTCTCAGAGAAACAAGTTCTGATGCCGTCTGCTGACATTAAAAGGCTGAAGTGCATTTATGTAATCGTTTTCTAATAGGACCAAAATAGCTGAATCACCCCAGACTGCTTTCAAGAAGCAAAGTAAAAAGCATCGCTGCCTATGTTTTTGGTTTTAATTCACAGGAAAAAAGCCATGCCCCTGAACCACGGTGTTACAACGCACAATGCTGCAAATTAGCAGCACGGTGGCGTGCTCTGCTGACAATCTGCTCACACGCAACACACTCTTGGGTCGGGGGGGGGAGGGGGGGGCTGGAGTCTATCCCAGCATCTTAGGGTGAGAGGCAGGGTCCACCCTGGACACATCGCCAGTCCATCGCAGGGCCAACACAGAGAGACAAACGACCATTCACTCTCACAGTCACACCTGAGGACAATTTAGAATCCCCAGTTTGAAGCCAATTAACCTAACTTGCACGTTTTTGGCCTGTGGGAGGAAACCGGAGAAATCCCGGAGTAAACCCACACAGACACGGGGAGAACATGCAAACTCCACACGGATCACTGATGGTCGGGGGCTGGGATTGAATAATAGTTAAAAAAAGACTCTGTTCACATCATCACCACATCCAAAGCCTGTGGCCCCCACCAGTTCTGGGTCTCCGTGGTAACGCAGAGCTGCAGCCGTAAACGTCTTCTCTTCACGTCTGTCCTCTCCCTCTGCAGGCTGACTCAGCCCCAAGTTGAGAACTTTTCTTTTTGCTTTTTTTAAGCATTTGCACCTTTTTCCTCTCAAAAAAGCAAATTCTCAGAAATTTGTGAATGTACTGCTTCTTCTTAATAAAGATGCCTTTTAATTTTCAGCTTTTTCATAGATATGTTTTTTTTTGTTTAAATAGGGCTTGGTGTCAATGATTTCCAAAATAATCAATAATTTACAGAATTTGTGCCTTTTCTTATAAATTTTCTATTTTTTTCTTGCAATTTTTTAAATGTTTGCTTTTTTTGTCCCTCTCAAAATAGTTCTCTAATGAATTTGTGACTTTACCTTGTAAAGGTAATATTTTTTCTTATAAAAACACAAGATTTTGTTTTTAATTTCCACCTATTCTCACAAATTGAAGATTTTTTTCCCTTGTGAGTCTTCCATGTCATTTTGATATTTTTTTTCTCCTTGTCTATAAATAGGACTGAGTATCATTAATGATTTCCAAAATCACATAAATTCCGAGTCACAGTTTAACTCCATACCAACTCAGTCAATATTGCTATAATAACTTTTCCTTACATGTTAAAGAATTTTCACACGATCAAATGTTGAAAACTGTACCAGGAACCATCTAACCTGATGAATAAAATACACGACTATAAGAACACGAGAGTTCAGCTGTTCTTGATTTGGTGAACCGATAGTGGATCATTGAATGAATGAATGAATGAATTTTATTTATTTCGGATAGTACATTACAGGTTAAAAGAAACTGTATAATATAACAACAAGGTCAAATTAGACAAAGACTCCTTCTACTATACAATTCCACGTGAGTTATCCGAAATGGGTGATGGCTGAAGCCGCAGCTTATATTGCCCACCCATATTCCATCCAAGAATTCAAAAGAGAAAAAAGAGAAAACAAGACAAGAGCGATTACAATTCAAAACAAGGCTAAGACAAAGTGTGACTGAGAGAAAAAGAAAACTGAGCTAGTCTAAGTTAAGCGGTTACTATTCAAAAACAAATCTAAGACATAGTGTCACAGAGAAAAAAAGAAAAAAAGAAAAACTAAGCTACAACACAATACAGGCTGGAAATGTCAATCCTTATGTGAGTTTACATGTCGTCTTGTAAATATGTTTGGAGTATTTCTTCCTTTAGTTTTTGTTTAAATTGTCCAAGCTTTGTACATGATTTTAATTCAGGTCCAAAATCATTCCATAATCTGACTCCTTGCACTGAAATACAGTGTTGCTTGGTGGTTGTTCTCACTGTAGGCTTTTGAAATATACATGTTCCTCTGAAGTGATATCGTTTCTCCCTTGTTTGGAACAACTTTTGGATATCTGCGGGCAGTGATAGATTCTTCACTTTGAACATTATTATTGCGGTTTTAAAGTCAATCAGATCTTTCAACTTGAGAGTTTTTTGTTTAAGAAAAAGTGGGTTTGTTGGTTCCCTGTAAGCTGCTTTGTTGATTATTCTAATAGCTCTCTTTTGAAGCATAAAGAGTGGATATATGTTTGTTTTATATGTATTTCCCCATACTTCATTACAATATGTCATGTATGGGAGTATTAATGAATGATACAAGGTGTATAGTGTGGGTTGATTCAGCAAATTTTTCACTCTCTGTAATATTGCAATTGATTTGGATACTTTACCTTTTATATAATTAATATGTGGCTTCCAACACAGTTTGTTATCAACTATTACTCCAAGGAATTTAGTTTCGGATACCCTTTCAATCTCTACACCATTTACACTGAGTTTGGGTACTGGGTAGTTGTGATGGTTGTTAAAGACTATAAATTTTGTCTTGCTTAAATTGAGCGTTAATTTGTTTGAATCAAACCACAGTTTCAGCTTTCCTAATTCCTTTCCAAGTGTATCCAGAAGTTGTTCCAAATTGTTTCCACTGCATAGCAGATTAGTGTCATCAGCAAACAATATTAAGTCCATTTTTTCTGAAACTTTACATATATCATTTATATACATATTGAATAATAATGGTCCCAAAACTGAACCCTGTGGGACTCCACAGGTGACCTTCAGTAACTCTGAGTTTTTGCTGTTAACACATGCAAACTGATATCTATTCTTTAAGTAACTACTTAACCAGGACAGTGCTACCCCTCTAATACCACAATTTTGTAGTTTCTTTAATAATAGATTGTGATCTACTGTATCAAATGCTTTTTTAAGATCCAGGAATACTCCAAGTGAATACTCTTTATTTTCAATGGCTGTTGATATTTTTTCTGTAAATTCCATTAAGGCATATGCTGTTGTCCTTTTGTGTCTGAACCCATATTGCTGCTCACACAATAAATCATTCTTCAGTATGAAGTTGTCAATTCTCTCATAGAATATTTTTTCAAGTATCTTGGAAAATTGCGGTAATAGTGAAATTGGTCTGTAGTTGGAGAGTTCCCCTCTGTCGCCTGTCTTGTAAATCGGAATTACTTTAGCTATTTTCATTGCATTGGGAAATATACCTGATTGGAGAGACAGGTTACAGATATACGTCAGTGGTTTCACTATGCATTCGATAACAGTTTTGACTAGTAGCATGTCAATACCATCGCAGTCAGTAGATGTTTTACTTTTGAACGATTTAACAATTTCAATGACCTCTCTTTCGTCTGTGTTCTTTATGAAGATGGTGTCTTTTACAGCAGTGTTATTGCATATTGTATCACCTGTAGGCGCCGTAGTGGGTATTTCTCGGGCCAGTTTAGGTCCAATGTTAACAAAAAAATTATTAAATTCATCTGCAGGTGAAGCTATATTCACATTCGGAGTCGATTTATTATTTTTTGGAATATTAGTTGGGTAGCTAGTATTTCTGCTTTTATTTCCAAGGATACTGTTGATTATTGTCCATGTATTTTTAATATTGTCTTTGTTTTTTTCCAGTTCTTTACTGTAATAGTCTCTTTTACTGCATTTTATTATATATGTTAACTTATTTTTGTATGTTTTATACCGTTGCTCTGCTTCTTTTGTCCTTTTCTTTATGAAAGCTTTATATAATAAATTTTTCTTTTTACACGCCTTTTGTAGTCCTTTGGTTAACCATGGTTTGTCAGCAAATTTGTGTTTAAGCTTTTTTTTAACTAATGGGCAATTTTTTTCATAAAGAGTGGTTACAATGTTTATAAATGTGTCATAGGCTTCATTTACATCTGATACATAGACTTCTGTCCAGTCTTGCTTCAGCAAGTCCTCTTTAAGAGAACTGATTGCGTTTGGTGATTTGTGTCTGAACGATTTTGAGATTTTTCTGGGTTGGGCCCCGTGTGGCCATGGATAAGTGCAAAGATTGGCAAGTGGTCGCTTATATCATTTATCAATAATCCACTTTCTATTTTCTTATCGAGAACATTGACAAACAGGTTGTCAATAAGTGTAGCAGAGTGAGCTGTGATTCTACTGGGATGTGTTATTGTGGGATATAGACTCATACTGCTGTACATAGAGTTCATGAACTCTGTAACTACATTTTGTTGATGTGGATTAAGCAGGTCAATATTGAAATCTCCACAAATTGCTACCATTTTCTTACTAGTAATATTATTGTACAGCTCGACTAATTTATCTCTGAATGTCTCAATGCAAGTTCCCGGCGTTCTGTATATGCAGCTTATGATTAGAATTTTTGTTTTATCTTGGTCAATCTCAACAGTAACACATTCCAAAATCCCTGGTAGTGCAGAGGACATTTCATTTACAAGCTTACATCTATATAGGTCATCAATATACAGTGCAACACCACCACCCTTTTTTTGAGATCTGTTAATGTTAAACATCTGATATCCCCAAGGGAGCCTGGTCTTCATTAAGCCAGGTTTCAGAGACTGCAATAGCTGTGAATTTTCTGTTTAGCTGTTTTAAATAGTCCTGAATCTGTGAGAAGTTTTTGTTAAGACTTCTGCCATTGAAGTGTATTATTGACAGTTTACCATCTAATTGCACTTGACTTTTGAATTGCTTTTCAGTGTAATATTCACAGTGATTATGAATATTATTGAAAAAGTGGTTATCAGGATCAATATCATTCTCCATCTCTTGTGGTTTATGTTCAGCATAGTGGCATATTTTTAGAGTTTGAGTTTCCTCACTCTGTGTTTCATAGTCAGTGTTCATCTGTATTTATCTAAGTCAGTAGCATCTCTGATCATTATACTTTTTGCTTGCTCAGGTGTTCCATTTAGTTTAATCCAAATTCTACAATTTCTTGTCCAGGTTGACTGTATCTTATTTTGTTTTTTTAGCATCCGTGCCTGCCGTGCTAATTCAGCGTTTTTTTTTTGTCAGGTGTTCATTTAGGTAAACTTGAGTTTCCTTTAGTTTTTTGGCCTGCCTCAGTATGTCATTTTTCACCCTCCTGTTCACAAAGCGCATCACAATTGATTTCTTTGTTTTGTTATCTTTCTTCGGTATCATTCAAATAAAACTGATTAAATGCCGATATTTTCAAGCCACCTCTTCCCATTTACAAATGCATTCATGAAAATCTGTGGCTTTGTACAGTCATGTGAAAAAATTAGGATACACCATTAAATATTCACTTCTTTATTAAGGAATGTTCACATATTCATGTCTAACCTTGTTTTTGTTTTTATTTGCATTTTTAACATTAATTTTAGCCATTTTAAGTGGGAATGAATGTGAGGGTGTCCTAAAAAAGATGGGGGGTGTCCTGATTTATTCCTCATTATTTGTTTGGAATTATATTTTACAGAAAATTTGAAAAAGTCTTTAATTTTAATTTAATTTAAATTGTTTAGTTGTATCACATGAATCTCCCAGTGTTTTAAACACTGATATTAAATATCCATATGTCCAAATATGTTAAAAAAAAAACATACAGGTGTCCTAATTTTTTCACATGACTATATACCTTCAATGTGCTACTTTTTTTTTTTTCGTAACATGCCAATTAGTTTTTCTTGCAAATTTGTGAGGTTTTTCTTCCAGATGTTTACATTTTAAAGATGCTTTTATCAAAATTAGACAACAGAAAAAAAAAACTAAAAAAAAAGCACTCAGAGAATGCATAACTCCACCAAGGCTCCTTCCCTCCCTTTGTCCATCCATCTGTCTGTACCTCCCTGCTTCCATCCATCCATACATCGCAAGATAGGGCCTTGGAGGAGGTATGCACTCATGGATCATCTCCAAAATGTAATGGGCTTGTGTGTAGCCCAAGAGCCACCTCTGGTGGAAATTTGATCAAACTCTGTCCAGTAGTCTTTGAGTAATCTTGCTGAGAGACGGACAAACAAACATGGATGAAAACATTACCTCCTTGGCGGAGGTAAAAACAGCTGAATATCAGAATATCAGATTTGAAATGCCAATGTTGCAAAAAATAAGGCAAAAATCCTTCATGAGTTCACTTGCAAAAAGATCTTTACATATACAATTCATGATTTTTACTCAAAAGTTCAATCCACTATGCAAGATAGAAATGGCTCATGCTGCTTTTGAAAAACATTTGAAAAATGTTAAAGGTTTAGTCAAACGTGCAATGTCAAAAGTACAAACATCATTTATGGGTGTGCCCAAGCCCATTTTGCATTATGATTGTGGGAAAAAAAACCCCACATTTTGCACCGTCATTGCACTGAAATAAATTAGCAACATGCCAACTTTGCACCCAGCCACACCCCTTTTAAAATACACCACTCCAATGAGTGCACAAAATAAATGTATTGTGGCACTTTGCATCGGCATATTGTATTGATTCATTAACACCAGTATTGTTATATTTTAATAAAAGTATTAAAGAAAGCACCAAGGTGCTGATGCCTCGGTGCCAGAGCCTTGGTGGAGGTATGCATTCTCGGATCATCACTAAAATGTTATGGGTTCCTCTCTAGCCCAAGGACCACCTCTGGTAAAAATTTCATCCAAATCCATCCAATAGTTTTGGAGTACATGCATGGCAGTGAAAATAATCTGCAGCTCACATGCCCGTACTGTCGGTGGCAGTCAAGAGCCACCAATCTGATTTGAACAGCTGCAATCCAAACACAAAAGAAGAGCACAGTGGCAGATGCTTTAAATGGCGGAAGCGATGAAGGTACGTGAATACAATGACAATCAAGGTGAACAGGAGCTTTTGCTGTTTAGTGGCATACGAAGAAAACAGACGGGCAAAAACTCGGACATCTGTTCACCCAGTATTGGCGGATTGCTCAGTACTTCCCTTGGATGGGAGATTCCGGGCGCATGCACAGTTCACTGCAACCATTTGTGGGCAAGGAATGTTGGGACTGTTTAGCGAGTTTTACCTCGTCCTTCCTCTGCAAAACTAAACAGCAAAACCAGTGTGAAAACAATCTATGTGATGAATAAATGGTTTAGTTGTTGAATACGTGTTTTTTTTTTTCAGTAACCGGTATTTTATAACAGTTCAGCTCCATGTGCTGTAAAAAAACATCCTGTGTTGTGCTGTAAAAAAGTCGCACTGCTGCTCTACTGGCCTGGCATAGTTATTACAATACCTTTTTTCCTGGCTGCATTGACGGTACAGGTGAGTTAAAATTGTGTTTATTTCAAAAACAAAGTCTTATCTCGGAATTGTGGCAAATTAAAAGTCGAGAAAAATGGTGATGCAATGATACAAGCCTTTAGTTGTGATTAATTTTGACGGGGTGAGCTGAAATAGACAGGCGGACAGAACCACACACACACATTGTGGACAGAGCCACAAAGACACATTGGTGATTACTGTATGCCTCCGTTTTCACCGAGACACAACAAAGGTTCCAAATGCAGTATATTTGCTGTCACTCCATCCAGTTATGCAGTTATAGTTATGAGATTCCTTCTGTCACAAAAAAAACCAGACCAGTTGACACGTACCGTGACCGTCCATTCAAAGAACATGAAAATGGCGACATTATTGTCCACCTGCTATGCAATGTGGTAAACTCAAAATCTGATTGGTTAAAGCAACAGTCTCATTGCCATTTATTTTAAGCAGACGCCTGCACTCTTGGTCCCTGAAGGCCTCAAGGCAGATTTCTTTGACCCTGGCAACACATGTTGGCTGAAATGTGATTGGACAGAAACTCTGACTACTGCAGGGGCCTGCAACCGCTACCCCCCAAAGAGACATTTTAAAAGTTTTTTTTTTTTAACAAACAAAACTGGCATGGAGCCACAAAAATATCCCAGCCTGGATATTAAGGTAAACCAGCAACATAACTGGTACAAACTGGCCTGACACCATCAATACTAGGAGGTTTTTCCTCATAAAATTACAACTTATTCCCAACTTTTGTGAGATTTCTGGTATAAATTTTCTGGTTGTCTTATTTTTCTTTGAAAATGTGTGACTCTGTCAGGTAAAATTGTGGCCACAGTCCATCCATCATTCCATCCATCTTCTACCGCTTTTCCAGAGGTCCAGGTCACGGAGGCAGCGGTTTAAGCAGAGAAGCCCAGACTTCCCTCTCCCCAGCCACCTGCTCCAGCTCTTCAGAGGGGATACTAAGGCGTTCCCAGACCAACTGGGAGACGTAGTCTGTCCAGCGAGTCCTGGGTATTCCTTGGGGTCTCCTCCCAGTGGGATGTGCCCGAAACACCTCAAGTGGGAGGCATCCTGATCAGATGCCCAAACCACCTCAACTGGCTCCTTTCAATGTGGAGGAGCAGCGGTTCTACTCTGAGCCTCTCCCAGATGACTGAGCTCCTCACCCTATCTCTAAAGGTGAGTTGAGCAATCCTACAGAGAAAGCTCATTTCAGCCGCTTGTATCCGCAATCTCATTCTTTCGGTCATTACCCAAAGCTCGTGACCATAGGTGAGGGTAGGAACGTAGCCTGACCGGTAAATCGACAGCTTTGCCTTAGAGCTTAGCTCCCTCTTCACCACAACAGAGCAGTAAAACGTCCGCATCACTGCAGACGTTGCTCTGATCTGTCTGGCAATCTCGCGCTCCATTCTCCCCTCACTCGTGAATAAGACCTTGAGATACTTAAACTCCTCCACTTGGGGCAGGAGCTTGTCCCAAACACGGAGAGAACAATCCACCTTTTTCCGCCTCAGAACCATGGATTCGGACTTGGAGGTGCTGATTCTCATCCCAGCCATTTCACCAGCGGCAAACCGTCCCAGTAAGAACTGTAGTCATCATTGCTTGATGAAGCCAGCAGGACAACATCATCTGCAAACAACACAGATGAGATCCTGTGGTCACCAAGCATGACCCCCTCCATTCCCTAGCTGCGCCTAGAAATCCTGTTCATAAAAATTATGAACATGATCGTTGACAAAGGGCAGCCCTGGCAGAGTCCAACTCTCACTGGGAATGAGTCTGACCAAGTGTTGGCAATACGAACCAAACTCTCACAACGGTCGTATAGAGACCGGATAGCTCGTAACGACAAGCCCAATACCTCATACGCCATACACGTAAGCTGGTTGGGCAAACTCCCACGAACCCTCAAGGATTTTCGAGACGGTAAAGAGCTGGTCCGATGTGTCACGGCCAGGACAAAAATCACACTGCTCCTCCTGAATCTGAGGTTCAACCAACAAATGGACTCTCTCTCCAGTACCTTGGCCACAGTCTGTCCACATAAATTTGCTTCTCATAAAATCACGTGCACAGTAGATTTGTGTGGGGTTGCTTCCTCAGATATTTTTTTTTTGCCAATTTGCAAGTGTTTTTCTCATAAGATTGCAACTTTTTGTCTCTAAATTTGTATGTTTCTGGCATAAATTCCCTGCTTTTCTAATAAATTTGTTCTATTCTCCCTTGTAAATTTGTGGGCAGTTTTGCAGCCATTTTCACATAAATTTGTGACATAATTTTCAAAAAAAATTGCAACTTTTCAAGTAAATTTGTGGTGAGTTTTTTTCCAAAGAATTTTTTTTTTTTTTAAATTCTTGGAAATTTGTTGCAACATTTTCCTCACATTTTTCTATATTTTTTCTTAAATAAATAAAAGTTAAATGTAGTGGGGCTTCTGGTGATTTCCACCACTACTACAAAGTCATTTGTTATTTGGAAGACGAGGGTGCAAACGATCAAAATGGGCAATGTGTTGCCAGAAATGAGCAAAAGCAGCAGTGGAACGCACAAATTTGCACTTTAGATGACTGTATTAGGGTCCCTACCCAGCTTAATGAAATGCATGTTGAGGACTCTTACCTAGAGTGATTGGAAGACATTTTATTAACAACCCAAATAATCCGTTTGTGTTTCAATAGCACCCTTCCCCCGTCTCATGGATGAGCCTCTTCACAGGGTAGCTAGCCTTAAACCTGCTCTATTTGCCAGACTCAATAAAGAGCTGCTTTCTGGTGACAGTGAATTATGACTCGTCAGAACACCCCGCTCTAAATATGGCATTCACTCAAGAGTTGACACAGATGAAATCCTCAGGACCAGACTGCTGCATTCAATAAGAGCTGGGAGGACCGGCGAGGGATTTGAAAAGCTATTTAACAGGACTATTGTCGTTCGTCCAGTGGGACGCACCTCTAATGGGCAGCTTCTGTTGCACTGGAGATACAAATGAAAGAGGACCACGATGGGCTAATATGGAGGGGAGTCACACTCGACACAAGACTTGACCCCCCCACCCCACCCCCACCCAAACGTTCTTTAACCCCCCCTACCTTAGCTGCTCTTTCCATATGCTGCAGAGATTTGATTACTTGCCGTTTTCCAGCTCATTAATGAGGACTTATGCTGCATTTGTAATGAGTGTGTCCTCACTGAAACATGATCAAGTTTCGGGCCTCACTGAGTGCTTTTCAGATGATTGATTTAACCTCTGCGGTCGGTTTCACTGGTGGCACAGGAGGAAGCCGGCACTGAACAAAAGGGGAATTCTAGCACAGGAACCTAATTAGGAAAGGATTTAGCTGAAATGTTATACACAGAAGCACATCGAGGAGATTCATGAAACCAAAAAGTCTAAAATATATTTTGAAATTTTATACTTTGAGCTACCAAGCGCAAAGTAAAATGTCCAACACTGCAGTGTGTTTACGGGCAATGTTTATTGCAACGCACAAGCGTGCTAATTTAAAGCTAGAATATACGAACAAACAAGACTTTTAAAAATGGAGCCCGACTCTTTATCAGCCAAACAGGCAGCGATTTCGCTTCTACCAAAATCTTGCTGCATTCAGACAGTGCAGATGTGACTGCTGACGCACATCAACCGTATTCATGAGACGCGGCCTATCAATGCTGGCATCCATTTCCAGCCATACTCTCAGTGCCCATCATTCTCTGCTGACTGTCACCACCATGTACCGTAATTACACATTACATCACTCCTGTCTTCTTTATTTGTTTAGATGGAAAACGGGTTCGTGGCGAACGGAAATCCTTCAGTTTCATCAAAGAAAGCTGTCTCACAGTTTTTAAGTTACTTCATTTTCTGAACAGTGAAAGGACCCAAACACTAATGAGGCGTGGAGTAAACAATTACCAAGGAAGAAAGCTGAAAGAAGGAGTAGAATTAGCATGCTACTATATGGGGAGGTGAGCGGCGAGGACTACGGAGAGAGTTCATCTGTAAAATTAAGAAAACAACTCCAACTCATTTTCTCTGACTGACAAACTGAACGTGAATGAGAAAAGAAAATAACAGAAAAAACTAAATGGATATTAAAAGAGAATAGTGATCCATCCAGCTTCTACCGCTGATCCAAGGGTCCACGTCGCCGAGACACCATGAACCCTCCTGCTGGTGTTGAACCAACTGGAGGGTGGACCCATGTGCCTCCTCTGGGTCCTCGCTGCAAATTTAAGGGCTCTACTGGGCCGTTCTCGGTCTGGTCCTTCACCCGGGACCAATTTGTCTTGGGACACCCTACCAGGGGCAAGTTGCCCCCAGCCACAGGATCATCAGGGCACCCAAAGCCCTCCTTAAAGTAACGATCTACAGAGGGGTGGCAAATACCATCAGGTCAATCATGATGCGATGTGCAGTTCTCGTTTGTCGTCTTTGCATTACGTGATGGGAAATTCCTCAATTCTAAAGGCGCGCTCAGACCAAACACAAAAGTGCAGAATTTTTACATGTTGACTCAATGCAAACATGCTAACAGATGTGAATTTGTGTCACAGTGAGTTGCAGAGGCGCAGCATTGCCTTCATAATTTCTACAGCTGCTTTCTACCTAATGGGGAAATCCCAGAAATGGCATCCTCCGGACCGCCACGCAACTCGGCTTCGCTCCTGCAGGCGGTGTAGGGGAGCTGCCTCATGACGGGGCGTCTCCCAGCCGGCCATGGGAGCAGAGTGGCGTCCCACAGAGCAAGACACTGCCCTTTCAGATCCCGTGGCTCGGCAAGCTTCGCCTCGGCCAGCAGCCTCAGGTCTCGGGCCAGGTTGGTTGCAGCAACCAGCCCGCCCGGCACGCGGTGCTAGCAATTTGTTGTGGAATCACGGCAAAATTATTGTGAGATGGGCCGGAGTGATGTGAGATGCACCCTCAACTGTGGATCAGTGAACCAGCGCTACTCATCAGAGCTAGAAGGAGGCTAAAAGCTAAAGGCTAGAAGCTAGTCAGCTAATGGCTAACTGAAGTAAGAGGGAGGGGGAGTTGAACAGGTGAGGGATGATTCTTAAAGTGGTAGGCCTTAAATCAGAGCGTTTAAAGAAAGCCAGGAAAAATAAAAAACAAAACTAATTTGCTTCAATAATTAAAAAGATTATAGAAAACGTGAACAAACTGTTTCACAGACACTTCATTAAGACAAGTGTGATCTGTTAAAATGTGGAAAAAGTGCAGTCACTGACCGCTTTGAACCAAACTGTTGCTTTGCTATAATAAAGTTTTGGGGATCTTTTGTTTAATCAGTGTGCAGGTTTCTCTTTTGTCTCTTGCCCCATTCTTAAACCCTTTTGGAGGGAGTCCACAACACAGCTGGAGCGCTTCCTCACTGTGATAATGAATTTAGTCGCTCACCTGGGGAAGATGATAGATATCTCTTAAAAATCTTTACGGTAGCAAGCAAAAAAGGGCACAATGAGACGGTGGTTTTGCAAAGAACCTCCTCCTACTGAGCAGTAGTAGCAGAAAGGAAAATATGAGACTCTGGGAAAAATGGAATACATACCTAATGCTAAGAGAATGACCTTTTTCCCTCGTTCCTTTCTTTATGCATACATTACAGTTTTGGTTTCAACCTTGATAACCTGTATCCCCTAGTCAGTTGTTGCCATCTTACTGCTCATTTGTGTAACACACATCTGTACGTTACTTGGATTGTGTGTTTTGCAGCAGTTCTGGCTGTAAAAGATTAAAATAACGTATATATAAAAAAAGAAAGTAACATGAACCTAATAATTCTCTCTTAATAGTGGATAGTGAAGGACAGAGACATCCGTCATGTAAAAATGGTGTTAAACATTGTTGTAAAATGTGAGGTTGCCACGCATTGGCAAAAATGCAAACCTCTAAAATGGCACAAAGCGCTTCACCATGTACTGAGTCACAAGAGGACTTCATGTGTTAATCATCTGAACTGGAATAATCCACGCTGAATTCATAATCTGAACACTGAATCAGTACATAAAAAACATTAATATTACAATATGTAGAGTACTTTTATGAAGTTTTATCCACATAACTGATGAAGCTACAGTCACGTCCAATATTATGCAAATTCAGATGAATCAAGAAAGTTAAGTAAGCCAGAGATCAGGTCTCCACCCAGCACCACCCCATGATCCCTCCTGCAGGTGGTGAGTCCATTGGAGGGTGGATCCATGTGGCTCGTTTGGGCTAAGCCCATGGGCAGAAACCCGGCCACCAGGCACTTGCCGTCAAACCCCTCCCCCAAGGATGGCTCCAGGGTGGGGCCCCGGTAACCCCATACCGGGTGAGGTACACTGAAACACCCGTCATGAGAGCCTGTTGGACGGCTCTTAGTCTGGTCCTTCACCCAGGACCTGTTTGTCTTGGGAGACCCTACCAGGGGTGAAATGCCCCCCCAACAACATGACTCCTGGGATCACGAGGACTTGCAAACTCCCCCACCACGATCAGGTGGCTATTCACGAGGGAGCCAGCTGAGGTAGTTTGGGTATCTGATCAGAATGCCTCCGGCGCGCCTCCCACCTGAGGTGTTTGGGGCATGTCCCACTGGGAGGAGACCCCGGGACAGACCTGGGCCACGCTGGAGGAACAAAGGGTGCTTTCACACCTAAATATGTTTACTTTGGTCCAAATAAGTTGACAAGTTTGTTACTTTGTGTCATTTTCTCCTTGGTTCGGTTCCCTTTCACACAGGGAACAAGTCAAGTGCACCAAAATGTGTCACGTCAAATCACGCAAGAGTCACGAGAGAAGGTTCTCTCCTCTGGCTGCCTAGCTGCTTTTGCCATGGTAACCAGAAAAGTATATATAGGAAGTTAGTTTCCTTACCATAGTTCAGTCCTCCTCAAATAGGGGGATGCGATGCCAGGGGGGGCACGTATGACCCCAGGGAACAGGCTTTGCTTTTGCCACGTAAAGTGTAATTGCACATCCACGGCAGCAGGTGGTGCAGTGGCGCTCTCATTGTCAAAGTCTGTGCGGGAGTTTAAAACTTTTTAAATTGCTGTCAACAAACCCCTCAAGAGACACCATGGAGAAATATTTAACAGTAACGAAAAGAAAGGCGGAGAGAGACAGAGGTAAAGAGACAAATGAAAGTCTCCCAAAAGCTAAGACAGGGAAATATGACGAAGCTTATCTAGCGCTTGGCTTCACTGTGACTACGGTGGGAGACGAGGAAAGACCGGTGTGTTTACCGTCTGAAAATGTTGGCAGCGGACAGCATGAAGCCAAATAAATTAAGACGTCACCTACAGACATTACATCCTCAACACGTTAATAAGCCGCTTGATTTTTTTCTGCGAAAACGTGCGGAGTACGGCCAACAATCATCCCGCTTTGTGAACGCTACATCAGTAAACCAGCGAGCACTTTTAGCATCATTTAAAGTGGCGCACCAATTTGCGCAGTGCAAAAAACCCCACACAATTGCAGAGGAGTTGATACTGCCTGCAAGCCCTGAGAATAGAGGGTTAGTACTAGTGAAAGCGCTTTGAGTGGTCTTTGTGACTAGAAAAGCGCTATATAAGTGCAGGTTAGTTAGTTAGTTAGTTAGTTAGTTAGCAGTAGACATGGTTTCTGTCATGCTAAAATGTTAAATATATTGGTGCTCCTGTGTTAATGTTCCAGTTCAATTTACATTTAATATCATTTATTGATTGAATTATTTTTCTCAGCATCAAATGGTTCAGTTGGTCAAAAATGTTTCTAGTTTAAATAAGGATTGACATATTTTTTATTTCAGGCACTCTGATGCACTTTGTTTTGTTTTTTTTCTGTTTTAGACTATAACAGGGTTTCTGTGTGGCAAAATAAAGTTAATATTTGTTGAAAGTTGACTTATATTGCTTTTTTCTTTTGTTAATGTTAAAAAGGATACAATTTTAGGTATACATATACAGTTTTTATAGATAATGATCTTGTTTATAGTCACCGCGGCGAGTGGGGGGGGGGCGCGAAATATTTTCTCTTTCCTAGGGGGGGCTTTGCAAAAAATAATTGAGAAGCACTGCCATAGTTACACAGAAATCTGTGACCCATCAGAGCGTGTGACTGCATACGATGATGTTGTACATTGTCTGCATGTGTGTTGTTGAACAATCAGAATAAATTAATGTAAGAGGTAAACAGAGCTATTGGAAACTGGGATTTTATTGTTTGTTTTAATTATTAAGCAGAAGAAGTAGTAAGGTGGCAGATTGTCAGGGGTCACAGATTTCAGTGCAACACTAAAGCTAACCCTTTTATTCAGCACATTTTACACTTTATTGTCCTGCTCACAGAGCTCTTTAGAGTTGTTGCAGCTCTGAGCAGCTGATTTCTGAATCCCCCTTTCCACGGAGCGTTTGCTAGCCAGTGCTTTTCTGTTTTTTTGTATTTTGGGTTGAGGAGCGTTTTATTTCATTTCAGTGAACCTGTAATCCCGTGACTAAGATTCTCAGGTCAGGAGCATTATACCAAATTAATCACACCTGTGGATGCACACCTTATATATACCCCTTGCATCCACCCGTTCTTCCTCTTTCTATCCTCCTGGTCGGTAAGAGCTTACACCACCCTGTTTAATATTATGTTTTCTGTGCTGTTTTAGGCTGCCTTACCTTTGGTACCCCATCGCTGTGTCATAAAATTGTTTTCTGCTGAGTGAGAGAAGGTTTGCAGCGGCTGTGCAGCGTGACATGCACTGTCCGTACCTGCTTAGAGGTATGTAATATATACATGCCTTTTTTCAGCCAGAACTGTTAACAGTTTAGCAGCATGAGGTATGTACTACCCTTATCTGCTTAAGGTTTGTGACATATTTTGTGCCTTCTCTTCAGGCAGAAAACTGTTTACAGCTTAACAGCACGCAATATGCTTTATCTGCTTGGGATATGTGATATATTTTGCCTTCTTCAAGCAGGAATTGTTTAACAATTTAACAGCACGGTACAATCTGCCGTTAATTCTGTATTGTTTTCTCTTTTTTTCAACTGACAGTCGTCTTCTTAAAAAAAATAAATAAATAAAGAGACGTCTTCTTGTCTGGGTACTGGGCACTCCTGTGCCTAGTGCCCTCTTGGCCACCTTTTGTGGGGGAGTGGAACTGCATACAGGTGGGAACTGAAATCTGATATTGCTATATTCTCTTCTGACTAGCACACTTGCACCTCATGGAACAGCCATTTGGCCTGTTTATAATAACAATAATAATAACAATAATAATAACTGTCTTTATTTCTTTCCTATTGTTCTCTTGGAGGAATAATGGCTTCTGTAGGGAGTGAAGGAGGGGAAAATAGCCCAGACACTGGTATGCCACCAGCCCAGGGCTCATCACTCCAGGTTTAAGTGCTCCAGCTGGAACTGGGAAGGCCAGCAGGAAGCAGAAGCGGATTGAAGGAAGTCAGCTACACAATCCAGCAGGCGGATTTTATGCAGCGGCAATTGAAGGAAATGCGCAAGACCATTGAATATATGGCTGCAAATCAACATCGCCTTTGGATTCCCCACACCAGCCTCCCATATGTGCCGCTGGGCCGCATCCTGATGTAGGGTCTCTCATGACCTCTGATAACTTGGGTAAGACCAGCAGCTCTGGCTGTGGCTCCATTGGGCGAGTGTCTTTGAGGATGATGATGAGGTCGACAGTAACTCTCCGGTCGAGAAGGACCTTCCTGAGCCCAATGATATATCTGTCAGGGCACTGCTCTCTACAGCACCATCAGCTGCTGGGCTTCCTCCCCCATCTTCTCCACCTAGGGCTTCGGCTTTGGACAGAGGTCCTGCAACCAGAAGCAGGTTCCCTTGCCAGTTTATCCTGACTTTGTGGAAAATCTGCACAAGTCTTGGGTTCGTCCAAAGGAGGCTGCTGCTCCTCGTTCTTCACTCAGTATATTGAGTGGTGCTGCGGGGCCCTACGTTTGCATTGCTGGCTGGAGCTCCCCCCACAGGCAGGAAGTCTATCCGCCACCCTAACAGGAAGTGCCGTGCCACTGATGGGTTAGTGGCTAGCGCATACCAGTCTGTGACTATGGTCTCTAGGCTGGCAAATACTAATGCACTTCTTTTAGTGTACTTAGAAGGTCTGGCAAGGGGCCTAGAGTCAAAAGTGGAGCTGACCTTCTACCAGAGCTGGTAAGGGTTGTGGACACTGTAATTAAAGGAGCTAGCTCTCAGGCTACAGTACTTGGGAATTCCTTGGCCCAGCTGACCATGGTCCAGCAGCATATGTGGCTGAACCACTCTGGATTGGCAGATACAGACAAGGCTGCTGTTTTGGAGGCTGAAGTAGCACCTGGTGAAGTCTTGGGCTTGCAGCAGAGGCGGTGTTAGACGAGGTGCATAAGGTGAGACTGCACACACAGTCCTTTCATCGGCCAGGACCATCCAGGTCAAGTGTCCGGAGACCTGTTGAGAGGCGTGAGAATCCACAATGGCTTTGTTCAGAGACTAGTTCCTCTCGGAGTTCGGGTCACCCAAGGCAGAGGGCCTCTCAGCGGTAGGTGAAAGTTCAACAGCACTCACGTCTCTCAGGAGCACGGAGGTCGTGGTCCTGCTAAGCACCGCCAGCATCCCTGACGGTGCACTTCCCCTGACATCGACCTTCTCTGCAGCGCACCTCATGAGTTGGTGTCAGTACACCTCATGTCCATGGGTGATCCATGGGTGATCAATACACTGGAATTTGGATACCGCCTACAATTCAGATCTCACCCCCCCACACACACACACAACTTCAAGGGGTTGTGGAAACAAAAGCAAAGGAGGACTCTCTTTCCGCGGTTCTGGGCAGGGAGGTCTCTGCCCTGCTGGGAAAGAATGCAATACAGTCTCTGTCTCCAGGAGAAGAGAGGTGAGGCTTTTACTCTGCCTATTTTCTTGTCTCCAAGTAAACTGGTGCGTAATGCACAGAGCTACCAGAGGACTGACCACCCCCACTGTAGTTTTCACTACTTACAGTAGCTGTGTGGCCTAGGGTCAGCGAAACGGAGATAAGTGCTGCCCCTATACACCATATGGTGTCCATATGCTAACTAAGCAAGCCGGGGGTTTCTGCCTGGTTTGAGACCTGAGGCGGTTGAACATGTATCTCAAGGTGCTCCCTTTCCGGTGCTCAGGCTGAGGACATTATTTCAGGCCATAAGGCCAGACGACTGGTTCACAACAGTGGACCTTTGCGATGCCTATTTTCATATTCCCATAAACCTGGCCCACAGGAAGTTCCTCAGGTTTTCCCTTCCGGGCAAGGCCTTCAAATACAACATCCTACCTTTCAGTCTGTCCTGTCACCTCGTACATTCACAAAAGTGCATGGGCGCTGCACTCACCCCACTGTGGCAGAAGGGCATTCGAGTTTTCAATTACCTGGACGATTGGCTGGGTTGTGCTCCATCAAAGGCCATGGCAAGGAGCCACATGGAGACCATATTGGCTCACCTGGCTGTACTTGGGTTCCACTTAAATGCAGAGGAAGCTGCCTGGTTCCAACCAAGGTTGTCAAGTACTTGGGGCTCATCCTGGATTCAGTTGCTATGAGGGCATCCTTAACTCCAAAGAGAAGACATACTATCAGGAATGCATCAAGGGCTGCATTTCACAGACAACTGTATCAGTGCAGCAGTGCTGGAGGATCTTAGGTCTCTTTGTCGCAGCTGCCCAGGTGGTGCCACTGGGTCTTTTATACACTCGTCCCTTTCAACGGTGGTTTGTGCTTCAGAAGGTGGTTTTGCCCAGAGACAAGAGAAGAAGGCTTGTTCTTTCCGAAAGGCACCTCATGGTCCTCAAGTGGTGGAGACACTCATCAGCAGTCTGAGATGGTGTTCCCCTGGGCCAAGAGGGCTGCAGGGTGACCATCACAACCAACGCCTCCCAAGCAGGCTGGGGTGCAGTCTGGGAGGGCAGGTTTGTTCGGTGGCACTGGGGTCCAGCACAGCAGTCTTGGCATATAAACCATCAAAAGATGGAAGCGGTGCGTTTGGCTCTGGGGCTTTTTCTTCCAGTCATTCAGGGCAGAAAAATTCTGGTATGGACGGACAGCGCGGCTGTGGTGTCGTACATCAACCAGCAGGACGAACTGAGGTCTCCCTCTCTCCATGCGAGGGCGCACCATCTGCTCTTGTGGGGTCAAGCCTGCCAGGTCCACTAGGTACAGATGCTCTGAGCATTGCCTGGACTCCAGTTAAACTGTTTGCATTTCCACTACTGCCTCTTCTGCCAGCTTTCTTTGCAAAGATGACACTACTGTCTGTTCAAGTAATTTCGATAGCCTCAAATTGGCCACAAAGACCATGGATGGCGAAGATTCACGAGATGTTGAAGGGCCATCCTTGGCCTCTCCCAATCAGACGGGATATGCTCTCACAGGCACAGGGCAGGATTTGGCATCCGAATCTCCAGTTCCTGAGGCTTCATGTACGGCCCTTGAACGGGAGCAATTGTGTAAACTTGGCTTAGAAACAGTGGTTATAGACACCGTGCAGGCTTCATGGACCCGATCTACCCAGCTGCAATACAATGTGAAGTGGAGAGAGTTTTTGAACTGGTGTCGGACCAAGGGTGAGAATCCCCTGACATGTCACATCTCTGTCATCTTGTTTTTTCCTCCAGTACCTCTTCACCCAAGGTTGGGTGGAGTCGACTATCAGGGGCTACCTGGCAGCAGTGTCAACTGGCCATGAAAAATGTGATGGGCTGGCGCCTGGGGAACATCCCTTGGCCAAGCAATTTTTGAGAGGTGTGAGACGGAGCCGCCCATCTCGGCGTCCTTTGCTGCCCACTTGGGATCTCCAGACAGTTCTCAGGGCTCTATGCTTGCCCCCTTTTGAGCCACTCTCCTTTTCTGACCTTCGTCTGATCTCTGGGAACACAGCTTTTCTCTTGGCAATTGTCTCAGCCAAGAGGGTCAGTGAACTGAATGCGCTCTCTGTGGATGCAGCATGTCTTAGGTTTGATGCTGATTGGTTGGCCCACCTGTGTCCCAACCCAGCCTTTCAACCCAAAGTGCTGACTAGTGGGTTTGTTTTCCCGCCCTCTTGTGCTTCAAGCCTTCTACCCTCCCCCATACACTTCTTCAGAGGCTGAGAGGCTCCATAGTTTGTGCCGGTAAGGGCCCTTAAGGTCTATGTTGACTGTACGAGGTCTTTTTGTGTTCTATGGGGAGTCCACAATGGGCAGGCCTATCTCTAAGCAGCGCCTGTCCCATTGGATAGTCAACCTGATTGCCTTTGCGTATGTTCAGGCTAGAGTGGAACCACCAGCTAGGCTGGTGGCTCACTCGACATGGGAAATGGTCACTACATGGACACCGTTTAAGGGTGCACCCCTGGAGGTTGTATGCGCAGCCACTGGCTGGGCTTCTTCACACTTACTTCTAACACTTACTTGCTTCTATCAGCTCAACCTGGCCTCATCAGTCACCCCCTCATCTGTTCTGAGGGTCACAGCAGATTCTTAAGTTGCATATTAGTTTTTTCCCTCACTTAAGCCGGCATGTGTGCCTTGTGCTCGAGAATGTTTTTGTTTCAGCTCCAGTTACCTGGAGGAACCGGCTTAACTTGTATGCACTCAGTTAAGTACAATGAAGGAGTCGAACTCATCTGGTTGTGTTCTATGCTTAATGGTGTGATTGGGCATTGTGCTCCTTCGGCCTGTGGGTGACACCACCTCCATTCTCCTCAGGACTCATTTGGTATACTGTTGCCACGAGGTTACAAGATCACGGAAATGAAATAAAATGAACGTTTACGTATGTAAACATGGTTTTATGAATGAAAGTAAACCTGCAACCATTCATTGTCCTTCGTCGTTGGAGGACAGCTCCTCCCAGTCATTAGAAAGAGGAAGAATGGGTGGATGCAAGTAATATATATAAGGTGTGTAGCCACAGGTGTGATTAATTTGGTATAATGCTCCTGACCTGAGGATCATAGTCACATGGTTACAGGTTCATTTTCATTCATTAAACTGTGTTTACATATGCAAACATTCGTCTGTGATCATCCGACCAGTCTGAGTCTCCTCATAACTCCAAGTTTGTGTGCAATTCATCCTGCCGTGTGTTTTAGCCGTTTGAAAGAAATAAATTAAAATCTGATGCCCTAGAATAATCCATTTTCCAGCTTTTGTCCTGTTTTAGTTTGGTATGGTTTCTCACCTGGAGGACCTCACCAGAGCTGGGCAGATGATTCAGTGCACCTGAGTGTGATTACCATGTTCTCACCAGTCAAAACAAACCACACTAACAGAGAAAATTAACTCAAGTTTGACTGAAACGAACTAAAGCCCATAGATGTCAAAGCCCCCTATGTCTCCCAGCTGGCCTGGAAACACCTTGGTGTCCCCTCTAGGGAGTTGAAAGAGGTGGGTGGGGAAAGGGAAGTCTAGGTTTCTCTGCTTGGGCTGTTGCCTCCACTGAAAGAGTGGTAGAAGATGGATGGAAATGGAAGATGAATTAAGAATTATTTTGAATTTGCATTCAAATTGTTTCAGTCAAATCTTAAATCAAGACAAATTGTAAGACCACCTAAGACACATCTCTACTCGTCATGAAGCTTATGGGATGCTTCAAGGACAACACGAGGCATTTTATACTCTCTATTCAACCTGGTAATATGAACCCACTGTATAGTCCACTAGTGGTTTTCAGACACAAAAGGGGATCAAAACCAACCAGGATACCAAAAAACAAAGATTAAAACATGTAGGATGTTTAATTTATTGATATTAGTCATAGCAGTGAAGTTAGAGTCACAAAGATTCTTACGAACAATGGGTTCAAAACAATTTCCCAGTTCCTATGAATTCGGGAGTCCGCAGACATTCGTGGAGGGGGGCATAATTTGTTACGGCTGCTGTTCAATTCACAAGAGCAACTTGAGGCATTCTTGAGAAATGAGGTGCTTTTCTGTCATACGATGGCCCTAGAGTTCTTACGTTCGTTGTAAGGGTGCCCTGGGATCTTCCCATACTTCCTGCCTTCTTATGAACATTTTCGTGCAACTCATGGCAATCAAGTCGCTGGTAGGAAGATCTTATGGCTTTCAGCACATTTTGTCGGTACAAATGTTGCACGAATGACGTACTTCCACCTTATGAACACCTCACTAACACCTTACACAACGGGGATTCGTACGGCCTTTCCTATGACCGCTGTAAGGGGCCCTCAAGAACAACTTAAGGTGTCCTTGCCGCTTACTTACAGCCAACATCTTGTGTAGTTCTTACATTGTTCCTATGGCATCCATACAGCTGCCGTACCATGAGGGGTTTTTGTGGGCATTCGTAGAAATCTTGTGACAAGACCATCGACCAGGCCACGAACTTACGAATGGTCTACGAACACTGGATTCTCCTACGGCCGCCTTAAGAAGGCCGTAGGAAATGGTACAAAAATCATTTGTACGGTGTTCACAGTGGCTTGTAAGGGTGCTTGTGACCGGAGCTTTAATAAGGCAGATCAGGCTGTAAAATTATTTCCACACCATGCATGAACCAAATTCCCTAAATCCACAAAGTGAAATGCCATATTTCTGCTAAATCAGGCATACTTTATGCATTTGATTTTGATGCAGGACTCTTACTTGTAACAGTATATTTAATGTGTTGTCCTGATACTTTCACTGATGTGTGTATCCAAGTAGAAATGCTCGTTTTAAGACAAGTTCTGGCACAGAAAAACACTTCATCGTTTATATTTAGCACATCCCATCTCTTGGAGACTCACTACACAATTTGCAGAATAGCTCATATTCTAAAAAGGACATCATGATCATTTAATGCCTCCAAAGCAAAGCATTAATATAGGATGTAATGATTATCTGACAGCCTTTTCCTGGTCTGCGCCAGAACTGCTCATTTGCAACTTTAATTCTGCAAATGGACTCCAAAGCTGTGTTTACAAGGAGCGAGACAGCCTTAACTGTGACAGCTCAAAGGCAGTTTCCCAGTAATAAATAGACTAATGCTGCATAATCACATGTACACTAATGTCTACATGGAAGCTCTTTACAAGTCCATGTTGATGTAGACTTGTATTGAAAATGGATCTTATGTGGGCTTTGTCTTGCCTACATACACTCTGCTTTATAGAAGGAGGCAAAACAATTTATTCAGAGCGAATCAAAGTGTTATGGCTGCTAAGGATAATAAGCTGTTAGGACACGAGTCAATAAGACAATAATGAGTCAACTGCACATAATTCAGTGCCCCCGACATCAGAAACCCTCTAGTTTGCTTTTGCTTGTTTGTTTCAAATTCCTTCTACACACACGGGAACAGAGTTTTATCTCTGAGCTTGTGAAAAGAGGTGGTCAGCAGCGGAGGAATGGCTCAGTGAACATCGCACTTGAAACACTCCAGATGCCTTTGTGAGAGGGCTGGAATCACATGGGGCTAGTCTGCTATGACTGTCACGTCTGCCACGCCGCTTCTCCTCACAGCTTAAAAGCCCGGGGCGGGCGGAACCGAGTCAGAATTGTGTGGCGTATGAATGTGTGTCGGTGGGACGGGTGACGACGCCAGAGCGAGGCACTGTGAAGAGGTGTTGACATCCCACACCGGGAAAAAAAAAAGTTGTGGAGATTTGTAGAGCGGAGAGAATTAGCGACTCCCCGCCAGGCCAAAGTGACAGGCGCAGGGGAAAAAGCGGAAGGGAGCGGGAGGACTCCATGATGGTGTGGAGGAAATGACCTCCAAGGATGGGAGTCAGGAGAGAGAGAGAGAAAGAATATGGGTGTGTAGGGGTGGTGGTGGTGGGGTCCTCTGGGAGATGCACAGAGAGAGGATCCGAAGCCAGGTCACCTTCTCCAGAGAGAGAGAGCAGCTGTGAACACTCGGCCCCTGGGAGGAGGAGGAGGTGGTGTGTGTGTGTGTGTGTGTGGGGGGGGGGGGGTCCACAGTCGAAAAGGTCCGTATCTCACATACACCAAAGCTCACATTCTCTCTGGCTGCCTCTCACCCTGCACAGGTCTCCAATAACAAAGCCAATTAAGAAGGCCTGGGGAGGGAGGGAGGGAGAGGGAGAGAGAGAGAGAGAGGGAGGGAGGCACAGCCTTGCTGACTTGGCAACCAGAATTACGGCAGTACCTTTCAACATAGAAATGTAGAGAATACTAGCAATTACCATTCAATTTCTACATCCTCCAGCTGATGGGGTGACTCATAAAGCCACTTCAAATTTCTCCCAGATGCACGCGAACTGAGACGGACTGAAAAACAAGGCAACAGACTGTGGCGTTTTTTGTGTTTTAAAGCATAAATGCTGCTAATCTGGGTGGAGTGCTGTGCTTTTTAATCATTGGACCACTGCTGGGTTCTCCTTGTTCTCTGTATGTAGCAGGTTAGCCGGTCCCAATACATCCACGTTCAACTGCTACAATCCACAGTAAGTTGCTGTGGGAGACGCAGCGTGAACATGCCAGTCCCACTCTTGTCACATTATCCCACGGCTTACACGGTGAAATAGTGTCCGAGTTTCCTCCAGACGTGTGCAGACCAGAACGCCACATCTGTGTAATGTTCTGTAAAGACTAATCTCACTTGCTGACGGCATGGCCGTCGCCTCAGCACACGGCCCATGATCATTCTTTGCAATATTCCTTTTTGTTCCAGCTGCTGCTCTCAGATCGTCTCTCTGTTAGGCTCTTTATTGAAATGATCCTGAGCGGCGGATGCAGGCCCCCGCTTCCTCTTCATGGGTGGCCAGGCCTCGGCGATGTGCTCCCTCTGTAACTGTCATCTTGCAGATTTGAAATCCCTCGCCAATCGATTGTACTAAAAGCTCTAATCTGATTGTTAAAAGAGCTGATTTGACAAAGCTGTTATCAAACTGATTTAAGTACCAATCAATACTGCATTATGTGTGGGTGTCTCTTTCCCCGCGGGTGGTTTGGACGACTTTTAAGCAGATGGAATCGGGGATGTCAATCATCTCTAAACCAGACTCAAACACTGAGACTTCTTCACCTTGAGAGGGGCTCTCATACCCCCCTATACACAGGGGCGGAGACTGTTGAGAGATCTCTCAGTGAATGCCAAATTTTTCCAAGATGAAGGGAGTGACGGCTGAGAGAAAATGTTGAGTGTGAGTGTTTGATGAAAGACCAGTAGAGTTCATTGAAAGATATCGCTTCTCTTTGGAGATCACTGAGACATTGTTTTGGACTGACTCAAAACAATGTCTCAACTGTAGAGACTGTGGAGATCAGTGGAAGATCATTGACAGATCTTGCCCATTGCGGCGAGATCTGGTCATTTTTTCATTTTTCAATGATCCCTCAACAGTCTCCATTCCTGTGTAAAGAGTGTAGAAGAGCACTAGAAACCTCTCAAACATGCATACACCTCTTTGGTTGCCCAACAAACTCTCAATGATCCCTCAGTGATCTCTGCTGGTCTCTCAAAGATATTTCAAAAATCTCTATAGATCGCCATGAAAATCTCACAACAATCCCTCACACATTTGACACAGAAATGGCTTTTTTTGAGGCGTTAAGCTATCGTTGAGAGATCAGGTCAATTTTTGATCTTTCATTGGTCATCCAGTGAGGTCTGTCTGGGTAAAGCAGAAAAAAGGAGCAATCATAGGGGGCAGTGATGAGGTGCATTTACTCAAGTACATGTACTTAAGTAACTTTTTCATGGGATTGTTACTATATTCCCTGATAACCACACAAGATATGTGATGTTCTAATAGTCTTTAATCATAGTAACCGTAGCGGCTTCTAATGATTTGGGGTGTGATGAGATCTCGTGCCACAAGATCTCACCATTAGGGATGAGATCAAAATATCAAAGAATCAATATCAAATCGATTTTATTTGAATGATTGATATCAAAACCACATAACCAGGAAATCCAGAGAGCAGCCTTAGTATTTAAACCCATACTTATGTTTTAGTAATTATATTTTAAGGCCATGCTACTTTTACTCGAGTTCAATTTCTGTCTCCTCTGCCCACCTCTGACAATAACGCACAATTGTTCAAGTGTGAAAATGAAAAAAAAAACAAAACATGTCACTCCTTTGTTGATGTTTTAACATTAACTGAGTATCGTTTGAAACTGGTGTGTGGTTCAGGATGGCGTAATGGTCCATGGAGAGCCGCGTGCTTCCTCTGAAAGCACCATTTCTCAGACACCAACTCCCTCTCCCTCTTCCATCTTTTCACGTCTTCCTGTATTCATTCTGCACACGTATTCAACATTAGAGGGCAAATAAATTGATTGCCAGCAGCTGAAGACACTTATCTCCCAGAGAGTCAGCTTTGCACTGGAGACCCCAATACCAAAAACTGGGAAGCACTTCATTACATCGATGCTCAACAGTACGAGAGGAGGAAAAAAACAACAACAAAAAAAGACCAAAACACTGTAACAATAGCTGCAAAGTGCTGCTACAAACACACCAAACTCAGCGAGACCAAGATGGAAGTGCGACGCAGTGATCAAGACTCCCAGGCTAAACTGTGTTCATTAGCGACAGCGATGGAGGATGAATGGAGTCGCTTGCTTATTCTGCGAGCATCTGGGTGGAAGTGAGCAGACGGGAGCGGGGTTAGCCTTAGCCTCATGCTTGCCTGGGTAGTGATGGCCAATTAAGCGCCTCTCTGATGAGCCATACAGAGGCCCAGCAAGCAATTAGGGGCTCGGAGTTTCTGCTCATTATCGCTGCACCGTATCGGAGATTGTCCCACGTAACCAGGAAGTGGGGACAGTAGTCAATTTGTACTAAAGTAAAAGAAGCCTTAATATTACATACTGGAGTACAAGGGGAGCTAATGATAAAAATGACTTAAGAGTAAAATCTGCTAAATTAGTTACGTGAGTCGTGAATATCTTTATTCACTTTTTTGTTAGCTTTTTTCTTGGTTGTTTGTGACTTTTCACTAAGGCTGGGAATATTAATGCATTTCCTTTTTCCATTAACATGAGATAATTAACACTTTTTTTAAAAACTGACGCCGTCCGGTCGCTCCCTGAGGTGGTGACTGCTTTGTCTCAGCAGCTGGCTCAACTTAAAACAAGAATAGGTCTCGTTTTTCAGCATTCAAATTTACACAGTAAACTGATCGTCCGGAACTCGGGCGACCTTATCCAAAGGACAAAACCCACATAAACACACACATAAACCTGACTTAGTGGCACTGACTAGGGCTGCTCGCACAAAAGTATGAAAGGAGGGATAGTTTCTGACAGAGCGAGTGGAGAAAAACACATGCTCCAATATAAAAGCTTCTAACTCACCATTATGAAGAAGCCATCTCTGTTGTCATTCAGTCCATACAGCCAATCATGTACAGTAGAACGAAATTATGTTTCCCCTATCTACAATGTTAATCACATGTAGAATCAGAGGGGTCGCTGCCATGTAAGGTGCTGCCACAAACAACTTCTCCTTGACCCATTCTATTATGTTGAGCCCCAAGCTGGGTGGCAGGAAGTACCATTTTTATATGGTCTTTGGTCTGACCCACCAGGACTTGAGCCCCTAACCTCCCAGTTGTGGGGCAGATGCTCTATCAACTAGGCCACCACTCAGGTAAATTTAGATGCGGAGCTCTGGAAATATATCAAGAATTGCTCCATTTGTTTGTACTTTTAAGGGTTGAGATAATTAGGAGAGTGAACTTAAGTTGAAGCACTGACTTCCTCTTTGACAGTTTCAAAACAAAACAGGAAATGTGACAATATTTAAATAAAGGCAGCTGTGCTGAGAAATCAACTGAAAACAAATATTACAAATTGCTGTCATATTTTTTTTAAATTGAGTGTTTTATGTTTCTCTGGCACTATTTTTGTTGAATATGAGAGTCAGAGGTAGTGTACTGATATATTTTATGAAAAAAGCAATTAAAATTGCTTAAAATACATCTTTTCACCGTTTCTTTACTGTAATTTTAGTGATTAATCAGTTACAGAAAATGTGCAGTTTGTCATGTGCTGGCGAGCGCTTGCCCCCTCCTTCCTGTTCACCTGTCTCCTCATTAGATGCACCTGTTTGTTTCCTGCTGGGCCAGCGTTTATAATGAAGCGCTCTTCAGTGATTCAACGCTGGCTCGTTTGGGTACGTTCTCCTGCACCTCCTCCAGGTTGCTGCAAACGTAGCGGTGCGTCTCCGAGGATTTGGTGCGCTCGCCAGCCTGTTGCTCCACCTCTACACTGCTCATCCTCTCCACCCGGTCAGACCCCACACACCATACCCGACCGGCATTCTTACCTGCTGGTTCATCTCCTTCGCTGGGTTCTGTGCCGGTCACTCCACACCTCCCACGTAAGTGGTATAATTTGATGCCCATTATTTCTCCATTCCTCTCTAATCAGTCTCCTCTATCCTCCGCAGGGCTCCTGTTTTTCTGGCAAGTGACTGATTTTTGCCACAAGTGTACCATTTTGAAAATTCTAATGAAAGGCCAAACGGTCTCTGTGTGTTCTCTTGGTGATTGCACTTTGCACTCAGGTTGCTTGTCCAGTCAATATGACAGAACGAGCCAGCCAAGGTCACAGCCTGGCAGGTGCATCATCAACTGAGCACTCCGTGCTCCGCCGCCTCAGCGTTACAGAGAGGCAGGTGGCTGAGCACACTCAGCTGCTGCAAGAAATTACGCACCAGCTGAGTGTCATTTCTGATCAACTGGGCCATGCAGTTGTCCCGGCCACTCCACCTCCACCTGCTCACCCACCATCTACTGTCATTCGCCGAACCCTTGCCATTTCCACACCTGCTCCATATGCTGGGAAGGTGGGGAGATGCAAGGACTTTTTGTGTCAGATTCGGCTTTATTTTGAGCAGGTGGGGAGGGGTTCCTGGATGATATTTCCAAAATCCACCAGTTTACTCTTCTGCTTCGGGCCCACGCTCTTAGTTGGGCGCGGGCTGTTATCGATAGTCAGAGAGGTTCGCCACCCACATTTGACCAATTTGTGTCCAAATTTTCCTGCACTTTTGACCGCTCCGACAGTGAAGGGAATATTATGAGTCGTCTGATGTCGCTCCGCCAGGGCAGCCGGTCTGTGGCCGACTTCTCGGTGGAGTTTCGAGTCGAGGCAGCTGATTTGGTGTGGAACGAGGTTGCACTGCACAGCGCGTTCCTCCACAGACTGAATCCTCGGCTCCGCGACGACCTGGTGGTTCATACCGTTCCTGCCACCTTGGATGGTCTGATAGATCAGGCAGTCGGGCTGGATGATCGGTAACACCAACGTGCCCGGGAGCAGGGTGCCTCCCTCTCGCCCGTTCGCCACACGCACACTCCCAGCGCCTACTGACCTAGGTGAGTCCGACTCCGCCCCGAGCCTATGGAGCTCAGCTCTGCTCGTCTTACGCAGGCAGAGGCTGAGCAGCGGCAGCGGATCGGGGCATGTGCCTATTGTGGTTTCCTGAAGCACAAGTTGGACACACGCCACCTACAGCCAAAAGATTTGTTACGTCAGTTGCCGCAGGGGGTCTGGCGGGCTGGACTTGATCCCCCCGGTAATTTTTCTATTTTGGCCCTGGTTCAGCTACCGGGGGTCGAAAGGAAGATCTCCGCCCTAACTGATTCTGGGACAGAGGGTAATTTTATCTCCTCTAAGCTGGTGCAAGAGATGGGGATTCCGACGGTTAAACAGCCGGCTCCCTGTCCCGTGCGAACCCTTTCTGGCCAGACGTTGGCATCCGTTACTCATTGTACGGCACAGTTATCCGTCCTGTTGTCTGGTAACCACCGGGAGAGGCTGACTTTTTACTTGTTTCCACGGGCCTCTCATGTGGTGGTACTAGGCTATCCGTGGCTCCGGAGGCATAACCCAATTCTTAATTGGGCACAAAATTCCATCACCTCCTGGAGCCCTAATTGTTTGGCTACGTGTCTAAATTCGGCCAAGTGTTCACCGTCCCTCCCTGTCTCCTCTCCTCAAGTTGAGCCGCCGGACCTCAGCCTCGTGCCCGAAGCCTATCACAACCTCGGGGAGATCTTTAGCAAGTCACGAGCATTAGCGCTTCCTCCACATCGCTCGTATGACTGTGCCATTGACCTCCTTCTGGGTGCGATACTGCCGTCCAGCAAGCTCTATAGTACTTCTGGGCTTGAGAGGGAGGCGATGGAGAGGGACATTAAGGATTCATTGAACACTGGTCTCATTCGGCCATCCTCAGCTCCCCTGGGGGTGGGGTTTTTCTTTGTGGGCAAGAAGGACGGGTCTCTGCATCCACGCATTGACTACCGTGAACTTAACACCATCACAGTCAAAGATAAAAACCCTTTGCCCCTGATGAACTCTGCTTTCGAGCTCCTGCAGCGCTCAGGTGTATTCTCCAAGCTCGACCAACGCAATGCATACCATCTAGTTAGAATATGCGAGGGGGCGAGTGGAAAACAGCGTTCAAAACACACTTGGGGCAATTTGAGTACTTGGTTATGCCTTTTGGATTAACTAACGCCCACGCTGTTTTCCAGCATTTAATCAACGACGTCCTCCGTGATATGCTTAATTGGTTTGTTTTCGTCTATTTGGACAACATCCTGATTTTTCTCGCATGCCAGAGGAGCACGAGACCCATGTTAGAGCTGTGTTACAGTGGCTCTTAGAGAACCAACTTTATGTCAAGGCTGTGAAGTGTGAATTTTCCACGACATCCACTTCTTTCCTTGGCTTTATTGTAGCGGAGGGAGAGCTGAGGGCTGACCCGGCCAAGGTGAAGGCTGTGCTGGATTGGCCAACACTCCACTCCAGCAAGGAGCTGCAACGCTTCTTGGGGTTTGCGAATTTCTGTCACAGGTTTATCCGCAACTATAGTGGGGTAGCACAGCCTTTAATGCAGCTGGACTCTTAAGGTACCATTTTTATGGACCGAGGCAGCTGAGCAGACCTTTACCAAATTAAAGGGCCTGTTCGCTGACAAATCCGTCTTGGCTCAGGTCGACCCTCAGCTCCAATTCACCCTGGAGGTGGATGCTTCAGAAACAGGGGTGGGCGCTATCTTGTCTCAGCGCTCTCCCCCAGACTTGAAGACGTGTGCGTATTTTGTGCGTATTGAGGAATTACAACATCAGGGATCGCGAGCTGTTGGCCATTAAATTGGCATTTGAGGAATGGAGACACTGGCTGGAGGGAGCCGTTCACCCGGTAGTCGTGTGGACCGACCACAAGAACTTGGAGTATCTGCAGTCGGCCCGCCGGCTTAATCGTAGACAGGCTCGCTGGGCCCTATTTTTCCAGCATTTTAATTTTACTATCACCTATAGGCCCGGCTCCCGTAACAGGAAGCCTGATGCTCTCTCCAGGCAGTTCAGTCAGGACCTGGCTGACCCCCCTTCTCGCTCCCAGTCCATTCTTCCTCCTTCGTGCGTCCTGGGAACCCTTACCTGGGAGACTGAGAGTAGAGGCCGCCAGGCCCAGTCCTCAGAGCCTGAACCAGCGGGATGTCCCCCTAACCGCCTTTACGTCCCTGCTGCCAGTGAAGTTATCCAGTGGGGGCACACCGGACGTTTCGCCTGCCACCCGGGGGTGGTACGTACTATTGACATCATTAGGCAAGTGGTTTTATGGCCCACGCTGCGGTGGGACATGCAGGAGTACGTGAAGGCCTATCAGACATGCCCGGAACAAAACCTCCCCTACCCCCCCCTGCTGGCCTTCTTCACCCCCTCCCCATCCCCTGTCGGCCTTGGTCCACACTGCCATGGACTTTGTCACTGGTCTTCCCCCTTCCCATGGTAATACAGTGATTTTGACCATTGTGGACAGATTCTCTATGGCCGTACATCTGGTTCCCCTCCCCAAGCTGCCATCCACCTCCAAGACTGCAGAATTGTTATCCTACCACATCATCAGGCTGCATGGAATCCCCATGGACACTGTGTCTGACCGGGGTCCTCAGTTCATCTCACGGGTTTGGAATTCATTCTGCCACTGTCTCGGCACCACCGTCAGCCTCACCTCCGGTTATCACCCGCAGAGCAATGGGCAGGCGAAGTGTGCCAACCAGTCCTTGGAGGCCGCCCTTTGTTGTGTGGCAGCCGACGACCCCGCTTCTTGGAGCTCCCATCTGACCTGGGTGGAGTATTCGCTGAATTCCACAGTCTCTTCAGCCACGGGCCAATCACCATTTGAGGGGTCCCTGGGCTACAACCCCCCCCCCCCCACACACTTTCTATGATGAAGAGAGAGGTAGCAGTGCCATCTGTGGGGGCCCATTTTCGTCACTGCTGCCAGGCCTGGAGATCCACCACAGCGGCTCTTCTTTGCTCCACTAAGCATAATCAGCGCTATGCTGACCTCAAGAGGGTCCCTGCACCGGACTCCAAGACTGGACAGCAGGTCTGGGTGGCCACGGATCAGGTCCCGCTCAAGGCTGAGTCCCGGAAGTTCGCTACCCGGTTCGTGGGTCCCTTCCCCATCACCAGCAACATCGGCGACTCTGCTGTCCAGCTCCAGCTCCCACGGGTGCTGCGCGCGTACCCTACTTTCCACGTCTCCAAGGTCAAGCCTCTCTGCTCCAGTTCTCTCTGTCCTCTCCTAAAGGCACCGCCTCCTCCCCGGGTCTTCGACGGGCATGTGACTCTCACCGTCAAGGAGATCCTGGATGTTCATCGTCGGGGCCGGGGGTTCCAGTACCTGGTGGACTGGGAGGGCTCTGGCCCGGTGCATCAGTCATGGATCCCTTGGTCTGGATTCCATGACAAAGGTATGGTCCGGGTTCACCATCAGGCCCACCCCGAGAAGCCTGGGGGACCGTCAGGAGGTGTTCCTGTGGTGGTGGTGGTGGTGGTGGGGCACTGTCCTGTGCTGGCGAGCGCTTGCACCCTCCTTCCTGTTTACCTGTCTCCTCATTAGATGCACCTGCTGTCTCCTGCTGGGCCAGCGTTTATAAGGAAGCGCTCTTCAGTGATTCAACGCTGGCTCGTTTGGGTATACTGCTCCAGCAGACAGCTCACTCAGTAAGCAGTTGTGTTGTTTATGACTTTGTCTTACACACCTTCTCCTCCACCTCTTCCAGGTTGCTGCAAACGTAGCGGTGCGTCTCCGGAGTTTGGTGTGCTCGCCAGCCTGTTGCTCCACCTCTACACTGCTCATCCTCTCCACCCTGTCAGACCCCACACACCATACCTGACCGGCAGTTCTTACCTGCTGGTTCCTCTCCTTCGCTGGGTTCTGTGCTGGTCTCTCCTCACCTCCCACGTAAGTGGTATAATTTGATTCCCATTATTTCTCCATTCCTCTCTAATCAGTCTCGTCTATCCTCCGCAGGGCTCCTGCTTTTCTGGCGAGTGACTGACTTTTTCCACAAGTGTGCAATTTTGAAAATTCTAATAAAAGGTCAAACGTTCTCTGTGTGTTCTTTTGGTGATTGCACTTTGCACTCAGGTTGCTTGTCCAGTCAATATGACACAGTTAGTTAATTCCCAGCCTTACTTTTCACAGGAATTCTGTCCTGCTGTTTTCTTTTTCTCAGTCTTTTGTGATTTTCTCTCCAATTTGCGACGTCTCTTCTAAAACTCGACATTTTTCTTGCAAATTTACAACTTTTTTATGATAAATTTCTTTTCTCACTGTGCGTTTGCGCTCAATGTACTGCTGTTTTAATTGTATTCACTTTTTAGCCTGATAAATTGCAGGCTTTTCTTTTAAACTTGACATTTTTCCTGTAATCGTATGACTTTTTATAACTTTATGTAATAAATTTGAGCTTTTTCACACAAAGCAACAAATTTTTACTTATAAACTTGTGTTTTTTCTTCTTTTAAATTTGCAACTTTTGTTCAAATAAATGTGCATGTTTTTTATTGTGAAAAAAACTCACTTCAACTATTTTACATTTTACACATTTCCTGAACCAGAATAGAAAAACAACAATTTCAGAACTGAGGAGCAAAAAACTTGCAGTTAAAATCAAAAGTAACTTAGAGTACCACCATAAGTGCTTGAGTAAAAGTTAGTTTTATCTTCAAAAGCTGACTTGAGTAAAAAGATATCCTGCAATAAAACTACTCTGTGAAAACGTTACTTGAGTAAATGTAACAAGTTAGAACCAGCTCAATAAGTTTATATAATTCAACAGGAATAAAGGAGGAATTCTCCTGCAATCATGGCATCAATGCCTGACATGCAGAGCGCCCCTTCGCTCTGACATTCACAATTGTCTTTTCAGATGTGATTTGTCAATATGACGGCGATAACCAACGACGGAGACAACGACGGAGACAATATCACGCGTGATATTGTCTTCTGACTGACAGCTCACAGCCTCCAGTATTGATTCAGCTCACAGTCTGTGATGCAAAAGCCGGTGTGCATGGGGAGGTCGGCCCAAAATCTCTGCTTTGACACATCGTTACTGTAAAGACTGGCTGCGATGATAACGAGTGTGTGCACATAGGTAGTTAAGAGGAATTATCCTTTGATGTAAACAGAACAAACCTTCATTCATCTTCATTTAAAGAAAGGGAAGATAACAGAACACAAGTAACAGAGATGAAGGTATCAGTACACGTGGCTTATCTGACAGCAGGAAGCAGCACAATAAAACATTAACCTTTGACTAATGTTGCTTTGTGGAACAAAATTTCAACCTTATGAAATTAAGGGACAACAAAGATAAGACCTGCAGTAAATAAGATTTTCAACATGCCAAAACAGGAAATGGCTTAGTATAAAATGCCAATTTTGCAGAATAAAAACTTGTACCACCTTTAATGTCACCTATAACTAATACAGTTCAATTGAAAAACCAACATGTTAGGGGGAAAAACAGCTAATAGCTTAAACCATAATTACAATAAGTTGATTAGAAAAATGTGTACACCCTTAATATTTTATTGGAGCATCTTTTGTTTTAATTACTGCGTTCCATTATTTTGTGGAGGAGTCTCTCAGCATGCCACATATCTGCCCGCTCCGCCTGACAAAAGTCTGCCAGACTGTGAGGGCGTCTCTTTTGCACAGCCCTCCTCCAGTCACCCCGCACACTTCTGATTACAACTGTGTCTGGGCCATCCCAAAACATTAAAACTTGTCTTGTGGTGAAGCTATTCGTTTGTTGATTCGGGTGCATGCTTTGGGTCACTGCCACGCTCAAAAGTCAAATTCCTCTTCACCTTAAGCTTTCTAGCAGACACCTAAAAATTATGGGCCAAAACTGATGTATTTGGAATTGTTCATGATTGTCTCCACCTTGACTGAAGCCCCAGTTCCAACTTAAGAAAGGAAACCTCAAAGCATCATGCTGCCCCCACCATGCTTCAACGTAGGCATGTTAATACGCAGTGTTGTTTTGGCACCAACACAACACGTTTACCCTCATGGTTTTGGAAGATTTGATTATTATTATTAGCATTTTTCTTTGTAATAAAAGAATTCATGGTGAATATAGGAGACTGTTGTCACATGTAGTACCCACAACCACAACTTGCCAGAAAATCCTGCAGCTTCTTCAGTGTTGCTGTAGGCCTCTTGACTGCCTCGCTGATCAGTTTTCGTCTCATCTTTTTAACCACTTTTAGAGGGCCATCCAGTTCTCCGTGACATCACTGTTGTCCCATTTTTTTACTCCACTTCTTGATGACGGTCTCCATTGTGTTCTATGCTATAAGTATGTAGCGCCCGTCTTCCTGATACTCCTTAATGAGATCTGTTTGATGCTTTGTAAAGTTTCTGTGAACCATGGCATCTGCTGAAGGATGCAGCTGAGTAAATGTGAGGAAAATCCTAAAAGGATAGTTCAACTTCATTTGGGGTTAATTGGAGTGACTTTAAAGGTCCCATGTACTGACTTTTTTGTGGATTAAATTCAAATTCTGACAGTCAACATCCATTTTTTTTTCTAATTAAAAAAAAAAATCATTTGTGTCATTTTACATGAGCTCCAGAAAGCCAATCTATGGCCTCCCAAAATGCTGTGTGGTTGAATTACAACAATTCTGCAAAGCTGAATGGACCAAAATTCCTCCACAGTGCTGTGAAAGACTCATTGCCAGTTATCACAAACGCTTGATAGCAGGTGTTGCTGCTAAGAGTGGCCCAACCAGTTATCAGGTTTAGGGGGCAATCACTTTTTCATACAGGGCCATGTAGGTTTGGATTTTTTCATGAGTTTTTTTTTTTTTAAATAATTGTGTTGAACCACAATTCAAAAGCATTGTCTGATTTTCACTGGTTAATTTTCATAGAATTTTTATTTATTACCACTTTTGTCAAATTCAAGTTATTTCTGTGACCATTGTGGGTTTTTCTTTCATTAACAGAGGGGTACCAACAATTTTGTCCACGTCTGTATATCGTTATCAGGATATAAGATTAGTTGTATCATGATATGAGATTGTGGTCATATTGCACAGCCTTACTGGTTATTTCTCTCCACAATCATGGCACTATTAGATTTTAAATGTTTAGGCATTTTACAGCATCGTTGCACACAACACTGCGGTATCCTTAAGCATAAGCTTTTTGCTAACATCCCTGATATTTTCCAAGGCTTTGGAATGAATCCATAATGAAATGCCCAGAACAGAGTAATAAGTTTGAACTAAAATCCTCCAGAACATCTATAAAAATACATTGTAGCCACTTTTCACTTAGCGATGCATCCTCTGTGAGTTTGTGTTGGGATCCTGTTGTCTTCCATCGCCCGAGTGCACAGTGTCTCCTCAACATGTTTGGGTGTCAAGCCCAAGTTTACATTTTCTTGACATTCCGTAGCAAACACCGAAAACTTACACCAGCTCCTCATAGCCAGAATCATGAACATTTTGATATTTTTTGACAATCATCTGACCAATAGCCGCATTTCTGAAGGTTAAAACCTACAAAAACACATTTTTTTAGTGAATGGGACCTGTGAAACCAAAAAGACTGAATGCTGTAACAGATGCTTCAACAAAGTATTAGTTTAAGGGTATGCAGACTTATGCAACCAGCTGATTGTACTCTTAATTTTTTAAATATTTTGCCCAAATGTGTTTTTCATTTGAATTATGTAGGCTACAGGTAACATTAAAGGTAAGAAGAGTTTGGATATTATATGTGGACTCTCTATTTTTTCTAAATCATAAAACCCGGCATCCTTACAGGACTGTGTATATTTTTCAGACTCCAACTGTATACACAGAAGCTCAAGCACAAATAAAGCATGATTTATTTTTAAGTGCTCTGTGGTTATACAGTTCTTTAAGGGTATTATAATTGTTTGCTTTGCATGGGGCCCAGGGCAAAGATGGACTAAATGAGAGCCAAAGGCACATTAAATAATAGCAGTGTGCTGCAGCGTTACACACAGAGCTATGGAGAACAAACCAAACCCACCGACATTCCCATAGACCTGTAAAGGTTCCTGTTTGCCTGGTGCAGCATCTCTCCTCAGAGAACCAGAGGAAGGCCATTAAATCCATCATGATTTTGCCATTGTCGAAGTTCAGGTGGCAACGAGCGCTGACCATATGGCTTCCACCGTAAGAACAACCGAGCGGGATCGGCTGCAACAGTTGCACTGTGATGGAGATCAATGACAGACATTCATCACCTGGGGAAGGACACCGCGTGGGAGTGTTTGTGGACTTTACGGGCACCGGTTTATAACTGAGTCAAGTGTGAGGAGAACAAGCTTGAAAGGAGAAAAAAAAGATGGTACAATATCAGTGCAGGGTGCTGTGATCAAGCTCAAGAGGAAACGCTGAGAAACTGCAAGTCTGAATGTGCAAACCTTGTTTGATTGGACCACTGGGAGTAATATGTACGGAGAAGCCATATGTGAGAAGAGGAATGTGGCTTTCCCCCCCCCCCCCGGAGAGCTATTCATGGATACACAACCTGCGGCAAGCAGCACAAAAATTCACCCATTTACAGGCATTACGGTAACCAAGTAACTTCCATGAGTCATCACACACAGAATACTGCTGTATATTGTTAAAAAAGTATATTCAGGTCTGTGGTTTCGTTTATATCACTGCGCCAGAACAACACAGATGAGCACAGATTTGTTAAACGGTTAAATAACTCACAATGAACATGTACCAAATCACAACTGTGATAAATCTGCAAAATAAAATCCAGCTATAACACGGTAGCCGCTGTGCCATATGTTTCAAGTTGAGTGTTTGCAACACTGACATCAAAAAATGACATTACGAATTAACAGAGGGTCAAGATTTCTCAGCTTTCTAAATATACAAAAAAAAAAGGACCGAGGATTTATGAGAAGCAAATATTATAATGAACCCATACTTTTAATGGCACACTGAACAGCCAATTACACACCACGCTTTTAGTGGGCCCCATTTTCCCCCATTCAGAGTGTATTTACGAGAAACATGCAATTAGCTTAGCTAAAATTAGTCCACGGAGTTGGGATGACAGTGAGCGGGTTAAAGTAGGAGAAACTGAGTCTGAGAGAAACCAAAATGTACAACACGATAAAGTTTAGAGAATACCAGTGGTGCTACTTTAATTGTGATTAATCACACTGCAGTTAATCATTTATCGTGATTAATCTTATTTTTACCATAGGTAGCACATAGGCGACAGAGAGCTGTGTCGAGTTAATCACAAAATGCAATTAATCACACTATGCAGTTAAAGTGTGATTAAACACAACAAGACACTTATTATGCCTCAACAGAGGCATACGGTAATCGGTTACTGCGTCTGTTTGTGGCTGTGTGTATCCGTCTGTCTGCCTCTCTGTTTCAGCTCGCCCAGTCAAAATTAAGTGCAACTAAAGGCTTGTATCACTGTATCACCATATTTTCTCCATTTTCAATTTGCCAGCATTTCAAAATAATGCTTTGTTTTTAAAATAAACACAAAAATAGCTCACCTTTACCGTCAATGGAACAGTACTGTGCATGTGCCCAGAAACTCCCACCAGATGGAAGTACTGAGCAATACTGGGTGAACAAATGTCCGTCTTTTTGCCCATCTGTTTTCTTCCTCTGCCACTAAACAGCAAAAGCTCCTGTTTGCCTTGATTGTCATTGTATTCCCGTACCACCATCACCTCCGCCATTTAAAACTTCTCCCACCGTGCTCTTCTTTGTGCTTGAAATGCAGCAGTTCAAATCAGTTTGGTGGATCTTGGCTGCCGCCAACCGTACGGGCCTGCGAACTGCAGATTATTTTCACTGCGCATGCGTGTACTCCAAAACTACTGGATGGATTTGGATGAAATTTTTTGCTAGAGGTGGTCAATGGGCTAGAGAGGAACCCGTGACATTTTGGTGATGATCCAAGAATGCATACCTCCGCCAAGGCTCTGGCACTAAGGCATCAGCACCGTGGTGCTTTCATTAGTGTAAGTGATTCAGAAGAAACGAGCTGCACTGTCTTGTAAATGTCATTAATTGTGATTGAAAGTGACACCACTAGAGAATACATATTTTTTTTTTATTTAATCATTTATTTAAGAGGGACAATACCCATTAATGAACTGCCATCAAATTGTAGAAGTAAATAGGTCGGACTGCAGCAAATTTGCTCATTTCCATCTGTAGTCCCTTGGTAGGACCAAGTCGATACCATGACTTACACAAATATAAAACAAACAATTTCGGACAACACATAACTAACAAACAAGAGGCACATCTGGTTAAAAGAAACAAGTTAAAAATGATCAGACTTGATGTTCCTTCAACCATCGTTTGAGGTGTACTTTGAATGTAAACAGTGAGGAAGACTCCCTTCATGAGACTGGTAAACCATTCCAGTGTCCACGTCCTCTAACTGACAGCACCATTTGTCCAAATGTGGTACGCCTGTGTGGAACCTCACAGTCTCCTCCGGTGGCGGCCCTGGTGCCAGCACCCTTCTCAGTCCTCTGGCTGATAAAGTCCTTTAAAGCTGGTGGAGCGAGCCCATTTAAAACCCTGTATATAAGACAAGCATGCTTGAAATTCATAAAATTATCAAAACTCAGTAGACTGTGTTTTTCTAAAATGTCAGTGGTGAAATGATAATGGCTTTTTATCGTATACTTTCACTGCTTTTTTAATAGTGACTCTATTGGCTTACAGACTCTTCCACTTGAAATGGGCCATGTAATGATGCGATAGTCAATATGAGACAGAATCCTAGCATGTAAAGACATTCTGGCTGCACAACTGCTCAACAATGGCCGTATTTGTTTAAAATTCTGCAGATTAAATTTGACAGTGTTTGCCACCTTCTTTGCATGATTTTCAAACGTTAACATGTCCGAGGTGCTTGAATTCATTTAGAATGTCTTCTCCTCCTATGACTATGCTGGAGTGAGATGTAGTTGTTGGTTGCTTTGTAAACACCATGCAAACAGGTTTTTTGTATTCAGTAATCAAAAAGAATTCATTAGCCAGTCTTGAACATTGCTCATGGTTGTTGTTAGACTTACTGGAGCCTCTTGAATATTTTTTACAGGAGTAAAAGTTAATAGAAGTTTATTTAGCCTTGCAGGGTAATTTTATACAGGACAGCTTGATATTTTAAAATGGTTACAAAGATTAAAAAGAGGCTTCAAGTCCTAAAATAGTGACAAGCCTTAGCTGATGTAAATAAAATTAAAAAAAAAGTTTGCAAGAATAAAGAAGCAAAAATGTGTTACAAGATGCCAATAGAAAAATTTAAAAGTTGCAAATTACAATTTTATTACATAGAATAAAACATTAACCAGCATCCAGATGAGCGCTGCAAATTTAAAGAAAAAAGTTGAAGATTTATTTAAAAAATACATTTCTGCTCAAATGTATTTTATTCAGTTCTGTAACATGATATAGAAAGGAATATGATGATATTGGGGGGAGAGTCCCCCCCCCCCCACACCACCCACCCCTCTCTTGATTTACTCCTATGAAGGAGATGGGGATGCAGATGACAGGTTAACAAGGGGGATGACATTGGATCATTTTGCTAACAAATGGGATGGCATCCTTCTTCTCCCCCTTCAGATCACCTGCATTAATACATTAGAAGGAGCTATCAAAAGATTATTTATGCTACAACAGAATCAGTGCTTGGTACTTAGCATTATTGAGCACTAAAGCTACACTAGGCAGGCATCTGAAATAAGCAGAACCACTGCCTGCCTCCTACAGCCCCTCCCCAGCTGGAAGAGCACATATGTGACACGTGTTAGCTGTAACAGAGCAGCCAATAGCAAAGCCTCTGACTGGTCGAAGAAACCATCACGAGTGTGAAACTCTGCCCTGCAGAACAGAACGGAGCCCAGAGGAGATGCTGTGGTGTAGTTGTTCTGTCAGAACACTTGCATTACAAATTGCTGTAACTTTTTTCTGATTTAAGATTATTCTGCCTACTGGAGCTTTATTGTGTGAGCAGCTATGAGGATGGAGGACTATGAGTATCTATTAGCTCTGTAACTGGTATATAGCAGGAACAAAATGATTCCCTGGTGGAAGCAGGTGCTTAGGTGAACCTAATACGTTTATGGGTTTAATAAATAATTGTTGCTTATAAAAAGAGCCCAAGTTATTTTGCTTCACTCTGATATTCTATATAGATCTTTACAATACTGTTAAGGCAGGAGCGTCACTTTAATAAAAAAGTGACTAAAGAGAAGGCCAAAAGATTTGCTCTAAAAGTGAAAGCACACCAGGGCTAAGTGAGGAGGCCAGAGAAAGAAAAACACCTGCGTTACTTCAAGTCAACTGCATTATTTAACCCCCCGTATAGCTCCTGAAGGACAGCCATTCATATTGTGAGGGGACTTATCACAGACTCTACCAGCCCTGCTAAGTTTTGATGCCTTCTGAGTGACACATGACTGAACAGCAGCGCGGTGTCCAGGGAAGACCGGGCTCAGCGCAACTGTGAACATATGGGCATTAGCATAGGCTGTCGGCTGCCTGCTGCCTCTCGGGCAGTGCGCTGGGACTGGTCTACCTACGCTGTGCCTGGTTCTGGTTGGACAACAAGCCCAGCGTGCTGGCCTGCTTCCAGCTTTGACTGGACAGCTAAGACGCTGGACGCTGGCCAAGGTCATTTACTTGAGCTAACTGCCACAGCAAAGAGAGGCAGAACGCTTAACTACAAGGTAAACAGGGACAGAGCAATATTCAGTAGGAAACACTGGAGCTGTTGGCAAAAACTGGCAGAATCTTTGAGCTGAAGATTTCTACAGAGCAATGTTTTTCTAGGGATTTGTGAATGGGTGGACTCTAGAATGGCTAAAAGGAAATTCCCAACAGTTGTTCTTCACATGGTAACAAACATTACGGGCTCTTTCTGGTGGCCCTGTGTGCAGTAAATAATGATGGCGTGTCCTTTAGAGTGGGAAAACCTGATGACATTTCTTTAGGAATGAAAAAAATCTGATGTCGTGCCACGTAAGTTGCCCTACAGTTGACCTTCTAATGGAGAAGAGGGCCATTATGATTGAACTTCTACGGTGCCCCCACCAGAGGTTGCACCACAATTCACTGTCATTTTGATTGAGAGGGTCGTAAAAATTCCTTCATGACCTTTTATAATCTATCATTAAACACACACACACACATATATATATATATATACACACACACACACACACACATATACATAAGTGGTGTCAGATGTGATTAATAAGTTAATAGTTTAATCATGAATAACCACGATTAATGAGTTGCTCGATTAACCACGATTATTTAATCATGATTAACCACAACTCAAGAGTTAAGCAATTAATTGTGGTTACCCACACTTAATGGGTAGCTCAATTAACTGCAATTACTGCATTACTTGTTTAACTGTGATTAACTACGATTAATGCCACAGGCAGCACATAGTCAGCAGAGAGCTGGGTCGAGTTAACCGCAATAATGCGATTTATCGCACTATGCAGTTAAAGTGCGATTAAATGCACTAAAACACTTATTAGTGAGATGTGATTCAGGAGAAGCGAGCTGCTCTGTCATTTCAATGCGATTAATTGTAATTAAAAGTGAGTCCACTAAGTCACAATTCAGTTAACCCCTTAACGCCTGAATTTATTTCCAATTATGAAAATAAAAATTTCACTTGTGTTTTTGCTTTCAAGTAGATGCTAAATTAAGTTGAGAAAGTTAATTTGACTACAGCACATAAAATAGATATAATTTTAGGTATGATGCACATTAGCGACAACAGGCATCTATGGTTATAAAGCACCTGTTCCATCTCAAGTATGAAGAGTCTTTTATTTATGCAACAAAGTTATTTTCAGTATTTTCAACTCTCATGACTGCCAAACTCTAACCCTAACCCTAGCAATCAGGAAATGGATGGTGCTCCGTCTCTGACTGTTCCTACGAGAAACTAATGCTTGCAAAAGGTTCCTAGGTATGTGTTGGAAGTGCTCCAACCGGAAGTGGAGGAATACAGATGGTATTTCGGTTGCATTTGGAGCGGAAGCGGTTTGATGCGAATTCGCGACAACAGGTGTCAAGGGGTTAAGGTTTTTTTTTGTGCAATGCAAAATTACTTTTATCGGACAAGAAAAATACTTGTGTTGTGTATGTAAATAGGCTGGTATTAGTAAGATGGCGGCCGGGTTGGACGGAGAACAGACAGGGGTGGTTAACTTCCGGTTTCCGGTGGTGACGCCACTCCTGGTATAAAGGAGGTGGGCGGAAGAGGCTTGTCCCCTTTCATCGTGGGAGCCACCTGGCCTGCAGGCATGTGCCGTAAGCCTTTACCTGTACAAGGTTATATCCTGATTAAAGCTCCGTAAACTGAGTTGCCCCTTGCTCATTATTCACCTAATTATGGACGCTACAACTTGTAACTAAAAACAGTTCACAGAAAGCACAGGCCTCACCAAGAGCGATTCCCGTTTCAGTCACGCAGAGATTCCGTTCCCACAGAGGGGAAGAACTAGTTTAGGAAAAAAGTTTTATTTATTACAGATCTGGCATTAACCAGATCCATCCTGATGGCCACTGGAGAGTGGCCTGTAGTGGGCAGGGATGTGGGGGTTGGATGGCCTGGTCCACATCGGCGGCAGCTGCCAGCCAGGTGTGAGTGAAGTCCAGTGTGTGCCACGGCGCAGAGCGAAAACAATCCGTGTTGTGCCAGGGATGGGACCAACAAGCTGGAGCCCAGCACAGGTAAGCCGGTATTTAGTCTTTCGAGGTCAAAATGCAGAAGTACACTACCGTTCAAAAGTTTGGGGTCACTTAGAAATTTACTTATTTTTGAAAGAAAAGCACTTTTTTCAATGAAGATAACTTTAAACTAATCAGAAATACACTCTATACATTGCTAATGTGATAAATGACTATTCTAGCTGCAAATGTCTGGTTTTTGGTGCAATATCTAGATAGGTGTATAGAGGCCCATTTCCAGCAACTATCACTCCAGTGTTCTAATGGTACAGTGTGTTTGCTCATTGCGTCAGAAGGCTAATGGATGATTAGAAAACCCTTGTGCAATCATGTTAGGTCTGCAATGCTGTAATTGCTGCAAATGGAGGATTCTTTGACGAAAGCAAAGTTTGAAGGAAAAAATTATTATTTCAAATACAAATCATTATTTCTAACCTTGTCAATGTCTTGACTATATTTTCTATTCATTTTACAACTCATGGTAGTAAATAAGTGTGACGTTTCATGGAAAACACAAAATAATTGTCTGGGTGACCCCAAACTTTTGAACGGTAGTGTAAGTCAGCAGACTGATGAAGCTCAAAATCACAATCCTTGATGGCCTTGAAAATTCTCCGTCACTGCTAGAAATAAATCTGTTAAATGAAGGAGAAGTCTTGGTTAATGCAACCTCTGCCCCTACCCTTTCCAGTGAAAAGAGTGAGATGCTGTGACTTTTATACGACTTCTACTGGTGACAGTGCCCCAGTTGGTATTTATCAAAGGGTGAAGCCCCCTGAAGAGCTCTGCACAATTTTTACAAAGAAAGAAGCATATACATTTATCTGTTACAAAGTCATTCAAATGATGGGTAGGATGGCAGGTTTGGTGGAAGTCCCAGCAAACCTGACAAAGAGCAACGGCAAGCTGAAACAAAAAATGGAGGATTTAAACAATATAGTAGATTGCAGCTGAGTACAGCTGGAGAAAAACATGTTGCTGGAGAAGAATGCCTCTCCGTCATCGCCGTGTTGTTCAGATTTAGTCAGATCTAAAGATCTCCCACACAGAGAAACCACCTCTTCGACAAACAGGACAACTCGCGTTAGTGCTGGTTGCAGAGATGCATAACAAGTCTGGCATTCTTCTGACAGAAATGCCACTACGAAAACACTCAGCACTGCCTGCGTCTTCGGAATGCAGAGTTCTTGTCTAGGATGTAATATTTATCTTGCAAATGTCTGGCAGGCTCAGCTTCCCCTTCTCACCCCAGCTGATGTGTGTTTAGCTCTGCAGCTCCAGCCATGCTAGAGATCTATGTGTCGGCTTAAATGCAGACATTTCATACAGGATATTTGAACAGCAGACACCCATTCATTGTGTCTTTGCACTTCCCTCTAATGCTACGCTATCAGCACGGCAGCATAAACAGATACAACTCTGGGGCACTGAAGCAGGCACAAGTACTCAGCAGCACATAAGGGCTGAAGGCAGAAATGGCCTCCATGGGGCTGGTGTGGCTGATCCACATCAAGCTGGCTCGCTTCCACCTCTGGATCACTCGAAGCCTCCATGCCAGAGGGAGGATAATTACATTTCCTCTCAAAGAACAATAACCAAAAGACTTCACAGCTTGGAGGCAGGCAGCACACTAAAACCAGCAAAGTCAGGACTACGGTTTTAAGCAATCCTAGAGTAGACTCATCTGTCTTTACTCTTCCATGCTTGGATGTTCAATTCGAAGGGCATGTATGGCTGCATCATGGGATACCTTTTATTCCATTAGATCACTTTATTAAATGCAGCTGCCTTGTATGAGCAAAATATGGCTCCAAGTACTGTATCAGTAAATCATCGGACCTGAACATGTACAGTATCTCACAAAAGTGAGTACACCCCTCACATTTTTGTAAATATTTTATCATATCTTTTCATGGGACAACACTGAAGATATGACAATTTCATACAATGTAAAGTAGTCAGTGTACAGCTTGTATAACAGTGTAAATTTGCTGTCCCCTCAAAATAATTCGACACACAGCCATTAATGTCTAAACCACTGGCAACAAAAGTGAGTACACCCCTAAGTGAAAATGTCCAAATTGTGCACAGAGTGTCAATATTTTGTGTGGCCACCACTATTTTCCAGCACTGCCTTAACTCTTGTGGGCATGGAGTTCACTAGAGCTTCACAGGTTGCCACTGGAATCCTCTTCCACTCCTCCAGGGTGACATCACAAAGCTGGTGGATGTTAGAGACCTTGCGCTCCTCCACCTTCCGTTTGAGGATGCTCAATAGGGTTTAGGTCTGGAGACATGCTTGGCCAGTCCATCACCTTTACCTTCAGTTTCTTGGTCATCTTTGAGGAGTGCTTGGGGCGGTTATGTTGGAATACTGCCCTGCGGATCATGCTCTGCTTCAGTATGTCACAGTACATGCTGGCATTCATGGTTCCCTCAATGAACTGTAGCTCCCTAGTGCCGGCAGCACTCATGCAGCCCCAAACCATGACACTCCCACCACCATGCTTGACTGTAGGCAAGACACACTTGTCTTTGTACTCATCGCCTGGTTGCCGCCACACACGCTTGACACCATCTGAACCAAATAAGTTTATCTTGGTCTCATCAGACCACAGGACATGGTTCCAGTAATCCATGTCCTTTGTCTGCTCGTCTTCAGCAAACTGTTTGCGGGCTTTCTTGTGCATCATCTTTAAAAGAGGCTTCCTTCTGGGACGACAGCCATGCAGACCAATTTGATGCAGTGTGCGGCGTATGTTCTGAGCACTGACAGGCTGACCCCCAACCACTTCAACCTCTGCAGCAATGCTGGCAGCACTCATACGTCTATTTTCAAAAGACAACCTCTGGATATGATGATGAGCATGTGCACTCAATTTCTTTGGTTATGGCGAGGCCTGTTCTGAGTGGAGCCTGTCCTGTTAAACTGCTGTATGGTCTTGGCCTACTGGTCTTAATGAAATGTCCATGACATATTTATGTAAAATGTTCTTTAATCATTTAGTTATTGCAGCATCACTGCGAATCACCTTTTGCAGCTGGCTCATTTCAGTGCATGTCTCTTTAAATGCCAAAGAGCCACAGTTAACACCGCCCTCCTTCTTATGTCACTATTGTTAATCTTAGCTGGCATCGATGGGATATCAGTGGTTCCTGGAGTACAATAAGCACAGAAACATTTCTCAATGAATGAATGGTGGCCCAAGGAAGGGGGGGGGGGGTCGCTGCTAAAACTAACATCTAAGAGCAACGTATATGGTCAGGTGTTGATAGTTTAACAAGGATTTCAGTGGGGGTGAATAGAATTTATAGAAAATGATGATTTTAAAAAAACCGCCAGATCGACAGCTAAACTAACACCAGGTGGCCTGTCTGTCAGCCTCTCCCCACTGAGGCAAGCGCTAATGGAGCTGGCTGATGCCGACAGCCCAGCTAAGCTAACACTAATGGGGCAAATGTAGCATCACGGTGAAAATATAACAAAATAAACAAGAATGATGCGATATACAGTATATTACTGACTGTGAATAAGTGGACCACATAGAGACAGGGATTTCTATTAGGATGACTGAAATCTAAAGAAAATAATGTAATCCGTGCTTGATAAGCTAACTACCCAGTAGCACTGTTAGCTGTGAAGCTAACGCCTTGGGCTTCCCGCTCATCTACACATTTGCTGACAGACAGGTCCGGCAGGAAATGGGGCAGGATGGGATCAATTAAGCTGGCCAATCATAGAGCAGTTAATGAATGGCCAGCAGCCGATATGGATTGTTTTTGTCTTTGTTGTCTTTTCCATCTTTGATGTTGGGGAAACGAAGAAATACGTATTACAAAGAAAAAAACGTGAAACACTTTAAAAAGGGTCAGTCCCCGGATGTTTGGAGTTTGCAGTTGTAGTCTACTGTTGTCTGCTTCAGGACAGAATCACTGTTACACAACTGGGAAACACCAGATATCAACTACTGTCAATGCTTCTTTCTTTGCCGACATGCTAATACTGTCACCAAGGTAAATATTAGGCAAGACTCACGTTAAGCCAAAACATTGGTGCATACCTAGTATAAAGTTATGTTTATTTTTCTGGAAAATAGTCATAATTTTCCCTGTTAAAAGACATTAGGCTGTATTATGACGATCCTATCAACAGTCCATTGTAAAAGGTGCAAACTCATTTCTGTGCATGCCCAAGCACCTTTTGCTATTACGGCGGTAGATACAACAGACTTTGCACTAGCTAAAAGTGCAAAGGGGCAGTCCTAATTCTTATTCAGAGGTGTGTTTTGGGTGTGACGTACAATAAGCAGGGGCGCATGATCTAAGGCTGATTATTTTTTATGACGCTGCATTTACCTCAGACAAGAAATCAGTTTTGTGCTGGCAAAAGGACATGCACGTGTCGTGATGAGAAAATGCACATGGACGTCGTCGTTCTGCACAAATACGGCCCATTATTGCCATTTTCAACTGGCTGAAGTCACCGACTCCCACCACAGAGCTCTCGCCCCCCCCGGCTCTGTGACTGGATTATGAAACAATACTCCTGATTAGCTGCTTAAATCATATGTTGATCTAAGACAAACACAAGGCCCAAATTACACATTGTTGTTTTGTTTGCACATAACTGTTCTCAAAGTAACAGGCACTGCTACAATTTAAAACCATTTGTTCAGATGGTTTTTACACATTTAAACATCTGACCTACACTTCAGACTTTGTGAATACACGCGTAGTTTGTTCTCACATATTGAGATATGGTGATACACAGTTAAAACGCTCATGACCCTTGGTTTTTTTTTAACGTTCTGCATTCATTCATACAGGCAGAGCTCTGTTCAACCATCTGCAGGGGACAGGCTGGGCACACCAAGTAAAATAAAATGTGATAAATACTGCAAATGGTGCCCTGGGTTACAGATTTACACACAACCCCTTACCTAATATCTTCTGATGTGCTTTTTTCCCCCCCACCGTGGATCGATACCTTTAATCTCCCTGTAACAGAACTTGTAGGATCCTTCATGTGGGAGGAAGGTAGCTCACAAATAGAATCTGAAAAGTTTGCTCATTTGAAGGCTGACCACACCATGAACATGCGTATTTATATATCTGTAGGGCCCAAACACTGTAAAGCGATCTTACAAAACCCAGAGAGTTTCATGTTGGTAACAGAACGAAAAGTGACTCATAAACAACATAAATGTGTTGCAGTGCGTCTTCTTTTTCTGGAAGGAAACAGAAGTTGTTCAAGACAGCCTCCCTCGTCGGCCACAATATCTGGATACAGGAAGAGAGGACGACTTTGCAATTAAACGAACAGTTGTAATGATCACCCAAACATGCTCTAACTATATGGCGCAGCTAATCTATGGTAATGCAGTTTTAACAGCAATCTTTAGGAGAATGAAAAGAGCATCTTGTTGAATCACACTACAATTCATTGGAGAAATGCGGTGACAAAATCCTCTCGGAGCTCACTAAACCAGACAGTTTTTGTCTGCAAATCCTGAAGAAGCAGGTGGAAACGAGCAGCGTCAGAGCCAGCACACTAAACATTTTCTGGTCTTAACAGATGCTAATGCTTGAGCCAACGAAGGCTTCCTTTCTGACTGTTCTTCTAGGAAATTTGCAGGAAAAAGTCATCATTTCTGCTCACTTTAACCTCTGGAAACTTTAACTTGTGAATCATTTAAAGTTAAAAAAAAAGCCTCTCCTTCAATGACACAAAGAGGTCTCACTTGTGGGCCCAGAGACAATGTGCTATGTTCGTGGACTCTGTGAAAAGATGTGAAAATTTGGAGCAGCGAAGCCAAGTTAACCTTTAGAAGCACAGGGTCCTCCTCCTAATGGAAATTCAGAAAGTGTCGAAGAGTAGCCGGGAACAGCTCTATCATCATTCAGCGGGAGCACAGGGACAGCACCGGCGTCTGTGGATTTTGAGCGATCGGATCAGACGCCGCGGCATTTCAAAACGGCAACTCCACTGATTAGAACAATTTTAGACAGCAGTATGTGTCGCTAGATGAGCCGAAAATGCAAGAAAGTTCAAAACAAGCTTGTTCTATGCAATCAGTGAGTTCTGACCACGCAATCTGATTTTACAACAAGCATTCCAGAAGCTACTACCCAGTCAGCTGGTCCATGTGGGCCCCACCAAAGGTTAAACTGGGCTGTCTTATGGGTCCAGTGCAGGTTTGTCCACATGGACCTTCCCTGTGGAACAGGTGAGCAGGTAATCTGTTTACCTGCAGCAAACCCACTGGGCTCCACATGGGTTTAATGCAGGTGAGCAGGCTTCAGCAACACTGGCTCCATAGGCAAAATTATGAGAAAAAGTGGCAAAATTATGAGAAAAAGTGGCAAATTTAGGAGAAAATAAGAAAAAAATTTAGGAGAAAAGTTGCAAATTTACAGGAAAACAATAGTAAAATTACTTGAAAAAAGTTGCAAGCTTAGAAGAAAAAAATCAGCAAATTTACAAGAAAAAAGTCACAGATTTAAGAGGAAAAAAATCAGAAAAAGTTGCAAATTAAAAAAAGTAGCAAATGTATGAGTAAGCTGAAAATTTATGAGAAAAAGATCATAGTTAAAGAAGTGGCAAATTTACGTATGAGAAAGTTCCAGAATTACAAGACAAAGGTTTGGAAGGTTGATTTAATCGATATGCAGTGGTGTGAAAAAGTGTTTGCCCCCTTCCTGATTTCTCATTTTTGTTGTATGTCACACTTAAATGTTTCAGATCATCAAACAAATTTAAATATTAGACAAAGAGAACACAAGTTAACACAAAATAGAGTTTTTAAATGAAGGTGTTTATTATTAAGGGAAAATAAAATCAAAACCTACATGGCCCTGTGTGAAAAAGTGATTGCCCCCTAAACCTAAAAACTGGCTGGGCCACCTCCAAGCCTTATTCATGGTGCATTTCCCCTCTAGTACGCTTTGGATGAGCCCGGCACGCACGCGGCGTTGTTCATGCTCACGGTTTTCATCTACCCAGGCCAAGCAGTTGATGCATGTGCACAACCTTCATTTGTAGTTTCACGCCCACCCAATAGGTAGCGCTAACCCACTGACGCGACAGAATTTTCACCAACGAAGAAACGCTGCTTGCTTTCTGCTGCTTGACTTCTCGTTGCTTGACTTCCCGGTTTTCACTCCTTTTCAATGAAGATGCTGCTGCTGTAGTATTTATGTACGATTCATGCATGTTTATTCTCATCTTCCGCTTCCTCGTTGTCTTCTTTGTCTACTTTGTCTTGGTATTCTGTGCCGATATCGCCACCCCTTGAATGGGATGTTCAGTCTTGCGCATGTGCTTTTCAAAGCGTTCAGGTCGTGGGCAGGCGGTGCAGTCACAAAATTTGGGCTGCACGCGGTCGTTTGCGGTGGAGCACTGTGGAGACTAGCGGAGTGGAGACGATGTAAATTTCATCACACAAGGTTTCCGGTTACACGTACGCAGACAGCAGAGGTGCAGCATGAATCCAGCTTTAGCAGCAACAACTGCAATCAAGTGTTTGCGATAACTGGCAATGAGTCTTTTACAGCACTGTGGAGGAATTTTGGGCCACTCATCTTTGCAGAATTGTTGTAATTCAGCCACATTGGAGGGATTTATTTATTGTATTTTTTATTTTGTGTACTTCATTGATCCCCAGAGGGGAAATTCAGGGCATCCAGCTGGATGGATGAAGCAGCCACGGTACGGTGCCAATCCCTTCACCATTCACACACACATTCACAGCTAGGGCCATTTTAGCGTCTCCAGTTAACTAAAGCTGCATGTTTTTTGGCCTGTGGGAGGAAACGCAGATACAGGGAGAACATGCAAACTCCACACAGATCACCGATGGCCAGGGGGTGGGATCAAACCTGGGATCCCATGGCCAAGAATGAGTTGCTGTGCTGCCACAGTGCTAACTACTGCACCACCGCACATTAGCACTGTGGCACAAATCCCTGTTCCTACGGAGATTTGTACAGCGTGCATAAAGCAGTAGTGAGGCGCTCATAAGGTTGAAGAATGTCATTTATGCAACATTTGTGCCCACAAAATGTACCAAAAGTCATAAGATTGCACAAAATTTTTTGTAAGATGGCAGTAAGTGTGCCGTCGGAAGAGCCCAAGGCACCCTTACGAAGAATGTAAGAACTCTAGGGCCATCGTACGACAGAAAAGCACCTCATTTCTCAAGAATGCCTCAAGTTGCTCTTGTGAATTGAACGGCAGCCATAAGAAACTATGCCCTTCTCCATGAATGTCTGCTAACTCCAGAATTCGGAGGAACTGGGAGATTCTTACAAACCCATTGTTCATAAGAATCTTTGTGACCGTAGCTTTAGGAGCAAAAACACCCTCAGTACTACGGTGATGTCATTAGCGCTCCACGACTATGGGGCTATTTTTACTGATAGTGCACTCCCTCTTGTGTAATATTGTTTAACAGTATACAGGTCGCCCTTTATTAGAGACTGGAACTGATTACTCATTGCCTGCCCCAAGGTCTCCACCATCATCCCCAGCCCCAAAAAGTCCGCAATTGACAGCCTGAACAACTACAGACCCATAGCACTCACGTCTGTAGTCTTGAAATGTTTTCAGTGACTGGTGTCCCAGCACATCAGGGACTGTCTTCCCCCTTCCTTCAACCCCACCAGTTCACCTACAGAGAGAACCAGTCTACAGAAGACGCCATTGCCACCACACTCCACAGAGCGCTGAGCCACCTGAAGAACCCAAGGAGCTATCTGAGGATACTCTCTGTGGACTACAGCTCAGCTTTCAACACCATCATCCCCGACATCCTGATCAACAAACTGCACCTCCTCCAGATCCCCCCCCCCTTTCCTGCTCCTGGATAAAAAAAAAAACCTCTCTCACCAACTGCACACTGTCTTTCAGCACTGGCTCCCCCCAGGGCCGCGTGCTAAGCCCTCTACTGTACTCCCTGTACACCTTTGACTGCATTCCAACCCACTCAACCAACCACCGTCATCGTGAAGTACGCAGACGACACTACCTTGGTTGGGCTCATCACCGATGACGATGAAAAGGCGTACAGGGTGGAGGTGAAGAATCTGCTGCTGTGGAAACAACCTGAAACTGAATGTCCAAAAAACCAAAGAACTCATATTGGACTTCAGGAAGAACAGACAGGACCACCCCCTCATAAATGGTGACCACATGGAAAACGTCCCCACCTTCAGGTTCCTGGGCACCCAGATCTCTCCTGACCTCTCCTGGACTGTCAACACCAAGGCCCTGGTGAAGAAAGTCCAGCAGCGGCTGCACTTCCTCCGTGTCCTGAGGAAGAACAACCTGGACCAGAAGCTGCTGCTGGCCTTCTACCGCTGCTCAGTGGAGAGCGTGCTCACCTACTCTCTGGGTGTGTGGCACGCCGGCTCCATGGCCAAGAAGAGGAAGGCTGTGCAGAGGGTCATCAACACCGTCCAAAAATGTATCGGCGGCCCTCTGCCCCTCCCTGGAAAACACCTCCAGATCCTCCTGTTTCAGAAGGATCAAGGCCATCACAGGAGACCGTTCACATCCCACCCACCACCTGTTTGACCTGCTTCCCTCTGGACAACGGTTCAGATCAATTAGGTCCCACACCTCCAGACTGACAAACAGTTTCTTCCCCTGGGCCATCCGAACTGCAGACAGTCAGAGGCCCCACCCCCCTTCCCTATGAAGGCTCACATGCACAGAACTGAGGACCTTTTAATCATCACAATAACTCACCTGCCTTTGCACTCCACACTTTCGTGTTTATTGACTCATCCGTGAAACCACTACTATGTATATTTTCCATAATCCTTAGGCCATTTTACTCAATTGTGTGTTCAGTTGTGTGTCTGCACTCTGCACTCTTATGTACATAGTTCCACCCACGTAGCCACTACCATACCTGTGTATACTTCCATAATCCTGGGCCATTTTTATTTTCATTTTTTTTCTTTTATTTCAGTCGTGTGTTTAATCGTGTGTTCTGTAACCGTGTTTTACCTAATCCTCCTCTCCTACTTTACTGTGCAGTAGCCTGGTGGTGCACCCACAATTTCGCTGTACTGTACTACTGTACAATGACAACAAAGCTTATTCTACTCTAATCAAATAATGAACCCTCAAACAATTCTTCTTCTTTTAGATTTGATTGGCGATTGGCAACCAGCTTACAGGTGCATTACCGCCACATACTTCATTCTAGATCATCACTCTGTATTCTTTCTTCAAGCTGGATTCATGCTGCACCTCTCCAACAGAGCCCCTCAAATAATGAATCTGCATTGTCTGATAACTGACCAGATTATCAGCAGGGCTGGCTCTGTACTGGTCTCAGGCCGGAGACCTTTGAGACTGTGGTGGAGAGGAGGACACTGAGCAAACTGTTACCCATCATGGACAAACCTGATCACCCCCTCCACCACACACTGGACAGACAGTGGACCTCCAGCAGACTGCTACAGCTTCGGTGCCGAACGATTAGGTACAGGAAATCTCTCCTGCCACATGCCATTTCACTGTACAATAACTCACTCTGATGTTGAATTCTAGTCATAACTATGCTGCCATACTGCACCTTACAGTCTTACTGGTACCTCACATTGCACCCTGCACCTGATAGTCCTGCATTGTACAGTGGGTACGATGTATCTATCTATACAGGTCATCATCTATTCATCTGCGATGTATACAAGTTATCTAGGCAGTTTTACTTTCCCTGGGTAATCCCTTTCTCTATTGTGCTGTGTGTGTTTCTGTCATTTTGGTTCTCTACTGTCATGCTGCTGTTACACTGTAATTTTCCAGTTTGGGATCAATAAAGTACATCTATATCTATCCATTTATTCATCCATCCAACTTCAAGTTGGCTTTTAGAGCACTTTGATTGCCGTTTGTCAATACTGGCATCAACTGACTCATTAGTAAAGCTAATGCAATAATTAACATTACTGTTAGGTGGAAATATTAGGTGACACCTTTTTTTAAGTGACTGTGTTGCCTTATACTTACTAATCACGTTAAAAACAAACATCTCTGTTATCACAGGAGTAACTCTTGAGGAAAATTCTCCAAACGGGGTGATACGACTTCCACAGGCAAACATCCCCCAGGCTTAAGTGCGGCTATGAGAAGATTATGATGCATGGCATTCACTGGAAGGTCTGAATCCAAGATATATAGGGTCAATTTTGATTTATGATGTTTTCTTTTGCATGGTTGACCTATGTGCAATAGGAGGTGCTACAGAACCATTCCTCAGTGCAAAAGCGAAGCTGCCGCCCACCGTTTGTTGATTCTTTACAACTCCAACAGAGATAAATTAATCATGGCTGCATTCCTCAGATGCTTGCCCGATGCGCAGGGTAAACTGCAACACTACACACAACAGTGGCCGAAAGGTTTTTAACACCGCAAAGCTCGTGATAAAGAAAGTATTCTGTGGATTTGTTCTTGAGCTGAGGGTTTGCTCTTGACATCCACCTCCTTGGCTCTGATGTGACTGCTTTTATTAACATCTAATTATGAGACTTGTTATTCTGAAACAAATAACTTCTGTCTGGTGCCATTTTTTTCTACAGCTAAGAAAGTACAAGTGTTCAAATTTTAAAAAGCACAATATGAGCTGGGTACATGATAGATGCCTGCAGCAATACAAGTGTCTTCATGAGCTTACATAAGGGTACTGGACTCTCTGTCCCATTAAATGAAGACGGCGACTGAAGAAATCATCCCTTCTCAGTTGGACAGCAGGCGTTTCAGCAGGTTTGAGCGACCCCGCTGAGGCCCTGAACCCCTGCTCGTCTCTGCGGGATGGGATCCTTACAATCCACAAGGCCCGGGTAAATGCTTGTGTCCAGAGGTCGGCATACTGTAGGTCACGGGCGTGAGCGTGGACAGAACTTAGATTTATGAGAGTTAAATTTAGCCAGCCTGAATGCATACAGCACAAGCAGCATGCAAACAGAGAGCCAGACAGCAGCTCTGTGCTCCACTGAATCCAAACTAAGTGGAAAAAGGGAAATTTTCTTACAGAATTAAAGGGGGCACTGACTGCACTTTTTCCACATTTTAACAGCTCACTCATGTCTTAATGAAGTGTTTGTAACATATTTTGTTCACATTTTCTTTATTTTTTTTAATTACTAAAGAATTTTATTTTTTTTTTTAATTTTTCCTGGCTTTCTTAGAACGCTCTGATTTAAAGCCTGTCACTTTAAGAAACATCCTTCAGCTGTTCAACTCCGCCCTCCCTCTTACATCAGTTAGCCATTAGCTGACTAGCTTCTAGTGTCCTTCTAGCTGGGATGAGCAGCGCTGGTTCACTGATCCACAGTCGATTGTGTATCTTGCGTCATTCCAGCCCATCTCCCAACAATCTCGCTGGGATGCCACAGCAAATCACCAGCACCACACGCCCACTGATCACCACAACCCGAGGCCACTGGCCGAGCTCCTGGACCTCAACGTGCAGTGTCTCGCTCTGCGGGACTCCTCTCCTCTCCCACAGCCAGCTGGGGGATGTGCAGTCACAAAGCGGCTCCCCAACGTTGCCCGTGAGAGTAGAGTGGAGTAGAGCAGAGCACCGGAGGATGGTGTGGAGTTCAAGGGGTGTAGCTTCGGGTCGAGCCATAGGCGGCTGCTGCAACTGGCATGACGGCGCCGGTGATTTGTTGTGGCATCACAGCGAAACCACTAGGAGATGGGCCGTAGTGACGCTACATACGCTATATTACACTATATATGACGTTATATTGTGGACTGTGGACCAGTGAGCCAGATGGTAACAAGGATGGCGGTGACGAAGATCTGAAGAAAATAATATAAGCCGCGCTTGGTTCCAGCTTCCTTGTATTAGCTTGGGGGCTAATAGCTCAGGGGCTAATAGGCTACCTTTAGCACGCCTCCATCTACATGACAGACAGCTGTGCGGCCCAGTAAGAGAGCAGTGGGTTGGCTTTTTGAACACTTGACATAGGAGAATTACCAGGAAGCATCAAAAAAAGTTTTGGGGAGTTTCTCAGAGAAAAACGAGATAAAAGCAGTGTGCTTTTTTCAGTTTGTTGACCGTTTGGAAAATTTGGGGCTAATTACATGACCAGTTGCCACATTTGGGACAGTTAAAACCTACAAACACACCATTTTTCAGTCACTGATCCCTTTAAAGTATTTCCAAATGCACTCATGTTGGAATACAGCAATAAAAAAAAAAAATCTCAGTTTTACCAACAGTCCCTTAAGAGATGTTGCTGTGAAAAATGTTTTCACACATTTTAATTAACCTAATTGCAAGAATTAATAACAGCTCTGGCATTACCTCATTCATCCATCTCTGCTGTGCTCCAATGGGATTAAAGCAACACTATGTTAGATTTTCCAAAATTATTCTGACGGTACACCAACCTCTGACCAACAGCTGTTCTTGGTAGGAATACTAAAAAGACTACAACTATGGCAACTATGGCCTCAGTCCTAGCATCCAATCACAGGGCAAAACTTTAGCCACCAGCTATTAAGCACCCTGTGATTGGCTGTTAGCAATGAGGTCACAGTTGTAGTTCTTTTCAGTGAACAGGAAAGTTACACAGTGTTGCTTTAAGTTATCAGCCATCAAATATTATGGTTATTAAGGTTTAAAACTTTAACATGATTTTCGTTTAATGACACTTAGTTCTGGCCAAGCAATTTGATTGGAAGCTAGTTGTTCTCAGAGTCCTGATGGAGCAGCATAAAGCCCGTATCAATCCTCCTCAGAGATAATTACAATTAGCCTACAGTCACAGTGAACATGTACATAACACGGTGTATACTCCAGTTCTTCCCAACAAAATCCAAAGCATCATGATCCGGATGCTCTGCCTGCTGTCTTGTAAATACAGTACCCAGGTTTAAAAAAGCCACAATTTCAGCTCCATAGTTCAAAATTTCATGTGCCCCCCCCCCCAAAAAAAAGAGAGATCTTTACAAAATTAGTCCATCAAAATAACGGACACTGAGAAATTCTAGCCCCTGTGTAGTAGCAGGCATATCTGGGCATTCAGGCCTTTTAAGGGAACATTCACATGGCCACTGTTTGGTCCGGACTAAAGGACCAAAGAGTGTATTCCACGGATAGTTCGGTTTGTTTCGTGCCGTCTGAACGTGCGTTGGAACTCTGGTACAGCACCAAACAAGCGAAGTCTGGTCCCCCTGAAAACAGGGGGTCTCTGTTCGCTTGCAAACAAAGTTTGGTGCGCTTCGCTTGCCGTGTGAATGCAAACGGGGTATCCAGTGGACCAACGGGCGGACGCGCCCCTTGGCATTTGTATAACCACAGCAGCACGTAGTGAGAAGAGAAAGTGCCGTTTACCGTAAAGGTGCCTTCACATCAAGGGTGAATTTTTCGTGCAGCACGATTACACTATAACTCAATGTAAATACATGAAAAGACATGAATTCACCGTCTGGGTGAGATGCAGACAGGCGAAGTTGCCACTCAGTTGAAAAAGTTGTCCCTGCCTTGGAAACTTGATGTATGTTTCCGTTGCTAGCTTGCTAGCCTTGTTAGTATGTCTGTGGCAGGAATCCATGGGTAAATACGTATATCCAACATCCCGATTCAGCTGAAGAGCCCCCGGTCCTTCAGCCTCCATTTTGGGTAGAAAATAACAATAAAGACAACCACACGGATCCAAGAAATACTTTTACTGGAGAAAGCCGAGGAGAAAAGTTAAAAAATGTCTCGTGGACAGACTTGGAGTAGTGAGGAGATGCAGGCTCTGATAGATATTTGGTCTGAGGACCAGATTTCTCAGCTGCGTGTGGCTACACACAAGAATACCGATGTTTTTAAAATGTTTGGCGACATGATGGTGGCACGGGATGTTCATGCAAATTATGGCAAGAGCACTAGTGGTCCAATCCACAATTTAAAGATAATTTACAAGAGGTAATAACAATTTTTACTTCTAAAAATGTATAATGGGTACTTCTAAAAATGCACAAATGGTTACAAGCCTGGCTGCAGTGTTACATTTTATAGTTTTGGTGGATGAGATGCAATTCTTGGCAAGCGAGCAATTCTCGGCAAAACACTGGATTTCCCTTTTCAGTCCTGGCCAATCGATAAGCCGGATTTCTCTTCTTTGCCGAAATTTTTTCTTCCTGGTCAGTGGTGGCTTCAGCTACAGTGCCACAAACGAGCAGCTGTTGTAACTGCGTGACATTGTCCAAGCAGTCTGGTCCGCTTGAATGAAGTGCTGTGTGAATGCAAACCAAAGCAAACCAAACGAAGGTGTGAAAATCCTCACCATTCCCCACCGAGTCAAACCGAGACCCCCGGACTATTCTGGTGTGAATGCAGCCTAACTGTGCTGCCTAAACAGCAGTTGATAATGCACTGCTGACTTCAGACCTGGTTTTTACAGATCAAAAGTGGATTGGAAGAAAATGCATTTTAATGCCATCGCGCTGAACTTGGCACAGAGCCTCGACCATTTTATATCAGTCCTCTCCTATAAGCACAAGTTATGTGCACAGTCATTTCCTAATTAGGTGGCAACGGCACACAGCCAAAAACCAGACAATGCCCTGACAAACTACTGAAAGCATCAGTGCTAGGTGCAAAGTCTGGTGCAAATGCCTACTTCAGATCATCATAATAGGGCCTGAAATCACTGTGACTTGCTGTGAACGTGAAGTAAACAGAGGAAACCACAGTGACTTCATCATTAGTATATCATTAGTTTATGACACATAACATTAATTCATTATACAACTGTTCACTATTATCATTATACAACATTATACAACAGTTAGTTCTGTCTGAACAATTTGATTGGACAATAGGGATTCCAGGAGTTGCCATATTCCATGATAACTGCACTCCAATGTTTCACTGGATATGTATCACTCCATTTCAAAGGTGTTCTAGTACCTGTTAATTACTAACAGTAAATTACTGTCAAGTCTGCTGACTTGAGAATTGCAATACTGTGTTAGTTAAGTTAATCCACCTATCTCCGTTTCAATACCGTGTTGGATACTTTAATTTTCACAATGAGGCGTTGTTTGCAAAGCAACCAGACGGTCTCAGTTCAGCCATCTCTGGTCTGGAGGTCCCGTCCTTTTGAACATCCGCCGACATATTTCACGTCTGAACAAAACAAAGTTGAATTTATTGATTCAGTTAGAAAACCACCATACCATTGTGATGATGGACTTTTTGTTTCATCTGAAGATGCCAAGATAAAGCAAGCCAAGTGTGCCGAAGCCAAATTGTTAGCATGCTAACAAGCCACCAGCATTGATCTCAGCCCTTCTGCAGTACCAACTCAACAGGTGACTGGTGTGTATTTAGGTGCTTAGCTACACATCAGGCATTAGACATATCACACCCGCAGTTACTATAGTCATTGATACCGCACTCCCGCATGTGAAATATTGCTTAATTAACTTCTGCAATAATTAACCTATCATCATTAGTTTTGCTTTGGTTCAGCATTACCTCGGCATATGATTTGCACCATTGTTCAGTGTTTCTGACAAGCTTAGTCACTTCAGTCTACCAAGAATTAACTCAGCTTCACAAATTCTTTCCATTTAACAGTATCTAGCCACATTAACCAAAATGCAGAAATGAATTAAACCCTGTGAACAAATTAACTAAAATGCAGGAATGAAAAATTAAAATGTGGTATGAATTAGCTAAAATGCTGGAGTTTAATAATTAAAACAGGGGACCTAATTATACCGCAGCCATACCATTTTGGTGCCTCATTCAGTAAAAATCTTTTTTTTTTAAATAAAAAAGTCCCCTCAGGGCTGTAGTTTACCTTCCTTTGTAGTTGTCTACTGAATTTCATCACTGCTGCCTTTTAGATTTGTCATTTGCAGAACTTCCATTATGAGAGGAGGAGCCACTCTGTCAGGGTGCTGTTTCACTGATTACCATATCCAGGGCTTCAATCATGATGAATGTGCTGTTGATCATCTCTGAACAAACAACAACATTTAATCAATTTAAGCCTCTCCATTTTTATGTCATTCTTGAATTTATGGTGCATGAAGCTCAGATCTTGCTTATGGCTTCATGCCATCTGTAGAAACACGAAAACTCAGCTAAACACAAGCAATTATTATTTTTTTTTTTTTTTAAAGTGGCAGTAAAAAAAAAGGACCAATACACGTAAATGCCACTTTTAGGATTCATAGTCAAAATGTGGTTTTGTGGACTCTGTATCACACCGTTTGGCTGATTATTCCAATTAAGGTAAGAGCAGAACGGCTCTGCCTTAAACTGAAATATGCTCTTCAGCCATTCACTGAAATAATGAATCACAGTAAGACAGATGACGGCAGGATCAACTGGAAGAAGGTCCTACCTATTAATAGCCTTGGTACCGTATTCTGAAAAAAGCTCAACATATTGTCACAGTCATATGAATGCAAATGAGGTGCAATCAATATGTCCAGCTTCTGACAAGCCATTAATTATAAATGGTAAAAAGAAAGCAGTAACACCAACATTAATACATAGCCAGCGATTATAAAAAAAAGACATAAATGGACAAATCCCTATAAAGTGATCCCATTTTTAAATTAGATAATAATCACATATATTAAAAAACTAACCTTACTATTTAGAAATGTGACAACATTGTCAAACACAATGACAGCTTCTTGGCTCATGCAATTAATGTTTTAATTAAATGGGTCATTGTCGGCTCTTTTTCCACATTGACACCTTCCACAGGTCTTAATGAAATATTTGTGACATACTGTGTCCAAATTTTCTTTAATTATTTAATTATTGCAGCATCATTGTGAATCATCATTTGCAGCCCTCCTGAAGAACGGTTCACTTCAGTGCATGTCTGAGATGCTCCAGTTAAACCCGCCCTCCCTCTTTCCTCACTATTGCTAATCTTAGCTGGCTAGCTTCTGGCTCGGATACAGTCGTGAAAAAATGTAGACAACCCATTAAATATTCACTTCTTTATTAATAAATGTGTATCCATGTCTAACCTTGTTTTTGTTTTTATTTGCATTTTTAACATTTATTTTAGCCATTTTAAGTGGGAATGAATGTGGGGGTGTCCTAAAAAACTAACTAACTAACTAACCTGCACTTATATAGCGCTTTTCTAGTCACAAAGACCACTCAAAGCGCTTTCACTAATACTAACCCTCTATTCTAAGGGCCTATAGGAAACAGATATCTAGGGACAATTTAGAACAGCCAATTAACCTAATATGCATGTCTTTGGATTGTGGGAGGAAACCGGAGCCCCCGGAGTAAACCCATGCAGCACAGGGAGAACATGCAAACTCCATACAGAAAGGTTCCAACCCCTGCCAACCTGGGGATTCGAACCAGGAACCTTCTAGCTGTAAGGCAACAGTGCTAACCACTGCACCACCGTGCAGTGGACGGGGGTGTCCTAATTTATTCCTCACTATTTGTTTAGAATGACATTTTACAGAAAATTTGAAAAAGTCTAATTAATTTTTAATTGTTTAGTTGTATTACATGAATCTCCCAGTAGTTTTAACACTGGTATTGAATATCCATATGTCCAAATATATGTATATTAAAAAAACAGGCTTATACAGGGTGTCCTAATTTTTTCACATGATTGTAGAATGAATGAAATAAAGCATCATTGGTGAACAGCAGTGTGTGGTTTCAGTGGTCGGCAGGATATGACTGGTCCCTGGAACAGTACAGGAACATTCGTGAATGGTGGCCCAAAGCGGCTAGCTGATGCTAGCTGTCTGTCAGCCTCCGACCACCAAGCCAAGCTAATGCCAAAAATACAAAAAAAAAAAAAAAAAATCAAAACAAAAAAAACCCCAGAATGACGCAAGATATATTATCCCCTGTGGATTAGTGAAGGGGGTGGAAACAGGGATGTCTATGGGGGTGACTGAACTTTTAAGAAAAGAACATTATTATATATAACAACGACATGCCAGGGGACTACAGATACAAATCGGCAGTACTGCTAAATCTGGCATACTTACATATGTATTAATAAGACAAGATAAGATAAGCCTTTATTCGTCCCACAATGGGGAAATTCCAGGACTGCAGCAGCAAAGGGATAGCAGCACTCAGAGCAATAGTAAATAAGATAATATAAGAACTGGTTAGCCAAAGCAGTAAATAAATATACATATGTACACGAGTTATATACACAGTGCAGGAGCACTGCAGTTAGATGATATCAACAACATTACGGTTAGTTAAATTACCCGGCAAAATATAAATACAGTATGTACCCAGACAGTATATTTCACATTGAATTAACAGTGTTATTGCCACCCTCCATAATAACTTTAATTGTCTTACTTGTGTATTGGACGGGACGATCTCTATTGGGCAAAGTTTTGACGTTTAGTACATTTAATACAACCTCTACGAGCAGCACCGGTTAGGTTATAAAGTCTGACAGCTGTCGGTAGGAAGGACCTGCAGAACCTCTCCCTCGTGCACCTAGTCAGTAAAACTTTTAAACTTAGATAAATAGGTCAGGGACACTTATAACTCCTGTTCTTAATCCTGGAATTTCCCCGTTGTGGGACTAATAAAGGCTTATCTTATCTTATCTTATCTTATCTTAATGACTGCTGTTATATATTTATGTATGTATGTACAGTACTTGTATTATTTATTGGGTTTTATTTCATTTATTATGTACTACATCCATTGTGTATGTGTGGATTGTGTGGTTGCAGCACGGGTGACAAGCCCAAGACAAATTTCCCCTTGAGGGACAATAAAGTTTATCTTATCTTATCTTAGGATGGCACGGCCTACCGCTAAATGAGCTCCTCAGTGCAATCAGCGTGTCTTGCATGGGGTGGGACTCGGACTACAGCAGAGATGACAGCTTAGCCACCATCCTCCTCTCACCTACAGTATCTCCTCCGCTGGGTCAAGGTGGCGCCCCAGAACAGAGCTAGGCTTTTTGATCAACCTGTTCAGTCTCTTCCTGTCGGCTGCCGTGATGCTGCTGCCCCAGCAGACCACTCCAAATGTGATGGCTGATGCCATCACCGAATCATAGAGGGTCTTCAGGAGTGCCCCCTTCACTCCAAACAACCCGAGTCTCCTCAGGAGGAACAGCCTGCGCTGCCCCTTCTTGTGGAGTGTGTTGGTGTTGTGTGACCAGTCCAGTTTATTATTCAGGTGAACACCCAGGTACTTGTAAGATGTCACCATCTCAATGTCTGTTCCCTGGATGTTTACATACTAATGTTCATTAGTATGTAATGCCCCTTTCAAATAAACATTAAACAAAAACATATAAACTGCTCTTGCTAAGCTAACTCCACAGTGGCACGTGTGCAGTATCTCGGCTGGCCGATAATAGAGCAGTGGGTGGGTATCAATGCTGGGTTTACCATGTTTGACATTCTGTACCAAGCCCGGAAGAGTTAAAAAAGCTCATCAGTCAATGACTTCTTTAATTCATTAGCAACTCATAAATCCAAAAAGAAGGGAAGAAAGAAAATCATGAAGCATGAAGTACCCCTTTCCCTGATTTTCCTATTTAATCCTATGACCATGTACAGTTGATATCAAATTTAATGTGACCTATAACCTGGATAATTCAATAAAAAAATAAATCTGTTGGGGGAGAAATATAAAAACAAAATATTAAATATCTATGATAATCCCGTTTCATAAGTTTAAATCCCCTTACGCTATTTTATTGATTTAAAATACAGATATCAGTCTTTTATGGAGGGGTCTATCAGCATGCCAAATCTTGCCTCGGCCCACCAATATCTGTCCACTCCTCCTTGCATAGTAAGTGCTCCAAACTTGTCAGATTGTGAGGGCATCTCTGGCGCACAGCCCTCCTCAGAAGAACCATGAAACATGATGCTGCCACCACCATGCTTCTACGTGGGTAGGTTTTATTTTTTTTTGTGTGATGCTATTGTGTTCAAAATATATAACTTTGGTTTTACCCAACTATAACATGTAGCAGACTCAAGCTGGACTGAACACTAAAATCAGAACTTTGCTTCATGTATGAACAAACTGTCTAATCTCTGCCGTTTCATCACCCCCAACAGGATCCAGCTGTGATGGAGGACCATATGCAGCACCCCTGCCACCTCTCTTCCTTCCTTTCGACATAGATCCTTGACATGGAGAAGAGAGAAGCAGGAAACAAACTTCCCCACAGAGACATTATTTTACGACTATGGCAGTGAAATTCCTGCAGAACAGGATTTTTTCCTAAAGACTTCCTAAATGTGCTTACAATGTTGCTGCATTATCTGTTGTCATAAATGTTTTACTGTATTTATGCATGCTTTTCTTACTTATGAACCCTCACAGATTAGAAAATTCAGATGGAGGTATTTTGATAAAGTGTGTCTAGTTGTGATAAGTGTCTGTTTGATGACTGTCTCACTTCTCCACTGGGACGAGTGAGTTTACCAAGGGGGCAGTGAGTGAGATAGTCATGCAAAGCCCTGATCGGACAACCCCTCGGGATCGCCCTGGGGGTAGGGGCCAATACCCCTTTATCACATGTCTCTACCCAGAATTCTCTCTCTCTCTTTTGCTGCTGTTTTCTGAGGAGGGAGGTCATCAGCACTCTCTCTCTCCTCAGAGGCCTTAAGGCCTCTAATCCAGCTCTTATCTGACTGAAGGTAACACTTGAAGCTTTCCCTTTTTTCTAGCACGCTTTAACTACCTGAACTTTGATACTTTTTGGATTTTTCTTTAAAACGTCATCACCTTCTCTAGCAATTCATGACTAGTGGAAGTAATTTTCAATTTTTATCTTTTCTAAAGCCAACCTGGCCATGATTTTCTTCTTAAACCCTAATTTTTCTGTAAATCAAGCGTGATCACACTTTTTAGAGCTTATTCCATTTTTGAGGCTTCCTTCTGGCTATCCCGCACTGCCAAATGCAGGCCTAGAGGAGAGCCATTGTTCCAGACACCTCCAGCAGACACAAGCTGTGGGCCTGAATCAGGCCCCAACTCACCGAGGATTTCCAGGCCAAGACCCCAGGGCACAGGACAGCAGGGAGAACCATTAACGCCAAGGCTCATCTCCAGCCCAGGCTGGACCAATGCCGGGCTACCCAGAGTCATTCCTCCCACGACCTGTGACCCCTCCTAAGGCTCGACCATTTTGTCCTGTCCCAAGCCTCTTGGGAAACAAGCAATGCCAAGAAAGTTAAGGCAGTTAACATCATTAGCTTCATGGAAAGCCATAACCTTTTTCTGTAATGACGGTCCCTTTTTGAACACAAGGTAAAGTTAATCTGTTTTCTTTTTCATAACAATTTCTTTCCAAATTCCTTTTTCCTTAACTTTGCGTTCCACTTAATTTTTACCACTATTTTCACTTCACCCTTATTCCACATATGCAAGATCTGTAAATATGTAAATATTGCTGTTTCTTCATATATGCAAAATTACCACTGTTCATGCTGATTTGGTTATCTTCCCATTCTACAAGCTATACAGATGTCTATTGTCATTTTGGGTTTTTCTGTAATAAATTTACTAACCTCTTCATCGGTGTCCACTCTGTCCAGATTTTAAGAATCACACAGTGCCAAGAACTGATGCCCAGATTATGAGACTGATCAAATATTATCAATAGACGCATTAACTAAGGCTTAACTTACCAACTGCCAAATCCTTATGCTTAAGTCTTTGTGCATAAGAGTTCCCACCTCTATAAAACATGGATGGTGCCCCAACTAGTGTTACATAAGAGGTAATGCAAGAGTTATTAATAATCATTAATTCTAGTTATTAATGATTAATAATCATATACATATCAATGGTGTTCCCACCTCACGATAATGCTACAAACACATATTGCCACAAGCTTTTGTGACACTTCATGCTGCAGCTCTTTCAGTGCTGCTGCAGACCTCTGGGCAGCCACCCTTACCAGTTTTTGTTTTGTATTCAATTTCGGAGGAACATTCAGTCCTCAGTAACGTCACTGCTGTTGTACCTTTCTCCTAATTGATACCTTTCAACAATGACGTCCCTTTGATGCTTTGTAAGCTCACTGTCAACCGCGTCAGGAGAACCTGACTAGGACAGCTGAACGTTAGCTGTGGTTAGTTAGAATCACTTTGATAAGAGGTGTACAAAAAAGACAATGCTGTGATTAGATCAAAAGGTGCTTCAACAAATTATTAGTTGAAGGGTGTGCAGACTTATGGGACTAGCTTATTGTCGTTTTTTAAAAAAGTATTTTTCCTGCAAAAATATTTGTTTGTATCTCAATTGAACTGTACAGGTCACAGGTTCCGATAAATGCAGGAACAGTTAGAAGGTGATTTATTGTCCTGGCATTTTAACGGGGGTGGTGGGGTAGGGTGTAAATTTTTTATGTCCACTTTATATAATGATTTCTACATCTGATAGAGGCAAAAAGTCTCGACTCTCTTGAACCATCATCAGGAAATGAAATGGAGACAATCCAGCCACTGCACAACAGTAGAACTGAGTGAATGGAAGATTCAAGGTGGCTGGAGAAAAAGGAGAAGTGAGAGATTTATGCTAAACGTGTGCTGACTGACAAAGCAACGTCTTCTCAAGGCTCCGCAGGAGATCGGCCTAAATCCTCCTCATAAATTTTATATTAATGCCAGAGGTAGCCAAGGTTGTTTTTTTCCCAGCATTTCTCCAGGTCCATTAAACACATCTAATATATTTCCAACGTTCTTTCATTTCTACCATCTAAGTAGCTCAGCCAAATTGCAAAAACTTGTACATAAGAGAATGTTTATTCCTTGCCGAGTCTGATGAGACTTCAGTGGCTGTGCTTCGCTGCTAAGGTTGACTGGTTTCAAGATAAAAAGCTAACAGACTCACCTTCCTCTGCACCTGCAGGTACTGTAACCTTGCCATTTCAGGAGATAATAAGACGAGCTGTCTAAGTGGGGAGGATGGGAGGGAGGCGTCTTTCTCAGATCTCGTTTACCGCAACATCATAGTTTATTCCTCGGGAATGAGAATTCGACTCGATAACAAGTCACAAAACCTTTTTATTCCCGGATAATATGAGAGCTGTCTATCATGGGTGCTGCCGAGTGAGAGAGAAAGGAGCAATTTGTTAAGTTCTGAGCAACAGCAGGTGAGCCAAGATTCTGCTTTCACACCTCCCTTGGCTGGCCTATTTTAAGATGTGGAGAGCTTTCCCCTCCTAATTCCCCATACAACAAAATCCCAGTGCAACAGACCGCAGTCACTACCATCAAATATGATGGCTACCATGGAAACTACCCGCAACTACTGTAACTATAACCTGATGATAGTAAAAAAAAAAAAAGCACTAAAATAGTCTATATCCCTGGCACACTAATTAACATAATGTGGCACATGAATAATAGACCTACATAGCAGAAGAGCGCTCCCTCCCTTAGTGAACAGATGCACTGTGCTCCACTGTTGTTCACTGACAAACTATATTAGCAGATCACTTAGTCACCGTACAGTACATGCCTCACGTGCATTCCAATGTTACTTTTAACAAGCGAGGGGCGGAAATTAGTACCCGCCACCAGCCAAATGCCGGTGAATCTGATTAACCTCCCATCCACTGCGGCAGGTAAACAAAAGGTGGGGCCTTCCTGCAGGAAAAAAGTCCGCTCAATCACCAGGCTTGCAGACACTGTTCAGTCTTTTGGCCTTTCTGTAATACAACTGTTGGTTCACTCCACAGTTATAAGTTGCAGCAACACAAATTGGTACTGGCACTCGATATTAAACACAAAGGAAGAAACCTCCACAACCAGAGCATGGAGCAACTTAGCTGGTGAACTTTTTAAAGGTCCCATTCGCTGCTCTTTTCCCACATGGTGACAGCTCCCACAGCTCTTAGTGACATGTCTGGGGCATATTTTGGTCAAATTACCTTTAATTATTGCAGCATCATTGTGAATCATCTTTTGCAGCGTTCCTCAGAACAGTTTGTTTCAATACACCTGTGCACGAAGGTTTAACCTTGTAGGCAAAACTGGAGCTGTACGCGCTGAACAAGTGCAACAGAGCATCATGCGATCCACTGAGCACTTTAAAATACTGTGAAATCACACTATGTGCAAGATCATCAGCATATGGGCATAGTGTGCTTTTATTAATGCGCTTTATTTAATTAATGTATTTCAGTACCTTGTAATCTAGTCTAGCATCTTGGATTTTAATATCTTAACATCCTGGTCACTATGGCACGTTTTACCTGGTCTGAGACCAATATTTCTGTTTTAAATATTTTTTATTATTATTATGAACTTTAGTCTCCTACTGCTGCTGTTGTTGTATTGTACTGGGTTGTTTTTATGTGGCGGGCATTGCCCGACCAAGGGACTGGAGATGGAAATTAGCTCTGGCTATAATCTTGCATATTTGTAAATAAATTAAACTTTAATGTCTCTTTAAATGCCCAAAAGCTGCAGTTAACTCCACCCCCTGTCTTACATCATCACTGCTATTCTTAGCTGGCTAGCTCCTAGCTATGATAGCGAGCCTGAGCCAACTAAGGTAAATTTTCGTGGTGAAGGCGTTAACACGTTAATTGCATACTAACATCCAGACACAATTATTCACGGTTAATTGTCAGCACGGGCAGCACGGTAGCGCAGTGGTTAGCACGGTGGCAGCACAGCAAGAAGGTCATGGGATCTATTCCACCCTTGACCATTGTGGGTTCGATCCCACCCCCAGACCATCGTTGACCCTTCTGTGTGGAGTTTTCATGTTCTCCCCGTGTCTGCGTGGGTTTACTCCGGGTACTCCGGTTTCCTCCCACAGGCCAAAGACATGCAGGTGAGGTTAACTGGCATCAATTGGGGATTCTAAATTGTTCTTTGGTATGGATGTGAGAGTGAATGGTTGTCTGTCTCTTTGTGTTGGCCCTGCGATGGACTTGCAATCTGTCCAGGGTGGACCCTGCCTCTCACACAAAGATGCTGGGATAGGCTCCAGCCCCCCCGCGACCCGAAAAGGATTAAGCGGTAGAAGATGGATGGATGGATAATTGTCAGCACAAATGGGGGATTTTTGACCTTGCAGTGCATGGTGGTACGCACACACGTGATGCCACTATAGTAGAGCTGAGGCCTTCCGCTCAGCGCACAACACTACAGCTAGGAGATCTGTGCTGATCCCCCGCTCTGTTTGATCGTGTTTACCGCTGTGTGGAGAGGATACAAAACCACAGACCTGATCCACCCGGGCTCATTTTCTACCATGAGATCGTTCTGCGTGGTCAATGTTCAGCTCTGCTGATGTTGGCTCGCTAGCCCACTAACCTCTCCGAGCTGAATGCTAGTGCTCAAGCACTCGCAGTCTCTTAGAGATGAGATGCTTTAAATTTTCTTCTCTAACATTTTAAATGGTTTATAGTGATTAATCAGCAAATTGTGGAGATTAATCGTGAAAAGCTTTAAACCGACTTTCACCACTAGTAAATTTGTCTTAAAGAATGAAGCATCAGTAGTGAACAGGGGTGCGTGGTTTCAGTGGTCGACAGAACGTGACTGGTCCCTGGAGTACAATACAGTTTTAGCATGATGTCACATGTCAGCACATTCAGCAGAACAATGTTGTAATACGTGTGGACATATGTGGACTATTGTGCCGTCATTGGTTGTACAAACTGATTTGCTCAATTAACCCGCAGTAACAGTGCAAAACAATCTTCCAACCAAGTTTCAAGGAACTACTTTTAGCAGCTAAACGTTAGCTTGGAATTTTGACCAACCCCGGCCAAAAAGACAAAATGCATTCGTCCCGCCTTCCTACGATCTCCGAGATGTGCTCAGAGTTCGGTACGGGCCACACACTCTGTCACAGTTTTCTCAGAGTCACCAGCGCCAGCTCAGCCTCGTAGTCCACTTCTCCGTAGCTAGCTGCTAACATCAGAGAGCCACTAAAAATAATGCCTAAGAGCAAAGTACTGTATACGGTCAAGTGTTGGAAGATGAACACGGATTCCAGTGGGAGGTGAACAGAATTTATAGAACACAGAGCTGTCTATGCTCACGTCAGCGATCCCATGAATGGAGCCTTAGCAGCAGAGCACGGTATAAGCGAACCCAGAACTCACTGAAAATGTTAGCTATTTTTAAATCAGGAATATGCGGAAATGGTGTGCAATTTGTTCATGTAGCCATCACCATCTTATGATAGATGATAACGGCAAACAGGAATACAAGTTTTTTTAGATTCTCATTGGCCAGCAGAGATTACCGAAGGAGGATGTTGAGGGCTAGTGCCTGCCAAAGGAGAATGCGTTTTAGCAATAAGATGTGGAGGCCGAGGGATGATGTGACCCATGTCTACGTCTGTTCTGACCACTTCATAACAGGCATGACTATTTACCAAAACTACAGCCTCTTAGTTTAGCATTAAATGCCATTTGCCACCACGTAAAGTTAATGCGAACATGTGGAAAACACACAAATTCGCATCCGAGGGAGTTGACAGCTCATCAGCCTCAGAGTAAACGTATCAACACTGCAATTAAACTCGTTTCAAAGTGAGACTGCTACTCATGTGCTGACAGATGGACAGACTGGAGTTCTGTAGAGCTGAAACGAATTGTGTTGGGAGGTATCCACCCATATACTCTTGCTATGGTTTGAGGGCTACCAGTGTAAACAAACAGTTCCGTCTTTGTGGAGGCAAGTAATATTTTCCCAGCTGTGAGCTCTGCCGGATAAATTCTGCAAACCTACACATGACGGCTTTTTGGGGATTTCCACAGCAGGTATAATTTATTTTCTATTATTAGAGTCTTCTGCCAATGTGCAGTGAAGCTGGCGCATCTATCAGGTAGTTAAAAATATCAATAAATGTTGTTTCTGGCCATTCTGCTGGATCATTCTTCCACATACTGGCTGGTAAACAGTAAGGACACTTTTCAAGATCACAAATTTAAAGTTTTTGATCATGTCTGATCCAATACTTGCGGTGAAATCTCATCATAATATTAATACGACATATTGTTTCAATGGTAAAGTGCCGGCTTTTAGCACCTCCGAGTGCGTTTCCCACGGAAGCATGCCCACCAAGTACCCGGATGTGTAGACCGCTCTACAGGAATCAAAACTGGTCGGATTGACATAAGCTAGTGTGTCAGGTGGCCTGTCTGTTGGCGTCTTCCCGCCAAGGCAAACTCTTATGTGGTTAGACTGACTAGCTCCGACTGCCGGACCGAGCTAATGCTAATGCTTCAATACAGCATCACAGTGAAAATATAGCAGAATAGGTCAGAATGACATGAGACACATTATCGATTGTTGGTTAGTGAAACAGGTCGAAACAGGGACGTCTATTAGGGTGGCTGAGGTCTAAAGAAAACAATATAAAGTGTGCTTAGTGTTCCAAGTCATGTGTGTATGTATGTGTTTAAGAGAAGTACGTGTTTTGATATTTTGTCGATAATCACATGACTAATGGACACATTTCAGCAGGTTACAACCTAAAAAAACCCCCAAACACTGTGGAATTATATTGTGGGTATAAAGAAACCAGATGATGACAGGGCATTTGCAAAAGGACACAACTTAATATCATGAGCCAAAAGTTAATAAAAGGTCATTTGTTTCAGGGACAAATGGAGAAAGGCCAACAGTGGAAGGTACGTGACTGGTTAGACACTAAACTGTTTTCAACAGCAGAAAAACTGTTCCTCTCATTTAAAAGTTAGTTTAAGTTAATCCCTTCCACAGCATGTGGGACAGCATGTGGTGTATGGGGCGATGCCCATCTCCAACACGAGGCCACACAGCTACTCTGAGTAGTGAAGGCTACTGTGGGGGGGGGGGGGGGGGGGGTCAGTCCTCTGGTAGCTCTGTGCGTTAACTTAATCCATTCTATTATGCTGAGAACCAAGTTAGAAGGCAGAAACTACCATTTTTATATGGTCTTTGGTAAGACCCGGCCGGGACTTGAACCCGTTGTGGGGTGGATGCTCTACCAGCTAGGCCACCACTCCGGGTCTCATTTAACAAAACAAACGAGAAAAACCACAAACCATAAAAGTTAAATTACAAAATGGTGGCTAGTAGAATTTAGAATCACCAGCCGTTGTGGCTTGTAGGGGAAAAAGTGAATATCCAGAACTGCACACCAGCTCCAGAGAGGGCGAACAAAGGGCATCTGCAACACGGGTTTCGACATACGCTGTTCTCCAGTCAAAATGGCGGTTCGCTCTCATTCACACGCACGAGAAAGGACAAAAAAAAGTGTTCCAGCCAGACAGGAGCAACAGCATCGGTTTGATCTCTGCTTGAGCTCCACTTTTAAATTGCTAGTCACCAAGATGTAAGAGCATATGTCTGGCATTTAAGAGCCATAAAAAAAACAGAGGTGGGAAAAAAATGTGAAATAACAGCATCTCAGCTGTCAAAAAAATACGCTGATAGACAAAACATTCGAACACACGCAAACAATTAAAAAAAATCTTCTGGAGATAGCAGACTGTTTTATCTGCCTTGTAGCGTGGAGAATTGAAACCCACAGCCAGAGATAAGGCATCAGTCTTCCTCAGTGGGCTGCGTAAATAAATCTGATTATGGGCAGAATCATTTCCCCTTTAGAATTGTTTTATCTGCTCTTCCCATGCCTCAGAACCCCGATGGCTTACAAAGTGCTCGGCGTGAGGTGGCGGTTCGCCTCTCGTCTCAGCGTGGCCGCCTGTTGCCTGCAGAATGAGGTCACATTTGATTCCAGCTTCAAATTATCTGGAAAAGAAACACATGTCTACTCGTCTTACAAAATCACCATAATAGCTAATATCTTAGACATGGAGTCTGGTGACTAATTAAAGAAAACACAACTGGAACTATCATTTATTTTTCTAATTAGTTTTGTCTGAGAAGAAAAAAAAAATCAAAGGATTAAATGTCATTAATTTAAAGTAATAGGAGGAGGAAATGAATTTTCAAATTGTGCATAAGATATTTTCTTGTTTCCATGTATTTTTAGCTTAAATAAAGTAGATTTTATTTTATTTTCTGTTGGAACTAGGGCTGTTCTGAATGCTGGTTTTTCAGATCCAAATATTAGGAGTAACTCCGAGCAAATATCTGAATATTCTGTCAGTCTTTGTTTCTCTCTCAGTGGACTGCATCAGCATCAATGTTTTCTTTTAGAAATGCGACGTTGCGTCTAAATCTAGCATTTATTTATATACAGGTGGGCAACTTTTCTTGCTAATTTTTCTTCTTATAAATTTGCATCACTTATAAATTTCAGATCTTTTCTCAGGTAAATTAACATTATATACATTTTCCCAAATTTACAACTTTTCTTGTATATTAAAACTTTTTTTCTTAAATTTGCATTTTTTCCCATGTACTAAATTCTAATAATTTTTTCTTATATATATTTGCAAATTTATTCGTCTAAATTTTGTGATTTTTTGTGGTAGAATTTGAGACCATTATCAAGTTACTTTTTGGAAAATGCATTGGGTATTCACACTTAGCAGAGAACCGTCCCAGCCAGACCTGTAGGTCATTGCTCGATGGAGTGAATGTGAAATGGCTGGGATGACAACCAGCACCTCCAAGTCCGAGTCCATGGTCCTCAAGCAGAAAAGGGTGGGCTGTCCTCTCCATGCTGGGGACAAGCGCCTGCTCCACGTGGAGGAGTTTAAGTACTTCGAGGTCTCATTCACGAGTGAGGGGAGAATGGAGCGAGAGATTGACAGACGGATCGGAGCAGCATCTGCAGTGATGCGGACATTGTACCGGTCTGTTGTAGTGAAGAGGGAGCTGAGCTCTAGAGCAAAGTTGTTGATTTACCAGTCAATCTACGTTTCTACCCTCACCTATGGTCATGAGCTTTGGGTAATGACCAAAAGAATGAAATGAGCGATACAAGCGGCTGAAATGAGCTTTCTCCGTAAGATTGCTGGACTCACCCTCAGAGATGGGGTGAGGAGCTCAGTCATCCGGGAGAGGCTCAGAGTAGAACCGTTACTCCTCCACATTGAAAGGAGCCAGCTGAGGTGGTTTGGGCATCTGATCAGGATGCCTCCTGGACGCCTCCCACTTGAGATGTTCCGGGTACGTCCCACTGGGAGAAAACTCCGGGGCAGACCCAGGACACGCTGGAGAGACTACGTCTCCCAGTTGGCCTGGGAACATCTTGGTGTCCTCTCTGAAGAGATGGAGCAGGTGGCCGGGGAGAGGGAGGTCAGGGCTTCTCTGCTTGAACTGCTTCCTCCGTGACCCGGACCTCCGGAAAAGCGGTAGAAGATGGCTGGATGGATGGTATTGGATATTTTTGACAAAATTTGAGGAAATTCTTGTGGTAAATTTGATCATAGGGTAGTATCTCACTGCTTGGAGACAGCTCACAACTAGGTGGAGAACGGCATTCAGGAGGGAGTTTCCAAACTCTCCAAAAGTCTGCAAGGAGGCTCACAATTTCCTCTTGTGAGTCACAAGACTTTCTGAGCATGTTCAAAAAATCTGTGTGACAAATTTTCTTTCAAAATAGTTACACAGTCATCACAGGTGTCTCGGCCTTGTCTCAAACCCAGTTTAGTTTCCATGAATCAGAAGGTGTGAGAAACGTTGCACAACTTGCTGAGGGGTTGAGGACCTATGAAACTAAATTGTGACTGTTTGGAGACAAAAAGCAGCTGCAGAAGGAAGGGTTATTACCTTGCAGCACCAGAATGGAACTGTCCAGCAGCGGCAGCAGCCTCAAATGTTTCAGTGTCCTGGCCCCTGTCAGCAGCAGAGTGGTCAGCGTGGTGCTTGACCGCAGCAGCAGCAGCAAGGAGACATGCAGCAGCCTTCAGCATGTCAGCCTGGTCCGGCTCCAGTATTACAAGAACAAACGCAAAGATAAAATTTATGCCAGACTTAATTCTGCAAAACTGTGAAAATTGAGAAGAGGCATAGTGCCCCACCAAGTGGTGAACAGAAATCGTGCATTCTTATAGCATAATTTTAGTTTATAATATAATCCTGATGTTGTTTATATATTTGCTTGTCATTACTGATGTTGTGGAAAATGTAAAGCCACTATTATGAGTTTCTTTGCTCGCCGGTGAAAGTTCAGTGAATCAGGCTAATTCCTGTTTTTTTTCTTGTCTATATAAGCGTTAGAGTGCCAGGAGCTATTGTTTCTAGTGATGGCCAGGCATGTGTAGTTTTATTGTATACATGGGTTTCGCCTGTGTTAAAAGTCATTTTACGTGTGCACTTCTGTGCAATACTGCGGTGGGAGAGAAGCTCCAGTAGGTAAGCAGTGACAATGTCGTTATTCTACCGTTTGTTGTGGTTCCCAGGCAGGTGTAACTGTGTTATGAGTTTTTTAAGTTATTTTATGTGTACGCTTTTGTAAAATACCACCTGTGGCACAGGTGCATTGTAAGGTCCTGATTGTGTAATTGGCACAGATTATCTGTCATGCAAGTGTCTGATGAGACCATAAGTGCAAAAAAATTCTCATTTTGTCTAGCAATGTGGTGAGAATGTCCTGCAACACTCGCATCACATGCAGGGTTTCCTCTGGTAACATTTCTTGGTGGCAGCCCGCTGCGCCAGAAAATTTTCCGCCACGCCAAGAAGGAGATATGAATTTAAGAAAGATATATGAAGCAATGATTTTCCGTAAGCGCGCACACGAACAATGTGCGTGGCCGTCATCTGCGCGGAGTCTAGAAGTGCCCCGCCCACGCGAGCTTTCCAGTCAGTCAGCAGGCAGTGTCTTGCTAGTGGCAGCAGCATCTTCGTGGAAAAGGAGTGAAATCCGGGAAGTCAAACAGCAGAAATGGACTCTATTTGAAGAGAAACTTTGTGAAGAAGTCTGCTGTTTCTTCGTTGGTGAAAATCCTGGCGCGTCAGTACCTTGGCACTATCTATCGGGCAGGAGTGAAACTACAAATGATGGTTGTGTGCATGTGTCAACCGCTTGGCCTAGGTAGATGAAAAAAGTGAGTATGTACAGCACCGTGTGCATGCCGGGCTCGTCTAAAGCGTATGTGGACCAAGGCGGACTAAAGGGGAAATGCAGCATGAATAAGGCTTGACTGTCCAACAGAAACATGAGTTTATTAAAGTCCTTTAAATGCGGAAAAAACAAATCAGAAGAGGTATGTAAGCACTGGAGGCATTTATCATGGTTTTAACCCGCTGGAAACGGGAGCAATAACGGAAGAGTTGCTTAGCTAAGAGATGTGGTTAGAATTCAAATGCAGTCAGCTTCATATGAAGGGAAAGGCAAGGGGGACTACTGAATTGCTGAGGATATAGTTCACCAGCCACTACAATATTAAGTTATGTTCCCAATTATGTACCTGGCAAGTTAAGATGACCAAAATTCACGAAGTCAATGACTTTAATCCGTCACCAGCCTTCAGACAAACTGATTGTGCCAGCATTTGGATTTCAAAATAAGGGAGGTTTTTCTTGGTGGTGAGGAGATTTCTAAAAAAAAAAAAAAACACAAAAAAAACTCTAAATATATAGAAATATTATAACAGAAATAATGGCATCCTTGGTCATTTAAGTTAATTTAAATCATTAAATACAATTTTATTAATATTTTTTTCTTTGTAATGAGAGTTAAATTATTGTTCTGTTCTGACTGCAAAGTTATGGTCAAAAATATAAATTGTTAAAAGGAAAGAGTAAAAAAAAAATAGTCTGTTTCAAATTTATTTAAAAAACAGTAATTTTATTTTTAAAAACAGAGAAAAATAAGCCATAAAATAATCCACAAATTTATAATAAAGTTTCAAATGTACAAGAAAAGTCAATTTTACAAGAGGAAATTACAAATTGGAGGAAAATGGTTTCAAATTTAGATAAATTTACAGAGAAAAGTAGAAAACTATAAGAAAATTGTTATAAATTTTGGAGAAAAACCTCAAACCTTCAAGACTGAAGTCATTACTCCAGTTTTAAGTGGGTGCTCTTTGTACCCTTAACTAGAAATTTTTGGTTGTCTCCTTTAATTTAAATGCCACTTGATATTTTCTTACCTGTTTGTATACCACCATAGACAGAGAGAGAACCTGAATTAGACAGAGCTCAGAGAGGGTAAGATGAGACAGAAGAGAAGAGCCAAGGAGAGGAAAGTGTTCAGGCAGAGGGTCCAGGAGAGGTGAGAACAGAGGAAGGAGAGAAGGATGACACCAGTAAAAAAGTCTAAACACAGGATGTCTGGGTGGGACCCCAACTGGCCCAATATTTCAATATTCAAGCCTTGGTTGTACAGTACTTCAAACTGTAAGTTCCATATGCTTGGCAGTGGCTCAGGAGGTAGAGTGGGTCGTCCAATAACCGGATGGGTGGCGGTTCAAATCTCGCTCTCCCCAGATATCCTGCTGTTGTGTCCCTGGGCAAGACACTTTACCCACCTTGCCTCCAGTGTCCATAACACTGGGTATGAATGTGTACAAATGTTCGGTGGTGGCCGGAGAGGCCGTTGGCCCGGAATGGCAGCCATGTTACCGTCAGCCTGTTCCAGGGCAGCTGTGGCTACAGTAGTAGCTTACCACTACCATTGTCTGTCTGGAATGAATGAATAATGTATCTGTAAAAAGCGTCTTTGAGTGTCTATGATAAAGCGCTATATACAGTGGGGCAAAAAAGTATTTAGTCAGCCACCAATTGTGCAAGTTCTCCCACTTAAAAGATGAGAGAGGTCTCCAATTTTCATCATAGGTATACCTCAACTATGAGAGACAAAATGTGAAAAAAAAAAATCCAGAAAATCACATTGAAGGATTTTTAATGAATTAATTGGTAAATTCCTCAGTAAAATAAGTATTTGGTCACCTACAAACAAGCAAGATTTCTGGCTCTCACAGACCTGTAACTTCTTCTTTAAGAGGCTCCTCTGTCCTCCACTCGTTACCTGTATTAATGGCACCTGTTTGAACTCGTTATCAGTATAAAAGACACCTGTCCACAACCTCAAACAGTCAGATTTCAAACTCCACTATGGCCAAGACCAAAGAGCTGTCAAAGGACACCAGAAACAAAATTGTAGACCTGCACCAGGCTGGGAAGACTAAATCTGCAATAGGTAAGCAGCTTGGTGTGAAGAAATCAACTGTGGGAGCAATTATTAGAAAATGGAAGACATACAAGACCACTGATAATCTCCCTCGATCTGGGGCTCCATGCAAGATCTCACCCCATGGGGTCAAAATGATCACGAGAACGGTGAGCAAAAATCCCAGAACCACACGGGGGGACCTAGTGAATGACCTGCAGAGAGCTGGGACCAAAGTAACAAAGGCTACCATCAGAAACACACTACGCCGCCAGGGACTCAAATCCTGCAGTGCCAGACGTGTCCCCCTGCTTAAGCCAGTACATGTCCAGGCCCGTCTGAAGTTTGCTAGAGAGCATTTGGATAATGTAGAAGAGGATTGGGAGAATGTCATATGGTCAGATGAAACCAAAATAAAACTTTTTGGTAAAAACTCAACTTGTCGTGTTTGGAGGAGAAAGAACACCATACCTACTGTGAAGCCTGGGTGTGGAAACATCATACTTGGGGCTGTTTTTCTGCAAAGGGACCAGGACGACTGATCCGTGTAAAGGAAAGAATGAATGGGGCCATGTATCGTGAAATTTTGAGTGAAAACCTTCTTCCGCCAGCAAGGGCATTGAAGATGAAACGTGGCTGGGTCTTTCAGCATGACAATGATCCCAAACACACCGCCCGGGCAACGAAGGAGTGGCTTCGTAAGAAGTATTTCAAGGTCCTGGAGTGGCCTAGCCAGTCTCCAGATCTCAACCCCATAGAAAATCTTTGGAGGGAGTTGAAAGTCTGTGTTGCCCAGCGACAGCCCCAAAACATCACTGCTCTAGAGGAGATCTGCATGGAGGAACGGGCCAAAATACCAGCAATAGTGTGTAAAAATCTTGTGAATACTTACAGAAAACGTTTGACCTCTGTCATTGGCAACAAAGGGTATATAACAAAGTATTGAGATGAACTTTTGTTATTGACCAAATACTTATTTTAGCAAGGAATTTACCAATTAATTCATTAAAAATCCTTCAATGTGATTTTCTGGATTTTTCTTTTTCTTATTTTGTCTCTCATAGTTGAGGTATACCTATGATGAAAATTGGAGACCTCTCATCTTTTAAATGGGTGAACTTGCACAATTGGTGGCTGACTAAATACTTTTTTGCCCCACTGTAAATCTGATGCATTATTATATGCAAAGTTACTGTGCAAAATTTAAAAAAAGAAACAAATAGTATAAAATTAACATATTCATACATATGTGTTTTCTGCCCCCTCCCCCTTCCCGGAAAAATATGTTGCCACTGCGCCAAGGTCTTTAAGCCAGAGGAAACACTGACATGTATACAAATTCCCAGCAAACTTTGGACCAAAATTTGCTGGGAGTTTGTGTGATATTTTTGCAACATTTGTGAGACATACGCAAAGGTGTCGTAAGTGCCAATTCAATGTGATTCCAAGTGAAAATTGAAAAGCTGGCATATTTGTCACGAGCTGTCGCAGCCTAGTGAGATGCTACCTTTAAGCAGCCTATGCAGACCCACCTAGGATGTGCTTAAGGTGAAGGTCAGTGGCCTAGGAGAAGAAACACCTGTATGAAATCATAAGTGCCCAGATCTCCCGACCTATGACCTTGACCACGAGACCCACCTGAGGATCAATGCGAGTTTGACGAGGATCGAGGCAATTGCCTAGGAGGAGTAATGCAGCAGACTAACCTCACATGTCACATCTATCATTTTGGTCTGGATGAAACTGAAATCTCCCAAAGTCTGGACTAAACAGGTTAGGTGTTAAAGCAATCATTAAACGTTTGACTTGATGAAATAAAGTAATACTACAATTGAAAAAAGTCTTTACACAGACCCTGCTGCTTGTTTTGTGCTTCAAATACAGATTTGTTTCTGTTCCTTTGTTAGTCCACAACAGTTTAATCCTTTATCAGATCTGAGGTCAATTTTCTTGGGCAACCCGAATAAGCATCGACAGCCACTAAAACAAATCTGGCAAATCAGACAAGCCAGTAGCAGAGCACATCGACATTGTACAAATTCGTGTTCAGCAGACAAGCAGGGTGACAAAGCATTCCCTTAAAACACCAGATAAAAGACTAATTTGGTCCAATTTTGCTGGAGGGACGCTTATCTCAGAATTCAAATAAGGTCAAAAGAGAGAGCAGTCACAGTCAGCGATAAGATCTCCGTGGAAAAGAAAAATAAAACCCTGCAACCCTTCCTGAAAATGAGTTATGTTCTGGACCCTTGTAGATGCGGTAATGCCTCTTACTGCATTCACTTTTGCAGCTAGGACAACATGAGTCACCACAACAAAGGTACGTAAAAAAACGAGGAAAGAAATAAAGTCAAAATGCACAAGTTAGTCTTATCAGAACAAAACACTCAAATTTCTCCTCCAGAATGAGCATGATAAGAAAACCAGACCTCAGTGGAAATTTTAAGCATAAATCATAAATCATCACAGATTAAATGTAAGCTTTCTGTACGGTGGGTTAATCTCCTCCACAGCAGGCAACTGTTGCTTTCAGAACTTATCAGGAAACTTGTGAGTGTTTGCTTTTGGAAGAAGAGCAGAACTTTCTTAAAAAAAAAAAAAATCCTTGATTTCATTTCCTGAACATTGTGATCGTAGTGCAGAGAAACACAAAAATTATAAAAGTTCAGAAATCAAACTATTTGATAAATGATGTCAAGATAAGGACAAAAACTGCAAGACCGTGGAAACTAAACGACTCCGATCTTATCGAAGTTGGGTTCATGTCCTGGCAGCAATGAGCCGCAGCGGGGAAAATGCACTATGAGACAGTAATGAAAAAAGAAGGCGCTTCCATCAGCGCCCTGCTTCACCTGTCTTTAGATGGAGAGAGAGATGAAAGATCACTGCAACGGAAGTGCCTATCACTTATGAAGTGAAACCCATCAGAGCTGGATCCCTTCCAGAAGAGAAAGACGAAAACAGCACTTCTTCATCATGGATCCATCACTAACGAAAGGCTGGTTGAGTTATTGAAATCGCCAGATGCCCCATGATATGATATTATCCCCATATTGTGCCAGCATACAATATAGTAAGAGTATTGCAATATCATACCGTAGATCACAACTGTCCCACTCTCAGCTAGATCTTACAAGTGACCTTTGATGTGTTGACCTCACTTAGTAACATACACTGAATATAAAAAGTCTACACACCCCTGTTCAAATGCCAGGTTTCTGTGATGTAAAAAAAATGAGACCAAGCTAAATCATTTCAAAACTTTTTCCACCATTAATGTGACCTATAACCTGTACAGCCCAATTGAAAAACAAACTGAAATCTTTTAAGCGGAAAAATAAAAAATAAAAAGCTTGCAATAACCTGGTTGCATAAACATGCACACCCTGTTATAACTGGGGATGTGGCTGTGTTCAGAATTAACCAATCACATTCAAACTCATGTTAAATGGGAGTCAGCACACACCTGCCACCATTTAAGGTGCCTCTGATTAACCCCAAATAAAGTTCAGCTGTTCTAGTAGCTTTTCCTGACATTTTTGTAGTCACATCTTACAGCACAAGCCATGGTCCACAGAGAGCTTCCAAAGCATCAGAGGGATCTCATTGTTCAAAGGTATCAGTCAGGAGGCTGACAGCAACATTGAAGGAGCTGCAGGAATTTCTAGCAAGTACTGGCTGTTTAGTACATGAGACAACAATCTCCCATCTAGGGTGGCAAGACGGAAGCCTTATCTTATGAAGAAAAACATCCAAACCCGGCTACATTTTGCAAAAATGCATTTGAAATCTCCCAAACACATGTGGGGAAAATGTGTCATGGTCCGATGAAAGCAAGGCTGAACTTTTTGGCCATAATTCCAAAAGGTATATTTGGCACGAACAAAACACTGCTCATCACCAAATATATGCTCATATATATTGTACACTACCCCTATTATACATATTATTAAAAAAAAACAATCTAAAACAAACAAACAGAACATGTGAATACAGGTTAAGATCACCAAGATTTTCAAAAAAAAAGGTTTGAAATGATTCATCTTAGGTCTCATTTTTTTACATCACAAAAACCTGGCATTTGAACAGGGGTGTGTAGACTTTTTATACCCACTGTATAGTGGACAGAAGTCACCTGATTGGTATCCAAACAGTTTGCATTTACTACATTTATTAAGAATTTTTAATAAAATATCATGATACTCCCCAACAACACACATATGTTGGGCCAACGCTGGCCTAATGTACAAAGTTTACATCAGGAATACATCTTACAGAGGTTTTTTGCTTATTGGTAAGACATAGGCTAGACGTCGTTTTACCCTTTGCAAATGCCAGCGTCTAGCTAATGTCTTGCCAATGAGCAAATGACCCCTATAAGATGTATTCATGATGTAAACTTTGTACACTGGGCCAGTGTTGGCCCATCATATGTGTGCTGTTGGGGTGTGTCTGAGTTCATAGAGTATTGTGAAGGAAAGTATCGCGATATTATGCTGTACTGTTTTTCCCACCCTCAAATGAAACTGGCAGATAGACAAAAGGCAACAGAGTGTCGTAGTCAAGGCCATGCCCAGACCAGACCGGAACATGACTGAACCAAGAAAGAAGAGCCAAAAACCACTGTGCACGTCCATCTCAGTCCAGAAACCGGCCTACTTTTTCTTGGTCTTGTCTTGATTTCAGGACACTCTGGCTTCTAGTAGTCAGACAACTAAGTTTAACATATCAGTAGATTTTGCAGTTTTGTGCAAATAAGATAATTTTTTACAAAATGCAATCAATAAGAGTAAATGATAGTTTTGTCACCCAGCTCTATAAATCTTGAGGTCAGCAATTGTGTTGATGATATATTGCACAGAAGTTTAAAATGCAGCTCATTAATATTGTTTTTAATGCAGAACTTTAAAGAAAACCAGCAATGACTCATGAACATGTGCACAAATTTGTATCTTCAACATCAGATCTGCCAAAACAATAACACCAGTATTAATAAAGTTCTTCTGGACAGATGTAGACTGTTATGTACGTACGGTGCATTTATTAGTCATAATATCAATGCCGTTTACATACAGAGTGCACACTGGTCCAGGACGATGCTGGTTTGAATACATTTTTCAACAATTCTGATATGCTGCCCAGTATTGCATTCTTAAAATTTTAACTGAGAACGACTATTTTGAGAAGAGGTTTATCGCTAAGAAGGTCAATCATCTCGAATGAAAACTTCCAAATGAATAAAAATATTTCTGTTTGCCTCATCCTAGGATAAGGTGACATTTATTTATGAAATTTACTTTTCACTGAATACAGAGGCTGTTTTTGTCCACAATATGCTACAAAGACCACTTTTAGAGTCTAGTATTTAGTATTTAGATCCACTGTCCATCTGAGCAGCAGTCGAAACAAATTAGTAGTCTGCTTCTCCTTCCTCACATGCCCAGTCCTGTCAGATATTGTTTACTTGAGAGATTTGCCTCTCTACTGTCATTACAGTTCCTAAAAAATCATCAGCTCAGATAACCTTTAGTTTTCCTCAGGCGGGCAGTGGATTTTTTAGAAATTCCACTGTCAAACCATTGGAAAAAAAAAAAACACACTGACAAACACATTTTTGGTCAATCATGTCTGCTGACTGCTTCCTGCAAAAATGCAACCTAATTAGCCCACTTCAGCTTTTATGTGAATGAGTCAGAAAAGTACAGTTTCAAAGCTTGATCGTTAATCACCGGTTAGATAAACACACAGCTGCAGCAGAAGAAAAAAATACAATTAAACCTCAAACACAAGTAGAGCACAGATGCAGAGCAGCAGAGAACAGGAGGAGTAAACAGTAAACTCTAGACAATCTCTCACAGCTGTTTGCTTGCTAGCAGTGACAGGAACACAGCCAGTGTGGTGATCCATGAACTGAGATGTGAGACAGACACCGTTTACATGACACTCATTTCCATGAAAATGAAAAATTTGGTCTTCATTTGTGTTTTAAAAAGACTCCTTGTTCACATGGATTTGCAAAAGCTATTAAAAATGCCGCAGTATGCATGCCAGCCACCAGGAAGGGGTGTGATTTTTTTTTCATAACACTTTTTTATAACACTACGCACCCGTGTGAATTTCTCTCCGGGTGCAAATAATGCTTTTGGCCCTATTATGACAATCTAGTCAAAAGTGCAATGTCAAAAGCACAATCATTTTGCTGTTACAGGAAAACAGATTTTATTGCCCTATCATTATTATTTAAAAGTGTGGTTTGGGCCTAACATGCAATAAACCAATTAGAATGGATTGTTGCCTCACTTTTAGAAGGCAGGGACATGCTCATGCAAAAAGTGAAAACACATGAGAACATCATTTACAGGTGCACCTCTGTTTCGCCTAAGCCTTTTGAGGTGAAGTGACAGTGAACATGTCCTTGTTTGCCTATGTCCTGAACAAGTGACGTGCACCTGCACATTTTAAAAATGTCACAATTAAGTAGCAACTGTGCATGCAAATTCATTTGTTATTTTGACGATGAGGGTGCAAAGTGTGAAAATGGGCAATGCACTGCCAGAAATGACAAAATCCACAAGAGGAAGTCACAAAGTATGGCACAAATAGAGTGGACGCATTGGGACAGAATTCTTTGCAGTTACGGGGCAGTTACCATAGTTACCCAGCACTGAGTGGCAAACACATGTGGCAGCTCTAGTTTGTACGCAGCAAAACATAAAAATCACACAAAATATTTAGTCACAGTAGTACATGAAGTACATTTTTTAACTTTAAATGTTAATCCCACGTAAGTGAAAAAACTAATTCTGGGCCTTTAATTATTTATTTCACCTTTTTTATCAATTAATACAAAATGGAATAAGATTAGGTCTTGACAATGCAAGCAGGTTCTCTGTGTATTGCTGTGACTGAATACTGTGTGTATTTTGGGGGGTTTACTGCATACACCCTATTGCTGCCACTCATTTTTGTCAGTGTTTTATAACTGCCATGAATTCCATGATATCATGTGCATACCCTCTCTTCACACTTTCAATTGTCATAATGGGGCCCTTTGAACTGAATTACATAGAGCCACCTTCCTCTGCAGCACTGTAATTATAAAAAAAAAAATGGCAAAATGGTAAATGGCGTTCACTTAAATAGCACTTTTTTCCCCTCATCTCTTGATGGCTTTACAGATCCTGCTATCTACCCATTCACGCTAGTGTAACGTCGGGGCCATGTTAAGGGGGGCAGGGATTTCCCAGCATGCTTTGCCAGTTGAAATGTTACTGTGTGTGTGTATTAAATGTGTTATTACTGAGTTATTATACTGCTGTGTCATTATAACTGCGTTATAATGACCCAGCAGTGTTTAGCAGGATTAGGGCAAGATGTATCATGTGTGTGTAACCATGATTGAAACGGAGGTCTGGGAGAATGACCTCCCCTCCTCTCTGTGCTCAGAAGTAGTTGGGGTTGGTGGTGTGCAAATAAAGCCTGTTCATTACAACCATCTTGCTCCTCTTTCTTTGTGTGAATCCCGCAAACATCACACTGGTGTCAGGAGTGGGGATGGAGCAAGATGAGGATCCAGGCGGAGGTCCAGCGGCCGGAGCGGTTCATCGTTCGGCTGGGAACGGAGCGTAGAGCTGAGACGTCGGCCCCCGGAGAGGCTCGCCGCGATGGACGGAGCAGCGGACCCGACGGGACTGCTCTGCCTTTTTCAAGGCAGAGCGGGCCGAACAGAGCAAACCAGCCCTGTTTCCCGCCCTTTTCAGGGCAGGACGGGCTGGCGATTCCAGAGCGATTAGGAGCGGCGATTGACCGGGAGGTGACCGTCCCATCCATCCGACAGCGGGCCAAGATTCCCCGCCACAACGGCGAGAACCTGTTGGATGACCACCTGGCCCAGGTCGAGTTGGCTGCTGCGCTGAACGACTGGTCATCAGAGGAAACCACCGTGCTGAGAGCGAGTGGGAGGAGGAGCTACGGCAGACCACGGCAGCGCGTGCATGGAGGAGACAGCCGCGGCGACGCGAGGAAGGGGGGCTTCCGCTGCACAGAGCCAGGGTACTTCACACGGTACTGCCCCGCACGCAGCGCACGACAAACTGGCCCCTCGCCAACGTTAAATTAGAGCGAGGTGGCATGGACGGGTAAAGGCCGCCTCCTGCAGATGCTTCCCCGGCGGTGACGTCACAGAGGCCTTCGGAGTGCAGCAGTCGCGGAGTGAGCAGGACGAAAATGCGGCCATTTCCCAGGCGCGGCAAGGGCTGGACGCATGGACGCGAGCCAGCGGCCGCCTGGGACACCTGGCAGCGGTGGGAGTCGGCCGGAGTGGGCATGGGACTCCTGCTGCCAGGGGAGGAACTGTGCGTAGTCCTACCGCCACCCGCAGATGCTTTCCCTTTCGGTGACGTCACGGAGGCCCTCGGCGCAGCAGCGACGCGCAGCAGCGACGCGCAGCAGCGACGCGCAGCAGCGGAGCGAGCAGGACGAAGATCCGGCCATTTTCCAGGCGCGGCAAGGGCTGGACGCATGGACGCGGGCCAGCGGCCGCCTGGGAGACCTGGCAGCGGTGGGAGTCGGCCGGAGCGGGCATGGGACTCCCGCTGCCAGGGAAGGGACTGTGCATGGTCCTACAGAGGCTGTCAGATGTGTCCATCCGCCCGCTGGTGGCCAAACCGGAACCCTACCCCAACCGGATACTCCGACCGAGACTCAGATGGACACTGGATGGCCCGTGCGTGCCGCCCCAGCACCGGGCTGACTCGCGTTGGATTTCTGAAAGTGGACTTTGAATTTTCTGGGGACAGAAACCAGTCCAGGGGAGGGCAGTGTAATGTCGGGGCCATGTTAAGGGGGGCAGGGATTTCCCAGCATGCTTTGCCAGTTGAAACGTTACTGTGTGTGTATTAAATGTGTTATTACTGAGTTATTATAAGTAAGCCCTGGAAGGGCAGCTTCGGGGTCTATCTACCTAGCAGCTATGATATCATTAGTGGGAGATGTGGAGGTGAACCCAGACCCACAGCCTTTGGACAATGGAAACCTGATTGGGCCGGCGCAGCCAGTCCAACAACCACTGCTAAACTGCTGAACCTGGTCACCACAGCTAACTGAACAACTGCAAATAAACTGGAAAAGCGGATACCGCAACCGGAACGACAATTTCAGCAAATCTGGCCAACCTGGCCCCTGCAGCCAGCACAGCAGGTAAAGTGACTAACTCGGCAACCACAGCTAAACTGTTTTCAATTGAATCCATAGCACATGGTCCCAACAAACACCAATACAGCAACGGTGGCCATTTCAGCAGACCCATACTGACAGCATAGTATCCAGCGATCACAGGTTGACACCGACCCGGGTACCCAGGATGTTGGTGCTCCAGCGGCTTACCTGGTGGGGTGGGCCTGCCAGGTGGAGTTGGGACGACGAATCGTGGCCCAATGATGAGGTGACGTGCCAGCCCGGTCCCCCTGGGCGGCTTTTCCAGAGGGGGATGTCCATCAAATGCAGTCGCGTCAGACGCTTGGAGCCCGACGGCTGGATGTCGGTCTTGGCCCTTTTTCCCCGGACGCCCATGCAGCGGTGGCTCTTTCAGCAATGGATGTTTGCCGGGCCGAGCCGTGTCAACAATTTGCGGCCCAGCGGTCGCTGTTGACGTTGTCCTGGCCTCTCTGGACACCGATGCAGCAGCAGCCCATCCAGAGGAGGCTGACGTTGGTCAGTTCTCCAAAGACACCGGTGATATCAACGCAGGAAAGGTCTCCCCAGACACCGGTGTGGCGGCGCCCCATCCGAAGGGGAATGGCACCAGTGGAGTCGCCCGGGATGCCGGTGACATCAACACAGGAAAAATTATTGCAACAAGACTCAAACTGCATAAGCCTGGTAAGACTGTTACAAAACGGGATGGGTATGGGGTAAAAACTGTGGCTGAAAAACAAACTACTAAAATGTTTCATGCTGTAAATCCTGCCAAGGTAATGTGGGATCCGACTATGAAACCTAAAGGTTTTTTTGGAGGTCATCTCAATATTAGGAGCATTGTCTCTGAAACAGAACAAATACAACAACTATTGACAAATTCAAATCTTGACTACCGATGCCTCTCAGAAACCCAGTTAACCCCAACAACACCTCCAGCTGTTTTCAATGTACCAGGGTACAATACACTGTAGACAAGATAGAAAAGATGGAGGTGAGGAGGGGTCATGATTTATGTAAAGGATGGTTATCAGTGTACACAACTTGGCATTGCTGAAAATCCACTGGAATGTGTTGGAGTTAAAGTTGTACTATCACCTGAAATGTCTTTTGCTCTGATTGTGATCTATCGACCTCCATCCTCTAAGGACACTTTCTTTAATTGTCTATCAAATGTACTGAAACAGTTTGGCAGCAAAGAGTTAATCCTCATGGATGATTTCAACTTAAATTGGCTTTGTAAAACATGTAGACAGAAATTAAAAGACATCAATAAGTTTCATATGGATCAGGTGATCAGTAACCCAGCTAGAATAACCCATTCATCTCAAACTCTCCTTGATTTGATCTTTACAAACAAACCCGAAGGCATAACAAAAAATACAATCTAATTACTGGCTTGTCTGACCATAATCTCACTTTAGAAGTATGCAAATTGTCAAAATCACAATACAAAAAGCCTACTGATGGTGGAAAATACATCTTGTACACACCAAAGAAAAGAGCATCATTTGAAAATGGGTTACAGCATGTAAAATGGAATGAAATAAATTGTGATACAAACTGTGAACAGACAAGCAAAAATGTGATATCAACAATCAAAGAAATTATCTCAAAATATAAAATAACACTAAGCACAAGAGAAAACAAGACTTACCTTGGCTAAATGAAAAATTATGGAATCTAATGAAAAATAGGTATTTAGCTCTTAAAAAATGGCTAAAAACTGATTTAAGTTCAGACTGATTTTTAAAAGCCTCAGAAATGAAGTCACCATGCAGCTCTGTAAAGCAAAAGCAAATTTCTTCTTAGACGTAATCAAAAATGCAAAAGAGAACAACAACAAACTCTGGAAATACACTGATAAACTCACAGAAAAAAAAAAAACGCAAAAAAAGTGGTCATACAGCTCAATTTGAATGGAAAACTTCACTTGGATAGCTTAGACATAGCCAGCAATTTTAATAAGTATTTTATCAAATAGGTACAAGTATCCATCCATCCATCTTCTACCACTTTTTCAGAGGTCCGGGTCGCGGAGGCAGCAGTTCAAGCAGAGAAGCCCAGACTTCCCTCTCCCCAGCCACCTGCTCCAGCTCTTCAGAGAGGACACCAAGGCGTTCCCAGACCAGCTGGGGGACATAGTCTCTCCACCGAGTCCTGGGTCTGCCCCGGGGTCTCCTCCCAGTGGGACGTGCCCAAAACACCTCAAGTGGGAGGCGTCCAGGAGGCATTCTAATCAGATGCCATTACCACCTCAACTGACTCCTTTCAATGTGGAGGAGCAGCGGTTCTACTCTGAGCCTCTCCCGGATGACTGAGCTCCTCACCCTATGTCTGAGGGTGAGTCCAGCAATCCTACGGAGAAAGCTCATTTCAGCCGCTTGTATCCGCGATCTCGTTCTTTCAGTCATTACCCAAAGCTCGTGACCATAGGTGAGGGTAGGAACATAGATTGACTGGTAAATCGACAGCTTTGCCTTAGAACTCAGCTCCCTCTTCACCACAACAGACCGGTACAACGTCTGCATCACTGCAGATGCTGCTCCGATCCATCTGTCAACCTCTCGCTCCATTCTCCCCTCACTCGTGGTTAAGACCCCAAGATACTTAAACTCCTCCACTTGGGGCATTAGCTTGTCCCCAACCCAGAGAGGACAGTCCACCTTTTTCTGGCTGAGGACCATGGACTCGGACTTGGAGGTCCAAGCCTTGGACCTTGCCATCGATACTGTCCTTCTGGGAGGCAACACAGTCATGGGTGAAGAGGCTGTAGAGGACGGGGCTGAGAACACAACCCTAGGTGGCATTGTTGCATCCCCCTACATATAACTGCTTTTGGACAATCAGTATTCTCATACAAAGCTATAACGGAATGACGCAACACTGCTTGGGGAGCTTGTGACCAGAACAAATTACAGAGACTTTACCACAGAGACAAAAAAATGAATTGTAAGTAATCAAGCCTGCCAGCATTGACTCTCCCCATTAAAAGGGATCATGAAATTGTACTCTTAAATTGTTTTTTTATGTGTGCTGTTTCTCTTATCTTTTTACCTTTTAAACTTACTCCCTGCTTGTTTCAGGGTCAACAGTTTCTGAAACCCAACCTGAATTGCTTTCTATACGTGCTGTTTTTCTTTTAATATCTTCCTGCCCGCCTCAGGGACTACAGATGGAAATTAGTGAGAAGGCTATAATCTGGTACAGAGCATCTTTACCCTGTGTTTAATGTTTTTTTCTGTACATGGTCCCTGACAAATGAACCTATAAACTGAAAAAAAAAAAACCTAAAAGAGTGATTCTGTACTACAGTACAAACACTGATCTGTAATTTGCCATGCCCCAACTGCTTATGTAATGCTATGGTTTTTATACTTGCAGTTTACACAGTGACAAGATTGGTGACATTTCAAAAAGATTGCACTCTGGACCCCTTTTTCAAATGTTCACTGTTTCAGGCCCCTGGAGTACTTCTATCAGGTGAACAAAAGGCAAAACTGTGACGAGAGTTTTCCCATTTTAGCCCAGAACTTTTGTCTAAGGAGAGCCTGATTCAAACTTCCCCCTGTTTAGAGATGTTGCACTCTCAAAAACAAATGCTCGCACAAACACACACTCTAACCAATATATTAGGCTGCCACACTACATGTGATAAATGATGATAACACTAACGACTATATACCAGGAAAGTGAATCGGCTGCACCTGTGGGCCTGTGGTCATTTGTGTGACGGCTGAGGGCAATAATGAGCAATAGGCACCCAGCGGAGAGCAAGCCTGATTTGTTTTGCTCTTTGTGTTACATTATCTGGCTGACCTGTCACGGCTCTATCACAGGGAGGTTTATTGGATTTAGAGACGGAGCTGACGTGGTTTACACCTACACCTTCCGCTGTGGCGGGTGTTGATCAGCATTTCCAGGGTTACCGCATGTCCTCTGTGACACTTCATTTTAAAACATATGGTATCCGCTGTGACAATACATGCTGATGTTACTTCAGTACAGCACAAGTCGACATTTAATTGTCCAGCACTCATAGCTGTCTGGGATAGTACATCCCCCCCCCCCTTCCCCCCGGCCAGGCTAGGATAAGGACCTGTAGCACATTTACTAATCTCAAAGCCTACTCAGATAGCTAGACAAGCATTACCCCAACACAGGGCTGTGCGATATGACAAAAAAAAATCATATTACAATATAAGTCATCTTGTATCATGATAATGATATATATCACAATATACATTTCCTGTAAATTCTACAGTTTAGATAATCACATAAAAAAGGCCATCTTTTTTTTGTTTTACTTTTTCTACATGTACTGTTTTCCCTCATAATTTTGCAGTTATTATTATTATTATTATCATTATTGCTATTGTATTACTGTTATTACTGTTATTGTACATTTGACACTTGATTCTCATAAATTTCAGGTTTTTCTTCTAATTCATATATGAATAAAAAGTAAACCTCAATAAGTTAAATATTTCCTGAGCCAGAGGAGAATAGCCAACCCCCCCCCCCCCCCCAAAAAAAAAACAAAAAAAACTGATAAAATAAAAAATGTCTGAAAACGAGAAAAGTACCCATGGCAGTCACCTACAGATATAAATTAGCTGTTAGTTTAAATCAGTGGCAATTTAAGTCTAGCTCTGCAGCCTGCCATTCTGGCCTGATTTAACCTGTTTGCTGCTTAGTAAAAATATTTCAGATTGGTCATGATCTGAAAGTCAAAGACACAAAAGGTAATGTAATAAAATACATGTGGTGACTTTAACTTTATTCATTATGACTACTTGACTAATTAAAAATAATTAGAAATCAAATAAATTACATTAAGAGTCAACTTGCTCTTCTGACCCGTTTTAATGTATTTATTATGCATGTATGTGCCACCATCATGCACTTTTGCAGCTTTAATACACTTTTTTCAGACAAAACTAAGGAACTCAGCAGTAATTTAAGCCAAAAAAACAAACAAACAATGGTTTGCTAACTGAGGGGTGGGGCTGTTTAACAGACAGGGGCACATGATCTAAGGCAGATTACTAATATGATGACATTGAAATGGGAGGACAAATTGATTTTTCACTATGAAGACTGAAAACGTGTGTCTGAAGAGGGATTTTGAGTGTCTCACCTTGTGTTTCTGTCTTCAGAGTTCAAAAATTGACTCACAAACACAAGAGGAAATTAGATCCAGGGGAATTAATGGTGTTAGCGGAATGGGCAAATGAACAGTTTATGACACAATCTAAGCATTATAAGAACAACTGTATAACAGATGGACAGGAAAAGAAATCAACGGTTGAGCTTTCGCAAGCTTAGCTTGTAGTTCAATAAATTTCTACCGTCAGCCAGCAGCTTGATATGAAATTATTATAGCCAGCTGAGGTAGTTTAAGTTTTTCCTCTGTATGAAGCTGATGATCCATGTCGTCTAAGTAACTATAGACCAATATCTGTGTTGAAAATACTACAAAAATTATATCCACCTTATTCCTAGGCCCCACCTTGCGTGAATTATAGTAGCAACTTCCGGTACTAGTTTAGAATGTATTGTTGTCACTGAAACGGGACACTTTTCGTTGTTAAAAAACAATGACTTCGGCATCAAACATGCAGGAACACAGCCTTTTGCACCTCAAAAACAGTAATACAATCATACCACTTCCCACGACTATGGAGGGATGAGAGGATGACCTTAAAAAGTGGCCTGTAGCTCCATGGACAGCAGCTCCATTAGTTAGCGTCGCTGCTAACATGCTAACGCTGTAAACAAATAAAAGCTCTGAGATATATCAATGTTTCCACCGCAATAAAATCGGCTGCATTTTGTTAAAATATGTTGGACATATTCAAATTTACCTCAGAGCAGACATAGAGTCTAGTCAGAGACACAAAGAACCACAACACCATGCTCGGGCATTTTAAATTCGGGGTAAAAGGTCAGATCTGTGACATTCATACAAGTGAAAACATACCTGGCTCTTGTCTTGATGTCTGTCCTGTGTCTGTACCGCCGATCACACGAACAATCCTTTAGTTTTCAGTGCATGATCTACTCATTGTTGTTGAAGCCACAGATTTAGCTGTGTTTATCTGTGAGGAGCCTCACACCATGAACAGCAGCAAGTACCAGGACTACGCAAAAATATTCAAAAATACAAAAACTACAAGTGCTGAAATTAGCTGTCACTTGAGTGCAAAACATGTATGTGGACTATACATTAAAGTGAATTTGAAAAACTTAAAAACGCCATTTCAAATGCCTCTGCTACTCCACTATTACTGACTGATTTAACACTAGGTCAGCCGAAACCGGACGCTCCACCCATAATCATTCCTACAGCGGCACCCTGAGGAATAAGGTGAATACAAAAGGATTCTTTCTCGTTTAGATTCCAATTTATTTACAATTACCAATATGGTTTTTGTAGAAATCATATGGCTTTGCACTTTTTGGATTGAAATACTGTATGCTCTTGAAAAAAATGAATTTATAGCTATAAGACTTTCTTAGACTTAACCAAATCCTTCAGTACCGTTAATCACTATATTTTATTCCAAACATTTCACAAATATGATTTTTGTGATACTGCATACAAATAGTTAGCAAATTATATATCTATTAAATATAAGTCAGTTTTAAGTGTGAGTGGATGCCATTCTGACAAAACTAGAATTTTATGTGGGGTTCCTCAAGGGTCCATTCTTGGACCTTTATTATTTATTGTGTATATGAATGATTTGTGTAATGTTTCCAATATTTTATGTCAATAATGTTTGCAGATGGTACTACATTGATTTTCTCAATAATAATGAATGCTAGTTTGGTTTAGTTGCATATAGTGCATGGTTCAAGTTCAATAAACTGTCTCTGAATACAAAAAAAGATTGTTTTATTACCTTTAATGGTAAAAAAAAAATAAATCTTATTCTAAAGACTTAAATTGAAATTGAGTCCATAGAAATACCTCAAGTGTCTACTTTAAAATTTATGGAAATCTAATAGTGGTGTCACTTTAATTGTGATTAATAGCAGTTGAGCATGATTAATCACATCAGGTGTATTGATTCCATGACACAACATCTCCATGCATTTAATGCAAGTTAATGCACCTTGACGCGATAAAGTGAAATCCCACCTGAAACATATTCTGTGCATACATCATTGGGGGCGGAAGTTTTAATCATGATTAAAGCGACACCACTAGATCTATATTGAAGAAAATTTGAGTTGGAGAGAACAAACTGATTTGGTAAACGGAAAAGTCAATAAATGTATTAGCATAATAAGAAGAATTGGTAATTTAGTGACTACAAATTGTCTTCTTACTCTTTATTACAGTCTAGTTTGTCTGCATCTTTCATACTGTAAAGTAGTTTGGCCTCATACTTTTTCTTCTAATTTGCATGGGCTTTTAGTCCTGCAAAAATGTTTTGTCAGGACTGTATGTAACAAAAGAACGCACATGGTTGCTTTGTCCCCTTCGGATGTTGTGTATACTGCTGAACTTGTTGGATTTTCAGTGATATAAAACATGCTTGTCTTTACCCATTTAAAGATACACTCTTAACATATTTACACAGCAACTGTTACCCTACTTTTCTCATTATTTGCAGATGTAATGTACTTTACTGATGTTAATTAACATAATTTTTACCGTTTATTTTCATGTTGTTGTTTTTTTTAATAGGTAGAAGCTTCATATAAGCCCATCAGGGTGTTTTGCCTCTCCCAGCATGTTACATCATGTGCTTGTCTTTTTATTGTAAGACAGTGTAAAATAAACTAAACTAAGGACAAACACACATACCTGTTACTATTTCATACAAAATAGTTTTTCCAGCTGACCCCAGGCCTCCAACTAGTCCCATTCCTTTCATTATTCCAAGTTCATAGTTTTACTTTATTACTGTATGCAGTTTAAAATGTACACTGATGTGTATTTGATGACCCACACCTCACCCACCACTTAGCTTCTTTCTGCACATCAGGCATTAAATAAAGTGTAGAATCATGGCTGGACCCTGGCCTATAGCAGTGTTATATCAGGTTTAACTTAATATTGGTAACTGGAAATTAAGTTATGGTGCATCTCAAATAATGTTACAGAGGAAAACAGAAGCAATGCAACTTTTAGTGTAACTACTTTGAAACAGTGAGTAATTAAAGGCTCTTATCTTCTCACAGTCTGTTAGCAAGAATACTCCAAAAATACTGGATGGATGGAATTTTCTCTAGAGGTGGTCCTTGGGCAAGAGAGGAACCCGTTCCATTTTGGAGATGATCCATGAGCGCAAACCTCCACCAAGGCCCTATCTTCCAATGTACAGAGGGATGAAGGCAGGGAGGTACAGACAGATGGATGGACAAAGGGAGGAAGGGAGGGAGCCTTGGCAGAGTTCTGCACTCTCTGAGTGCTTTTCTCATAATGTTTAATGGATTACTTTTTGAGTAATGACTCCAACACTATGACATCACATTTTGTGGGAAGATTCAGCCCTGGTGCCACAGAAAGTTAAAATGGGAAAGCAAAGTTCATAAATGTAAAATCTGAATGCTGATTTTGTCATCATGCCCTTGTAAACTAGGGTTGGAAAAACATTATAGGACAGAATACATAATAATACAGTGGGGCATGCTTGGGCCTGACACAGAACAAACAGTACCCATACATGGTTAGTGCTTGTGACACTTGAGAATATCAAAATGCTGCATATTATTCCTTGATTAATTATGCTGCCGTGTCTTCTTTTTATGTATTTTATGTCTTTTGGAACCTGGAGCAAGTTGCTCTTCTGACCTGAAATAAGGCACCTTGCAGAAAAGCTGGAACACAAGAACTGCATCCATGAGGGGCCTGACACCACTGCCGAAGGGAGTGTGAGAGAACAGAAGTGGACAGATAGCGCCTCAGCAACTGCAGCTTCATAAACAGCATGAAGTAGTAGTGATAATGTTTTTAACTCAGCCATTTGTTGTGCATCCTAAAACAGATACGAGTACTAAAAGCTTGAAATTAAGTTTGAACAATCATAAAAAGCAACTGAAATATTTGAATCGTGTGCATGTTTGTGTAGTGTAATCCAAAGTGCAAATGTGCAATTATATCAATTTTCTTTTTTCCACAGATTTACACGTCTAGACATCACAATATAATAGGCTATATGATTAATTTAGGCAGCAGGTGCACTGGGATCACACTCTCAGCCACATGCTTCAGACCGCTGGTTGTGCTGAGTCGCATCACTAAAGGCCCTTTTCCACTAGGGTCACTTCAGCCCGTTTCGGTATGGTACGGTACGTTTCGGCCCGCTTGTGTTTCCACTGCTCATGTAGTACCACTTGACGTGGTTGAGAATAGTTACCAGGAGGTGGCGCAACCCTCTCTCTCCCATTAAATAAAACCAGCGTAACAGGCGTAAAACAAGCATAATGTTACGCAAAAAAAGCGACGCAGGCAAAGCATAAGCTGACAGGATACGAGGCGTCTGTGTTCTCTGGCCTTTTTTGCCAGAATAAAGCCAAAAAAGGAGAACAGAACGCAAAGGTGGCGAGACGACACACTCTAGAAAAGTACTGGAGTGTTTAGGAAACCATAGAGTAGTATAAAGGGGAAGACATGAGGATACGAACTACATCACATATGACCGTAAGCTAATGATTGCTAATGCTACTTTGCTTTTAAGTCCGCCGTACGACATTGTAATGTCGGCAAGTTATCGGTATTAGGTACTAAAATATGTATTCTCTGTGTGTGTGTTTCAGATGCCTCTCTTGTGGCAGAAATGCTGCTTCAAACCCTCGGTTTGGACGTCCAACAGTGATGTCACCCCAGCTTCACGAATGCGAAGTTGTTACAGAACTGCAGAATGTCTGTAGGAATGTTTAGCTTCCTGTACAACAAACTGCTCTGATCTGTGTCAAAATCATTGAGAGACTGTTTAGACGTCATGGGATTTACCTGCTCCAGCTGGTGGTATCGTGGCAAACATGATCAGCTGCCAAACTTGATCGCCAGGTGCCATATTGCAATATATGAGCCATAAAATATATATTTCAACAGGCAAACAGTACTGAGTTAGGCATAATAAGATATATTTAACAATTATGATGCATTTTAAGCCAAAACAAATGGATCTAGGATTAAAAGTAATTAAAATAATGCAGTCACAAGGTTACATGGAGAAATATGTGAATTAACTGGAAATATATCAGGAGTTCCTGGCAGTGGAGGGCGGGGGATAGAGCTGTGTAGAGGAATCTGATCAGACCTAAATGAAAGTCATTGTCGCCTGCAACAGACTGCTACGATGATGATCATATTGAGTATTGCTGACTACATGTAAATACTGTATAAATATATATTCTCTGCATCAACAGTGAACTATACATGTATTCATGTAGTATTGCCCTGGGAATTTTGACAATAAACCTTTGTACTTTTGCAGATGTGCCTCTACTTTTGTTTTATGTGTGAAGGTTACCACCAAGTGACACAAATCAAATACTAAAAGATTGGAAAAAGCTGTCTAAGAACAATCCAGCAGTTTGAGAAATCACTTTTGGCTTGGTGTAAGTCTGCCAACAGAATTATGAACCATAAAGCAGTTTGTGTTAAGATGTTAAATCCCATTAAACCCAAACTCAGGGGTGTCCAATCATGTGCCATGGAGGGGCCAAGATCCTGCAGGTTCTCTCTTCTATCCCATTATTAGGAAATACAGATGCTGATATGGCCCAGAATTCCTCCATATACTGGGACTATCACTAAAGTGTGCAGTGTCTTCTGCAGTGGTACATCCAACAATACAGTCTTCAGCAAATAATTGCTTTGGTTACTTTTCTTAAAAATGAGCCATTATTTTCAAAGTCACTGATAAATGTGCTGTTGCAATCCTGGAATTTCCCCATTGTGGGACTAATAAAGGCTTATCTTATCTTATCTTATCTTAAATAGTTTGTACTGTTGACTCTTTTCACACCAGTGTCTTAACAGACAAAATAGAAAATCATGATACAAACACATGTCACTAAATTGTTCATTACAATCAGCAGCAAATTCCAGATTATTTAGAATGTGCAAAATTCAAACTGTAAAAAAAAAAAAAAGAAATTGAAATGGGTCACACACGCCGGCCACGCTGCCTCACTGAGCAGCAACTGGATCGGCCCCTCATACTGGTCCTGGTTCAGCAGATCTTCAGTCTGCATCTCTGTAAATAGTGAGGTAAAGTCCGGTTTGGGTGGATCGTTTTCCTCTTGTCTAGATGAAAGACAGAAATGGGTGGTGGATCATTAATGCAAGTTTAAAACATATTTGAGAAATGAATGAATCTTTATTTCGGATAGATAAGATTAAAAGAGTAAAAGTAAGGAACAGAATAATATATCAAAGGGAAAAAAGAATCCAACAAGGTCAAATTAGACAATAACTCCTCGGATTATACAATTCAACATATGTTATCCAAAATGGGTGATGGCTGAACCGCAGCTTGTATTGCCCACCCATGTTCCATCTAAGAATGCAAAAGAAAAATAAAATAAAAGTGAATACAAATCAGAACAAACCCAAGACAAAACATAACAAAAAACTAAGCAACCACACAACACAGACTAGATATGATAATCCTTATGTGATTTTACATGTCATCTTGTATATATGTTTGGAGTATTTCTTCCTTTAGTTTCTGTTTAAATTGTCCAAGCGTTGTACATGATTTTAATTCAGGTCCAAAATTGTTCCATAATCTGACTCCTTGCACTGAAACACAGTGTTGCTTGGTGGTAGTTCTCACTGAAGGTTTTTGAAATATACATGTTCCTCTGAAATGATATTGTTTCTCCCTTATTTGAAACAACTTTTGGATATTTGCGGGCAGTGATAGATTCTTCACTTTAAACATTATTACTGCAGTTTCAAAATCAACTAGATCTTTCAACTTGAGAGCTTTTAATTTAAGAAAAAGTGGGTTTGTTGGTTCCCTGTAAGCAGCTTGGTTTATTATTCTAATAGCTCTCTCCTGAAGCATAAAGACTGGATATATGTTTGTTTTATATGTATTTCCCCATACTTCAGTACAATATGTCATGTATGGGAGTATTAATGAATGATACAAAGTACTGTATATAGTGTGGGTTGATTCAGCAAATATTTCACTCTGTGTAGTACTGCAATTGATCTGGATATTTTACCTTTAATATAATTAATATGTGACTTCCAACACAGTTTATTATCAATTATTACACCAAGGAATTTAATTTTGGATACCCTTTCAATCTCTACACCATTTACACTGAGTTTAGATACTGAGTTGTTGTGATGGTGTGAAATAATGTTATCAATAAAAGTTTAGCCACCGCTGTGTCGCCCTGGTTTCAAGTGTGGGTGGTGTTTTGTGCTTGTATTGCTAAAACATAAAAGGAAGCACTACAATGGGTCTCAAATATTTGTAATGTGTTCTTTTACTGGATGAGTTTAAAGACGAAATACTATAAACTCCCCATATAAACTAAATTCTAATGGTGACTGAACAACTCCCATTCCCCAAAGTGCAAGATACACTATTATGACTATAACTCAAAGGATCACAGAAATGATCTGATAAAAAAAATAAATACACAAGCGGTTTATTTTACGGTGGCTATTATTGGATGTGCCTATGGGTAACCCCCACAACAGCCACGGACAAGCAGAGCGCTCAGCGGGAGCAATTAACATAGCAGTGTGATCTATGGACTGATAACAATATGTAGATGTGCCTTGTAACCTCTTTTGTCCTACAGCTCCGGAGCAGAGGCGAATTCCGGCCAGTCTTGCTGTTGTTATGTATAACTTCCTGCTCGGTACTCAAATGTAAATGTCCCATGCCTTCCTGCAGTCTCTTTGATGATAACGTGCCTTTCATGTATTGTCTGTAGTGGGGTATAAATACTGCATTGCTCTGTAACTCTCTCTCTCTCTGACTACTGCTGCTGACACACGCATTCTGTGTCTCCTCACGAGAGCCTGAGGACCCGCTCCAGCCCACCTGCACAGGGCTGGAGTGAGTTCTATGATGGCGGAATGAATGATAATAAACTCCCTCAAAAACTCCCAGTTCGCTGCATATTATATCATGCCGCCACAGTGCCATTCATTTTCAATTACTCTGTAATTAATACTCACACAATCAAATAAATCTCAGTTCAGTCCCTTTCATATTAAGTGGAAATTGTGCTACTTTAAATCTGGGACTTTACCTATACTTTAACTTAAAAAGCAAAAGATTTGACTATAAATAACAAGATGTGCATCTTACCAGTCAGAACACATTGCTGTGGTGCCAAACGTAGCCTGGTCCGACTCTACAACGAAAATACACACAACTTAAGTACATGCACAGCACAAAAGTGCAACATGTAAAAAAAACCCACACCTTTTTAACCAGGATTACAACTAGCTTATTTCATCAGATATTGTCAACACAAAGGCAACATACAAAGACGGACGTAGCATTGACGGCTAACTAGCTAGGTCATCGTTTAAACACGAGCAAGTTTTCGTCTGTCCAAAGTGAACTTTCCACTGCTGGGATGAAGAACGTAAAATATGCATATCACATCACTCACCGTCCTCTATATCCCAATATCACGGCTTCAACTGCTGAAGTTGGGCGCTTCCGCGGCCGTACATTCAATTCAGTTCGGGCGGCTCCATCTACTTCCCAGGGTGGCTCCGTCTGCTTCCCTTTGGATTCTCTCATCAGCCGAAACGCACAGAAAACTCTGCTGGACCGCGGTGTTGATTTCTGTGAAGCCATTCTATCGTTGTTGTTTATATTATATCACTTGTTGGCTGGCTCACGGACGAATTGTTGCAAATGGCGATTCTGGAAAGTCAGCGTTACGCCCACTCTCATGACGTTACGCCTGGACCAATCAGTGGCCTGCAGTGTTTTTATGTAACTGGGACGGTACCCTTGGAACCTCAATCAAGCGGTTCTGAAAAAAAAACAACTGTTCTGAAAAGAACAGTTGCACCGACCGCAAGGTGGTCGGTGCATCTCGTGGTGGCAACCCCCGAACCAAGTGGTGGACACCAGTGGTGAGGGGGGCCATTAAGCTGAAGAAGGAGTCCTATCAAGCTTGGTTGGCTTGTGGGACTCCCGAAGCAGCTGAGGTGTACCGGCAGGCCAAGCGGAGTGCAGCTCGGGTGGTTGCTGAAGCAAAAACCCGGGTATGGGAGGAGTTCGGTGAGGCCATGGAACAAGACTTTCGGTCGGCTTCAAAGAGATTCTGGCAAACTGTTCGGCGGCTCAGGAGGGGAAAGCAGCTCCCCGTCCACACTGTGTATGGTGCGGATGGGACACTGTTGACTTCAACTGGGGATATCGTCGGGCGGTGGAAGGAATACTTCGAGGATCTCCTCAATCCCACTGATACGCCTTCCACAGAGGAAGCAGGGTTTGGGGACGAGGGGGATGACTCGCCTATCACAGGGGCTGAGGTCGCCAAGGTGGTTAAAAATCTCCTTGGTGGCCGGGCCCCGGGGGTGGACGAGATTCGCCCCGAGTACCTCAAGGCCCTGGATGTTGTTGGGTTGTCATGGTTGACACGCCTCTGCAACATTGCGTGGAGGTCGGGGGCAGTGCCTTTGGCATGGCAAACCGGGGTGGTGGTTCCTCTCTTCAAAAAAGGGGACCGGAGGGTGTGCTCCAACTTTAGAGGGATCACACTACTCAGCCTCCCTGGGAAGGTCTATGCCAAGGTACTGGAGAGGAGAGTCCGGCCGTTGGTCGAACCTCGGATTCAGGAGGAGCAATGTGGTTTTCGTCCTGGCCGTGGCACATCGGACCAGCTCTTTACCCTCTCGAGAATTCTTGAGGGTTCGTGGGAGTTTGCCCAACCAGTTTACATGTGTTTTGTGGACTTGGAGAAGGCATTTGACCGCGTCCCTCGTGGATTTTTGTGGGGGGTGCTTCGGGAGTATGGGGTATCGGGCTTGTTGTTACGAGCTATTCGGTCTCTGTACGACCGTTGTGAGAGTTTAGTTCGCATTGCCAACACTCGGTCGGAGTCATTCCCAGTGAGAGTTGGACTCCGCCAGGGCTGCCCTTTGTCACCGGTCCTGTTCATAATTTTTATGGACAGGATTTCTAGGCGCAGCCAGGGAATGGAGGGTGTCATGCTTGGTGACCACAGGATCTCATCTCTGTTGTTTGCAGATGATGTTGTCCTGTTGGCTTCATCCAGCAATGACCTACAGCTCTTGCTGGGACGGTTTGCCGCTGAGTGTGAAGCGGCTGGGATGAGAATCAGCACCTCCAAGTCCGAGTCCATGGTCCTCAGCCGGAAAAAGGTGGATTGTCCTCTCCGGGTTGGGGACAGGCTCCTGCCCCAAGTGGAGGAGTTTAAGTATCTTGGGGTCTTGTTCACGAGTGAGGGGAAAATGGAGCGAGAGATCGACAGACGGATTGGAGCAGCATCTGCAGTGATGCGGACGTTGTACCGGTCTGTTGTGGTGAAGAGGGAGCTTAGTTCTAAGGCAAAGCTGTCGATTTACCAGTCAATCTACGTTCCTACTCTCACCTATGGTCACGAGCTTTGGGTAATGACCGAAAGAACGAGATCGCGGATACAAGCGGCTGAAATGAGCTTTCTCCGTAGGATTGCTGGACTCACCCTCAGAGATAGGGTGAGGAGCTCAGTCATCCGGGAGAGGCTCAGAGTAGAACCGCTGCTCCTCCACATTGAAAGGAGTCAGTTGAGGTGGTATGGGCATCTGATTAGGATGCCTCCTGGACGCCTCCCATTTGAGGTGTTTCAGGCACGTCCCACTGGGAGGAGACCCCGGGGCAGACCCAGGACTCGGTGGAGAGACTATGTCTCCCAGCTAGTCTGGGAACGCCTTGGTATCCCCTCTGAAGAGCTGGAGCAGGTGGCTGGGGAGAGGGAAGCCTGGGCTTCTCTGCTTGAACTGCTGCCTCCGCGACCCGGACCTCCGGAAAAGCGGTAGAAGATGGATGGATGGATGGATGAAAGCAATTACAGTCCCTAATGGAAAAGCGGACAAACTGTACTGTACCAAACCGTATTGTACTGACCCTAGTGGAAAAGGGCCTTAAGCTAGCCATGCTAACAGTCCCAGTGCCGTTGTTACACCAGGTTAAAAATAAATAAATAACATGACAAAATGGGACAGAATGATGTGAGATATACTATCAACTGCAGATTAATGAAAAAGCTGTTACAACAAATGTCTAATGAAGGATTTTTCAACCAGGGTGCCCTTGTACGCTCACTTTTTTGTGAGAAATGATCTAATTTCAATTGTTAATTGGTCCAAAAAATTGCCTATAATTTGCCATTGTTATACATTGGTCCCCCAGCCCCTGTTCTCTAAAAGCTCTCCAACTTTTCTCGCACTTTACGACTAATGGAACTAAATTGAGATGAGTTCAAGATGGGGTGGAGACACCCGCAACAACTATACGACTATTTTGAGAGAACATTCACTGCACAACGTTTTTTAGCATGTTCAAAATTCCTGCGACAGGACAGCAAGGCCCTGTGAGTCACAAGAGGAAATTGCAAACCCCCGCGAGCATCTTTAGATATTTTGGAACTCCCTTGAGAATGCCATTCTTCAACTAGTTGTGAGCTGTTGCAGCCTGGTGAGATACTACCTTAAGCTAGCTGCACTGTACCTATGCAAGTCTCAAAGCTCAGTGTGGAACTTCCTGTTCTCATCTGTGGAGACTGTGTGGCAGCCTAGCCAAGAGGCGGGCCTGTACCAGGTCTGTTAGGTTACAGTGAAGTACAGAAATTCAATTCAATTAAACTTTATTTATATAGCGCCATATCACAACAAAAGTCATTTCATAGCACTTTCAAATGTAGGGAAAACCCCACAATTGCAGAAAGACCCAGCAATCAGACGATCCCCTGTGAGCAAGCACTTAGCGATGGTGGAGAGGAAAAACTCCCAAGCCAAGTACATTACTGGAGGTCACCCGGCAGTCTGAATCTATTAACAGCAAAACAAAAGGGGGGTTAAGAGACACAAGATCCCTCCCTAATCGTAGGCTATATTGAAGAGGAAGGTTTTTGCCCTATTCTTAAAAACAGAGGTTGAGTCTGACTCCCAAACCCAGATTGGTAACTGGTTCCACAGGAAAGGAGCTTGATAACAGAAGACTCTGCCTCCCATTGTACTTTTGGAGATTCTAGGTATTACAAGTAATCCAGCATTTTGGGAGCTTAGTGCTCTGTTAGGATGATAGGGTAATATCAGATCTTTTATATATAAGGGGGCCTGATTATTAAGAGCTTTGTAAGTGAGAAGAAGGATTTTAAACTTAATCCTAAACTCTATGGGAAGCCAATGAAGGGAGGCCAGAACTGGAGAGATATGATCTCTCTTTCTAGAACCAGTTAAAACTCTTGCAGCAGCATTTTGGATTAACTGAAGACTTTTTAAAGATATTTTAGGACAACCTGATAATAACGAGTTACAATAATCTAATCTAGCGCTAACAAAAGCGTGGATCAGTTTCTCAGCATCATTCAGAGACAAGATGCTCCTAATCTTGGCAATATTGCGCAGATGATAGAAGGCAGTCTTAGAGACAAATTTAATATGTGAATTAAAGAACAGATCTTGATCAAAAACAACTCCAAGGTTCCTCACAGAACTATTCAGAGTAAGAGTAGCGGCATCCAAATTAAGAGCTTGATTTGGAAAGGTATTTCTAAGGTTTTTTGGACCAACAAGAATGACTTCAGTCTTATCTGGGTTTAATAGCAGAAAATCACAAGTCATCCAAGCTTTGATTTCCTTAAGACAGGCTTCTAACTTGGCTAATTGATTACAATCATCGGGCTTCATTGACAGGTATAATTGTGTGTCGTCTGCGTAACAATGAAAATGTATACAGTGCTTTCTGATGATATTGCCTAACGGAAGCATATATAAACTAAAAAGAGTAGGGCCTAACACAGATCCCTGTGGAACTCCATGACTGAGCTTAGAGTTGGAAGAAAACTCATCACTGATGTGAACAAACTGAAGTCTATCGGACAAATAAGATCTAAATCACTGCAGCGAAGTTCCATTTAGTCCAACATAGTGTTCTAATCTATCAAGTAGAATATCATGATCGATAGTATCAAAAGCTGCACTAAGATCTAAAAGGACAAGTACAGAAACGAGTCCATTATCAGATGCGATAAGGAGGTCATTAGTGACCTTCACTAAGGCTGTTTCAGTGCTGTGATGAACTCTGAACCCAGATTGAAACTCTTCAAATAAACCATTCCCCTGCAAGTGGTCAAACAATTGTGCGGCAACAACTCTAAGATTTTTGAAATGAAAGGCTGATTAGAGATTGGTCGATAGTTAGCCAAAACTCCTGTATCGAGCGTTGGCTTTTTGGGTAAGGGTTTAATTACAGCAATTTTAAAAGCCTGCAGTACATAACCTAAAGTTAAAGAAGAATTAATTATATGAAGAATACGGCTACCAATAATTGGGAAGACTTTTTTAAATAACCTGGTAGGAATAGGGTCTAAAAGACAAGATGAAGGCTTGGATGAGGAGATTATTTTATCTAACTCTAAAAGGTCAATTGGAGTAAACTTATCTAAACAGATATCAGTTGAAGGAGTTGTAGTAGTTGTTGTACTTAAGTTTACGGTGGGAAGAATCTGACTGATTTTATCTCTAATAGATAAAATTTTATGATTGAAAAAGTTCAAAAAGTCCTGATTAGAAAGCTCTAGGGGGATGCAAGGATTGACCGAGTCTTGACTCTCTGTCAGCCTGGCTATAGTGTTGAAAAGAAACCTGGACTTATTCCTATTCTCTTTTATTAATGCAGAGTAATAACTTGTTCTCGCTTTTCTAAGAGATTTTTTTATAAATTAAGAGATTATTTCTCCACGCTAAATAGAATTCATCTAAATTAGTGGAACGCCAATTTCTTTCTAACTGACAAGTCTTCTGTTTTAAGCTACGAGCTTCTGTGTTAAACCAAAGGGTTAGAAATCTCTGGTTAGACTTTCTTTTATAAAGGGTCCACCAAATCTAGAGTCTGATGCAGAAAGGCTGTAACACTATCTACCATGCTATCATGCCATCAATGGAATGACAGTATCATTGGAATATCAATGGAAATGGAGCGAAAAAGGTACAAACGCTCGTCACTCCAGCAATACCCTAAAAGGTACGAGAGCTGAACCTTGGAAGAACATAACTGGAGCCCCAGTGACAAAAAATATACCTTTAAATCTGAACAAAGGTCCATAGTTGTTACTGGGGCTCCAGATATGTTCTTCCAAGGTACAGTTCTCGTACCTTTTAGGGTACTGCTGGAGCGACGAGCGTTTGTACCTTTTTAGGTCCACTTCTGTACTTTGATTTCTTTGTGCGTAAGGCCGCAGAAGAAAACAGCAAACCCAAGCAAGGAGTTTCAGGTAGGGCTGCAGTCCTAGTTTCTGTTGGAGAGGAGAACTCCGACTGCAGACCATATAGGTACGTCACAAAAATCTGACATAACACACTTCAATGAAGGGGAAACCCCCCCAAAAAGCATAATAGAGTTGTTTTTTAAGTTGATCCAAAATAGTTTGTGCACTGACCTTACTTTTGCATTAGGGTCACTGTCATGTATTAACAAAAGCTTGTTCAAAACTAAAAAACAGGCCAAAAGCCACAAAAAGAATACTGACAGGCATGTTCAGGTAGTTTTGGCCATACAGTAGTTGTAACTTAGACAGTGCATTATAAATATGAATGTATACTGAATATGAATGCTGTGACTGCCAGGAGGGCATCTTGAATCCTTGCTGGACTGAGCTCATGTATTTTTCAGGGCCACAGGTAAGCTGCTTAACTCTACCACTCGGAGAGAGGCCAGTGAAGGATAATTCAATGGAGTAGCTCTCAGAAAGATCAGGCTTTCTGGTCTCTTCCAAGTCACAAGCCAGTGACACCACCAGAAATCCACAATGACAAAACAGACAGCTGTTAACTGGGGACGTGGCATTGAGGAGAATCACATCCCAATGCACAAACCCGTCCCGGCGCTCCCGTGGCATCACAGTGACAGCGAGGGGACCGAGCGGGAGGGAGCAGGGACTTGAACGTTGAATGTTTCATTCATCGGAATTGCACACCCCACCCCCGCTGCAGTATGAAAACATAACTGCAATGAAAACACTATCGATCCCAGTCGCTTCCTTTTAGACAAATTGCCTGGTTTTCTCTGCCTTTTCAGTGTTTGGAAGGTAAATGTAAAGAGTGAAGATGAAAACCCCGGAGACATCATCATCATCAGCGCTCCATCATGGCAAGGCCTGGGATCAGCAGCAGAGCAAGCCTTCCACACAGCAACAGACGGGGCTTTTAAAGCATGGAGCAACATCCATCACGAAAACGGTTTTACTGAGTAAATTTAAAATGCACACCCAACTAAAGGTGGAAGGATTGTGACAATGAGGGCAAAGCCGAACTGGCCTAAAATTCACATTAGAATATTGTGAAAAAAGTTCATGTTTTTTTTCAATATGATTAAAAAAATAAACTTTTCTACATTCTATAATAATTACATGCAGTTACATATTTCAGGCCTTTTTTATTTAATTTGGATGATTATGGTATGGTTACTGAAATTAAATTAAAAATAGCAAGATTCTAATTTACTGAGATGCACTAGTATTGTGACACATTCTCCAGTATATACAGTAAATGTCAGGATAACTGTTTCTATATGGGTAACATCCTCCCATCACAGTGACGCAGAATAGTGAATAATAATAATAATACAAAATGTATTGATTTTTCAATTGTTCATTTTTTAAATTCTCTAGAATGTGTTTTATCCTACTTTACTTAGTATGGGGTTTGGTGGGTGAGGGGGGCAAATGGACTGCTGCCCTCTGGGCTCCCAGATTTGGTGCTTCAGCCCTGGATACAGGAGAATGCAGACATCTCACCTATGGAAAAATACCCCAATAACTCCAGTCCATACATAAGAAGCAACTCAGGCCACAAAAAACGTGCTCCTTTAGACAGTCAGTAGTAACACCGGCAAGGCTTTAGCCTCTAAAAAACTAGAAGGGTTTACGTGTACTTTGTATTTTGAACATTTTCCTCACTTTTTCTCCAGACGACTGACAGCTGCTGGACAGCATCAGACCTTAAAGAGGAAAGTTAGCGATTGTGCTGCAGTCTCCACTTTGTATGAGCATATAAAGTTAACACTGCTCCAAACTTCAACAATTCTTACAAACTTTAAGGAGCTGCAGCTCTGTTGTGCAGTGGGGAGGCGTAGCTGCACTGGTGCGTCCAGGCTTTGTTTAAGTAAGAAAAGAATGGTGTCAGTCAACTCAAAATTATAACCATTAATGTCAAATTCCACACCATTTTTTTTAAAATTAGATATGCAGTTCTGGGGAAAAAAAATAAGAGTCCACTGCAAAATCTTTCCAAAATTAGCATCTCTACATGTATGGCAGCCATTCAGTTTGAGGGTCTGTTGAATTCCAAGACAAGGACACGTCGGTCTTCTTAAGGAGGAACTGATTAGGTGATCATTCAAGCTTGGCAAGACACATGAAAGCTGTGAACAAAAAAATCTGACTTATTCCACACATACAGATTTCTGAGTTCTTTTTAAGTTAAAATTCAAATATTGTGGCGTTAAAGAATGATCATGAACTTGTTTTTTTTTTTGCAATATTTGATCTAAAGGCACATCTAAAAGAAACACCTTTTGCTCACATACACAGAAATAATAAAACCAGACCACCAATGACGGAGAGGCTCATTGCGACCTGGTAAAATCACCCTGGGGGTGCTCGGATCTCCTGAACGTCCTTAAACACAGCCTAGATACAGACCCATGTAGGAGTAACGGTTTTTTTCTGAAGTCACAAATGCCCAGATCTGCTGACCTTTGACAATGACCTCAACCTGCACGCAGACCCCCCTGAGGATCACTGTGCGTCCGGCGATCACCGAGGCAATTTCCTAGGAAAAGTAGTGGTTCCTGTGAAATGTGGACGGACAGACGGACGGACAGATGAAACATCATCTCTTTAGCTCCTTGCGGTTTTGCTGGAATGAGCTAAAAAAAAAATGATAATTTAGCAGTGGTCTCTTATTTTTTCCACAGCTCTGTCTACAGAATCTGATCTCACTGGTCAATAAGTGACTAGTGTGATCAAAAACTTTACTGTTGTCTGCATGTATCTAGTTTATATCGTCTGTCATTTATGGACCAATGAGATGACCAGTTTCTGTGCTGCGCCATCTTGTGGCGCCACCATGACTGTCCTCCATGCGCTCTTTTTCCAACAGCATCTTCTCCTTAAAGTTCACGCAGGCACCGAGTGAAAGGCATTTTTTTTATTAACTCTAGTAATGCAGTTAGCTTGTGGGTTTAATTTTTTAAAGACTTTACCAACCAGCAGTGACATGCACAGACATTTCAGGGAGAGGGGGGGCAACCAAAAAAAGGGGGCACTTCTGAATACTGAAAAAAGTAAAGTCACATGCAGTAGTGTGAATTTTACTGTACTTACTTAGCACATCTATTATATTTTAATACCTTTAGGCGCAGGCAGGGCTCATGCAGCGGTCACAGAATTAATTGGACGTCAAAATATAGTAATTGGATGTTAAAACATTTAATAGGCAACTGATGTCTCATTGGGGAGATAACATCTATAATACCTCTTAACAAATGCTCTCCAGAAGGGCACTCCAAAGTGCAGAGGGCAAAGGGGCAGGTGCTAGAGCAACACCTGGGGTCTATCTATGCACATGCCTGCCAATTCCCTGGAAGTAATTCAGACAAACATCGAACAGATTGGAAACCCTTCTTTCTGTAAATGGGACCATTTAGTGTGCTAAAGTTAGGGTTTTTCTGCCACCCTCACCTCCCAGAATCCACCTGCAGAACTCTGGAAGCACAGCAGCCTTTGTGGTTAGAGAGAGATCAGCCCTGCTTTGATTTACCACTACCCCTGCAGAAATGTCATTGATCAAGATGCAGCTACGGGGGTGCTGCTCCCGGCTGCCCCCATGTGCTCACACCTTTGCTCAAATGCAAACATGCATATCTCAAAGGGGAAAAAAAGCCCCCCAAAAAAAGAAAAAGAAGCTCATTTCAAAGCTCCACTGCTTGTGTTGGTGCACGGGTTGGTTAGCCTTCTGGTGTCTATCCTCAGAGGCCTCAGAAGCAACATGACGGAAATTTTCAGACATTTCTGACTCCATCACCCCATCCAGCAGTCATTAGGGAGCGAACAGACAAAGGAAAACCATTTTCAAGTACTGTAACAAGCCTATTATGTGGTCCCGAAAGAGGCTTTTACAGAGTTAACGTGCATGAAGAAACAAGAGACAGAGTGTTGATAGCCATCTTTGCAGTCCTCCTGCATTTCTAAATTAAAGATGGGAAGATAGCTGAGCAGCTATCTGTGTGTGGGATCACCACTGTCTGGTGAACCTGGATCAGCCCAGCATCTCTGGGGGTCAAAGGTTTATTTAATGAAGTCGTATCAGTGATGCGTACACCCTTCTGTTATCATGAGTTGGCATTTATATTGATGGGGGCAGTTGGAATAAATAAACACTACGCTGTTCCAAAGGGCATCTTCTCTTTTATCCTCCAACAAATGCCAGTAATTAGTAAGACTGTTGAGACTAAAAATCTGGAGAGAATGTGCATCCTAATCACAGTAGGAATAAGCACTCGCTACCAGTCAAATATGGCTGAGTCTGTTAGGTGGGATGTAAATCTGCGCCACTGTGGAGGGCAAACACAGGGCGGGGTCTTGCTTCAGGAAGCTTCCATTCAATCGCCAGGCTTCCACACATCGTACAGTCTTTGGGTTTGCTACGTTAACTGTGTTATTACACTCCAGAGTTGCAGACGTTGGTCCACACGCTGGTGTCCAGGTACCGGTGTCGGCACTCTAGAGTAAGGACTGAGGACGACGTGGCTTTCTATCGTCGGTGTAAACAGAGCAGGTGACGAGAGAGGACCTTCACAGGAGGACACCAGGCAAGGTCACATGAGGAGGTACATGACTGGCTGGTTTTTCATGAGTCTGGTGCAGGCCCGCAAGGGCAACACGTTTTGTGGGACAATAAACTGTCACGACAAACATTACTATTGTGAAGACAATTTTATGCCACTGATATGAGACAGTGATTACATCCCTTTCAAAGAGCACTGAACTGTTATCCATCAATAGGATTTAACACCGGACTGTAATGTGGACAAATATGGCAGCGATCTACCAGCTAAAACGATATGAACACCCAGAATCAAATAAAAGGAGGAGGAGGAGGAACACGAAGCCAGCTCATGGTATAAAGTTATTTATCAAGTTCATGTATAGTGTTTATACTGAAATAACTGGGTGCAGCATTTATCATGACAGGCCTAGTCTAGCGTGTGTTTGTGCATGTGAAGAGTGTGCATAAGGCAGATGGAATCAAAACCAGATAAGTATTCAAGGAAAACATTAAGGGACACCATTACGATGATCTAAAGCATGAACTTGCACCACAGTCAGGGATGGCAACAGGAAATTCTGATTTCAGCTGAAATCTAATTTGGTCGATTGACTTATTGGGGGGGGGGGCGTAGCCCCCCTGAAGCTGAGAGGTTTTCAGTAAAACAGAAGTAATTTAGACTGAAAAAAATGATTAAAAAAAATGAAATACTAGACTTGGATAAATCATTAAATTTAATACTTTTTCTTCAATGTTGTCTCACTGTCTTTAGTCCAACATATTTAACAGTTCTATAAGAGTTTATTACACTATTTACACTGGTCACCAAGTCACTTCTAATGTGAAACTTTCTTCCTTTTGGCAGCAAGCTGTGTCAGTCTCTGAACTTTGAACTTCATCTCCTTTTCTGGTTTCTTCAGAAATTGTCCGAGTGTTTCTGTTACCTCGTCGAACTTTGAGCCAATTTTCACCTTTACCATCACTTTTCTCTCAAGCCAATTCCAACGGAACTTATTTTTGACACTTTTGTCTATTTCTAGCACTGATGACTCCTGATCCTTCAATAAAAATCTCATAATTCCACTGAAAATGATACCAAAAGCTCAGAATTCCAACATGAACCAGGGATGTGATTTGGGGTTGGGAAAATTATCTGAAAATTCAGCAGGGGGTCTGGGGGACACAGTCCCCCAGTGGGGTCCAAGGCAGAGCCCCAGTGGGGGGCAAAGCCCCCCTGAAGCTCCTGGGTTTTTATGATTTTTAAGTACCAGAACTGTGCTTAAATGACATAAAACAAACAGCTGAATGCCACTTATTACTGTATAATATTGACTTATGTTCCAAGAAGATAGCATTCCTAAAATATTCCAACAAGCATTATCCATCACATGCTTTTAACACTTGATCAAATCAAAATCAGTTAATTTTATCTATTCCATAATAGAAATAAAATTCATTCATACCATTACTTTTTATAATTTCAGCATTCATTTCAGATCACCAGTTTCAATCTCCATTGAGTCGTGAGCAGTTCATTTTGCACAATCACTGATGCAGCCAAGTCTTAGAAATATTCAAAAGTTATGAGTCAATGTCCACTGTGCACTGTCAATTTCAAACTGTTTGGAATCATAAAAGTAATCTAACTAAATTGTTTTGCTATTTTTTCCTCCTCAACATCAATGTCAGGGCGCTGCGGGAGTTTTTGGGGATGGTTAACTTTTATAACCGTTTCCTCCCCTGCGCAGCCGTTGTACGCCGCACTCAAGAAACGGAAACCGGCGGACAGAGTCGACTGGACTCCCGAGCGGGAGCAGGCGTTCTCTGAGGTCAAAACAGCTCTGGCAAACGCTGCACTACTGGCACACCCAGACCCGGTGGCTCGGATAGCGCTACCGATGCCTCAGACATGGGCAGAGCGGCCGTCATGGAGCAATGCGTTGCCGGTTCTTGGCAGCCGCTCACCTTTTTTAGCAGATCTTTGCACAACAGTGAGCGTAAATACAGCGTGTTCGACAGAGAGTTAATGGCTCTCCACCTGGCCAAACGCCACTTCCAGTTCTGCCTGAAAGGGTGCACCTTCACTGCGTTCGTGGACCACAAGCCACTAACATACTTAACATACTTTATCTTCCTGGAAGATTAAAAAAAAAGCAGAATTCCACGAATTAGCAGAAAAATCACATCCCTGACGAACACGCCGCCATGAATTTTTGACAAAGCATACAACGAGCCATTTGATTGGTCCAATTATTTGCAACTATCCAATCGCAGGGCTGTTTACAATACAGCAGTAGCTTGAGTACAAAACATCCGGGTTATCGCGGGAGACTTGACCCGGGGAAGCGCCGAGCACTTATGTAACCGTGTTGATTTTTGCTAAAATTGGTAACAATAAGGTACCTTACCCCCCCTAAAATTTTCTCAATGGATTTAGACGATTCACAGAAATGATCAATTTGAAAATAAATCAGCGGAAATCTGCGGATCGGTGGAAAATTGCCATCCCTGCACAAGTCTGTGCCTCACAGAAGTAGTTTTGGTCATTTCTAGCAGCGCATTGCCCTCATCCTGCAAATAAAGTGTGCATTAAGTGGTTGTGGGAGTGGCATCTTTTAAAAGGGAAGAGGCTGGACACAAAGAAGGTTTGTAGTTTACGGTATTGTGCTTTTGACCACTGACAATCACATCTAAAGTCAGTGGCACATTTTCATTGGCGATATTAGCAGCACCTTTTAAAAGCATGCGGGTGCGTGTTGCACTGCTTTCAGCACTGACCAGGTAGGTGATCTGGCCAAGATAGAAAATCAGTTCACATTCACCGCAACATCATACTACGACAGCTCCCGTAAATGATGTTCTGATGCATTTTCACTTTGGCAACAAACATGTGTTTCCTCAGCGTAAGACCAATTGGCCCTCCCAGGTACACAAGCCATTATAATACCAATCCACAGATCATTGGCCCCTGCCAATTACAGATGAAGTGACGAGCCATTCTGACTGGTTTATTGGATGTTATACCCAAAACACGCCTCTAAACATTTAGAAGAATTAGGACAGCCTTTTTGTACTTTTGGGTGTAATTTTTTTTGTGCGGTCATAGTGGAAAATGGAGTTGAACAGACAATGCACTTTTGACTAGCTTGTCATAACGGTGCCCGAAATCATTTTTACAGAAAAAAAAATGTATTTGTGTTTTATTTTTTTTAGAAAACAAGGCAAAAGTTACATAATTACAAAATGGTGGCTGGTAGGGAAAAAAAAGTTCATTTCCACTATCGATCATAATTTTTTTTTTTTTCCACAATATCTTTATTGAACCTTTTTTTTTTTAACAAACATGATACAAACAATCAAACACTAACACTAAAGTACTACAAAAAAAAAAAATGCACTAAAAACACCAACAACCACCAACAAAATCAAGTCTTCAACAATGCTCCTCTGTTTAGTCTAGACAATCCAATACATAAGTATACATATTATGTTCACCAGTTTGGAATTTACAAGGTCCACACACATCATTCACCTTCTTCTTCAAGAGTTATGTTTAAATTTTTTACATAATCAATAAAAGGTCTCCATATATTCTCAAACACAATTTCCTTTGATTTCAGTATATATGTTATTCTTTCTAATGGAAGGTTTGTTAACATCTGTCTTAACCACTGAGTCACATCTGGTCTATGAGTCTTTTTCCATAATAGTGCAATACATTTTTTGGCATTAAGCAAACTGAGGTCTATGAATGTTCTTTCACTTTTATTAAAATTATGCTTTTCTGGGTACAGACCCAACAAAAACAGTTTAGGATTCAATATGATTTGTTTTGAGATTATTTTTTCAATTGTTACCCTCACCTCTTCCCAAAACATTCTTATTAATCTACATTCCCATAAACAATGAAATAGGGTTCCTTTACTTTCCATGCATTTTGTGCATGTATCTGGTATATTTTTGTTATATCTATTTAACTCCTCCGGTGTAACATACATCCGCATTAACCATTTGAAATGTATCAATTTAAGGCGTGCATTTATTGATTTGGTTTGAGCTTCTGTACAAGCCAATTCCCATTGTTCCTCTGAAATTTCAGTTTGCAGATCTTCTTTCCAGTAGTTTAATCTTTTCAGTGAATTTTCACTTGAAGATAGTGTCAATGAGTTATAAAACTCTGAAATAATACCCTTTCTTTTACTATCTTTCATCAACATTTTTTCCAAGGATGAATAAATAGGTCGAGTGAGAGCTTTATTTTGATTTGATCGAATAAAGTTTCTAAGTTGAAGATATTTAAAAAAATGTGTTCTATTGAGATTAAATTTGATCCTCAGCTCTTCAAAAGACATTATGTTGTCTGCACATGGCAAATATAAATCCTGAATCTTTTGTATCCCTTTTAAATTCCATACTTTAAATACAGCGTCCGCTCTCCCTGGTTTAAAATATTGATTACCCCATATTGGACTAAATTGTGACAATAACTGTGGTTCTTTTAAATAGTTTTTAGCTTCACACCATATTTTGATCATATGCTTTACAAATGGATTTTTAACTTGTTTTTGTAATTTTTTTGCCGAATCTGAGTATATGAATATGGGAAGAGGTAAAGGTAAATTGTATGATTCCATTTCAGTCCAGTGAGGGAGATCATTTGATGAAAAATAATATGTCATAGACCTCAGTTGTGCCGACCAATAATACAACATAAAATTTGGACATTTCAGACCTCCACGATCAAATGGTAAATATAATAAAGACAAACGTAATCTAGCCCTCCTGTTGTTCCATATAAATTCCACTAACTTTTTTTTTATTCTTGAGAATAGATCTAAAGGTGGTGATAAGGGAATGTATTGAAATAAATATTTTAGGTAAAATATTACTTTTAAGTATATTGATTCTCCCGATCATCGACATTGGTAGTGACATCCATCTCTGAGTTAACTCACTGATATCTGACATTAAGGCTTCATAGTTGACACTGGCGACTGATTCTAGCTTAGGCATAATTTGGATTCCTAAATATTTAAACTGATTTACAACATTGAATTGATTTACCTCAGGGGCTGGGTAATTTCTCTGGGTCTCATTTAGCATTAATATTGAAGATTTAGTTTTATTTATTTTATATCCTGATATTTCCCCAAAATTCTTTATTAAATTCAACAAGGTTGGAATTGATTTTTTTAGATTCGACATAAACAAAATTATATCATCGGCGTACAGGGAGATTTTATGTTCTGTTGGTCCAACTTTAATTCCATATATTTGTGAATGTAAACGTATCGCTATCGCTAAAGGTTCAATTGCCATAGTAAACAGTAAAGGTGAAAGTGGACAGCCTTGTCGACATCCTCTATTGATTTTTATTGGTTTTGAAATATTGTTATTTGTTAGGATTTCTGCTGTAGCATTATTGTATATTATTTGAACCCATTTTATGAAATTATTTCCAAGTCCAAACCTTTGTAGGACTTCAAAAAGAAAGGGCCATTCAACTCTATCAAAGGCCTTTTCGGCGTCCAATGATAGGAGAGCTGTATCCGGTGCTTCTTTATTAAAATAAATAATATTAAATAGTCTTCTTACATTATGGAAGCCTTGTCTACCCTTTATAAAGCCATTCTGATCTCGATTAATAATATTTGGTAAAATTTCTTGTATTCGTCTTGCTAAAATTTTACAGATTATCTTAAGGTCGGCGTTTAATAGGCTTATTGGTCTCATATTTTCACATTTATTAGAGGGCTTACCTGGTTTTGGCAGCAGTATAATTAAGGCATTATTTATGTATGATGGTAAATTATTATTTTGAAATGCTTCTAAAACCATTTCCAAAAAAGGTTTTATTAATTTATTCTTAAATTTTTTATAAAGGTCAACTGGAAGACCATCTGGTCCTGCACTTTTTCCTGATTTCATATTATCAATGGCTAGCCCAACTTCTTCTTGACTAATTTTAGACTCCAATATCTCCCTGTTTTCATTTGGAATACACGGTATAGATAGTTCGTTCAAAAACCCATTTAGTTTTGTTAAATCAGGTTCATTTTTGGTATCATATAATTTTTCATAGTAATCTCTAAAGGCTCTATTAATTTCTAAAGGATCTATAACTACCTGTCCATTACTTATAATACTGGTAATTGGTGTTTTAATTTCCAATTGTTTAATCTGCCATGCTAATAATTTTCCTGATTTTTCACCTTGTTCATAAAAAGATTGTTTCAATCTTAGAAGACTCGAGGCAGCTCTATTCGCTGATTTTTTGTTGTATTCAGCTCTCAAAATCAGTAATTCATTCTCCAACCTTGGGTCACTTCCTGCATACACTTTTTCCTGAAGATTTTTTATTTTATGTTCCAATTTAGCTCTCTCCTCTCGAGTCTTCTTAGATTTTGATCCTGTATAACTAATAATATGTCCCCTAATAAAAGCTTTGAAAGCCTCCCACTTTACACATGCTGATGTTTGTGTAGTATTGATGTCAAAGAACTCGTCTATCTGTTTTTCTATATACTTGACAAATTCCTCATCCTGAAGCCATTTATGCTGAAATTGCCATCTACCTGATTCCTTTGTCAATTTTTTATCTACATATATTAGACAACAGGGTGCATGATCAGAGATCACGATGTTATCATAAAAGCAGTTTTGAATCTTGGACCTTAATTCTGTGGAAATCAAAAAATAATCAATACGTGAGAATGTCTTGTAGGTACTGGAATAACAAGAATAGGCTTTAACTTGTGGTTTCATTTCTCTCCATATATCTAACAATCTCAATTCTTTCATAAAATGATTAATAGTCATCCTACATCCAATGTGCGTACAATCCAGTCCTGTTGATCTATCCACACCTGGATTCAATGTACAATTAAAATCCCCTGCTATTATATGTTGCCCTGTAAGTGATGATAAGATGAGAAATAAATTAGCAAAGAACTTCTGATCATCTATATTGGGACCATATAAGTTCACAAGATTTATATTTTCTAATAGCAAAGAACCTTGAATGATTACATATCTTCCAAATTTGTCTCCAATTACATTTTTCACTTGAAAAGGAACTGATTTATGTATGAGAGTCATAACTCCCCTGGCTCGGGATGAAAATGAAGAGGTGAATACACTTCCCTGCCATCTACTCCTAATTCTTTTAACATCCTCCTCTATCAGATGAGTTTCTTGTAAAAACACAATTCTTGAACCCATGTCCTTTATTTTATTCATAACTTGTTTAAGTTTTTTTAAATTTTGTAGACCTCTGCAATTCCATGAAGTTAAATTAAGATTAACACTTTGGTCCATGATCAATAGAGAGTTTGGGATTACCTTGCAGTGTAAACATGCTCATACAGAGAAGCAAAAACATGAGTGGTTGAACATTCATCCTACAAACTACACACAAACAAATTTCCCCTTCCCACACTTGTGGCAAACCCCCCAAAATCAAAAGAAAAATTCTGTCTCCCGATATAGCCATCGACCGTTCCACACCCACGGGGAACAGCCTAAGCCACTCCTTCTTCATCCTCCCAATCACCCTAACTCTACTGCTTTTAATGACGTAACATTAACTCTCCTCTGTAGTTTTCCAACTTAACTCCAAAATTTTTAACAACTTTGTACATCATAGTTTGTTTTTTTTTTGGTTTGTTTTGTTTTTGTTTTGTTTTTTTAATATATAATACAATCTATATTTTGTAAACTTACTATTTACTTCAAGTCAGTCAGATGCCTGTGCAAATGCTTAATTATTCTACCTTATATTTTGTTCATGCTTAGCTCCCACCAGTTTCTTCTTCTTCTTTGATCTTCTTGATGAACTCCTGCGCCTCCTCTGGGGTCTTGAAGATGTGGGTTCTGCCCTCATACGTGGTCAGCAGTCTCGCAGGATAGATTACACCATGACGAATCCCAAGGTTGCGCAGCTCCTTACGTACGGGATCAAACTGCTTCCTCAATTGCTGGATTCCTGTGGCCAAATCTGGGTAGAACCGCACCTGCTGGTCCTGGTGTTTAATCTCTCCTTTAGCACGTGCAGCGTTGAAGATCTTCATCCTGTCTCTGTTGCTAAGAAACTTCATAATTAAGGTCCTCGGCGGTCCCTTATCTCTCCGTGGGCCAATACGATGTGCTTTTTCCAGAATCACTGCTGATTGCAACTCCTCGCTGCCCAGCACCTCCGGAATCGACTTTTCCAGAAAGGAACATACGTCCCGACCTTCTGATTCCTCTGGAAGACCCACCAGCCTCAAATTATTCTGTCTCGACCGAGATTCCAAATCCAAAATATTATCTTCCAGAGATTTATTTTTTTTTTCCAAAGTGCGCACCTTTAATTGAAGACGGGTGACGTCATCTTCAGCACTAGCGAGACGGAGCTCCATCTGCGCCGTTCGTTCTACACAGTCACCCAATTCCTTTCTTATTCCTTCCAACGCTGTCATAATCCCATCAAATCTAGAGGAAAAGTCCGCTCTCATTGAACTCATGGCAGCCATCAGCGCATCTGCGCCATTCCCCGCAGAAATCGCACCGTTGCCAGCCTCCTCCGCCATATATGGAGTTTTGTTTGCTGCGTCACAGACCTGAAAGTCCGTTAATTTGGACTGTTTCGGCGGCTCGCTTTTTCCTTTTCCTGGTTTTCCAGCCTTAGGCTTCGCCGACATATCCTCGCCCAAATGCTGGGATACGTTCTGTCCCAAATGAGAGAGTTATTTGCCGATTTTTTTCTCCAGGAGCAGAGCAGAGCGAGACACGTCCGTCCTACGTGGCAGCCATAACCGGAAGTCCCATCGATCATAATTTTAATCAGTCACTACTGTAGTCCTATTAAAAAATTTCATCATGACATATGAAAGTCATAGTTAAATTAGCATCAGTTGCTCATCATTAGCTGCTTAAGTTCACACACTATACCAACTGGGGCACAATTTCAAACTGAAGCCTTGATTTCTACCGCTGTGCAACCAGCTGTTCACGACAAAAAACAAAACGCGTGGGTGGAGATGGTGTGAAGATTCCTGTTTCTATAAACATATGAACATGATTTTCATCCGACAGACACGGAAGAGAAATATGTTTTTCTCCATGAGGGGAGGCATCTGAATGTTCATGACAATGACAGCGCTGAACGACCAAACAGTGCAGATATGTGCCAAAAATAATGCTATTTTTACGCATACGTGTAGCCTAAGAAAATCCTACAACACACGTATGTATGTATGTCTCCCTGTCTGTAGATGGGCGGGGCACTCATAGCACAGAGCAATAAAGCCATGAGTAAAAATGAAAGAATAAGCCCGAATTTGAGGATAAAGTGACACAGGAGCTTTGACAGCAATAACCCAACTTGCTGGGGGAATTAAGCTGGGTATTACCGCTAAAACCTGCGGGACTCGGCAGCGTCTGTGGGGGAACTCAGACACACGGACCGCTATACATGCCGTGTCCTCGCAAATCATGGGGATGAAGAAATAATACAAATCTGACTTCTGGAAACAGAAGCAGGAGAGAAATCTAGTATGATCTTGTAGCTGAATATATCTTGAGAGGTTTTCTTACAAGATATGATGAAATTATTAAATAATTTCCTTTAATGGTATTAGTTCTGTCAGAGTAATAAGCAGCTCCAGCCCAGAAGAGAGAGCTACTGGAGGAGGGGGGTGGAGGGGGGTGGGCACACGTCTCCAGGCTCGTGTTTTGACTCCCAGTGTCATGGAGACAGAGATTTAGTGTGACAACGCTGATGCCAAGTGTTGTACTCCTGCAATGCTTTGCAGAAACATGGCACATATAGACTTTGCACTCCATATTCCCAAAGTCTTGACTTAACAGCGTGGAAAAATTCAGCTTACCGCCTCAAACAAAGGAAATGAGAAGCCATTTTTCAAACAGGGACTGCACCAGGGAGCACTGTTTTATGAGTCAGCCTTGGACAAAAAAAGGGACAAAGGCACCAGAAAGCTGAGTTACAGTATATCCTTCAGAGGATGACATCACTTCAGTGTTGGCTACCGTTCTCCTTTCAGTTCAGGATTATAAGTATTATTTGACAATCAAGAAGGAACAACCAATGACCCAGACTAGTCACATCTGCAGAACTGTTTTAATTCAGCCACATTGGAGGGCTTGAACTTGAGGTCACGAACCGATGGCCAGATATTCTCCTTCAGGATTTTGTGGTAGAGAGTAGAATTCATGGTTCTATCAATTACAGCAAGTCGTCCAGGTCCTGAAGCAGCAAAGCAGCCCCAGACCATGACGCTACCACCACCATGTTTGACTGTTGCTATGATATTCATTTTATGAACTGCTGTGTCAGTTTTACACCAGGCGTAACGGGACACACACCTTCCAAAAAGTTCAACTTTTGTCTCGTCAGTCCACAGAATATGTTCCCAAAAGTATTGGGGATCATCAAGATGTTTTCTGGCAAATGTGAGACGAGCCTTTGTGTTCTTTTTGGTCAGCAGTAGTTTTGACCTTGGAACTCTCACATGGATGCCATTTTGCCCAGTCTCTTTCTACTGTTGAATCTTGGACCAGTATCCGCACTGAGTCAGGTGAGGCCTGCAGTTCTCTAGCTGTTCTTCTGGGTTTTTGTTTCTCACCTGTTCTTGAATTTCTTTAGATCACAGCATGATGTGTTGCTTTTTTGAGATCTTTTAGTCTACTTCCCTCTGTCACACAAGTTCTATTTAAGTGATTTCTTGATTCATCAGCTCTGGCAGTAATCAGGACTGGGTGTGTCTGGTGAATTTGAACTCAGCTTTCCAAAAAATGTGGCTAATCACAGTTAATTCATGATATAACGGGGATGGGAGATTGATCTGAAATATTTAAGTGCCTGCTAATAAGAGTGAATTGTTAAAATGATTATCACTTTAAATGTTAATCCCACTCACAGCCGCTCATCTGTAAGTCTATTAGTGTTCTTGCTAAGAATAACACTAGCAAATGAACTAGAGTGCATCATATTGTCCGTATTGTCATATTATTGTCAGTTTTATATGTGAAACTGGGGACACCTGTTGTCAGCTAAAAAGGTCGATTGTGACGATGGCATTTAGAGTCTGAATATTATAATACAATCACGGAAAAAAAGCCGTGCCATTTGCTGCCTTAACTTCAAGCCCTTGTTAGTAACAGAACTGCTTCCATGCTTTGGCCGTGCACCGATGGGCCATAACTTCTGACCAATAAGACGGTGCTGTGGAGGAGCCAGAAAGTCAGCACAGTGCTGGCATGCTCAGTGCTCGACTATTAACATTCTACATCAGTGCAGAAGCCAGCATCAAGATGCATGTTAGACTCGGGAAATTCCCACACCTCTATGCATTATTGAGCCGACAGATCAGGAAACACCAAGACGACAAGAAATGTTTGAAATCACAATCTGGTTTTAAGGATTCAGAAAGAAAGTGTGGTTTAAATGTTGCCTTCTGGCTTTACCATCATGTATGAGCGTCGACTGCCCACGGCTGAAACACACGCAGCGTGTTCTTACACCAGGCGCACCTCATGGTTAGTATAAGACTGATCATCCTACACTTTCATTCCACACATTTCAACCATTCACTGCTGACAGGAAAACAAAAACTTGCCATTAAAATTTTATTACCGGCAGGACAAGAAAAATTTGCATACAATAAAAATTCATTCCAAAACGTCATAAATAGAAAAATATTCAGCTCAGTCAATTGAATGAATTAATTGTTATAGCCAAAGGAAAAACATTAATTATTTTTCATAACATTTCAGAGTTTAGTTTTCAGTATTTGGCGATGATTTGTTAACACGCTCACCCTTTTTAGTTAAACCTCATGAATTAAACAGTAGAAGAAAAAAAACACTGCACCAACATCAAATCGCCCCGTTATCACTGCAGAGTGTCCTCTACCAAGAAGGCTACGTTTTCACTGACCTTTGACTTATCATTACAGAAAATCTGCTCGATGCTGCAGTTTGTCGTGTTCGTCTAAGGAGCTTTACTATAACTACAGTCATGATTATCATCATGTTTGGTGAGAACCTTTAATAGTGCCAGGTGAGACTAATGGTGTATACAGTGCTAGGTGAACGAAGAGTTAGGACAATTACAATGGCAAGCAAAGCATCTACTGTGTGTGTGTGTGTGTGTGTGTGTGTGTGTCTGTCTGTCTGTGTGCGCGTAAGTCTGCGTGAGCCTGTGGGGAGAATGGATTTGGAAATAAACACACACAGAAACTTAGATGTCAGTGTAAATGAGTACATACATACATATACCTATAGAGTAGGGGTGTTCACGATCACACCAGTATAAATTCTGATACCGGTGTAAAAATTAATATCATGATATTTGGGGTCTGAAAGTCGGAGCGTCTGCAACCGGTTGGGTGGAAATATTTAAGTTGTTAGCCTGTTTTCAGACTGCTGCTATGTTAAAAAACAAACAAACAAAAAAACAGTGCAGCAATGTGGATAATCTGCCTGCACTTTTTCTGCACGTCAACAACACCGCTCCAGCAGTGTCAACATCCACCAATGTCCTGCTCCAAGTGTCTGCAGTGGTATTTTCATTCAGTTTTGGCCGTTTTATTCAACCACCCAAAGGAAAAAACAACCCCCCCCCCCAAAAAAAAAAAAAACAACCAGCACACAACCTACCACCACGCGAGGCACAGCCAACACCAAGACAACCCCGCACCACCACAGCCACCCTCACCCCCAGCCAGTCCGGCACCATGTACATGAAAAGGATGGCACATGACCACACCCAGTGGGACAAGTATTACCAGAGGGGGAAATGTCAGAATAAGCAGCATGGACAAGACTACACTGGTTTGAGTGTCTAAATGTCAGTTTGGGTTCATTTTCGGGAAATCAGCCAGCCCTAATTCTGTGTGTGTCAACTCGATTGTTTTGTCCGTCACCATGTATCTGCTGTGTTTCCTGTTGAGGGAACAGTAAGCTTAGCTTTGAGCGCAGCACCCCCCTCCAATTGTTCTCTGGCTCATATGTGTCATGACATTTCTATAGGTCTACAGCCACCATCAGACACTACAGCCTGCAGCTGTGGGATGAGGTGGGGGCAGGGGTGGGTGTTTCTATTTTTTCCTTCAGCATCTCATACTACCAGCCTTTGTTCCTCACAGCACAATCTGGAGATGCCATTAGAGGGGGAAGAAGACGGTGAGGTTTAGTGACAGCCAGCCACTCCCCTGGTCAGGAGAAGTGCCCTGGAGTCACCCGCGTGTCACACGGACCGAGCACGCCCCCCCCGCTCTCGAAACTTCACCTTTGTTCCAGCGATGTGAAAAGCAGAAAGCTAATTGTGTGACAGAAGGCTGGGGTGGGGAGCGTCCGCGGTAGCCACTCTTAAACACTGCCAGCCCTTCTCATCAAACACACTGTTTGAAAAAAAAAAATTAAGCGTGAGGAAGGCAGGTACTCACTTTTGCTGCAAGCGGCAGTTTTTGTCTTTATGCTGTGTTTGTGGCTATTGTCATCACATTTAGGGCTGAGCTCAAAAACATGCTGGCTGGGACGATAAGAGGCAAGCTACATGGGCTGCTGGCAGCTGATAGCTCAGACTCAGCATAAATCAAATACCTTCTGGCCATTCAAATAATTTGTACAGTTGGGCATCATGTGTTGGGGCGGGACTGAAGAATCCAGATGAAGAAAGTATCATGCCTCAGTGCCCCAAAATGAAAAGCGGCCGACTTGTCAAATTACATCGCAGGAGTGAAGTGCTTAAGCTGAGATTTACAGGCATTACTGCACTACTTTAAGTCCAGTACAAATGCTGCGTCTACAACTTTCTCCTCAACTGCTTCCACGATAAAGTGGTGTGCGCCCTTTTATGTAATCCAGAACAACAGGTGAGGCGTCGTCTCGACTCCAAAGCAAACGGTAAATCAGCCGGTAGTTAATTCATGGCCAGCACCGAGCAGAGTAATAACGCACGCCACTGTATAGGCAGTGGACGGCTTTACTTGGCTGCCTCACAGCTGTGGGGCCTCGGGGGTCTACCGTTTGCTTTAGGCACCCGCAGCTTCTAACAGGCAGCCGAGGCTCTTTGCATCAGTGCCGGCTTAACACAAAATGGCAGCCTGTTACAGAGGACGGGCACAGATGACGCTTCAGTCCGTGCTGGAAAAAAAGTCAAGGCAAGACTCTCCAACAAGCCGCGCCATTTAGCTCGGCGCTGGAGATGCGTTTTTGCTGACTGTCTGAAGCCCGAGCCGGAGTTCCGAGCGAATAAAGCTGACAGAGAAGAGCAGGCAGAAACCGCATTTTGAAATGATCTTCTGTCAGCTCCTCGACCTCTTCTAATGAGTGAGGAGAGCTGAGGTACGCCACCGATTAATATAATGGAATCTGAAAGGTAAGACGAGCTTGATAAAAGGGAAGAGCTGAATGCTGCCGGGGCACAAGAAAAAGGACATTTGCGAGATGTTAGAAATCTTACCCAAGGCAAAGAGGCCCCCCTTTAAAACACACACACACACCCCATTTCACCGTGATCCTTCGAATTCGAGTTCTACAAATCCTCCCTTACAAATCTGGACAGGAACTTGAAGACTTCTGTGACAGAGTGCACAAAGATAAAGGGCTTTTTTAAGCAGCAAATGATCTTCTTAAAATGATTATTCTGCTCTTCTGTGTAAAAGCCTGGATTTTGCAGCAGCACTTCAACTGCAGAATAACTAAGACAACATCCAGGAAAAAAAAAAAAACCCACAGAGGTCTAGAAGTGACATTTTTAGCAGTAATTCTGACTCAGCCAGAAGTCATTATTTAACTCTTACTTCAGTGGAAGAGGTGAAGCGGCGCCATGTTACACAGTGTATACTGTCACCACAAAATTTCAGCTGAAGCTAAATTGCCATCCCCCCCCCCCCCCCACAATTCAGTCGGGAGCAAATCCATCCAAGGTTTTAGTAAATAAAAAATACGACGTTTTAAATAGAGCTACCCGGCAAAGGGACGCGCTGTGAAGCCCGTCTTCAGCATCATGTGAAAGATGGAAAATATGATGAGTCATAAGAGCACTTGAGGTTTGAGCAGAGGAACGGCGGCAACAATGGAAAAGGTTACCGAGTAAACATACAGTTTACTCTTCCTGTCCTTCACGGAAGGCATGAGCTGAATACAGAGTATGACACATTATGCAGTGTAGTAGAAATCAAATTGAAAATGTAGATGTATTACACATACAAAAAAAAAGTAAAATGCTTCAATTCTGTATCAAATATTGCAATAGAATAATATAAACCTCCACATCTTAAGTGCACATTTAGATTAATACAGTTCATACAGTCAATCAGTATTAGACGTCTATATTGACGGCTTTCTCCTGGGGCTTTTTGGCTCTCGTCGCACCAAACAACGCATTATTTACACCCAGCTAGACGCAGTTTCAGGAAACTCCAACCACAGAGATGCTGCCATCTTCCAGCACCAGGTTAGTTGTGCCATAACTATAGGAACGCATAACTTAAGCTGGATTCACACTACGTTTGGACCAACGTTTACTGAAAACGTCTGCTGGCAAAAGTTGGTAGAAGTTAATGATAGTTGGTGTTCGCTGGTGAACGCTGGCAAAGGTTTTGTTTAGAATTTTCAACATGATGGAAATTTGCTGATGTTTGGAAATATGCGTTGGTGAACGTTGTGCTCAGTTTGTAAAAGTTCCTGAGCTTTGAGCTAGGTTGTGCAGAGCTAGCCTGCGCTGACTTACGGTGGTGTGAAAAAGTGTTTGCACCCTTCCGGATTTCTCATTTTTTTGTATGTTTGTCACACTTAAATGTTTCAGATCATCAAACAAATTTAAATACTAGACAAAGATAACACAAGTAGACACAAAATGCAGTTTTTAAATGAAGGTGTTTATTATTAAGGGTATAAAAAAATATCCAAACCTACATGGCCCTCTGTGAAAAAGTGATTGCCCCCCCTTGTTAAAACATAAATTAACTGTGGTTTATCACATCTTTGTAAAGCTGGGTTCAATTTCTCTAGCCACACCCAGGCCTGATTACTGCCACACCTGTTCTCAATCAGGAAATCACTTAAATAGGACCTGCCTGACTAAGTGAAGTAGACCAAAAGATCCTCAAAAGCTAGACATCATGCTGTGATCCAAAGAAATTCAGGAACAAATGAGAAACAAAGTAATTGAGCTCTATCAGTCTGGAAAAGGTTATAAAGCCATTTCTAAAGCTTTGGGACTCCAGCGAACCACAGTGAGAGCCATTATCCACAAATGGCAAAAAATGGAACAGTGGTGAACCTTCCAAGGAGTGGCTGGCCGACCAAAATTACCGCAAGAGCGCAGCAAAGACTCATCCAAGAGGTCACAAAAGATCCCACAACAACATCCAAAGAACTGCAGGCCTCACTTGCCTCAGCTAAGGTCAGTGTTCATGACTCCACCATAAAAAAGAGACTGGGCAAAAATGACCTGCATGGCAGAGTTCCAAGATGAAAACTACTGAGCAAAAGGAACATAAAAGGCTCATCTCACTTTTGCCAGAAAACATCTTGATGATCCCCAAGACTTTGGGGAAAATACTCTGTGGACTGATGAGACAAAAGCTGAACTTTTTTGAAAGGTGTGTGTCCTATTACAATCGACGTAGAAGTAACACAGCATTTCAGAAAAGGAACATCATACCAACAGTAAAATGTGGTGGTGGTAGTGTGATGGTCTGGGGCTGTTTTGCTGCTTCAGGACCTGGAAGACTTACTGTGGTAAATGGAACCATGAATTCTGCTGTCTACCAAAAAATCCTGAAGGAGAATGTCTGGCCATCTGTTGGTGACCTCAAGCTGAAGCGCACTTGGGTTCTGCAGCAGGACAATGATCCAAAACACACCAGCAAGTCCACCTCTGAATGGCTTAAGAAAAACAAAATGAAGACTTTGGAGTGGCCTAGTCAAAGTCCTGACCTGAATCTGGTTGAGATGCTGTGGCATGACCTTAAAAAGGCAGTTCATGGTTGAAAACCCTCCAGTGTGGCTGAATTACAACAATTCTGCAAAGATGAGTGGGCCAAAATTCCTCCACAGTGCTGTAAAAGACTCATTGCAGGTATCACAAATGTTTAATTGCAGTTGTTGCTGCTAAGGGTGGCCCAACCCGTTATTAGGTTTAGGGGGCAATCACTTTTTCACACAGGGCCATGTAGGTTTGGATTTTCCCCCCTTTAATAATAAACACCTTTATTTAAAAACTGCATTTTGTGTTTACTTGTGTTATCTTTGTCTAATATTTAAATTTGTTTGATGATCTGAAACATTTAAGTGTGACAAACATACAAAAAAAAAAAAGAGAAATCAGGACGGGGGCAAACACTTTCTCACACCACTGAAAGATGGGTTCCATCGGCAAACGTCGACTGAAACGCTGGGGGAAGCAGATGTTTGTTGACCAAACTCTCTTTCCAAGCATGCAGACACAGATGAAAGCACAGCAACTGTGTGAAAAATCCAGGAGAAACGCTGAAGCCGTGTCGCTGTCCATGGTCCTGGAATGCCAAAAGCCCACAGAAGCAAAAGGGGAATTTAAAAAAATAACGAAAAAAATACATAATTCCCCAAAAATGTGACAGCCCAAAAGAAAAGAATCTCCTTGTTGAAAAAATTTTACTGTTTTCGTTTTCTGCTCTGAGCGTAATCCTCCAGGATTTATCGGACTGGCTTCCACTGTGGGGATCAAAAAGTAAAGGACATTTAACGCAATAAAAAACACTGTGGGTCATGTTATACTGCCTTCAGGCATCATTTTGCATCAACTTCTTCTTGCTTCAATAAAAGCGTAGGACTTACTCCATACAGGGCAGTCAGAGCTGTCTCAACTTCAGACCAAGCAGGATTAATAACAAACTTAAAACTGTCCAATGAAACTGGCAACGTGTACGCCCGAGAAGGGAGGCAGGGACGTGTGTCCAGTCTTTAGGTCCAGAATGCCAGGAAGCCTCCACAAACATTGACCTTTGAGCATTGCCTGATGCTGACCTCAGATGACCTACGCCGAGTATCCGTCTGCTTAAGTTGACCTGCGCCGGCGACCGCTGCACCTACCCTTGCTCAAGTTGACAAAGGTTTGCTTTTACTAATAGAAAAATTAATGCAACGCTGGCAAAAGCTTGGAAATGTTCATAAAAGTTGGTGTGCACTGGATCAAAAAAAAATAAATCCTGCTTGTGAGTGTAATTTGTTGTAGTTGTAGTGTGACGCCACCCTGAGGTCAACAGTGTAATGACGTGACATCATAACTCACAATATCGCAATATTAACTTTTACCCGGGGATGTAGTTTTATGCAGGTATTATTGTGAAAGATATAACACTCTCGTATCTCTGATTTTTTTTAAAAAATATATGTATTTAAGCCTTTTTTTTGGGGGGGGGGGTATACAGAGGTATGGCCAGTAAATAACTGCTGAAATTATTTCTGAATTATCCGCAAATGTTACTGCTTCAGTTTTACTTTACAGACAGACAGACTGAAAATCTTCTTGTTTTCAGGCAGCACGGTGGTACCGTGGTTAGCACTGCTGCCTCACATCTAGAAGACTCCAGGTTCCAGGTTCCAAAAACTACCGGGCGGATTTGGAAGTATGGATGAAGGTACGGAAAGCGGTAGGGGCGGCTGGACGGACGGACAGATGGATGGGGCCTTGGCAGAGGTATGCGCTCTCCGAGTGCCCTCTAGTCTAACAGTCCTTTGGTCTGTAAAATATTTTTAAAAACAGTCAGAAATGCCCATCACAGTCCCCCGGAGCTCAAGGTGACCTTCTGTAATATCTTGGATCGTCAAACAAACACTGTTGTACAAAACCATAAATTATTAAACATACTGCAAAAAAGAAAGCTGCACATTTTCACGTCTGAGAACAAAAAAACCAAACAGATTTTTAGATTTTTTTTACTGGTAAATGCAATTTATTGATCATCAGATTAGCTGAAGACTCGTCATTTAATGGACCCATCCGTTCAGCACTAGCAGCTACTGCTAACACAAAAGCAGCCCGACGTCCCTTCAGCTGATTTTCTGCTAGCCTAGCATCGGCGGGTTTGTTTTTTAGCAGGATGATTCTCGGAGCAGAGTGAGAGGTACGCTAAAAGCAGCTGCTGCTGTTGCTTTTCCCCCCATAAAGACTGCAGCGAGCTGATCGCCGCTCCATTATGCACTTGTCACAAAGCATTTATTTCACACTGGATTTAATAAACCACTTATTTAGCATCTGCATACAAAAGGACAGTGCATAAACAAGCACAGAGTGAAGAAAGTACTAACAGAAGGGCATAAGAACTGAATAACCCACATGGGCAAGATTGCATTGGTTCAAAAAAACGTGTCAATTCTGGCTCATTTTTTTTTGTTAATCATCCAGGCCTAGCTCAGAATACTGGCTGCTTTTAATACTGGTGAATATAGACGTGTTAAAATACTGTCTTACACTTCTAAATATTGTAGGATTTCTTCTCATATAAAGGCTGACAGAAAGAAACAAAAGCAGCTAAAGTCACTGCACAAAGGGTGGTGAGGGCTAATATAGAAACAGAGTAGGAGGAAACATTTCTCTGCTTTTGTCCTTCTTTATTTCATCTTTAACACATTCTTCTTTCAGTGCAATTTGTGAATGCCCTACCGTTCCTCATTAAACGTTACATAAAATCAGACGGCTAAGCAGACCGTCAGAAAGGGACACCCACCCCAGACCCCGCACATGTGGACTACTCCATTAACGTGCCTTTATGAAGCTGTCAGGTCTGGTGGAGTTTAAAGGACGTTCTCTCAGAAACGCTCCAGCAAAGATGAGGCGTTTTGTTGCTCTGGCCTTTACTTCCTTCGGACTATGCAGAGGAACACAGGGTATTTTTCCACTGTGACCACGATACTGCCGGGCACACAAAAGGCCCTCTGAACATAAACCACCGACATCTGGCCTCCAAACTGTCCATGAGCCATAAATGCCCCCATGCCAGACCTCTGCAAGTCTGAGTCGATAGAGTAGCTATGAACACAATAAGTATAAATTTCACCATTTCCTGATGTAATTAGAATATGTGACTTTTGAAGAACTCCATCTTGACACCAGCAGAAGCACTAAAGAGGAAACCAGGTCTGTCACTGCAGTTCCGTTTCACACGCAGAAACGACTACTGCTCAACAGTGAGAAACACGGCAGAGATTAAAGGTCCCATCCACTCAAACGTGCTGTGTTTGTGAGTTTTAACCTTCTAAAATGCTTTCTTGATCACATGACTTCAGTAAAAATGTTAAAATCTCTCTTCATTTAGAAATGATTATATTTTGACATTTTGGCAGAATGGGCAAAAGCTGCTTTTGCTCTCGCACTTTTGCTTTTCCCCACTATGTCACTGGCAAATGCTTCGGTCTTCAGTTACAACCATCATTGGCTGTGAGTCCCCACCCAGTTGAGCGGGCAGCCCAAAGCATAAGCCTCAGAGGTAACATTGCTACTAGGGAGTTAGCTTATCAAGCATGGTTTATATTGTTATTTTCTTTACATTTCAGTCACCTGAATAGACATCCCTGTCTCCACCTGCTTCAGTAATCCACAGTTGATTATGAAGCTCACCTCATTCTGGCTTATCCAAAGATGCTGGGATAGGCTCCAGCCCCCCCGCGACCCGAAAAGGATTAAGCGGAAGAAGATAGATGGATGGATGGATATTTTTGTTGTGATGCCACATCGAACCGTTAGCATTAGCTTCGCTATGTGGTCGGTCTGACCCAATTAGAACTTGCCTCAGTGGGAAGATAGCCTACCTGGCCAGGGTTTCCTCTGGTAACATTTCTCCGTAGCGGCCCGCCTCGCCAGAAATCGTATCGCCACGCCAAGCCAATATGATTTTATTAATAAAAATATATGAAGCAATGACTTTCCACAACCGCGCACACAAACAACGTGCGTGGCCGTCATCCACGCACAGTTTAGAAGTGCCCCACTCACACGAGTTTCCAGTCAGTCAGCAGGCAGTGTCTCGCTAAGCATGACTGTCCGACAGAAACATGAGTTTATTAAAGTACTTTAAACGTGGAAAAAAATCATAAGAGGTATGTCAGCACTGGCGTTTATCATGGTTTTAACCCGCTGGAAACAGGGGAATGGAAGAGTCGCTTAGCTAAGAGATGTGGTTAGAATTCAAATGCAGCCGGCTTCATATGAAGGGAAATGCGGGGGGGACTGATTAATTGCTGAGGACATATTTCAACAGCCACTACAATATTAAGTTATGAGACTGGCAATTTCTCTCTTTTCTCACACGAGCAGGCGTGCCGTTTTTATTCTACAGCGGCAGTTACAAAGCAACAGCTAAAAACGCTAGCTCTAAACTGAGGTCCTTCAGCAGCTGCCTAGAGAGGTGCCTGTTGAGAAAGCCTGAGTGCACAACTATAACGGCCGTTGCTAAACGACCGGGAGCCGGCCATTTATGTCTGCACTACGTGGCCAGGAGCCACTTAGTGAATGAAAAACCCACGTGCAGGAGTGGTTTTGTGCGTTGTATTGAACAAAACCCCAAAACGTGTTAATGGAAATGAATGAAGTGTGTATGTGTATGTGTGTGAAACACCCGAGCTGCCGAGTGCCCGAGCTGTCGGACCCAAAGGGCTCCCTGACGCGCCTGATGGAAAATAAATATGTGCATTTTTTTAACCTAATAGCCAAATTAGGAGGTATTTACTTGTATTATTAGCATATTTATAATTTGTGTGTATTTTCTACTATTGAATAAAAAAAAAAGAATTGAATTGTAGGCACTTCCCGGCCAGATATTGTGATACTAGGAGACCGGCTCCCGGCCGTGTAGTCACTTCGCAATTATAACTGCCTGAACAGATCATTCTGTACATGAACACATATTGTGGTGAATTATGTATTTAGAGTCCGCTACAGTTCCCTGTTATGTACCTGGCAGGTTAAGATGACCGAAATTCACCAAGTCAATGACTTTAATCTGTCAGCAGCCTTCAGACAAACTAAACATGCCAACATTTGATTTCAAAATAAGGGAGGATTTTCCTGCTGTCTGGGTGGTGAGGAGATTTCTAAAAAAAACCAAACTATAAATATAAAGAAATATTATAACAGAAATAATGGCATCCTTGGTCATTTAAGTTAATTTATTTAATTAAACACAATATTATTAATATTTTTTCTTTGTAATCAGAGTTAAATTATTGTTCTGTTCCGACTGCAAAATTATCGTCAAAAATGTAAATTGTTATAAGGAAAAAGTTAAAAAAATACCACAGTCTGTTTCAAATTTATCGAAAAAAAAGCAGTAATTTTATTTGAAAAAACAGACAAAAATTAGTCATAAAATAATCCACAAATTTATAATAAAGTTTCAAATGTACAAGAAAAGTCAATCTTAACAAGTGGAAATTACAAATTTGAGGAACATGGTTTCAACTTTAGATTTACAGAGAAAAGTAGAAAACTATAAGAAAATTGTTATAAATTTTTGAGGAAAAACCTCAAACCTTGAAGGCTGAAGTCATTACTCAAGTTTTTAAGTGGCTGCTCTTTATACCCTTAACTCAGTTAGAAATTTTTGGTTGCCTACTCTTAATTAATAATTTCAAAGCCCTGCTTTTACATGAGTAGAATTTCTGGTTACTATACCCACCTGATCATATAATTTAAGTATGCATGAGTACATTACTATTATGAATGTTTCTTTCCTTTCCCTACTCTCTCAATGAAAAAAAAAAGAAATACTAGAATAAAAATACAAAAAATAAAACATATTTTTGTCATTTACGTAAACCATGACAAAAGAATCCTGCAGGATAAAGCAAGACACTTGATATTTTCTAACCTGTTTGTAGACCACCATAGACAGAGAGAGAACCTGAATTAGAGCTCAGAGAGGGCAAGATGAGACAGAAGAGAGGAGCCAAGGAGAGGAAAGTGTTCAGGCAGAGGGAGGAGAGAAAGAGAACACCACTAAAAAGTCTAAACACAGGATGTCTGGGTGGGACCCCAACTGGCCCAATATTCAAGCCTCGGTCGTACAATACTTCAAATGGTAAGCTCCATATGCAACATTACGGTGTAGATTTTAAAAAGAAATAAATAGTATAAAATTACCATATTCCAGTATGCCCCCCACCTCCACCATCACCGGGAAAAATACATTGCCACCACGCCAAGGTCTTTAAGCCAGAGGAAACACTGCTGGCATTAGCTTAACTGCCAATCCGGCCAGTTTTGATCCCCATTTTTTATAAACTCTATTTAACCCAACTGAAATCCTTGTTCATCTACCAAAACTTAACCAATACGTCACTCTTAGGCATTATTTTAGCTTAGTTATACTTCATTTTCTCCGACCGAGACCCAAGATGGCTAGCTGAAGCTAATAGTTTTGGCCACTTTTTCACAAATGTTTCTCAGTCCTTCCAGGGTTTTGCAATGTTGCGATCGCACCAATTCCCATGAATTCAGCGAATCCCGCAAAATTTGAACTCTGTCCAATCACTGCAACTTTTCAGCAATTTTGGCCAATCTCGTCAACTTCCGCCAATTTCTCCAATCAAATTTGTCCCTGAGTGGTGCTCAAACGTGTACGTCATCAGTCTAACCAGTCAAATGCGTCGCTGAACCACACTCACTTTCGTGTTGACAGTGAGTATAAACGGAACACATCAGTAGTGTGTGATTAAAAAAAACACAAATTTTCCCACACTGTCACTTCTTCAATCTCCCCTGGCCCGCTGGTGAACGTCTTCCCACGTAGCCGTGCTGACCACGTGTACAGAGTGCTGGGTTTGTGTTGAAAAAAAGTCCACCTACCTGGAAGCACCCCTGCTGCAGGAGCACGCGTGAGAGACACTGTAAATCACAAACAAATGAACAAATATAACAGTACAGCCAGTGTTTGAACATTTTATACGTCTTTAGAGGTAAAAGTCACTACTACATCTTGTCAATGGCTTTTAAAGTTGTGAATCTCTGGTCTGGACATGGACTAACATGCGATTCAGGCAAAACCCCAGGACAGCCCCGCAACTAGAGCCGCAACAATATAAAAAAATCCTGGAGGGACTGGTTTCTGTGCTTATTGTACTCCAGGGACTGGTCATATCCTATGATATGGCTCAGGATTGCTACCTAAGCTAGGAGCTAGCCAGCTAAGATTAGCAAGGGAGGGTACAGTTAACTGCAGCTCCTAGACATTTAAAGAGACAAGCACTGAAACAAGCCGTTCTGAGGAAGGCTGCAGAATATGAATCACAACCCAACCGGCAGCCCCGCCCCCCCTTACCCTTCGTCCTGGGGTGGATGCCTGGCTCTCTTGGGGCTGGGTGGCCTCAGAGCAATTGTGCTCTGTGGGGACAGCGAGTTGCCCAGGCGATGGGGGCACCGTCTTGCTTGCTCACTGTCCCAGGGTCGGCGTTGCTGCCGCCTCCTACACTCAAATTTTTTTGCATGTTTCCAGGCAAATACACACACACACACACACACACACACACACACACCTATCTGTTCTCTTTCAGGTGCAGGTATCAGACTTGTGGTGACATCTTCTCAGAAGCAGCAGTTGTTTCTGAGGTTTTCTCTCCCTCTGTTTTTCTTTCTCTCTCCCTCCTCATCCTCAATCTAGCACTCAGATTTCACTAACTAATTCACATTTTATCAGTCATCACCCTCTTCCAAAGCATACAGTAAAACCTCGTACTATTAAAGTTTGACATAAAAACACGGTGGTCCAACATTGCCGCCCACATGGAGAAAGACCCTCCTACAGTGTACAAAAAACTCATAATGTACAGAAAATGCAACAAGTTATACTTAAGAGTGATTGTGGCAATAACAATAATGATATATGCCTTATCAGAATTCAGATAACTCAAAAAAAATTACACACTGTACCTTAAAACAGGGGTGACATTTGATAACCATTGACAAACTACAGCGACACAACCATGTCCTGCATACACATCTGAAGAAGTACACAAAGCTAATATTGTATTAATCCAAGAGTCTTTCCATAAAAAAGCCAGCACATCCCAAATGATTTCACACTTTCAATTAACTTGTCCAATCTGAAGTAACTGAGATTAATAATTCCCTCACGTAGCTCCAAGTTATGAGTGATGAGAAGCTGTGAATTGAGAGCAAAAAAAAACTTGCTCCTCTAACTCATAAATAAAGGATGGATGATGTCATTAAGGGGGCTGTTAGCAACACAAACCGAGCTTGGTCAGAGGCCAGCCTACATTCAATCACTGCAGGATATCAGACACCCAGTCACATTCATTAAATGGCGGGCACAAGGAACAAATAACTTCTTACGTTCTTGTTTATTGGTCACCAGATGTCTGCTAGCCCCAGACTGCATGTAGGCAAATTAATTTAATGTTAAAAAAAAAAAAATGAACTGAGCCTTGCTGCTTCTATTAAATGCATTGAGCAGTGCCAACTCCCAAAAGAAGCAGCATCAAAATTACAATCAATAATCTGTAAAAGCACTTTCAAGCCAATAAGCAGCTAACTAAAAAACATTACTCAGAGTCCAATTAGGCAAAAGTAGCATTTGTTGGATTAGTGTGAAGGCAGCAGAGAGACATTATGTTGTCTGTATGACAAAGGAGGCTCCAATACTGACAGCAATACGTCTTCCCACCCACACAAAACCGCTCTTGTCAATGTACGTATAGTTTGCAAATTGACTGCACCAGCAGACTTAACCCTCAACCTGTGCACCGGCAGAAGGTTCGTCTACTTACTGTACAAGCCTGAAGCGCTTTGGCTAAAAATAAATTGAGACATGTCAAAATGGAGACTCTTGCCTTAATAGCAAACCTGTCTTGCAATGCATTTTATCCCTCCATGATAATCCATTATGGGCTTACATAAATAATCACAGTGCTTTCACCAGTGCCCACACAATAACACCATGCAACAACTTTTGTTCCTGGATGGTGGATGTTATTTCTTAATTACTCATGAGAAAAGAACAGAAAATGGCTTTCATTAGTTTCAAACTCCAAACACAGCTTTTGTGACCCTAGACTACTTTTAAAAGTCCTCCTATTCTATGTAATCATGACATTTATACAACAGTTATGACCAAGTAACTCTCAGGAGTTACTGTAATCAACCCCCCAAAAAAGGACTTTGACACTTCAGAACTTTGCTTCAGCACTGTTCTAATAATCTGTAATGATAGTAACTGTTAGTACCTTTTTTAAAATATACAAGAATTGTAACTGTACCTTAATTTCCACTGTGTGAAAAGAAACAGACTTCATAACCCCAAAACTGTGTTGCTGTATTCCAGCTCCAAGTCAATAGTCAGCTGTGGTTAACTTGCCTTTAAAATGAAGAACCACAAAGTTGAAATGACAACCTTACAATGGCCATGGTTACATGCACACAAATGAACAGATTAGAACTGGATTTCTGAACTGATTATTCCAGTAGTCATGTAAACAGAACAATCAGACAAAGACCATTATCAGTTTATGAGAGATCCCATTAACTCATTTAGTTTGCCGCCCAATAATCCTATTACTCAGTGCACGTTACACATCAAATGTGATTACTACCATTATCTGTTTATTCACAGTTTTCAGATTTCTACTAAAACCTCATGAGGTAATGCTTCCAACTCGCTGCTTCATCTGAAGACATCTTCAACAATTACTGATCAAGCACTAGCTGGCTAGCTTCTGCTCAACTTCAGCAACCAGAGTGACGGACTCTAGAAAAGTACTGCAAGTATATTACATAACGTAACAAAAATAATTTTTTTGTAAGTTGTCTGGTTTTTTCAACTGATTTAAGACAATTTTGCACCGCTGAATTCGAAAATGGCATCCGTTTCTCTCGATCAGGTTGTGGGGGACCCATGCTGTAGAGTTCAGTAGTTTTCCTCTCAGACTGAGAGAGCATGGAGATCAAAGGGCTGGGGGGTGAGGGGAATTGTCTGGGGAGAGTGAATGGTGAATGCAGGACCTCAGGTAGCAGGGAGGTGTGAGTTTTGGGATATAAAAGAGAGAGTCCCTGCTGCACGAGTTGAATGTTCTGATTCTGGAAGATGTGACAGTGAAATAAAGTTCATCTGCTCGGAAAGTTCGGTCTGGTTATTTCATCTCCACAAGGTCAGGTTTTTATGCTAAGTTGTAAGCAGTTGTACTGTAAATTTCATGGTAGACACTGATTAAGGTAAGTAGATGTGAAGTGAATGTTACGTCATCATTGTTCAAAATTCAGAGAATTTCAAGAAATAAAAAAGAATTTTTCATCATATAAAGTGAAAATACCCGTACATGTAAACAAAAACGTAAGAAAACATGTGGCCACTGTTCAAAAAGTTGACCTGATTAAGCAAAACCAATGTGATTTTTGGATTCAGCACATCAAAACTGTCCGAAATCAGCGAAAAAACCAGACAATAAATTTGGTGTTGACCAGTCATATTGTCCACCAATCATTGATTATAATCAATGATTGGTGGACAATAGCAAATTTGCTTGAACACATGTAAAAGATAGCAATAAATCTACCATATTCTACATATGCAAACTGTTTGTGTTAGTTAGCAATATCAAAGAGAAACATTTAGGAAGTACTCGCTAGTCTAGGTGGAACATTCATTCATTCATTCATTCATTCATCTTCTTCCGCTTAATCCTTTTCGGGTCGCGGGGGGGGGGGGGGTGGAGCCTATCCCAGCATCTTTGGGCAAGAGGCAGGGTGCACCCTGGACAGATCGCCAGTCCATCGCAGGGCCAACACAGAGATACAGACAATCATTCACTCAACAACAGAACCTTAAATAAGTCCTCATCTGGTTGTCCTTATTAGTGTCAATGTATAAATGGTAAATGCTGTTCACTTATATAACACTTTCTCATCTCTGGATGACCAAAGTGCTTTACAGATCCTGCTACACACACACACACACACACACACACACACACACACACACACACACACACACACACACACACACAGAGAGCGCATGGCAGAGCTGCCATACAAGGCGCAGGCCTGACCCACCAGGAGCAATTGGGGTTTCGGTGTCTCGCTCAAGGACACTTCGACATGCAGACTGCAGACAGAGCGGGAATCAAACCCCTGACCCTCCGATCAGAGATTGACCACACTACACCTGCGCCACAGCCGCCCCCATATAAATTCTGTTCGTGCAGCTGTTGTGTAAAAACAATATTACACTCAGTAATACAGTGCCATGAATGTAGTACCAAACTGCTGTGGTGCTGTCCTTATTGATAAAGCGCTGTTAAAATTTGGACATTTTCGTTTTAATTTATATGCATTTATAGTGGTGTGAAAAAGTGTTTGCCCCTTCCTGATTACTCATTTTTTTTGCATGTTTGTCACACTTCAATGTTTCAGATCAAACAAATTTAGATGTTAGACAAAGATAACACAAGTAAACACAAAATGCAGTTTTTAAATGAAGGTGTTTATTATTAAGGGGAAAAAAATCCAAACCTACATGACCCTGTGTGAAAAAGTGATTGCCCCCTAAACCTAATAACTGGTTGGGCCACCCTTAGTAGCAACAACTGCAATCATGCGTTTGCAATAACTGGCAATGAGTCTTTTATAGCACTGTGGAGGAATTTTGGCCCACTCATCTTTGCAGAATTGTTGTAATTCAACCACACTGGAGGGTTTTCGAGCATGAACCGCCTTTTTAAGGTCATGCCACAGCATCTCAGTCGGATTCAGGTCAGGACTTTGACTAGGCCACTCCAAAGTCTTCATTTTGTTTTTCTTAAGCCATTCAGAGGTGGACTTGCTGGTGTGTTTTGGGTCATTGTCCTGCTGCAGAACCCGAGTGCACTTCAGCTTGAGGTCACCAACAGATGGCCAGACATTCTCCTTCAGGATTTTTTGGTAGACAGCAGAATTCATGGTTCCATTTACCATAGTAAGTCTTCCAGGTCCTGAAGCAGCAAAACAGCCCCAGACCATCACACTACCACCACCATATTTTACTGCTGGTATGATGTTCCTTTTCTGAAATGCTGTCTTACTTTTACACCAAATGTAATGGGACACACACCTTCCAAAAAGTTCAACTTTTGTCTTGTCAGTCCACAGAGTATTTTCCCCAAAGTCTTGGGGATCATAAAGATGTTTTCTGGCAAAACTGAGATGAGCCTTTATGTTCTTTTTGCTCAGCAGTGGTTTTCGTCTTGGAACTCTGCCATGCAGGCCATTTTTGCCCAGTCTCTTTCTTATGGTGGAGTCATGAACACTGACCTTTACTGAGGCAAGTGAGGCCTGCAGTTCTTTGGATGTTGTTGTGGGGTCTTTTGTGACCTCTTGGATGAGCCGTCGCTGCACTCTTGGGGTAATTTTGGTCAGCTGGCCACTCCTGGAAACGTTCACCACTGTTCCATGTTTTCGCCATTCGTGGATAATGGCTCTCACTGTGGTTAGCTGGAGTCCCAAAGCTTTAGAAATGGCTTTCTAACCTTCTCCAGACTGATAGATCTCAATTACTTTGTTTCTCACTTGTTCCTGAATTTCTTTGGATTGCAGCACGATGTCTAGCTTTTGAGGATCTTTTGGTCTACTTCACTTTGTCAGGCAGGTCCAATTTAAGTGATTTCTTGATTGAGAACAGGTGTGGCAGTAATCAGGCCTGGGTGTGGCTACAGAAATTGAACTCAGCTTTCCAAAGATGTGATAAACCAGTTAATTTCTGTTTTAACGGGGGGGGGGGGGGGGATCACTTTTTCACACAGGGCCATGTAGGTTTGGATTTTTTTCCCCTTAATAATAAACACCTTGATTTAAAAACTGTATATTGTGTTTACTTGTGTTACCTTTGTGTAATGTTAAAATTTGTTTGATGATCTGAAACATTTAAGTGTGACAAACATACAAAAAAAATGAGAAATCAGGAAGGGGCAAACACTTTTTCACACCACTGTATACTAAAGTTGCACAAAAATGAACAAAAAATTTGATTCAAGTAATTAGATTTGCATGCGTATTGAAATTTTGAAAAGCAAAACTTGGTCTTTTCTCTTGACTTTAAATAGAAGCAATTGTTCCTGGGCACTCTCTACCCAGGACCAAAAAAGATAAAGTTTGCTTGTTTTTTCCACACACTGAGCCTCTCCTCTTTTACAATGTCTCCAAACCTTTCAATTACTTCCTGTATCAGAACAGCAATAAAACAGCAACAGCAGGAAGGAGTACAGGAACACACACACACACAGGACAACTCCAGACTCATTGACATTTACACTGTGGATCCAGTTTCTCTCATTTTTCCCAGTGAAGAATCCCAATGCTGCACAGTCAGAAGCCTCAGAAAGAAAAAAAAAAAGTGCAAACTTACTAAATACAATAAACACACTAAACATACAGTACATTCAATCAACTACCTAAACTAAAAAGCTTTGGTACATTTAAAAATTGTTTTGATCAAACATTTAGGACTGTCGGTTGTTAAAACAGATGCTTTCTCCAACAGATACTGAATCCAATTACCTGCCAACTTGTAACGGAACAAATTCAGTGAGTATCTAATGATACAGTAAATCGAGCTCTGAGGAGTTCAATAACTGAGCAAATGTAGCCGAACAAATTCAGTGGTATTCATGTACAGGCTGACCAGGGACTGAACCCCAGACCTCCAAGCAGCCAAGGGTCTCACAAGAAACACAAAACAGGGCTGCTAATCATGACTCCAAGATGTTTGTACGGCATCCGGACTGAATATTATAACAAGACGGAAGAGGCGTCACCACTCTCCACACTGAGATTCATTCATTTTCTTAACAGCTTAATTCTTTCAGGTCATGGGGGGTGGAGCCTATTCCAGCTTCTTTGGGTGAGATGCAGATTACACCGTGAACAGTTCACCAGTCCACTGTCGAGGTCAACATAGACACACAACCATTAACTCTCACATTCATATCTATGGGCAGTCTGGACTCCCCGCTTAATGCCACTTAACCCAACACGCATGTCTTTGGACTGTGGGAGGAAACCAGAGTACTGGGAAGGAACCCATGCAGATGGGGGGAGAACAGGCAAACTCCACACAGATTGGCCCCAGCTGGCCAGCTCAATGATTTGAACCCAGGACCACTGCACTAGTCTGCTGCCTTTGTTGTGAGACTGGTTCGCTTACAACTGCTATCGTCTTATTGATTCCCCTTATAAAACTTTAAATGAACCTGAGGAACACAATACGAGCATTTTTTCTGTCAAGAACTGATTTTACTTGGCACAAGTACTGTGATTTCCCCGAGGGAAGCTAACAATAACGCAAACAGCAATAACTGAGGGATGCTGCGCACATAAGTTCAAGATAAGCTGGATAAGAATTGGAAGTAAGCTATACATTTTCACGGGTTCATTACAACCCATGCACAGTTATTTGGAAAGGGTAAGAGAACAACATGATAGCTATGCTACACTAAGCTCACATATCTGGACAAATGAACTTCCAATACTACTTATGACAGAATGATAAACAAAAGTACATAAATATATTAAAGCCCATATCTCAAAGTAGCAAATGCTGATGAATGTAGCAATTTGGGGGGTTTTGTCAGGGTTCATAAAAGGTTGCCAACAGTTTCCCAACAATTTTTCAAGTCCCCAACAGTTTTCCTTGTAGGAACATGTTCAAATCTTTTGTGAACGTATATCCCCTCAAATGTTTGCCAAATAGTTGCAAGGGTTTGCCAATGGTTGTAACACGTGTCGCTAAAGTTCTTTTTGTTTGCCAAGCAGCAAACACTAGCAACTGTTTACAACAAAACTGTAACTTTACAAACCATTGGCAATCTCTTTTACAACCTTTTACAAATGTTAATAAAACCCAGCAACTGCAACGTTGGTGAACATTCCTCAGCATTGGCCACTCCGTGAGATACTAGCTTGATTTTCGCAAACATTCATCAGAAAAGTGAAGTTGTTTTAATGTCTCTATATATGATTACATAACAAGAGTCTATTTCTGTAACATTATTAAACCTTGAGTATCTTTTACCTGACACACGGGACTGTAACACAGTGTCTAATTAACAACAATAATGTCAGCACAACACTTCTGTCACCATTTCACTGAAATCCAAGCAGCAGTGACAAGAATCTCCAGCTATGAAAACTACCTTTGATTCTACATGAATGCATTGTCAGCGGCCATTTAAATCCACAGAAGGCACAATCAAGTGCACCGAGTGTTGCAAAAAGGAGCATCTGTCCTCAACGGTAGCCATGTTGTCATGATTAATTCTACTGGAGCGAGGACATGAATGGGGTTTTTGTGAGACTAGTGTTCCTGATGGCGTTGCCAAGAAAATCTGCTGCTTAGTTTTAAGCTTTGAATATGTAATGTTCAGACCTCATTTCACATCGGGGAATGGTTTGTTTGGGAAAAACAATAAGAGGAGGACCTACATAGATCAGAGCGGCTGTTCCCGCACTGCCACACATTTAGGGTGGATAATAAATGCTTCATGATTTGTGGGAATCAACTTGCATATTGCAATGTTAGAATGATGTTTATTTTATTTCTTTTTAGAAGATTTCAGGTCCAAGAGTAAAAAGAAGGCAACAAAAAGGTGGAGATCTGATCCTTTCATTTGCTTTTTTGTAGGAAAGGACAGGAAAAAAAAAAGAGAAATGACACAAATAACAATGGTACCCTGTGTCAATACTGAATTATTAACATGCTTACTGCTAAACCCAGCATGGTCTAACTTTATATTACACAACATGCAGTCTGGACTTGAATGTGTTCCGAAAGTCAGCGCTCTGTTGACTCAGTTGGATTGCTTGCCTAAGGCAATGGTGCCTGAACACATACATATAATTAGGAAAGGTCACTGTACCTCCTGTCTTGTCAACAAAATCGCTTCAAGATGACAAATTCGGGCTCAGGCTGAGCCAGACCTCCCTCAGATACCCTTGTCAATCAACTGCCAGCAGGCCTTTCTGGGTAGCCTTAGGTGACTTCTAATTATGTCTTTTTCATGACATGCCAAATAGGAAAAGTCTAGCATTAGCAGTGTGTGCATTTATCCATCCACCCATCCATCCATCTTCTACTGCTTTTCTGGAGGTCCGGGTCACGGAGGCAGCAGCTCAAGCAGAGAAGCCCAGACTTCCCTCTCCCCAGCCACCTGCTCCAGCTCTTCATGGAGGATACCAAGATGTTCCCAGGCCAGCTGGGAGACGTAGTCTCTCCAGCGTGTCCTGAGTGTGCCCCGGGGTCTCCTCCCTGTGGGACGTGCCTGAAACACCTCAAGTGGGAGGCGTCCAGGAGGCCTAATTTGGGCAATGCCCAACTTGTATTTCTGGCCTGTTATAGCACACAATGAAAGATTTTCACCTTAAAATAATGTTTCCCAAATCATTTTGATGGAACACAGCCTGAGTGGGCCTTCATCACCTGAAACATTACTCTGAAAGTTGCATAGCACTGCTGAACTCAGGCGTGTCTCTCAAAACTCAAGCTCACATGTGGCATTCTGAAAGTCAGAATTCAAATGGCTAATGCAGTCAAAATATTATGTGGAGAAATAAATACATAAAAACAAAAAACTAGCAGAGACTATATTTATTCCTACTCATTTTTGCAGTTACATTCATCAGAGTGGCTCTGGAGTTAGGCGTTATATACCAGAGCTAGCACACGAGCAGTTTTCATGAGGTATGCTTGGTTTTCAGGTTGCTTTTTTTGAATGTAATTAACTTGATGAAATGTGATAGGCTGAGGGGTTCAGTTATGTGTGAGAAGCTCAGAGTAGACTTGCTACTCCTCCACATCAAAAGGAGCCAGTTAAAGTGGTTTGGGCATCTAATCAGGATGCCTCCTGGACGCCTCCCACCTCAAGTGTTCTGAACACGACCCACTGGAAGGAGACCCCAACACAGACCCGGGTGACACTGGAGAGACAATGGGCTCTATTTTGACAGTTATCAGTGCATTTCTGCGCTAGACTTCCCGCCTTGCGCCAGTGTTTTTGTTTGTTTCTGTCAGCACATTGTCTGTTTTTTACGCTTTGTTTCACTCCATCTAATTACCAGTAGACAGCTTGCCGGCGATGCGCTGGGAGGTGGAGGCTCATTTCAAAGAGGTGTGGCAGTGCGCATCGGTATTATGGTGCATTTTATGACAATGCACCTTTGATCATGAAAAAGGAGGTCTGTCTTCGGAAGTGCATTGTTTAATGCTATTTCAGTGATGTGTTTTGAAATCACGTAGATCTGGAGCTTATGTGCTGGGATTTTCTTTTATTTTAATGGAGAGAGTTGTAACAGTGATGATGATAAACTAAACAGCTTTAATTCCATCCACATTCTCATTTTAATTGTGGACTTTACCAATGGAGTCTACAGATTAAGCATTAATGTATGAACTTTTTTAGGGGTATGAATGAATAGGGAGCATGTGTGTGTTCCAGTGTGGATGTGGAGCACGGGGGGAGGCGTGTCAATATGAAGATTTTTATTCCATCCACATTTTCATCACGGCCTCTTAGGCATTGTGTTTATTTTTAGGGGAATGAATGAATGAATGAATTAATTAATTAATCAATCACCAGAGAGTGTGCTGCATCTTACTTTTCACTGTAACTTCCAGGAGAGACAGGAGATGCGTCTACATTTGCCTCAGCTGGTGTGGCATCTGATACGGTTTGGACAGACCCGTGGTTCGGTGCCCTTGGCAGCCAGTATTTACCCTCTCTTGCTTCGATTCAGAGGAGTATTATGCAGGGTTACAAAGTATTATGCTGTCCACATAACCACATAACCTATAATGTCTGTGTCCCCTCAGTCATCTCCATCGATCTTTTTGTCTGTTCATGCGCGCATGTGTGTCCTTTCCGGGATAATAAACAATGCGCACTCAGCTGTTGTTTTTCTGTTAGATGTATTAATCAAAGGGCAAATAAGGAGAGTTGGGTACCCAGGGGCATGTGGCATGATGGCTGCCTGCACTGTGGTTATGGTCGTGGTTCTCAAGCAGCCAGCGCTGGCACCCCCAGCGAGAAACCTGATGGCCACCCATCGAGAGTGGGCTCGCTTCATGGCAGGGGTCGGTGGTGCCCCCCACCACCCACCGGGGAAGACCTGCGGTTGGCGAAAGCAACAGGAGAGGGAGCCGTCCAAGTCCCAACATGGCTGGGAGCAACTTCAGTACCACCATTAATGATCCTTCCATTTTATGAAAGTTGATTAAAAATTTGCACAGGCATCATCCTCTTTTCCTGAAGTTTCAAACCCATTCATGTCTGTGTGTTGCATCCATGCATACGACATTAAACCATTCCGCTCGATTGTTTAGCCCATGATTATCTCTTCCCCTTTTGTCCTCTCTAAAATAGGAGACTGGGCATCAACTGTGATTGATGACTGCTCAATGCCAAGTAGTGTTACTATTGTGTGCATTTTTGTTCATGTGCATGCCCTTTGGCCAGTGCAAAACCCATCATAAACAAGCTGTCATGATCAGAGTTCACTTTAGATAATGTGCCTCTATGCATTAAAGGGATGGGCAAGGGCACTTTGAATTGGGTCATCCAAAACACACCTCTGAATAATTAGAACAGCCTCTTTGCACCTTACACCTGGCAGAAAATTAATTTGTGCATTGCTTGTAATAAGGAAATGAACTTGGAAATGCCCGTAAAAGTGCCTTCGACAACTGATTATGGACTATGCCCTTGTAATATGTCCGTATGTGTCCCAGCTGGCCTAGGAACACTTTGGTATCCTCCCTGAAGAGCTGGAGGAGGTGGTTGGGGAGAGGGAGGTCTGGGCTTCTCTGCTTGGACTGCTGCCTCCGCGACCCGGACCCCCGGATATCTAGTAGATGATAGATGGATGGGATGTCTGTGACATCAGTTTGTGCCTGATCTGTCCAGTTTTAGTAATTATGTGTAATGAACATTTCGCTCTTTCAATGCATGCTTGACCCATGTAGGGGTAATTTTTTTTTTCCCCAGAGAAGCACTGAACCACAGTAGCAACAAAACAAAACTGGTCAGTGGCTGATCCAATTTTTGTGAGAAATGTTTGAAAAGTTAATTGCTGAACGTCTCAATTATCAAAAAAATTGACTATAAAAAGTTCTATGAATAAATACTTGAGAAGTTGAACACAGCCAGGATCTTGCAAAATTAGTTTATGCATGTCATAAAATAGATGTGATCAGACCTGCAGCCACAAAAACCGTTGAGTTCTCTAATCAGAAAGATTTCATTTGGCTTGAAGAAATATTTTCCATGTAACTGCAGCTAATGGATCACAAGATTATGACAAATATAAAGGATGGTTCTTGAAAAGAGAGCAATGAAATGTGGATTAAAAGTTGATAAGTTTGCCTTGAATTTTTGGAAACAACTGCATGACTGACTATGTTTATTAGTTGTGCAGTGTGAACAGCAAGTTAATGTACATAGTTTATCATAATGAGAGTATTGGTAAGACTTCAGGTCCCTCCTAAGCCAAAACTGAAAATATGTTTAATATAACATTAATAGTTTCACTTTCATAACATTTTGTTTTATTGTTTGGTAGAATAATTCAGGGTTACCGTCCTGTTGCACAAACACAGTCTCAAGTTTCCCATCTTAACTGAATGACACTTGCACCCAGAATTTACTGAGATTTTGTGGAATTTGCTCTTCCTCCCATGCGGTGTCACAGACAACAGCGAAGCCAAATATGTCTGCCTTCATGCCTAACAATACACAAGATGTTCCTCTCATTACATGAAGCCTTTCCCCCTCACACACAGATTTGGTTTATGTGACCACAGAGCTTAATTTCACCTCCATCTGTCCATACCATTTGTTTCCAAAACAACACTACCTTATCCAGATGTTAATTTGCATGTTACAGTCATGTGAAAAAATTAGGACACCCTGTATAAGCCTGTGTGTTTTTTAACATATTTGGACATATGGATATTTAATATAAATGTTAAAAATACTGGGAGATTCACGTAATACAACTAAACAATTAAAAATGAATTAAAGACTTTCTTTCAGATTTTCTGTAAAATGTAATTCTAAACAAATAGTGAGGAATAAATTAGGATACCCCCCATCTTGTTTAGGACACCCCCACATTCATTCCCACTTAAAACTGCTAAAATAAATGTTAAAAAAATGCAAATAAAAACAAAAACAAGGTTAGACATAGATATGTGATATGTGAACATTTCTTAATAAGGAACTGAATATTTAATGGGGTGTTCTAATTTTTTCACACGACTGTATGTACGGTCTTTTTTACTGTGGTTGCTGTATTGGCCTTGTAACAGTTACCATAAGCTTGTGTGAGACCCTATTGGTCATTTTTTTTTTTTTGCTACTTATTTGTACCCGTAGGTAGATTTGGTTTGCAGTCTGGTGACAAGCCACTGGCTGCCGGTCGCTGCGTGCGCGAGCGCCCTAAACCTACATGTTTTTGGTGTGCGGGAGGAAACCGGAGAAATCCCGGAGTAAACCCACGCAACACGGGGAGAACATGCAAACTCCACACAGCTCACTGTTGGTCGGGGGCTGGGATCGAACCCACGATCTCATGATCCCCGCGATCCCCCGGCCGAGGGTAAACTGTGCTGCCACAGTGCTAAACCACTGCGCCACCGTGCAGCCAATCATCACCGTGTTTGCCCAATCATCCTCCACCAAGGAGGCTATGTGATCACTGTGGTTTGTTGGTCTATTAGCAGGATTACCAAAAAACTACTGGATGGATTTTGATTATGTTTTCATCAAGCGCTATCCCACTCTCAGCAGCCTGTAATGGAAAATCAACTGAATAAAGTCAATTCATCAATAGACGCATAAAATTAACTAAACAAATTAATAAATAACACGTAAATATATGTTAAAATAATTAATATAACAACTCAAAAAAGGTGTTTAAACAGTTTTTAACAAAAAATTAAATAAATAAATAATTAAAAAATAAAAATTTTAAAAAGGTACAAAGATGATTATCTAAACAGCACACCATAAAATAAGATCCATCCATCCATTTTCTACTGCTTTTCCAGCGGTCTGGGTCACGGAGGCAGCAGCTCAAGCAGAGAGACCAAGACTTCCCTCTCCCCGGCCATCTGCTCCAGCTCTTCAGAGAGGATATCAAGACGTCCCCAGGCCAGCTGGGAGACATCGTCTCTCCAGAGTATTCTAGGTCTGCTCCAGGGTCTCTTCCCAGTGGGACATGGCCAAAACACCTCAAGTGGGAGCCATCTATGAGGCATCCTGATCAGATGCCCAAACCACCTCAACTGGTTCCTTTCAATGTGGAGGAGCAGCGGTTCTACTCTGAGCCTCTCCCAGATGACTGAGCTCCTCACCCTATCACTAAGGGTGAGTCCAGCAATCCTACGGAGAAAGCTCATTTCAGCCGCTTGTATCCAGAATCTCATTCTTTCGGTTATTACCCAAAGCTCATAACCATTGGTGAGGGTAGGAACGTAGACTGACTGGTAAATTGACAGCTTTGCTTGAGAGCTTAGCTCCCTCTTAACCACAACAGACCGGTACAACGTCTGCATCACTGCAGAGGCTGCTCTGATGAATCTGTCAATCTCTTGCTCCATTCTCCCCTCACTCATGAATGAGACCCCAAGATACACAAACTCCTCCACTTGGGGCAGGAGCTTGTCCCCAACCCAAAGAGGACAATTCACCTTTTTCTGGCTGAGGAGCATGGACTCAGACTTGGAGGTGCTGATTATCATCCCAACCGCTTCACACTCTGTAGCAAACTATCCCAGCAACACCTGTAGGTCATTGCTCGATGAAGCCAACAGGACAACATCATCTGCAAACAGCAGAGATGAGATCCTGTAGTCACCGAGCATGACACACTCTGATCCTTGGCTGCGCCTAGATATCCTATCCATAAAAATTATGAAGAGGATCGGTGACAAAGGGCAGCCCTGGCGGAGTCCAACCCTCACTGGAAACAAGTTTGACTGGGTGTTGGCAATATGAACAAAGGAGGCGCAGGTAAACACAAAATGCAGTTTTTACAGTGCAGAGGTCTTCATGGAATTGCAGAGGTCTACAAAATCTTAAAAAACTTAAACAAGTTATGAATAAAATAAAAGACATAGGTTCAAAAATTGTATTTTTACAAGAGACTCATCTATTAGAGGAGGATGTAAAAAGAATTAGGAGAAGATGGCAAGGTAATGTGTTCACCTCATCATTTTCATCCCGAGCTAGGGGAGTTATGATTCTCATACATAAAAAAGGGAGTCAAGGTTGTACTGGACTGTGAAGGTGTAGCAGTGGTCTCCTGATGTAGGCAGGTAGTGCACCGAAGACGCCGATGGTCTCAGCAGGCGCACGGTGTTGGATCCAAACTTCCGGTGCTGCTTTGTTCGGCAGTCCGGTTCCGCAGCGCTGTTCCGCAGGGTTAGGGTTAGGGTTAGGGTTAGGGTTCTTGCAACGGTCGTATAGGGACCAGATAGCTCGCAACAATGAGCCCGATACCCCATACTCCCGCAGCTCCCCCCACAAGAGACTACGAGGGACACAGTTGAATGCTTCCTCCAAGTCCACAAAACACATGTGGACTGGTTGGGCAAACTCCCACGAACCCTTGAGGATTCTCCAGAGGGTAAAGAGCTGGTCCGATGTGCCATGGTCAAGACAAAAACCACAATGCTCATCCTGAATCCAAGGTTCGACCAGCAGTCTTGACTCTCCTCTCCAATACCCTGGCATAGACCTTCCCAGGAAGGCTGAGAAGTGTGATTCCCCTAAAGTTGGAATACACCTTCTGGTCCCCCTTTTTAAAAAGAGGAAACACCACCCCAGTTTGCCATGATAAAGGTGCTGTCCCCAACCTCCACGCAATGTTGCAGAGGCGTGTCAACCATGGCAGCCTTACAACATCCAGGGCCTTGAGGTACTCAAGGCGAATCTCATCCACCCCCGGGGCCTGGCCACCAAAGAGTTTTTTAACCACTTGGGCGACCTCAGTTCCTGTGATGGGTGAGTTGTCTCCCTTGTCCTCAAGCCCTGCTTCCTCTGTGGAAGGCGTGTCAGTGGGATTGAGGAGAACCTTGAAGTATTCCTTCCACTGCCCAACGATGTCCTCAGCCGAAGTCAGCAGTGCCCCATCCGCACCATACACAGTGTGGACAGGGAGCTGCTTCTCCCTCCTGAGTCGCCGGACAGCTTGCCAGAAGCTCTTCGAGGCTGACCAAAAGTCTTGTTCCATAGTCTCACCAAACTCCTCCCACACCCGAGTTTTTGCTTCAGCAACCACCCAAGCTGCACTCCACTTGGCCTGCCGGTACACCTCGGCTGTTTTGGGAGTCTTGCAAGCCAACCAAGCTCGATAGGACTCCGTCAGTTTAATGGTCCCCCTCACCACTGGTGTTCACCACTTGGTTCGGGGGATGCCACCATGAGATGCACTAACGATCTTGCGGCCACATCTCTGGGCAGCTGCTTTAACAACAGAGGTGGAGAACATGGCCCATTCAGACTCCATGTCTCCAGACTCCCTCGGAATGTAATAAAAAAAAGATAAATACACTAAAAGGCTGAACTGTTAAATGAGTTAAAAAACATAAAACATAGTCAACATTAAGATGAAATTTAGCTAAAAGCCAGATTAAAAAAGGTGATCTTAAGTTTGCTTTTAAAACTCGGAGCTGCTCTCGGGTCTTTAGGAAGGCTTTTCTACAGCTGTGATAGGAAAATTATGCTTCACCATGAGTTGTTTGTTTTAATTTTAGGAATTACTAAAATATCTCAATCTGAATACCTCAGAGTTCGAGGTGGCTCATAAATTAAAAGTGGTTGAGGTGCTATGCTATGCTTCCTGCCATTATCAATGACTTAAAATCTAAAACACAATTAAAAAGAGCATCAACGACTTCCGGTTAGGGCGGCCACATAGGAAGACGTGTTTCACACTGCTCTGCTCGTAAAAATAAAAATTTTACTAAAACTCTCTTAATTGGAATAAAAACCCATCCCAGCGTTTTGGCGCGGATATGGTAAAGACCAAGATTGGAAAATTAGGTGGAGGAAAAGGTAACCGACAAAACAACCCAAGCTAACAGACTTCCATGCTCGAGGCGAAACAGGGAAAACTCCAGAAGCAATGGCGGAGGAGGGAGCCAGCGGCGGAGCGGGAACTGCTGAAGAGGGGACAAACGTAGTGCTCACTGCCATCAGCTCCATGAGAACAGAGTTTTTGTCTAAATTTGATGGGATTATAGCAGCAATAGAAGGTATGAGAAAGGAAATAAACAACTGCATGGAGCGAGTGTCGCAGGCGGAGCTCCGAATTTCAAGCGCTGAAGATGACGTCACCAGCCTGCAATCTAAATTGCAAACACTAGAATTAAAATGCAGAAGTCTGGAAGATAACGTCCTAGACTTGGAATCCTGCTTGCGACGGAATAATTTGAGGCTGGTGGGCCTCCCGGTGGGAACAGAGGGACAGGACCCATGTTCCTTTTTGGAAAAGTGGATTCCAGAAGCGCTGAATAACACGGATCTGCAGTCATTGGTCGTTTTAGAGAGAGCTCACCAAATCGGCCTACCGAGAGATAATAAGACACCACCGAGGACGCTGATTATGAAGTTCCTCAACTACAGAGACAAGATGACAGTCACCAATGCGGCACGAGCTAAAGGGGAAATTAAATACCAGGATCAACAGGTGCGGTTCTATCCGGACTTGGCCACAGGAATTCAACAATTAAGGAGGCAGTTCGACCCGGCCCGCAGAGAGCTGCGCAACCTAGGGATTCGTCACAGAGTAATTCATCCGGCAAGACTGCTGGTCACATATAAAGGGAGAACCCACACCTTCAAGACCCCTCAAGAAGTGCAGGAGCTCATCAAGCAGATCCAACAGGAGATGGGCGGGAGCTAAGCATGAACATGACAAAGGTAGAACACTTAAGCATCTGTACAGGCATCTGATTGATCTGATACATATAACATGTCTACAAAATACAGACTGTATTTAAAAAAAAAGCTATGATGTACAAAGTTGCTATAAAACTTTGAAGTTATGTTGAAAAAACTACAGAAGAGAGTTAATGTTATAAGAATAGTAGTGTCAGGGTGATTGAGAGGAGAAAGAGAGAGTGGTTTGACTGATCCTCGCAGGTGTGGAGCAGTCACCAGCTATAATGGGAGACAGAATACTTTGATTTTGGGGGGATTACCACAAATGTGGGGAAAGGGAATCGGTTTTTGTTTAGTTTGTAGGATGAATGTTCTGTCATCCATGTTTTTGCTTCTCTGTAAGAGTATGTTCATATTGCAAGGTAATCTCAAACTCCTTATTGATCATAGATCAAACCGTTAATTTTAATTTAACTTCATGGAATTGCAGAGGTCTACAAAATCTTAAAAAACTTAAACAAGTTATGAATAAAATAAAAGACATAGGTTCAAAAATTGTATTTTTACAAGAGACTCATCTATTAGAGGAGGATGTAAAAAGAATTAGGAGAAGATGGCAATGTAATGTGTTCACCTCATCATTTTCATCCCGAGCCAGGGGAGTTATGACTCTCATACATAAAACAGTCCCATTTCAAAAGAAAAATGTAATTAGAGACAAACTTGGAAGATATCTAATCATCCAAGGATCTTTGTTATTAGAAAATATAAATCTGGTGAACTTATACGGCCCCAATATTGCTGATCAAAACTTCTTTGTTAATTTACTCCTCACTTTATCATCACTTACAGGGCAACATATAATAGCAGGGGATTTTAATTGTACATTGAATCCCAGTATAGATAGATCAACAGGACTGGACTGTATGCACAATGGATGCAGGATGACCATTAATCATTTTATGAAAGAATTGAGATTGCTAGATATATGGAAAGAAATGAAACCACAAGTCAAAGCCTATTCTTGTTATTCTAATACCTATAAGACATTCTCACGTATTGACTACTTTTTGATCTCTACAGAATTAAGGTTCAAGATTCAAAATTGTTTCTATGATAACATTGTGATCTCTGATCATGCACCCTGCAGTCTAGTATATGTAGATAAGAAATTGACAAAGGGCCCAGTTAGGTAGCATTTTCAACAAAAATGGCTTCAGGATGAGGAATTTGTTAAGTACATAGAAAAACAGATAGATGAGTTCTTTGATATCAATATTACACAAACAACGGCATGTATAAAGTGGGAAGCTTTCAAAGCTTTTATTAGGGGGCATATTATTAGTTATACAGGTTCAAAATCTAAGAAGACCCGAGAGGAGAGAGTCCAATTGGAACGTAAAATAAAAATTCTTCAAGAAAAGGTGTATGCAGGAAGTAACCCACAGTTAGAGAATGAATTACTGATTCTGAGAGCTGAATATGACAAAAAAATCAGCGAATAGAGCTGCCTTGAGTCTTCTAAGATTGAAGCAAACTTTTTATGAACAAGGTGAAAAATCAGGAAAATTATTGGCATGGCAGATTAAACAATTAGAATCTAAAACACCAATTACCAGTATTATAAGTAACGGACAGGTAGTTATAGATCCTTTAGAAATTAATAGTGCCTTTAGAGATTATTATGAAAAACTATATGATACAAAAAATGAAACTGACTTAACAAAACTAAATGGTTTTTTGGGTGGATTATCTATACTATGTATTCCAAATGAAAACAGGGAGATACTGGAGTCTAAAATTAGTCAAGAAGAAGTTGGGCAAGCCATTGATAATATGAAATCAGGAAAAAGAGCAGGACCAGATGGTCTTCCAGTTGATCTCTATAAAAAATTTAAGAATAAATTAATAAAACCACTGTTGGAAATGGTTTTAGAAGCATTTCAAAATGGTAATTTACCACCATACATGAATAATGCCTTAATTATACTGTTGCCAAAACCAGGTAAACCCCCTAATAAATGTGAAAACATGAGACCAATAAGCCTATTAAATGCTGATCTTAAAATAATCTGTAAAATTTTAGCAAAACGACTACAAGAAATATTACCAAATATTATTAACCGAGATCAGAATGGCTTTATAATGGGAAGACAAGGCTTCCATAATGTAAGAAGACTATTTAATATTATTTATTCCAATAAAGAAGCACCAGATACAGCTCTCCTATCATTGGACGCCGAAAAGGCCTTTGATAGGGTTCCAATGGCCCTATCTTTTTGAAGTCCTACAAAGGTTTGGACTTGGAAATAATTTCATAAAATGGGTCCAGATAATATACAATAATGCTACAACAGAAATCCTAACAAACAGCAATATCTCAAAATCAATAAAAATCAATAGAGGATGTTGACAGGGCTGTCCACTTTCACCCTTATTGTTTACTATGGCAATTGAACCTTTAGCGATGGCAGTACGTTTACATCCACAAATATATGGAATTAAATTAGGATCAACAGAACATAAAATCTCCCTGTTTGCCGATGACATAATTTTGTTTATGTCGAATTTTAAAAAATCAATTCCGACCTTGTTAAATTTAATAAAGAACTTTGGGGATATATCAGGATATAAAATAAACAAAACAAAATCTTCAATATTAATGCTAAATGAGACCCAGAGAAATCATCCAGCTCCCGAGGTAAACCAATTCAACGTTGTAAATCAGTTTAAATATTTAGGAATTCAAATTTTGCCTAAGCTAGAATCAGTCGCCAATGCCATCTATGAAGCCTTAATGACAGATATTAATGAGTTACTTCAGAGATGGATGTCACTACCAATGTCGATGATCGGGAGAATTAATATACTTAAAAGTAATATCTTATGTAGAAAAATCAGAATGTTTTGGGAAGAGGTGAGGTTAACAATTGAAAAAATAATTTCAAAACAAATCACATTGAACCCTAAACTGTTTTTGTTGGATCTGTATCCAGAAAAACATTACTTTAGTAAGAGTGAAAGAGTATTCATAGACCTCGGTTTGCTTAATGCCAAAAAATGTATTGCACTACTGTGGAAAAAGACTCATAGACCAGATGTGACTCAGTGGTTAAGACAGATGTTAACAAACCTTCCACTAGAAAGAATAACATATATACTGAAATCAAAGGAAAATGTGTATGAGAATATATGGAGACCTTTCATTGATTATGTAAAGAATTTAAACATAACATCTGAAGAAGAAGGTGAATGATATGTGTGGACCTTGCAAATTCCAAGCTGGTGAATGTATATTATGTATTCTTATGTAATAGATTACCTAGACTAAACAGAGGAGCATTGTTGTTGACTTGTGTTTGTTAATGGTTGTTGTTGTTTTTATTACACATTTTTTTTGTTATTGTTCTTTTTAATTTTTAAACTACTTTTGTGTTAGTGTCTGATTGTTTGTGCCATGTTTGTAAAAAAAAAAAGGTTCAATAAAAAATATTGTGGGGAAAAAAAAAAAGAGCATCAACTGGCCATGTGTCATCTGAAGATATGGCAATATAAAGCAGCATATCATCTGCATAACTGCAGAAATTACTGCCGTGTCTCCTGATGATGTCCCCAAGTGACAGCATGTAAAGATTAAAAAGAACTGGGCCCAAGATTGACCCTTGAACGACATCACAATTCAGTTTGTAGGTCATGGATGAACATTTGCTAATATGTACAAAAAATTCTCTGTTGCTAAAATAGAACTAAATCCAGCTAAAAACAGTACCAGATACATCAATCATGCTGTGGAGGCATTTCAAAAGTATTGCATGGTCGACAGTAAAACCTGCACTCAAGTCTAATAAGGTAAGGACAGCAAGCTTTTTCATGTTCAAGTTACACCTGAGGTCATTTACAACCTCAACTCGTCCAGTCTCAGTACTGTGATTAGCTCGGAAACCAGACTGAAGTCAGTTTTAATCAGTGCGCAAACAGCCTTGCCAGAGGTATGTACTGTCTTTACGCTCCAATTTCTACATGTGATTATAGTTTCAGCCTTAAAAAGGTGCTGTAAATAAGTGTTCTTCAGCAGAATATGCCACCCTAGAAAACAGAACTAAGTAAAATCATTTGACTCTAAAAAGTCCACTTGGACAGTCGAACTGCAACAGACATAGCAGTATCTGGCTTCTGATTTGCTCATAAGGATACCAAGCCAGGTTGTTCATTTTCTACACCAGATACTATAGCTTTGAATATCTGCTTGTACCAAGTATGACTAATACCAGGTTTAAATTAATAATCTATATCCCTTACTGTGAGGTAGAGACTAGAACTCATTCTCTTTACTCCATCAGCCTCAGAGCAAATATTGCTTTCTGTAAAACAAAATACATACAAAATAAAAACGCACTTGGCCAACTCCGTGAAAAAAACATCCATACACACAAAAATAAAACATCCCTCAATTTTAAGCTACAGTCACAAATACCCTTACGAATGGCTGCAAACACCATAAGAATGATTTCTGGACTATTTCATATAGCCTTCTTAAGGCGGCCGTAGGTGAATCCAGTATTCGTAGACCGTTCATAAGTTCATGGCCAGGTTGATGGTCTTGTCTAAGATTTCTATGAACCTGGAAACCCTTCATCGTAGGGCTGTACGAATGCCATAGGAACAATGTAAGAACTACGCAAGATGTTAGCCGTAAGACATGCCCGTTCATATGAAGATTCATACAGCGTGCGTAAGGCAGTATTGAGGTGCTCATAAGGCAGAAGTATGTCATTCGTGCAACATTTGTGCCGACAAAATGTGCCGAAAGAACAATGAGTTTGTAAGAATCTTTGTGACCGTAACTTTAAACAACCGAGTTGTTGATTGAAGCCCTGTAGGATATGAATGCACAATGGATTGCAGACAGTAAATGCAATCAAATGTTTTGTGGTCACCTTAATCCCACAGACAGAAACAAATGGGAAAAAGTCTCAAAATTAGCAATTTTTTCCACCAGTGTGGAACTCTGTTGAAGACTGTGCAAAGTATAACCTGTACTGTACTTACTGAAGGGCATTATCATTCTGATGAATGAAAACTGAAGATTTGTTTTTTTTAAATGAAAGAACCATAGTGAACAAGCACACATACCCCATGCATCCGCATATCAGCAGAACATAAAATGGACTGAAAAACAATACCCCTCATTACCCCATAAAACCCCTCATTAGATGTATACATCTGAAGTCAATCCAATCAGAAATGCTGAAGTTATAGTGGCAACAGCCAACAATGTCAAACAGATGAAAAGATGAACAGACAAATGGACAGATCAAAAACATTGTACCTCTAAGGTAGTTTGTGTATCATGAGTATCAACAGTTGCAAAAAAACCAAACAAACAAAAAAGAAATTCTTGCTTGTTAACCAAGACGGAGTCAAGGTGTGGGGAGGGCAGTTGCCTGAGTTTGCGTATCTGTCCATCTGTCTGCATAGCCATGTGCTAACTCAAGAGGAAATAATGCAATGATACTAGTGTCACCAAAGTTGGCCCACAGAATGACGATAGGAGTACCATGTTTGACTATGCTTTGGGATCAAAAGGTCAATAGTCGCAGAGTCAAAAAAAGTCAAAATCAGTTTGGCTTACAGTGACTTTATTATACAACACATCCTAGAATGGGGTCTGGAACACCTCTGTCCGATGACCTTGACCCTGCATTTCCTTAAAGATCGGTAAGGTCTGAAAATCAGTCACAGCGTCCCATCAGAAAAGAAGCAGAAAGACAACCAGGGATTTTCCCTACTATCTGACATTCCAACAGGGATAGGGCTGTAAGACGTGGGTCTGCATCTCTGTTGAGTACAATTCTAGCTGGGTAGAGGTTCCATGATGTTTTAAAGTACCTTTTTATTTTCTCCTACATTCTCCAATGTTTTTCCAACATTACATGCATGTATATATAGACATGGTAAAGTTAGCACTAAAATCCATAGCATCAGTTACATACATTTACACTAGGCAATCCCTACTGTAACAGCAAGGTGTACCCATTAAAGGGGTCAGTGAGAGTACAGTAGAAACCCAAGGATCCCTGTTAATGGACATGACCTTAAAACATCACCAGACTGCCCATCAGTAAATCATGAACTTACACAAGACCTCCATCCATCCATCCTCTTTACCGCTTACTCATTCCAGGTTGCAGGGGGCCTACAGACTATTGCAGCATCTTTGGGTGAGATGGGGTTCACCCCAGACAGATCACAGTCCATCAAAGGGCCAACACAGAGACAGACCCAAGGGAAATATATCCCCAGTTATTGCCAGTTAACCGAACATGCATGTTTTTGGACTATGGGAGGAAACCAGAGTACCATGCCAACTCCACACACAGCTAGGTCTCCAGCTGGCCAGCTCTTGGGTTTGAACCTATTTGCTGTGAGGCAACAGCTCTAACCAGTGCTCCACTGAGCTGCCTAAACAAGACATTACAATCACAAATAAAACCAAACAATAATCCATTTCTTACTGTTTGCCACAAGTCTCACTTCAGCCCAATATGAGACTGTACTGAATTCTGCATTAATTTACAGTGACAGTGCAGTCACATCTTCATTTTCACTCTTAATGAACGCCTTCGTATGCACCTGTCTAAACTGGAGCTGGCATAGACAAACAAAGATGATAATCTAGCTGATAACATCTTGTTAAGTTATTGTAATTTCTTCAAAGCTTTCCAACAAGCACCAAACCAAAGACAATGAGTGTGAGAGAAAAACTGAAGGAGCGTTGCACTTTTACATGTCAGGTCACAAACTAGTGCACACAGAAAAAGGACTTGGTGGAGCTGGTGTGAAATACCAACAGACTTTGCTCAGAGCTCCTTCCATGTTAGCTCTCCTGCCTTCAGCCTCCACGGTTATCAAGCTTTGAAAAACTAAATAGATCAGAATTATTGAGGCAGGATTGACACTGTTCATCTTCAGAACTCTTCACTTTCTGAAGGAAAATGTTATATTCAAGATTTACTGTTTTGCAGTTAAGTGAAACTACAACAGGGTTTGCTGCACTGCATGTGTCCAGAGTGAAAATTTGATACATACCATGCATAAGATGTCCCCTGAAACCAGATTAGTTTGTGACATTTCCTTGAGAACATGAAGGCAATGTCTGGCAGTATTTTTATTTTCACAATCTGATATCCATCTATAAAGCACCGTCTGTTATGCAAAATCCATTTAAAAAGTCCTTACATGTTTACGATTTTATTTGTAAAAAAAAATAAAACAATAAAATATATATATATATATATATATATATATATATATATATATATATACGTATATATAGTGTATAATTTAAGGAAGATATCCCTAAGATAATTTTTGTTTAAAAAAAAAAACAAACAGATTTTTAATTAAACATTAAGCTGAAAAAACTGGATTCTCCAACTACAATGTTACAACTCAGATATTCCTATTTGAAAAATTCACCAAAAATGGTTGTTTTTTTTTTTTTTGTGCTGATGTAGACCACTTCTTAGAACCAAAGCCAATCCCCCCCACCCCCGCATTACCAGATAAGGTACAGGCAAACTTCTGCTGAACAAAAAAGAACCGTATCAGAGATCGTTTCTGCCCGACCTAAAATGAATAACTCTGTGTAGGACCCATCGCTTGCCAGTGTGTACTATAACTGCCGTTTGTCCAGTGGGCCATTCCAGCTCAAATTATCATGGGGCATCTGCTAGACCATTTCTGATTTGCCTAAAAACTAAATGGTCAAAAGTTTGGATACAATGACTGCTGTCAAATTTTAGCTCTGTATATCAAATACTTTTCAAGATATAAATTTGGAAAATGGTCGGTTGACCTACCCAGCATGTTTTCTCACACTTTGAAATCTGAGGCAATGCTTGAACATCAACAACTATTACAGATAAAAGCCTGAAATGTTCACGAGCTTTTCTAACCAAAAAAACTGAATCAGGATCTGCAATTTGGGGCAAATATCAAAAAAATGTCTGAATATTGGCTAGATAAACATGAAAAAAGCTAATATGAAGCTGTAAAATCCCGGATATGAGCATACTTAAAGAAAACTATTGCAGAAATCAGCCAGTCACATTTTCTGCATCATACACTATATTGTCAAAAGTATTTACTCCAAACATCATTCTCAGAACAAATACTGCTCTCTGTAAAATAAAATATATACAAAATAAAAACAAACTAGGCTAACTCCATGAAAAAACATCCACACACACAAAAAGTAACATCCCTCGATTTTAAGCTATGGTAAATGGTAAATGTCGTTCACTTATATAGCGCTTTTTTCATCTCTAGATGACCAAAGCGCTTTACAGATACCACCGCGCTTTACCTGCTATCCACCCATTCACATACACATTCACACACTGATGGCGGCAGAGCTGCCATACACTGGCGCTGGCCTGACCCACCAGGAGCAACTGGTGGGTCAGAGACATCCAGTCACAGATACCCTTACAAATGGCTGCAACCACTGTACAAACAATTTTTTAACCAGTTCGTACAGCCTTCTAAAGGCGGCCGTAAGAGAATACAGCATTCGTAGACCGTTCATGGCCAGGTCGTTGGTCTTGTTCAAGGTTTCTACAAACACCCCACAAAAACCCCTCATCGCAGGGTGGCCATGCAAACGCCATAGGAACAATGTAAGAACTGTGCAAGATGTTGGCCATAAGTATGCCTCAAGAACACCTTAAGTTATTCTTGAGGGTCCCTTACAGTGGTTATAGGAAATGTCGTACAAATCCCCATTCATGCGGAGATTTGTACAGCGTGCGTAAGGTGGTAGTGAGACGCTCAAGGCGGAAGTACATCATTCGTGTGACATTTGCTGACAAAGTGTGCCAAAAGCTGTAAGCTCTTCCTACCAACAACTTGAGAGTGTCATGAGTTGTACAAAAACATTTTTAAGATGGTAATACGTATGCCGTAGGAAGATCCGAAGGCACCCTTAAGAACATAAGAACTCTAGGGCCATCGTACGACAGATTCTTATGAACCCATTGTTCATAAGAATCTTTGTGACTGTAGCTTTAGGAGTGTCTATGGGAATTTCTGAGCATTCTTCCAAAAGTGCATTTGTGAGGTCTGGCACCGATGTTTTGATTGACTGATTTTATTTGAACATCCAGACAAAAAAGAAAAAAAAAAATTAAAACAAAATCAAAACCAAAAAAATAAAATGTTCAAAAGGAGTGGGAAGAAGCTAACGCTTATATAGTCCCACCCCTTCTCCATACCCAATAAATTATATCATTCTAGTCATTATTCATCTCACAATTGCATTCATTATACAATACCATAATATAGAATACACCTTATGATTAAATTATGCAATAGAAATGATACAACAATGATAGTTTATATTGACAATAATACCAACATCTAATAATAATTGTAATAATAATAAATAAATACTTCTGGTATGTTTAATATAATTATAGACAATATTATCGTCATCATAATCACCATATATACCACCATATACCCCCACATGGCTTACAATACCTAGGCGCAATAAGTAGCCATATAATAATAATAACCATAATAACAAGTAGCCATATGGTAGTTACAACATCAATAATAATAATAATAATACCACCTGGCCTGTATAATACTTCAAATAATTCCATCCTAACAACAATCCTAATACTATAATTCTAGTTATAATGATATCAATAATAATAGTACTCGGCATATATATTCACAATAACAACCTTTCTTCATTGAAGACACAGTGTAATGTTACTGTCCTTTATTTTTATATTGCTCAAAAATCACTTCTTTATATGTTGATTTAAATATATGGATGTGTGGACATTGCCTGTGTTTCTCCACCAACCCATTCCACAATTTTACCCCACACACAGACACACAAATCCTGTAATTTCAGTAACTTTGAATGTAAAAACAATAAATTAGTATGTTCAAGATACCCGACTTTGTGTATAACACGGACTGCCCTTTTTTGTAATATTAGCAATGAATTAAGTGTACTTTTATAATTATTACCCCAGACCTCTATACAATTGGTCAAGTATGGAAGTACTAATGAGCAATACAAGATATGAAACGATTTGTAATCTAGGACTTTTTTAATTTTATTTATAATTGCAATATTTTTTGCCACTTTGTTTTGTATGTATCTGACGTGTGGTTTCCAACTAATTTTATCATCTAGTATTACACCCCAAAATTTGATCTCCTTAACATTTTCAATGATTACATTATCTATATGAATATGTATATCTTCTTTATTTTTACAATTACCAAATATCATTACCTTAGTTTTATCTATATTTAGTGATATTAAATATATTACATATACATACATATTATTATATTAATATTTATTACAATCTCAATTCCATTTTTAAGCTTATTTAATTCATTATTTAGAGTATGGATTAGTTGATTATAATTATTTCCAGAATAAAATATATTAGTATCATCAGCAAATAATATTATTTTTAATAATTTAGAAACTTGGAATATATCATTTATATATATGTTAAATAATATGGGGCCCAATACTGACCCCTGGGGGACCCTACAGGCAATTCCCATACATCCAGACAGATATTCTCCCATCTTCACAAACTGTTGTCTCTCAGATAAATAACTTGTAACCCAATTCAGTGCCATTCCCCTAATAAGATAAGATAAGATAAGATAAGCCTTTATTAGTCCCACAACGGGGAATTCCAGGATTGCAACAGCACAGGGATAGCAACACTCAGAGCAACAATCAGAAGGCAAGAAAAAAAAGCAAGCAAGCAAGAGCAGCTAATATACATATGTACATATTACTATAAAATATATATATATACACACACACAGACACACAGTGCAGAGCATTGTAGCTGGATGGAATAAATATATGAATATATAAACACACAGTGCGGAGCATTGTAGCTAGATGGAATAAATATGTACTGTATACATATAAACACCCACAGTACGGAGCATTGCAGCTAGGTGGAATAAATATGTAAATATATAAACACACACAGTGCGGAGCAATGTAGCTAGATGGAATAATATGTAGATATATAAACACACAGTGCGGAGCATTGTAGCTAGATGGAATAAATATATAGATATATAAATATAAACACACCCAGTGCGGAGCATTGTAGCTAGATGGAATAAATATGTAAATATATAAACACAAACAGTGCAGAGCATTGTTGCTAGATGGGATGAAACAGCATAACCGTCTACTTAGTTATCCTACATGGTATGATTATGTGCCCATACATATTCTCACCCTCCATAGCGACCGGTATTTTCCTAGTTGTATGCCGGAGGGGACCATTGTGTAAGTCTATTGCATCTTTTGCATTCAAAAAACTATTAGTTTGTTACGTCTTTTTGCTATCTCTGCGAGCAGCCCTGCTTAGGTTGTACAGTCTGACAGCCGTTGGTAGGAAGGACCTGCGAAACCTCTCGGTTGTGCACCTGGGATGATGTAGTCTGCTGCTAAATGAGCTCCTCAGTGCATTCAGTAATACCATGCATTTGCAGTTTATCAAGAAGTATTGAATGATTTATTGTATCAAATGCTTTTCTAAAATCTATAAGTACACCAAGTGCATATTTTCCTTGATCTAATGCATTTATTAATTCCTCTGTTGCTTCCATTATTGCCAATGATGTTGTACTCTTTGCTCTAAATCCATATTGATTCTGATTAAGCACGTTGTGTTTATTTAAAAAGTCCTCTAATCTGTTGCTGAAAAGTTTTTCCAGAATCTTTGAAAATTGTGGGATGAGCGATGCTGGTCTGTAGTTTGTGTAGTGGTGTTTATTTCCTTGCTTGAATAATGGTATTACTTTTGCTACTTTCATTTTCTGTGGGAATGAGCCAGTTTGAAATGACAGATTACAAATATACACTACCATTCAAAAGTTTGGGGTCACCCAGACAATTTTGTGTTTTCCATGAAAAGTCACACTTTTATTTACCACCATGACTTGTAAAATGAATAGAAAATATAGTCAAGGCATTGACAAGGTTAGAAATAATGATTTGTATTTGAAATATTTTTTTCCTTCAAACTATGCTTTCGTCAAAGAATCCTCCTTTTGCAGAAATTACAGCATTGCAGACCTTTGGCATTCTAGCTGTTAATTTGTTGAGGTAATCTGGAGAATTCTGATGCAATGAGCAAACACATTGTACCATTAGAACACTGGAGTGATAGTTGCTGGAAATGGGCCTCTATACACCTATGTAGATATTGCACCAAAAACCAGACATTTGCTGCTAGAATAGTCATTTACCACATTAGCAATGTATAGAGTGTATTTCTGATTAGTTTAAAGTTATCTTCATTGAAAAAAAAGTGCTTTTCTTTCAAAAATAAGGAAATTTCTAAGTGACCCCAAACTTTTGAACGGTAGTGTATGTAAATACTTTTAATATGCCATCAACAGTTCTTTTTACTAGTGCCATATCAATACCATCACAATCAGTAGATAATTTATTTTTACACTTTTCAACAACAGATTTTACCTCTAGTTCATCCACCATTGTAAGAAAGATTGACTGAGGGTTATTTCCAATCAATGTCTCACTCACGGTGTCTCTTCCTTGGTTTGGAATTTTTGCTGCCAACTCTGGTCCAACATTTACAAAAAAAATATTCATTTTATTTACCACCATGTTCTTATCATAATTATCATCACAATTATCAATAAAATACTCTGGATATATCATTTTCTTAGTTCCATTTTTTCCTTAATTTATTTAATATATCCCAGACTCCTTTTATATTATTTTTATTTTCATTTAACATTTTCCTATAGTATAATTTTTTACTACTTCGTATTATTTCAGTTAATTTATTTTTATATGTTTTATATCTTTTTTCAGATTCTTTGGTTCTTAATTTAATGAAATTTTTATAGAGATATTTTTTTCCTTTTACAAGCATTCTGTAGCCCCCTGGTTAACCACGGGCAATTTTTGTATTTGTGTTTTTTTTTTATTAATTTCTTTAATTGGACAGTTTTTATCATATAATGATTTAAATATATCAATAAATTTATCGTATGCCAAGTCCACTTCTTTCTCTCTATAGACAACATCCCAATTCTGTAACATTAAGTCACCTTTTAAAGCAGTGATTCTATCTTCTGTTGGCATTCTTTTATAAATAATCTTTTTACATGGTTTATTATTATTCTTACTTTCATTAACCCCATAATTAACATCTAAAGAAACAAATACAGTGATCCCTCGCTACTTCGCGCTTCACCTTTCGCGCCCTCAGTGCATCGCGGATTTTTCAAAAATATTCATCAAAAATTCAAAATTGAGAAATAATGGGCGGGCGCTAGCCGAAGGCAGGGAGACTACATTAGACCATCACGTGTCAACACGGAGAGCAGCACAACTCTCTGTTCGCTGTCGTCGTGTTGGCTGGGCTCGGAAATCTCGCAAGCTGATTGGCCGAGACGTTTCACCCCGCAAGCTGATTGGCCGAGACGTCTCACCCACCTCCTCTCCCTGCCAAGCACCGATGAAGGGATGAAAGACCGCATTCATTGCTTTTTATCGCTCGTGTTACTTAGTCTCGCCGCGTGGAACTTTTTGCTGTTCTCTTGTGCCATTTTGTGCGAAATAGTCTTCCCGTCGAGGCACTACGCCGCCTCCTGCAGCTTCAGCTCTATCGGAAGCTGCCCTCGCTGATCCTGCGCCTCCAGCACCTCACGATGAGGCGTCACCTGAGGAGCAGTAAAGCTCTCATTAACCTGTGCAGTAAATCATTTTCATCTTGAGTTACGTATCTTGTTATAAGAATAAAAGAGTTCTAAAAACATATTTATGTACACTTTGTTTACATCTACGTATGTATGTACACGTACACACACACACACACACACGTATCATATGAGAGAGAGAGAGTGAGAGAATGAACGTACGTATTGTTTATGGATGACATCATTGGGGTGACGCTACTTCGCGGTTTTTCACTTTTCGCGGCCGGTTCTGGAACCCATTAACCGCAATAAGTGAGGGATCACTGTACAGGCAGTTGGTCACTAATGTCATTTATTAGTATACCACTCACCATATTATATTCAACAACATTAGTAAAAATGTTTTCTATCAAGGTAGCACAGTGTGTCGTTATTCTCGTACTGTAGGTTTTGTAATCTTTGGAAATAAGGTTAAGCTATACACTGTATCTAAGAAATTTTCAGTTGGTTTATGTTGTTTTGTTTTCATTAAATCTATATTAAAGTCACCACAAATAAAGATATCTTTTTGTCTTATTTTTGTATACATCTTTTAAATACCATTTCTAATTTTTTCCGTATCAGATCTCGGTGCTCTATATATACACAACTTACTATTATGTTTTTTTTATTTTCCATCGTAATTTCGATTGTTAAACATTCCATACTTTCATTCACTGTTGATGTCATGCTGTCCACTTTTTTACTTTTTAATTTTCTATCAACATACAGTGCTACTTCACCACCACTTTTACATTTCCTATTTTGTGTGTACATCTCATATCCATGTAGTTCAAAATTTACATCTTTTTTCTTCATTAATCCTTGTTTCACTTATTGCTATAATCCTAAATGGGGCGTTAAATTGATTTAAAAACTCCATAATACTATCAAAGTTGACATAGAGACTCCTACTATTAATATGCATTATTGTCAATGTCTAATCCAAGTTCATAATTCCATTTAATTGTTGTTCATCATAATAAGCACACTTATTGTTAATATGATTAAAGTAGCTATTATCTGGGTCAATATATCCTAAAATGTCTTGTGGTTGCTGTTCAATACTGACAAAGGTTACAGCTTCAATTTGCCCTAATATACTTCCATTATTAAATGAGGAAGGATGATTGGTTAAAGTTCTAATCATAAGTTGTGTCAACAATGTACACCAAAAGGAAAAAAAAGAGAAAAAAAAACAAAAGAAAAAAAGAACACAAAAATTTCCACTCATAATCTTACTGCGCTGTTATTTGTGCATAAGAGCTAAGGTTTAAATTTGTCTAATTCCTCCATATCTCAGAATCAGAATCAGAATCAGGTTTATTGCCATTGTTCATGTAGTACACAAACTAGGAATTTGTCTCGGTACAATGCTGCAACATTAAACATGATAAGATAAGAAATAAACTATACATGTAATAAAGTGTAGGATAAGATTAAGTGATACTGGTCAACAGTTAAAATATATATTAGCCAGCAGCAGATACTGTGGAGAACTATATAGTGCAGTCGGTAATGCAGGAAGAAAACAGTGATGATTGACATGAGTCTGGTTGAGCTGCTGTACATGGTGCACGAGAGTCAATAAGTCACTTAGTGTTCAGCAGTCTGATGGCAGAGGGGAAGAAGCTGTTCATGTGACGGGAGGTTTTAGTCTGGATGGACCGAAGTCTTCTACCAGAGGGGAGGGGGGCAAACAGTACGTGACCAGGGTGTGAGGGATCGGCTATGATCCGGCCAGCACGCCTCCGGGTCCTGGAGATGTACAGATCCAGGAGAGATGGGAGCTTGCAGCCGATCACCTTCTCAGCAGTGCGCACGACGCGCTGCAGCCTTAGTCTGTCCCTGGCAGTGGCTCCTGTGTACCACACGGTTATGGAGGTGGTGAGGATGGACTCGATGATGGCTGTGTAGAACTGCACTAACATCTTGGTGGGTAGCTTGAGCTTCCTCAGCTGCCGCAGGAAGAACATCCTCTGCTGGGCCTTTTTGATGAGTGAGCTGATGGTCAGCTCCCATTTGAGGTCCCTGGTGATGGTAGTGCCTAGGAAGCGGAAGGAATCAGCAGTGGTGATGGGAGAGCCTGAGAGGGTGAGGGGGGGGCAGAGGAGTAGAGACTTTCCTGAAGTCTACAATCATCTCCACTGTCTTCAGAGCGTTCAGCTGCAGGTTGTTATTGCTGCACCAGGACGCCAGCTGGGCCACCTCTCTCCTGTAGGCGGACTCGTCGCCGTTGGAGATGAGCCCGATGAGGGTGGTGTCATCCGCAAACTTGATCAACTTGACAGACTGGTGGCTGGAGGTGCAGGAGTTGGTGTAAAGGGAGAAGAGTAGGGGGGAAAGTACACAGCCCTGGGGTGAACCGGTGCTGATGCTAGTATAGTCTGAGACAGTCTTTCCCAGCCGCACATGCTGCCTCCGGTCCGTCAGGAAGTCGATGATCCACCTGCAGAGGAAGTCAGGCACGTTGAGCAGGGACAGCTTGTCCCGGAGCAGAGCGGGGCGGATGGTGTTGAATGCGGAGCTGAAGTCCACAAACAGGATCCTGGCGTAGGTTCCCGGGGAGTCCAGGTGCTGCAGGATGGAGTGGAGGGCCAGGTTGACTGCGTCGTCTACAGACCTGTTGGCTCGGTAGGCAAACTGCAGCGGGTCCAGGAGAGGGGTGGTGATGGACTTGAGGTGGGACAGGACCAGGCGCTCAAAGGACTTCATGACTACAGAGGTGAGCGCTACAGGTCTGTAGTCATTAAGTCCAGTGATCCGAGGCTTCTTGGGGACAGGGATGATGGTGGAGGATTTGAGGCAGGACGGCACGTGGCATAACTTAAGGGAGGTGTTAAAAATGTCTGTGAAGACAGGAGCCAGCTGTTTCGCACAGAGTCTCAGGGTGGAGGGAGACACGCCGTCTGGGCCGGGGGCCTTGCACGGGTTCAGTCTGGAGAACTGTTTGAGCACATCCTGCTCACTGATGATAAGGGGAGGGGGGGAGGAGGGGGGGTGCCTTAAATGAAGTAGTGAATGTGGAGGCTGTGGAGCTGGAGGGAGGGGGGGAGTTGGACACAGATGACGAGGTGTCAAAACGGGCATAGTGTTGGGACAGTCTTTGACAAAGGGCTTTGTCATCCTGACCTTTAGGAGCCTTAGGTCGATAGTTGGTGATTTGCCTCAGTCCTCTCCACACGGAAGCCGAATCATTAGCAGTGAACTGCTGCTGGAGTCTCTCTGAGTATAGAGATTTAGCCCTCTTCAGCTCTCTGTTAAACTGGTATTTAACCTCCCTGTAGCAGTCCCTGTCTCCACTTTTCAGCGCTGCTTCCTTCTCCTTCCTGATCTGTCTGAGCTTAGCTGTGAACCAGGGTTTGTCATTAGAGTAACTCACCCTGGTGCGTGATGGAAGAATGTTCTCTTCACAAAAGTGGATATATGAGTTCACAGTGTCCGTGTACTCATCCAGATCATGCGTGGCTCCTTTAAACATGCCCCAGTCAGATATTTCCATGCACGTTTCTAATCATTATAACTTTAGCTTCTACTGGAGTGCCAAGCAGTTTTATCCACACCTTACAGTTCTTTGTCCATGTTGATTGTATTTTCCTCTGTTTTCTGAGAGCCCTGGCTTGTCTAGCTATTTCAGAGTTCTTTTTTGTTAAATGTTCGTTTACATAGACAGTCGTTCCTCTCAGTTTTCTTGCTTGTCGCAGAAGGTCAGTTTTTGCTTTTCTGTTGACAAATCGGATGATCGCTGGTTTTCCTTTACTGTCTTTTTTAGGTAACGTGTGGCAAGCTGAAATAGTCTTATTGTCCACAACAATGTTTTTAGAGTTGAAAAATTTAATACCTGCTGCTCAAGAGTGTGTGATTCTCCCAATGTCTCATCCTCCCCATCCTCGTTATCAACTCCAGCTGTCACATGTGCATAGGAGCGGTGTCTGGTGTTAAGACCGTTCACAATGACGTCGTCCATTCTTGCATATTGTTCTAATTCATCCACACGTTGAATTAGATGTTGGATGAGAAGGTCTGGCTCACAGTCTCCGCTCTAACTTTCAATTCAATTCAACTTTATTTATATAGTGCCATTTCACAACAACAGTCATCTCATAGCACTTTCAACTATAGGGGAAACCCCCACAATTGCAGAAAGACCCCAGCAATCAGGCGATCCCCTGTGAGCAAGCTCTTGGCAACGGTGGAGAGGAAAAACTCCCTTTTAACAGGAAGAACCCTCCAGCAGAACCAGGCTCAGGGAGGGGCAGTCATCTGCTGCGACTGGCTGCGGGGTGAGGGGATAGAGAAGATGAAAAGAACAGACATGTAGAGAGCAAACAGCACGATGGGGACTCAATTTATGGGACAGAACAAACAAATGTTTGACGGGCTGCACGGTGGCGCAGTGGTTAGCACCGCGGCAGCACAGTTTACCCTCGGCCGGGGGATCGCGGGGATCGTGGGTTCGATCCCTGCCCCCGGCCAACAGTGATCTGTGTGGAGTTTGCATGTTCTCCCCGTGTTGCGTGGGTTTACTCCGGGATTTCTCCGGTTTCCTCCTGCATGCCAAAAACATGCAGGTTAGGGAGTTAAGGGACGCTTGAGCACGCAGCGACTGGCAGCTGGTGGCTTGTCACCGGACCGCAGAACAAATCTACCTACGGGTACAAAATAAGCAAAAAAAAAAAAAAAAAAAAGTTAATGACCAGCAAAAAAAAAATAAAAAAATATTTCATTGAGGGTGAAGAAAGGAGTAAAGCCCAGTGCATTATTGGAGGTCCCCCGGTTGTCTAAACCTATTAGCAGCATAACTAAGGGAGGGTTCAGAGACACATAATCCCTCCCTAATTGTAGGCTATATCAAAAAGGAAGGTTTTAACCCTATTCTTAAAAACAGAGATCGAGTCTGACTCCCGAATCCAGATTGGCAGCTGGTTCCACGGGAGAGGAGCTTGATAACTGAAGGCTCTGCTTCCCATTGTACTTTTGGAGATTCTAGGTATTACAAGTAATCCAGCATTTTGGGAGTGTAGTGCTCCATTAGGATAATAGGGTAGTATCAGATCTTTTAAATAAAAGCCTGATTGTTTAAAGCTTTGAAAGTGAGAAGAAGGATTTTAAACTTAATTCTAAACTCTATGGGAAGCCAATGAAGGGAGGTCAGAACCAGAGAGATATGATCTCTCTTTCTAATACCTGTTAAAACTCTTGGTGCAGCATTTTGGATCAACTGAAGACTTTTTAAAGATGTATTAGGACAATCTGATAATAAAGAGTTACAATAGTCTAATCTAGAGCTAACAAACGCGTGGATCAGTTTCTCAATATCACTGAGACTAGATGCTCCTAATCTTGGCAATATTATGCAAATGATAGAAGGCAGTCTTAGAAACAAATTTAATATGTGAATTGAAAAACAGATCTTGATCAAAAATAACTCCAAGGTTCCTCACAGAACTATTAAGAGAAAGAGTAACCGTATCCAAACTAAGAGTTTGATTTGGAAAGGTATTTCTAAGGTTTTTTGGACCAACAAGAATGACTTCAGTCTTATCTGAATTTAATAGCAGGAAATTACAAGTCATCCAAGCTTTGATTTCCTTAAGACAGGCTTCTAACTAGGCAAATTGATTACTATCATCTGGCTTCACTGATAGGTATACAGTAATCATGTGTCATCTGCATAACAATGAAAATGTATACAGTGCTTTCTAATAATGTTGCCTAACGGAAGCATATATAAACTAAAAAGAATAGGGCCTAGCACAGATCCCTGTGGAACTCCATGACTGAGCTTTGAGTTGAAAGAAAACTCACTACTGACATGAACAAACTGGAACCTATCAGATAAATAAGATCTAAACCACTGCAACGAAGTTCCATTAAGTCCAACATAGTTTTCTAATCTATCAAGTAGAATATTATGATCGATAATGTCAAAAGCTGCACTAAGGTCTAAAACAACAAGTTCCGAAACAAGTCCATTATCAGATGCAACAAGGAGGACATTAGTGACCTTCACTAAGGCTGTTTCAGTACTATGATGGATTCTAAACCCAGATTGAAACTCTTCAAATAAACCATTTCCCTGCAAGTGGTCAAATAATTGCGTAGCAACAACACTTTCTAAGATTTTTGAAATGAAAGGGAGATTAGAGATTGGTCTATAGTTAGCTAAAACTCCTGGATCCAGCGTTGGCTTTTTGAGTAAGGGCTTAATTACAGCAGTTTTAAAAGCCTGCGGTACATGGCCTAATGTTAATGAAGCATTGATTATTTGAAGAAAAGAGCTGCCAATAAATGGGAAGACTTCTTTAAATAACCTGATAGGAATAGGGTCTAAAAGACAAGTTGAAGGCTTGGATGAGGAAATTATTTTATCTAACTCTAAAAGGTCAATTGGAGTAAACTTATCCAAACAGATATCAGTTGAAGGAGTTGTAGTAGTTACTGTAGTTTAGTTAACAGTGGGAAAAATCTGACTGATTTTATCTCTGATAGATGAAATTTTACAATTGAAAAAGTTCATAAAGTCCTGATTAGTAACCTCTAAGGGAATGCTAGGATTGACAGAGTCCTGACTCTTTGTCAGCCTGGCTACAGTGCTGAAAAGAAACCTGGGATTATTCTTGTTCTCTTCTATTAATGCAGAATAATAACTTGTTCTAGCTTTTCTAAGAGATTTTTTATAAATTAAAAGATGATTTCTCCAAGCTAAATAGATTTCATCTAAATTAGTGGAGTGCCATTTTCTTTCCAATTGACGAGTCTTCTGTTTTAAGCTACAAGTTTCTGCGTTGAAGGAGTTAGAAATCTCTGATTAGACTTTTTCTTTTTTAAAGGGGCCACCATGTCTAGAGTCTGATGCAGAGAAGCTATAACACTATCTACCATGCTATCAATTACAGAAGGATCAAGCTGTCTAAAGCTTATTTCCGTTGTGTTGACACATGGCATAGAGATCTGCATAAATTTGGTAACAACATCATCTGAGAGGCATCTGCTGTAGTAATATTTTTCTTTAGGAGCCAAATAGTCAGAAATAGTAAAATCAAAGGTTAACAGACAATGGTCTGACAGTACAGGGATATGAGGAGACACTACCAGATTTTCTATTTCTATTCTATTCTATTTCTGTCAGAACAAGGTCCAACGTGTGGTGGAGATAATGGGTAGAATTTCCTACTTTCTGAGAAAACCCCATCGAGTCTAATATTGAATTAAATGCCATATTAAGGCAATCACTATCTACATCTACATGTATATTAAAGTCCCCTACTATAATAATCATTCTATCTGATTTCAGCACTAAATCAGCTAAGAATTCGGCAAATTCAGATAAAAACTCTGAGTAGGCTGATAAACTATGGCAAATAAAATTGGGTTTAACCTAAAATTGCAAACATGCCCAACACTGAGGACCAGGCCATCAAAGGAATTAAAACATGTTTTTTGCTTTACATTAACTCATAATTTGGAATAGTAAATTGATGCTACTCCTCCTCTATGACCAGAACTTCTGGGATTTTGACAGTTTAAATAACCAGAGGGAGTTGATTCATTTAAACCAACATAATCCTCTTGCCCTAACCAAGTCTCTGTAAGGGATATTAAATCAATCTGATGATCAATTAGCAGATCATGGACTAGCAGAGACTTGGGAGTTAGAGACCTAATATTTAACAAACCACATTTAATTTTTAAAATTATGAGGAGGAAGAGAGGCCAAATCATTCAATTTCGAGACTTCATGTTTAATTTCAGTTTTACCAACTTTTTGTTTAATCACTTTGGGATGCTTATATATTATATTTTTTATTTACTTTTTATTTAAAAAATAAACACCCCAATGTGGGAATCATCACTATCATAAGCCTCTTTTCACAGTTTGATAAAGTAACAGTAACCTGTAGATGACAAGACTACAAAGCCTGGCATTCCTTGTGCACAAGGAGGAAAGAAGCGGGAAAGCTTTTTTTCTCCTGAGATTCAATGGTGTATTTCCCCCCACTGGCATCAGGGACTTGTGATCTTGAGGCAAAACCAATTTAAAAAAAAAATAATAATAATGCAAGTGTCCAAATTCAGTTTCTTGAGTCTATTATAGAAAAAAAGGAAAAACTGATACTGATGATCAGCTAAGCAAGTTCTTGGTTCTTAATCCCAAAGATCCCAAACTCATCCCAAAGGTGTTCTGTGGAGTCAAGGTCAGGACTCTGTAAAGGCCAGTCAAGTTCCCTCACACCAACTCGCTCATCCATGTTGTTATGGGGCTTGCTTTGTGTACTAGTGTCCAGTCATTCGGAGGGATGTCCCAATACTTTTGGTCATATAGTGTGTGTAGCTGCGTGTCATATTATTACAAAACCAGTCATGCAAAATACTTCTAAATTCGAAATAAAAAAAAACTGAATTGAAAGCACTCAAACGTCAAGCATGTTTGTGAAACCGTCATCCCATCTGCTATTACAGACGAGATTGCTTTTATACTGGAAGCAATACTACAGATTTCCATTAACACGTTTGGCATATGTAATAGTTTAATGGGAAGACGTAATGATGTACATCAGTGGTGCAAAGTGAATAATGTAGCACTACATAAACCTTACAGCTCCTTGTACAGTAGTTTTCCCAGCCTTCTTGATCCCAAGGAACACATCTATTTTTTATTCCTCCATTTTCATATATGTGATGCATTTACCTCCTTATACACACAGACCTCTAATCCTACCCCTCAGAAATGCACAAAAACATTAAACCAACTGACCACATGTTAAAGCAAATGAAGTTCCAGTTATACCAAACAACCCAGCTCTCTCTAACACCAGTTCACATCAAATGACCTTCACACCATTTCTGAGTTCCTCTCTCGCTGTGCGCTCTCCACACTTTCAATCCAGTCTGCCGTATGATGAAGTGAAAGTGGCTTTCACATCGCTCCCTGGTGGCCTTACTAAGAAACTATTAATCTACAGCTCTCCATATTGCATTCAGATCCGCCTTCCCCAGCCACCACCTGGCCTGAAGTAAAGGCCAGGAGAGGACCCCGGAGGACTGGACAGGCTCTTATTATGAGCTGCACTGAGACACCTCTGGGTTTCTAAGCTCTTCTTCCTCTGACAGTGACTGATAGCCAATTAACCATTTGGAGAGAAGTATTGATCACCGGAAGCAGAGGAAAGACCCGAAAAAAATCACTACACACAACTATACTGACTGTACAAAAGGGAGCAGCCACGTGGTACATCATGTATACTTCAAAAAAACAAACACAAGGAAGCCTTATCTGTGGTACTGCAGTCCACGCCACCTTGGGACCTCCTGCATTTATCTTCCCTCTTATAGGCTCAGCCAAGCATGAGCTCCACTGACAGCTGTTTCAAAGCACAGTAATCACTTTCACTTCTGTGATTCCTAAATGACAATATCATACTTAATACATGAAATCATCTGGAAAGGTCTTTAAAAAAAAAAAAATCAGTAAATGACTCCTGTCAGTTAGCCTGCACTCTGTTTTCAGTTCCTCCACACTATTTACAGCTAAACAGAGGTCAGTCAGGTCAGCTGACCCTGGATTTACGCTGACTCCGGATGCAGTCCGTTATGGAAGCAGTGCAGATGGAGCCATGCGTCCATCCCTACCAACTCCATCTGCGTTCTGAAGCTGCATGGATAAGAACAAGGTTTGAAATACAATATCGCATGATAATTATACAAAATAATGCGAGATCTTGAGAAAGACCTGAGCGTGACCGAGGAGAACCGATTGCAATCACATGATAACAACAAGAAAGCATGATGTACCAGCTCTCCACCTGGATTTTTGAGCTCTAATAATACGCAAGTAGCCTGCTGATTTTAATTCTATGAAGTGTTTGAATATTATGTCAAAGTTTTTACCTTCTCTGACACAGTATTGGAGGAGTAGAGCTCAGAAAATAGCAGTCGATCTTTAAATAGTTTTTAATGAACAAACAGGTAATAAACACCATGAGATACCATGGAATTTCCTTGCAGACTGGATCCGGCAAGATATGTACACCTCATTCTTTATTTTCACCTCTTTGTAAGTTTAACAAGCCTCAAGGTCAAAAGATTTGGGACAAAAATACATTATCTTTAGCTAATAATATCATCTTGAATTACAATTTCATTTAGGGGATAGCCACCTCGACCTACACATACAACACACACACACACACACACACACACGATGTTGGTGTTTCTGTTTAATATCTTGTTTCCTTAAACAAAAAAGCACAGTGTGTCAAGTGCGAAGGTCTGTTCTGCCTGTTTCTCCCCTCTCCATGACAATTAAACATGACTGTTTTCAATGAACTCCTATTTCCCATTGTTGACCACCACATTCACACCTGGCTGAGAGTAGACAGCAATCAGAAGTAAAATATAATCTGCAGAAAAGATGGAGGGCAATTGCTGAAGCAGGACAATGCCAGATACATGGGATGCACTGATACAGTACTGATACCTTGGCTCCGACATCAGCCGATGGAGATACTGACCCAGTCTGACAACAGTGTAAAACTGAAATGTTCAATTAAATCCTCATTGTGAGGAAAAGACTAGGGCTCCTTCAAGCATCATTTGGTCTAAATTAACTTTACCCATCCAGTGAATTAGGGGTAGGCAATATGGCCTAAAAATGACATCACAATATTTCTGTGAATTTTCACAATAAAGCTATTTTTCACAATATTACAGAATAGTTTTTTTCCCCTTTTAAATTTATGCAAAAAGGGCAGTTTCACAGGCCAGCGTTATTTACCTTCAACATATTCAAGAAAAACAAAACAAAAACTTTATTTCTCCATTATTTAGATTTAGTTTAAAATATTTTTTAGTTCTTTATCAAATATTACAAGAATATAAACCATTACATCTTAACTGCACACAGGTGGGGTTTTATGGTGAATCACTTTCCCTGCATTACTCCCGTTGCATGGACCTGTCCTTCGGCTTTTGGTTCTCTGAACGGATGGTTTGTTTTCCTCTCTCTTTGGGTGGTTGAATAAAATCAAGATGAAGCGGGCAAAATGAAAAGTAAAAATCTACAGCCACGTCGAGCTGCACATTGTTCAACAGTAATACCGCTCCAGCGGTGTTCTGCACGTGTGGAAAAAATGCAGGCAGATTATCCGCACTGCTGCACCGTTTCTGGGGTTTTTTTTTAAACATGACAGCAGTCTGAAACACAAAATGAAACTTCAATATTTCCACTCAACTGGAGACGGTCTAATTTTGGAGCAGCAGCTTCCCGCCATGTTTGTTTTGCCATTACTATGCGGTGTGACGTTGTCACGCAGCAGACCCCAAATATCGCAATATTCATTTTTACACCGGTATCAAAATTTATACCGGTATTATTGTAAACAATACGATATGACACACCCCTACAGTATATGTAAAAAAAAAAATGCAGAAAAATGACATACCCAATGTAAATTGAAAGTTATACTGTACACTTGTAGACTTGTGAAGGCAGATAATCCACAATGCTCCACCATTTTTTAAACATGGCAGCAGTCTGAAACAGCCTTAAAACTAAAATATTTCCACACAGCTAGATCTAGTTTCATGTACCTCCGACCACGGAACAGCTGCTTGCCGCACCATGTTTGTTGTGCTGTTTCTACGGTAACGCATAACTTGCGTTAGCATTGTTAATGGTGTGACATTGTCACGGAGCAAACTCCAAATATTGCAATATTCATTTTTACGCCAGTATCAATATTTATACCAGTATTATGAATGATACACTAGGGGTGGGAATCTCTAGCCATTTCATGATTCGATTACGATTCGGGGGGTTAGGATGAAACTCACTGAAACATATGTCCAACTCCCCGTTATTACCTGACTTGTTTTAATATTACCTTGCGTATGTAGAATCCCTCGGTTACTGATGTTACCATTACCGTTATTGATACAGTATTAGCTTAGTTAGCTTCCAGTTGCTAGTGTGTTATTTATTTTTGTTATTTATTCTTCTAACTTTGACTCACTCCTAGTAACACTGTACTGATTCAAATGAATGTGAATGAGCTTGTGTAAAGAATGCACAATACGTGTCCATTACACAGGTCCATTACAGCCCATGCAGTGGTGTTTGGAATGGACGAGACAGAAACAACGTGATAGCTGCTAACTGCTAAGCTAACTGGGGGAACTATTAAACGGCTCAGTACGGTTACAAAAATAAAATGTGAAATATGAACTTTATAAAGAAAAGTCAATCTGCTCGCATGCTATTTCCAGTATGTACAATGATAAGTGTAATTGATTTATTGATTAGAAAGCACCAGGGAATGGGAAACTATAATGGAAGCGGAACCTGAGCTATGGGAAGACCGCAATGTGGAAGTACATTCCTCTATATTGTGAGAGAGGTCCGTTGTGTTGCCTTTGTTAGGCTGCAGTAGTTCCACCACGACGCTACGGGGAGTAAGCGAATGTGAGTATCCATGTCTCTGCAGCTGAAGTAGCGCAGTGTCAAGTCTGATCAACATGGCAGCAGCGTATCAATAAACAGTCCTGAAGTTGTTTGCACAGGAAATATATTCCTGTAAGCATCACTAACTAACTAACTAACTAACCTGCACTTATATAGCGCTTTTCATCAGCACATTATGCATTTTTCTTGTATAAGTGAAGTAAAATAGTTCTCTGCAGCCCTGTTTGAGATGGTTATCAGGTCAATGCTAAAGCATTTATTGATGCTAAAGCATTAGCCCATCTATGGGAATTTATATATATGTTAGCATTAAGCTAACGGAATAAATGGTTATTATTTTCCCCACTCTGTTCTAGTGAATATGTCAGCTACATTTTAATTTAAGAAGACCTTAAAGTATATGATGTCAGAAATATATTATGTGACCAAATTCCTATCTTAACTCTTTAACATTCTTCATTTTATGGACATAGAAAGTGCCCTCACTGTCTATGTCGCAGTTCTGTGTCTGTCATGTGATGTAATAAAAATCCCCAGTTGTACTAAGTATTCCACCTCACAAGGTGACAGACACGTACAACTTACTGCTCTTGCATTGGAGGACTAATGGCCCCCAAATACCCCCCCCCCACCCCCAAAAAAAGAAACCCTCACTTCTGGACACCAGAGAAGAACAGTTTGCAAACAAATGTTGATGTGCTCAATTGCAAGACGAAGGAGGCATTTGCTCCCAAATTTGCAAACTATGATTTTAAAAAGAGATTATTTAGTTTATGAAGGTAAATATCTACATTTTGTTATAACAGAGGGTGGGCAAAGCTGGTTGATTTTCACCTGCCATCGACCCCAGCGCCATGTGACTGGACAGAATAATCGCGCCGGTACCCGGTCATCATATGAGATAAATTGTGGCGGAATAAAAGAGAAATTGAGGTGGAATAATTATAACAGTTTCTGGATGTGGGAGAGAAAGCAAAAATGACCAAGAGAAGACAAAATAACGACCAGGATGGACGAAAATGGACGAAGCGAGCCGCCTGGCCAGCGGTAAGTCTGACGAATTTCTTTGTTTGTTTACATTGTACTGATTTTCTGGTTCATATACATTAAAGAAAAAAAAACAAAACAAAACGGTGACAAAAATCAAAACCATCCTTTGTGTAAATTCATTTGCGTAATATTGCCAAGATTAGGAGCATCTTGTCTCAGAGTGATGCTGAGAAACTGATCCACGCTTTTGTTAGCTCGAGATTAGATTATTGCAATTCTTGATTATCAGGCTGTCCTAAAACATCTTTAAAAAGTTTTCAGCTGATCCAAAATGCTGCAGCAAGAGTTTTAACAGGTACTAGAAAGAGAGCTCATATCTCTCCGGTTCTGGCCTCCCTTCATTGGCTTCCCATAGAGTTTAGAATTAAGTTTAAAATCCTTCTTCTTACTTACAAAGCTCTAAACAATCAGGCTCCTTTTTATTTAAAAGATCTGATACTACCGTATTATCCTAACAGAGCACTACGCTCCCAAAATGCAGGATTACTTGTAATACCTAGAATCTCCAAAAGTACAATGGGAGGCAGAGCCTTCAGTTATCAAGCTCCTCTCCCGTGGAGCCAGCTGCCAATCTGGATTCGGGAGTCAGACTCGATCTCTGTTTTTAAGAATAGGGCTAAAACCTACCTTTTTGATATAGCCTACAATTAGGGAGGGATCATGTGTTTCTGAACCCTCCCTTAGTTATGCTGCTAATAAGTTTAGTCAGCTGGGGGACCTCCAATAATGCACTGGGCCTCACTCCTTTCTTCACTCTCAATGAAATATTTTTTTTTTTGCTGGTCATTAACATCTGTTTGTTCTCTCCCATAGATTGAGTCCCCATCGTGCTGTTTGCTCTCTACATGTCTGTTCTCTTTATCTTCTCTGTCCCCTCACCCCCCAGCCAGTTGCAGCAGATGACTGCCCCTCCCTGAGCCTGGTTCTGCTGGAGGTTTCTTCCTGTTAAAAGGGAGTTTTTCCTCTCCACCGTCGCCAAGTGCTTGCTCACAGGGGATCACCTGATTGCTGGGGTCTTTCTGCAACTGTGGGGGTTCCCCCTACAGTTGATAGTGCTATGAGATGACTGTTGTTGTGAAATGGCGCTATATAAATAAAGTTGAATTGAACTGAACTGAATTGAATTGAATTAAATATGTCCAAAGTCCACTTTTGACTGAAAGTTATGTAATTCGATATGGCTGCCGAGGCATTATGCAAATTAGATGCGCAAATTTACTCCTATCTCAAACTTTGGATCATATTCCACATCTTTCTAATTGACAGTAAGCCATTATCTCTTACCATTTCCAAGTTATAGCTTTGGAAATCTCTGACATCTGAACTGAATATTTTCTTGAAAAAAAATCTTGACCACCAGTGGGGTGGAGGCTGACGGCGCAACGGAGCACCACAGACAGTTTTTGTTGTGTTTTTGTAGTTTTACAGTACCCTATATAGAGTACAGTGACAAACTACATATCCCACAATGCACTGTGATTTTGTCATTGGTTGAGTGAACCGCGACAGTGTTTTGACATCCAATGGTCATTACCAAAAATCACAGTTAGGTAATTACCTACAAATCTAATGACACAACTAGATTTGTTTTTAAACTTTATTTTAATAGATTTTCATCTCTGAGTCCAAGTTTTTAGATACATATTTACAGTTCAAGACTGGTGAATTATTCGTTTTCACATTTTCATGTTTTCAGTTTAAAAAGTATGTAGGCTGTATATTTTTAACTTTGTCTTTTGTTTTATATATTTTCTACAACTCAAGAATTATTTGTTTTTCCACATTTTTAGATTTGTATAGGTTTTTTTTATTGTATACATTTTTTCAAATTTCTGCATTAAGAATTCAAGAATACAAAAAAAAAAATAGAATTACATTTGTTCTCCCCACCCCAGGTAAACACCAGATAAATATCAGCCACCATCAGTCAACAAAGTGAATACTGGTGAAAACATCGGTGCACCTCTGGGTTCCCAATGAGAAAGAGGCTAAAGTGCCCCCACATCAGAGGTGGCAGATCCGTTTTGTCCCACCGGGACAGTAAAGCAGCCACTGACTCTGGTGTTGACTACAGCGTACCGCGTCTGGGAAGGGAAACGGCCCAGCTCCCACCCCTAAGCGCTCTCACACAGACCTGAATCATAGAAACGGGGTAAGTGAAACAAAAGGGCAGAGTGTGACAGAGATGTAGTGCCTCCATCGGTCCTCTGCACAGACTGCAGAAAATAACACCAACTACTCCCCTCCGGAAGCTTCATCCTCCATGTGTCCTTCCTTTACTCCTCAAGATAGCCATTTGCAAATGATAAGTGCAGGGACAGAGCCTTGTGAAAGATAAGGTGCCTGGGCATTTGTCACCAAATGGAGCGTGTTCCTCTCCTCCTCGACAGAGCTGACCTGGGCTGCCGTGCACCGTTTACCTTTTATTCATTTATTCTGAACTATTACCGCAGTCCTCATTAATCACGGTAGCTCAAACTGAGAAAATTACTTGGCGGGACAGAAAGACGATTAGCTGAATCCATCTGTATTCTCTCAAACAAACAAATGATTTGAAGTGAATCACAATGCAACATATTTGATCAATTCTCTCTCACAAACGAGGGATTCAGCTCACTCCATCCTCACCGTAGAGTTCAATACCAAGTTTCCTCATAGAAATTCAGGACGCACGTTCGTACTCCAGAGGAGGGAAATCATCTAAAATTTTTTTACCATTCTGTCGATGTAATTGCCTCCTTGCATGATATGTTTGGCATCTGTACGTCATGCTAATTTACTGTGGGAGTAACAGCAGTTAGGAAAACCATTTTAAATAGAGTTTCCTCCCCCACTGTCCACCCTCAAAAGCCTTCCCGTTGTCTCTGTCATTTGAATTCATCTCCTACAACTGGAGGGAAAGAATTATCATTTCTGGTTGTAAATTAGCACTGTGCAGAAAAAAAAAAAACAGACTAGATCTTCACAAATACGTGGTGATCATTCTGCCATGCATTAGCCATGGGACAGAAATGAAGCACTTTAAATTCCTTTGTCCAGAAGGCAATTCACCCCCAATAAATTATTTTAATTCTGCTTTTCACTCTCCTTATCGCATCCTTTAGTGAGTCAATGAGGAGAGAAGAAACTGGCTGCAAGAAAGACAACTCTGGGATGAATCACATTAGGGCGATGCCACATCTGACAAAAACAATCCCCGGTATTACTGTACTGAGAAAAGGGAAGTCACAAATTGTTGGATTATGCAAGAGGCTTCTGCCTATTGTCGTTTAATGGCCATCTCCTTGCATCACCACGAGGTTTACGCCCCGAGGTGATGAGGAAGGAAGGTGCCCGACGCCGAATCCCCACGGTCCCCCCGGTGAACCAGGCGACGATTGCTTGGCAACGTCCTCACCGAGCAGAGGAAGAAAACAGAACAACAAGGAACGTTCTGATGTGAGCCGCTGCATGGGCGGCTGGGTATGGATGATGTTTTGTGGAAGAAGTAACAAGGCGGCAGACCAAAGTGGGAGGAAATGATAAACAGCAGCAGGAGCGACAAGGGTTGGACTAATGAACACACGCACGCATCCAAACACAGCAGAAATGGATGCAAGTTCTCACAGAGACGCACTCCCACACACACACACACACACACACAAGTGTGCACGTGCACTTTGCATGCTGAGAACATGAAGCGCGCGCGCAGCCAAAGCAGAACAGTTCTTTGTTCCCGAGGCAGAAACAAACCCTCCACCCTGTCCGGCCTGTCAGATCACTCACAACGTGGCCGACGGGAAAGTGCTCAGCTTGCTCAAAGTCAGATTGACATGCCTACCTTTATTACTGACTGAGTTATGTTCCCTGCATAAAAAAAAAAAAAAGATAAGCAGGCTTTGATACTGACAAATGCTGAGTCAGCGCCTTTCCATTCTCCACACTGGGGCAGCCTGTCTGATCTCGGGCTGAGACTGTCCTCATCCTGATGTAGAAAGAATTTGCTACTGAATCACATGCTGATCCGTGTCGGGAACTCACTTTTGTCTTTAAAAAAAAAAATGGCCACTGAGCTGTAACAGAGGTTTATAAGGCTGGAAGCACTGACCTACTATTACGGGACGGCAGTGGCTCAGGAGGTAGAGCAGGCTGTCCAATAACCGGATGGTTGGCGGTTGCTCTCCCCACATATCCTGCCGTTGTGTCCCTGGGCAAGACCCTTTACCCCCAATTGCTCCTGGTGGGTCTGGACAGCGCCATGTTGGGCAGCTATGCCGCCATCAGAGTGTGAATGGGTGGATAGCAGGATCTGTAAAGCGCTTTGGTCATCTAGAGATGAGAATAAAAGCGCTATATAAGTGAACGCCATTTACCATATAACGGAGACAAACGGAGAAAAGTTTGTCACTCTGACTGAATGGGACGCTCCTAACAATTCTGACAATCTAATGAAATCCATCACTTTTGTGTTAAACATGTGTTTGTTAACTTGAAGCAGTAACCCATTTTCCTCTGTTGTCTCCATCACCCTCTATGATGACTTCTATTTGGACGGCCTTGGGCCAGTTTCTCCACTAAAATGATGTACCATGCGTGCTCCTGGTAGTCTGGCCCGATTGGCTCTCCGTCCCCCAGTACAGGCCGAATACCAAGTGAAGCCTAACATGAGAAAATTCTAACCCAAACACAACAAAAGCATAAAAACTGAAGAAAATTCTGATGTTTTACATTGCTCTGATGCAAAAAAATGCAGTGCAGCTCATGTCAGTTCTCATCGGTCCAGTACAAAATTTCAGCATGCAGAGCTCCCTATTCATTCCACTTTGGCCACTATTTTTCAGCTGGCAGTGGAACAGTTTTGGTATGCTAGCCAGAGATTGCATTAACTGGAAATTGCCTGTCATTGACAGATTATTTTTAGCAGTGACAGAAAAATCTTAAAATGTCTGTCATTCTGAAAGATTACACTGAGGGTGATCAACTGTAATGTCCACTTTAGAGTGCATATTAAACAGCGATCATCTAGTAGGGCTGGGCGATTAACTGAAATAAAACTGGAACCGACATTCTGGTCGTAGAACTGACGTAATCTTGATCATGTCGGTTATTTTCGTTTTCCCCCTTTTCCCTGTTGTGCACGTGTATGTGAGCTTTTCATGTACTGCCCCTTTAAGACGTGCCCGTGGACTTACAAGCGCAGCTGCTGTTAGCACTGTTGCCTAACATCTAGAAGGTTCCAGGTTCGAATCCCCAGGCTGGCAGGGGTGGGGACCTTTCTGTGTGGAGTTTGCATGTTCTCCCTGTGCAGCGTGGGTTTATTCCTGGAGCTCTGGTTTCCTCCCACAATCCAAAGACATGCATGATAGGTTAATCGGTCATTGTAAATTCTCCCTAGGTATCCGTCTCCTATAGGCTCTTAGAATAGAGGGTTAGTACTAGTGAAGCGCTTTCAGTGCTCTTTGAGACTAGAAAAAGCGCTATACAAGTACAGGTCCTTATCCCTTTATCCTTACGTAACTCCGGAAGCAGCGCAGTCACCACTGTTCAGATGCAGCAGAACCTATGAGCACAACATGGGCGGCACAATTAAAGACGGCTTGCAACCAAAACAAACATGGTCTCCATCTACAGAGTATGTGATGAGTGACTCTTTAGTCCATCTGATTCCAGGAAAAGCAAGAAAAATGCGTGGATGCTAATACTAAAAGGAGTAGAAGCTAACTTGCTGTTAGCCTCTGACAGCTATCCACGTCATCTCAACTAGGGCTGCAACTAACAATTTTTTCGATTAGTCGACTAATCGCAATTACTTCTGTCATGTCCGCCAGCTCAGCTTCCTGCTGGCACGGCTCCTGTTCGGGGCTCCAGGTCATGCCTTACCTCGCCTGTTTAAGCCTGCACACCTGTGAAAATCACTTTGTTGTCAGTCTCTGCCTTAATATAATGTAGCCTATGATAAAAAGTTCCCATAGCTAAATAAATAATATAATGTAGCCTATGATAAAAAGTTCCCATAGCTAAATAAAATAATGACCCATCAAACATGAGTTGGAAACTTGAACTTTACAGTCTAATCAGAAGTGTTTGTAGCAACACAATTAAATAATAGATGTTTAATTGTAAAAACTCAAATAGCAGTTCTGCTGCTCCATAAAGGCTGTTGAAACTGCATGTTAAAGACAAACTAGAGTAATATTTAACTCCACTAAAGTAAAAAAAGAAAATAACAAGCTAGTCCATCCTGTTTCAAACCTTGCTGGGTTTAGAAGTTTAAAAGCTTAATTAAGATTCAGATGAAAATTAAAAGAACTTCTTCCAGTCCAAAATAACAAAAAAAAACCAACAAAAAACACTTTAAATATCAGTGCAGGAATGTGAGCCTTCACTACATATACAGTGAAATATTTAAGCAGTTTTAAATTTATTTGTGATGATTATGGTTATCTTTTTTAATTAAATTATAAATCATGCTATTCTAATTTACCAAGATGCACCAATGTTTAGAATGAAGACTGATATTACGGTCACAATAATAGAGAATGCAAAAAAGAGTAAGCTGCTCCTCTAATTCACCCATTTACCACAGTTAACATATAGCTAGCATAACGGAAGCAACTCTGCTGTCAACAACCATCATAAGAGAGATTATTGTCAGACAGCAGGTAAACTATTTAAACAGCATACACTAATAGTGTGGTCAGTTTTCTAAAGCTGAGAGAGTAGTTCATTGAAAATAAGAAGCGCTAACATTACTCACTAACCTTAGCGGCACAATCCGCTGACAGGTGGCCGGAGACGGAGGAACGGAGAGGAGGAAATGGATGCATCGCTGTAGTGCAGCTGTGATATGACAATACTGCTTTACAGTTTACATTTAACTTGTTTCACTTATTGATTTTTGGGTGACTACCTGAGCCGTAAAACAGTTGTTAGCTGCAACCCTACTACGGAAGCTTTTAGCCTTCTCTGTGATTTTCTCTCCGTGTCACCATGATGCATTCCTCTTCTTCTTCGCTGGAACAGTTAAACTGCACATTTCCGTGGCATGCAAATAAACTTTAAAATTAAACAATTTGTCGACAAAAAAAATCTGCATCGACAAATTTTTATGATCAACGTTATCGACAACGTCAACTAATCGTTTCAGTCCTAATCTCAGCTGTTTTACAGAGGGACTGGACAAGATAAGGCTGTATTTAAGAACCTAATAAGAGACTCATAATCACTGTGTGGTAGTAACACAATCACGGGTGTGTAAAGGACTCCCCCAATGCAGCTAACAAGCTAATTATCCATTGTGCACATGATGTGAGCCGCAAACTGTCAAGAGGTTTGCATTGTAAACACTGGGCAATGTTTATTTTGCGTCTGAAATGACAATAGTCATGTTCTTTATTATGTTATGCTTATTTACTATAGTGAGATGATGCCACACTCTTGTGTAATGTTGCTTATTTATCCGCCTTGTCAGTAAGATGATGGGAGGCGAAAAATAACCAAAAAAACAACATGAAAGAGTGAATTAACCGTGATGCTGATTTAAGGTCAAATTGCCCAGCCCTATTATTGAATATTGTCTCCCCCTTTGATGTCAGTGTTTCAAGTCTTTGTGACAGTTCACGTTTCTGTCTGTTTACAGCTACACAGTTGTCATGCCACTACAACTGCAAAAAATGTCAGAGCAGCTGAGTGTGAAACCTTTCTTTAAATGGCCAAACTGTTGCGATGTTGTCATTTGGTGGAAAAAAAAGAGAGTCTGACACAGAGGAGAATGAAGGACCAACACGCATCGCTGCAGGTCGTACATATGAATAAAAACAAAAGCTAGCTGGTGTTTTATTATGTAAAAAATTAAAATGACAGCTAACTATAGAGCATGACAGGATTACTGCCACGCTGTCTGTTAAAGTGAGTTTATGTCTTAACCCAGAACAACATTATGAAGTGTTCTGCGTTCTCTACGAACATCAACTGTGATGCTAATGCTAGCTGTTGTAGCTAACGTTAGCGCCTTTCTGTACCAACATGAGCGGCTTCCAAGAGAAGAACAGCGACCGTCATCGTAACGCACCCCTCGATGATCTCAAGCCACACGCCGTATTTGAATAGTGTTTATTGTATGAAACCGAATAAATAGAAGAGATTTTTGATCATATTTTTCTTACATTTTAATCTGGAAGTGACATCATTTGATACAAAGAATTTTACTGGTTCAACACACATTTCATTAGCTGCAGCTTGATTGGCTCAAGGTCACCTGTGCAATGTTCCACAGGTGTGTTGATATGCTAACAAGAAGCCACTGAATCTGTTCAAATTAATTTTCTTGCTTTTTTTTCCCCATACAGGAAAAAAGAGAAAACACTGCATGAAAGGGCCTGAATGTAGTGTCCAACAGAAACACAACGTGGCATAAATGATAAAGTAGCCTTTCCTTTCATCCAATTATTTTTACAGTTAATGCAGCTTTCTCCACCTCTGCTGGAGTTGCTATATCAATCTCACAGTATAAGAGAGCTGTGAGCTGTTACGCCCCCCTGGTTACAGCGCCAGTCTGGCCAGAGCAAACAAAGAAAAAGCATCACACCTATGGGAATTTAGACTCTTAAAGAAAAAAAAAAAAAAAAAAAAGCCCTGGGACCGCAGCTCTTCAAAGTGAAGGCTGGAAACCAGGGCCTGGACCAGAAACCAAACAAATCCTGCAGGAGCACGCAACCTCCACACCAATCCAACGCTCCAAATAACACCACGCAGTGACGCGACGTTAAACCCGCTGGAGCGCCACCCAGGTAACCTAGCGGCCCCATCAATATACAGCAAATCCTGAAATGACTCAACGCTGGCACACCGCTACTTACTTTGGCTTGATATACGAGGTCCCTGGAGCATGAGTGTTTACTTAATCCAAATATATTCATAATTAGACATTAATTAATGCTAAACAAATAAAAACAGACCCCCAGAATTCATCATCTCCGTGTCCTGAAGCCGGAGACACAATTACACCAACTTTAACATGTCTGCCTTCTGTCCAGAGCAAGGTTAGCCGTTTGGAAAACAGGCACGAGGCAGACGATGTGTGGAAGTCTTCTGGAAGTCTTCCAGCTGTGGGGCAGAGTGACGACCATATTTAGCATCAGACGGGATGAGTAAATGGAGCGCTGAACTTTACGGTAAAAAGGTAACTCACTGATCAGATGTGCCCGTTGTTGTGCTGAACCGGCAACAAAACCCACATGGCACTTGTAGTTAGTTGCAATCATGATTTTGAAATGGAAATCTATTGCAACCATCTCCTGCGCTTCCCCCCTTTTTCTTTAATCTACTTTCAGGGGGGGACTTCACTCCCCGACTACTTTGGGGGTCTCCTTGCTGTTAGGGGGATTGTTTGGCACATCAAAGCACATTTGCATGCAATTGGGAGTGCGTGGCCGGGCTACATCATAAAAATGTAAGTCATCAGTGTGAGTAGGTCGTCTACCAAGTCAGTAAAGCTGTCACTGTACTGCAAATGCAGCGGGAATGAGGCCTGGCCAGGGGGAGGGTGGGTGGGTGGGGGGGATGTGGAAGCTGAGTGATCCTGCAGGCAGCAGACTGGATGGATGGATGGATGGCAGATCCATCCCATCTCTCCCAGGGGATCTGCAGCTATTAAGAAATTAAATGCATGACTTTTTAAGAGCTTTTTAAGGCCACATGATCAAACTAGAGGGGAGTCAGGGAGTGCATACCTCTGCCAAGGTCTGTCTGTCTGTTAGCAGGATTACACAAAAAGTACTGGACAGATTCTGATTAAGTTCTCAACCCAGGTGGCCCTTGGGCTATAATCCCATTACATTTTGGAGGTTCCAGGCCAGCAAGCGGATTCTGGATCTTTTTCACTTTCTTTAACATTGCAAGATAGGGTCTTGGCGGAGGTATGCACTCTGAGATCGGCTCTAAAAGCTAATGGGTTGATCTCTAGCCCAGGGGCCACCTCTGGTGAAAGTTTCCACAAAATCTGTCTGGTATTTTTTTGCACATTTCTGCTAGCGGCCAAACAAACAAACCACCTCAATCACGTTACTTCGTTGGCAGAGGTAATTAAGACCCCACATCTGCAAAACGCAAACACACCTGTGACCACATCACACTTAGCCTTGTCCAGAGATTTAATGAAACTGACATCAGTGCCACTTTGTGGGACATTAAATTTGGACTTCCCCCACACTGACGCTGCCACTGGATGACTGAGTTATTCAAGTGAAACACCTGCAACTAGACCCTGTAACCACAACCCAAACTGGCAACTTAGCAGGAAAAAGGCCACATGTTTATGAAAAATAACTGCAGTTTTACATGGTAAAAGTTGCCTTTTTTTAGGGGGAAAAAAAGGTTAGAAAAAAATGCATATTTTCGAGAGAAATGCTGCAAATTTACAAGGAAAAAAAAATCACAAATTTATGATGAAAAAGTCAAGTATTGACAAGAAAGTCACAAAGTACAAGGAAAAATGTTGCACATTTACAAAGATGGAAAAAAATGCAAATCAATGATTAAAAAAAGTTTCAGCTTAAGTAGAAACATTAAAAGCTAAGAAAAAAAATGCATTTTGTTAAAATGCAAAAACAGTTGCTACAAAACTCACAGAATGTCTGAGTATTTCACAGCACGATACAGGACAGCAGCTGTCACGCTTGTCATTTAATGACCTCTGAAATTTGGGAGAAGTAAGGCCTTAATTAGGAGAAAAGAATTCAGGACATTTTAAGGATGTGGGATTATATGGTGTGTGTGTGTGTGTGGGGGGGGGGGGGTCTTCTCCCAAAATCAGTAAAGCTGTCACTGTTCTGTAAAAAAAAAAAAAAAAAGCAGTGGAAGTTGAATGATGGAGTCTGCAGGCAGCAGAACACCATGGATGGATGGATGGATGGATGGCTGCTCTGAGTGCTTCTGTCCCCTCCACAAAGACTGACTAGGAAGCCAGCGAGGGTGCGTTAGCGGAGGTTGTTTATGTGACATTATGAAGAGGGCTGCAGTGTCCCCACCGCTGCCTTTTACTGTCTGGCCAATCATCTTTTACGCTGCAGATTTGCTCGCACTCCAGGCAGGTGCAGCTGCCCCTAACTTACACACAGCTGGGAATTAAAACAACAAAAAAAAAAATTGCAAACTTCTCAGAGCAAGCCTCGAATCAAGACAGGAAAACGGACGATGGCAGCTGACGGTCGCCTCCGAGTTTTAACCTTGGTGAGAGAGGCGTTTAAGGGGCCAGACTGCCGCCCCGCGTAACCTTGAAGGTGCGGACTAATTAGGGAGCAAATTACAGAACAACCGGCGCCAGCAGCTGCGCCTTTCCGTTTCCAGACAAACACCAGCAAACTACTTCTGCTGCCTGCCATCGTCGTCCCCTCAGCACCAGAGCGCAGATAAATGAAGGCGGCACACAACTCACCGGCGGCGGAGGTGAAGCCGAGCAGCAGCAGCAGCAGCGGCAGCGGCGGCGGCGGCGGCGCGGCGCCGACGCTCCGGCGGACAAAGGGGCCCACGAGCGAGGGCATCTCGGCGCGTGTGGATCACCCCGAAGTTTCACAAGGCAGGGGGGGGGGGGGCACAGACGAGCGGGCTTCTTCAGGTCCGGACAGCGTCCACTGTGGCACTTTCACAACGCCCAAGTGTTTTCCCCCGTCAGCGCGCTTCCTGCCGCCGTGGCGTGGCCACGGTGCGTCCGCGTGGCTCGGAACAGCGCATCACAGGTGTGGTGAACAAACTGCTGGCCCCCCTCCTCTCTCTCTCTCTCTCTCTCTCTCTCTCTCTCTCTCTCTCTCTCCTCCACTCAGTCCTCCCGTAATTATCCACGGACGCTTTCCGCTCGCAAGTCTCCCTCTGTGCGCGTGCGTGCGAGCCGCCGTGTCCGCTCACTTTTTTTTGCAGCCTCCGCGCGGAAGACGCCTTCTGCAAAATGCGAAGAAAAAAAAAATAAAGGGGGGGTGCAAGACGTGGCTTCAGAGAGGGAACGTCCGCTGGCACAAGCGACGCCGAAGTGCGGAGAGCCGCTCCGTGAGTCCGGGTAGGTCCGGGCTGCCGCGCGCGGGGACGGAGGCGCAAAACCAGGAGCGGATCCCGCTCGCGCGCTGGGAACGGAGCCGAGCGGAGCGTTCCGAGCGCGCGCTCACAACTGTGCTTTACGGGTTTTTGTTTTTTTTTCTCTCGGGGAAATATTTACATATCTCAAATGAGCATAACTAAAACACACACTGACGGGGGGAGGGGGGGGGATGGAAATGATCGCGTCCATATCGTTGCAAAGCGCAGCTTCTCGTATCTCCCGCCTTGCATGAAAATGACGGACAGGACACCGAGCTCTGCAGGATGGGAATCTACGCCGGGCGCTTTGCATACAAATTCGCCCAGATCACATCCGCGTGTCGCTGAGTTTCAGTCGCATGTGCCTTTGGTTCGACTGTGTTGCGCGGATGCGCGTGCGTGTGCACCAGTGACGGACAAACACCGAGGGAGAAGAAGCGCGAGGAGGATGAACGCTCCCACGAGACTGGACACCTGTCGGCAGGCTGGGACCGGGATGTGACTTATGATCCGGAGAGCTTTTCCTTAGTTTCTGGGAGGAATGGGGGTGGGGGGGGGGGTAGCAGACTGTTCAGCCATGCTTTTTACAAGTACTGCCAGAAATCGACAGCAGATTATTAATACACCTCAGATGGGGGAAGAAGGGGGGGGGGGTAGAATTGTGTCTTTGTTTATCCATTTTCTCCACTCCCACATACCAGTCAGCAGAATAATAAGTGGAAGCACAGAACTGGACTACCAGCTAATTATGGGGGTTCATGTAGATGGATGATTTCTCAGATAGAGCTGGGCTATTATACAAACTCATTAAGGACTCCTCTCTATCCAGCGTCCTTTGGCTAAAGGTCAAAGTCGCAGACGGAATGATGGGACAAAGCACAAGCTCCTTCATGCACATGCAGAAATGAAAATAAATAAATAAACAACCCAAGCATATAAGTCACAATCAAGTGCTGACAGGCAGCGTGAATGTGAGAGAAGAGGATGGCATATGCAGCAGCCGCTAAATGGGGGACAGTGACTCAGCCTGGGTCATTTGTGAGGCTCCAGTAATGATCTTAGTCATTCTGCTAATCCTATCTATCTATCTATCTATCTATCTATCTATCTATCTATCTATCTATCTATCTATCTATCTATCTATCTATCTATCTATCATAAGGTCACAAAGTTTGGACCCAAACGCAAGGCACAAGAGTTATATTTGATTTACAAGTGAGCTGGAACTTGTTCCCACGGCGTGGGGAGACTGGACTCCTGTGGAGGCAGAGAGGACAATGTTAAGTAGTTTGAAAGTAGTGGCGGTGTGTTCATTAGAGGCTGGAATATTGTTGAGTGAAGGTCTAGGGCTAGAGGACCAGACGACAAGGAGGTCAGCGGAAGGACAGCCCGGGAGTCCCAGATCGGGGTTACGAGTGAGGAGCCAGAGATCCTGAGGTGCACGGAGTTAGTGGGAGAATGTGTGGGGTTCAAGATTCAAGGACTCTTTATTATATGTGCGCATAATGGAATTCTGCGTGGGAGCTCTCAGCTTTGGAAAAACAGAATACCTTGAAGGACAAAAACAAACGCTATAAATATAAATACAGTGGTGTGAAAAAGTGTTTGCCCCTTCCTGATTTCTCTTTTTTTTTGTATGTTTGTCACACTTAAATGTTTCAGATTATCAAACAAATTTAAATATTAGACAAAGATAACACACGTAAACATAAAATGCAGTTTTTAAATGAAGGTGTTTATTATTAAGGGGGTAAAAAAATCCAAACCAACATGGCGCTGTGTGAAAAAGTGATTGCCCCCTAAACCTAATAACTGGTTGGTGTCATGTGCTGGCGAGCGCTCACCCCCTCCTTCCCGTTCACCTGTCTCCTCATCAGACGCACCTGCTGTTTCCCGCTGGGCCAGCGTTTAAAAGGAAGCGCTCTTCAGTGATTCAACGCGGGCTTGTTTGGGTATACTGCACTAAACTAACTAACTAACTAACCTGCACTTATATAGCGCTTTTCTAGTCACAAAGACCACTCAAAGCGCTTTCATTAATACTAACCCTCTATTCTAAGGGCCTATAGGAAACAGATATCTAGGGACAATTTAGAACAGCCAATTAACCTAACATGCATGTTTTTGGCATGTGGGAGGAAACCGGAGAAATCCCGGAGTAAACCCACGCAACACGGGGAGAACATGCAAACTCCACACAGATCACTGTTGGTCGGGGGCTGGGATCGAACCCACGATCCCACGATCCCCACAATCCCCCGGCCAAGGGTAAACTGTGCTGCCGCAGTGCTAACCACTGCGCCACCGTGCAGCCCAAAAAACTAAAGCAGACAGCTCATCAAGTAAGCGATTGTGTTGTGAGTGATCCTACCTTATACTCATTCTCCCTTCCATCTCTTCCAGGTTGCTGCCAACGTAGCGGTGTGTCTTCAGGGATTTGGTGCGCTTGCCAGCCTGTTGCTCCTCCACCACGCAGCTCATCAACTCCGCCCGGTCAGACTCCACAACTCATTCCCCAACCGGCAGTTCCAACCTGATGGTTCCTCTCCTTCACTGGGTTCTATGCCAGTCACGCCTCTCCTCCCACATAAGTGGTATTAATTAGATTTCCATATTTCCCCTCCATTCCTCTATAATCAGCCTCGTCTCATCCTCTGCAGGTTTGCTGCTCCTCTGGCGAGTGACTGGCTTTTCCCTCAAATTTGCGGTTTTGAAAATTCAATAAAAGGGTCTAATGTTCTCTGTGTGTGTTCTTTTGGTGATTGCACTTTGCACTCAGGTTGCTTCTCCAGTCAGTATGACAGAACGAGCCAGCCAGGGTCACAACCTGGCAGGTGCGTCATCAACAGAGCACTCTGCGCTCCACCGCCTTGACGTTACAGAGAGGCAGGTGGCCGAACATACTCAGCTGCTGCAGATTATCACACAGCAGCTGAGTGTCATTTCTGATCAGTTGGGCCGTACGGCTGCTCCGGTCACTCCACCTCAACCTGCTGTTCCGCCTACTGCCATTATCCGCCAAACTCTTTCCATTTCCACTCCTGCTCCATACGCAGGGGAGGTAAGGAAATGTAAAGATTTTTTGTGTCACATTCAGCTCTACTTCGAGCAAGTGAAGGGGGAGTTCCCAGATGACATCTCCAAAATCCACCAGTTTACTCTTCTGCTTTGGGGCCACGCTCTTAGTTGGGCGTGGGCTGTTATCGATAGTCAGAGAGATTTGCCACAAACGTTTGATCAATTTGTGTCCGAGTTTTCCTGCACTTTCGACTGTACCGAGAGTGAAGGGAACATCATGAGTTGCCTGTTGTTGCGCCGCCAGGGCAGTCGGTCAGTGGCTGACTTCTCGGTGGCGTTTCAAGTCAAGGCAGCTGATTCGGGATGGAACGAAGGTTGCTTTGCGCAGCACTTTGCACAACGCGTTCCTCTGCGGATTAAATCCTCGGCTTTGGGACGACCTGGCGACTCCTGCCATTCCTGCCACCTTGGACGGCCTAATAGATCAGGCAGTCGGGTTGGATAACCGGTACCGCGAGCACACTCTGGAGCACTGCGCCTCCTCTCGCCCATTTGCCACACGCGCACTCCTGGCGCCTACTGACCTAGGTGAGTCCGATTCTGCCCTAGAGCCCATGGAGCTCAGCTATGCTCGCCTTCCGTGGCAAGAGGTTGAGCGGCGGCGGCGAATCGGGGCATGTGTCTATTGTGGTTCATTGAAGCACAAGCGGGACACATGCCACCTACAGCCAAGACACGGCCCGTCAGTAGCCGCGGGGGGTCTGGCTGGCAGGACTCAACCTGATTCCCCCAGTAATTTTTCTATTTCAGCCCTGGTTCAGTTGCCGGGGGTCGAGAGGAGAGTCTCCGCCCTAATCAATTCTGGGGCAGAGGGTAATTTCATCTCCTCTGTGCTGGTTCACGAGATGGGGATTCCGCCGGTTAAACTGCCGGCTCCCCGTCCTGTTCATACCCTTTCTGGCCAGACGGTGGCATCCGTGACTCATTGCATGGCGCAGCTGTCCATCCTATTGTCCGGTAACCACCGGGAGAGGCTGACTTTTTACGTGTTTCCACGTGCCTCTCATGTGGTGGTGTTAGGATATCCGTGGCTCCGGAGGCATAATCCAGTTCTTAATTGGGCACAAAATTCCATCACCTCTTGGAGTTCTAACTGTTTGGCTACATGTCTAAATTCGGCCCAGTGTTCACCGTCCCTCCCTGTCTCCTCTCCTCAGGTTGAGCCACCGGACCTCAGCCTCGTGCCCGAGGTTTATCATGACCTTGGGGAGGTCTTTAGCAAGTCACGGGTGTTAGCGCTTCCTCCGCATCACTCGTATGACTGTGCCATCGACCTCCTTCCGGGTGCGAGGCTGCCGTCCAGCAAGCTCTATAATATTTCTGGTCCTGAGAGGGAGGCGATGGAGAGGTACATTAAAGATTCGCTGAACACCAGTTCATTCGGCCATCCTCGGCTCCCCTCAGGGCGGGGTTTTTCTTTGTTGGCAAGAAGGACGGGTCTCTGCATCCGTGCATTGACTACCGTGAGCTTAACGCCATAACAGTAAAAGATAAATACCTTCTGCCCTTGATGAACTCCGCATTCGAGCTCCTGCAGCTCTTGCATATATTCTCTAAGCTCGACATACGCAACACTTACCACCTAGTCAGAATACGTGAGGGGGACGAGTGGAAAACAGTGTTCAAAACACACTTGGGGTAATTTGAGTACTTAGTCATGCCTTTTGGGTTAACTAACGCCCCCGCTGTTTTCCAACATTTAATCAATGACGTCCTCCGCAGTATGTTAAATCGTTTGTTTTCGTCTATCTGGATGACATCCTGATTTTTTCTCACATGTCAGAGGAGCACGAAACCCATGTTAGAGCCGTGTTACAGCAGCTCTTAGAAAACCAACTTTATGTCAAGGCTGAGAAGTGTGAGTTTTCCACCAATTCCACTTCTTTCCTTGGCTTTATTGTAGTGGAGGGAGAGCTGAGGGCCGACCCGGCCAAGGTGAAGGCTGTGCTGGATTGGCCAACACCCTACTCCTGCAAAGAGCTGCAACGCTTCTTGGGATTTGCAAATTTCTATCACAGGTTTATCCATAACTATAGTGGGGTAGCACAGCCTTTAACGCAGCTGACTTCTGTTAAGGTACCATTTTTATGGACAGAGGCAGCTGAACAGGCCTTTACCAAATTAAAGGGCCTGTTCGCAGATAAATCCATTTTGGCTCAGGTTGACCCCCAGCTCCAGTTTACCCTGGAGGTGGATGCTTCAGAAACAGGGTGGGTGCTGTTTTGTTCCAGCGCTCCCCCCCCCCGGACTTGAAGCTCCGCCCATGTGCGTATTTCTCTCGGCAGCTCACCCCAGCCGAGAGGAATTATGACGTCAGGGATCGTGAGCTGTTGGCCATTAAATTGGCTTTTGAGGAATGGAGACATTGGCTGGAGGGAGCTGTTCACCCTGTAGTTGTGTGGACCAACCACAAGAACCTTGAGTATCTGCGGTCGGCCCGCCGGCTGAATCCTAGACAGGCTCGGTGGACCCTATTTTTTCAGCGCTTTAATTTCACTGTCACCTATAGGCCCGGCTCCCGTAACGGGAAGCCTGATGCTCTCTCCAGGCAGTTCAGTTAGGACTTGGCTGACCCCCCCTCCCACTCCCAGCCCATTCTTCTGCCTTCGTGCGTACTGGGAACCCTTACCTGGGAGAGTGAAAGTAGAGTCCGCCAGGCCCAGTCCTCAGAGCCTGAATCAGCGGGTTGTCCCCCTAATCGCCTTTACATCCCTGCCACCCTCCTCAGTGAAGTTATCCAGTGGGGGCACACTGGACGTTTTGCCTGCCACCCTGCGGTGGTACGTACTGTGGACATTATTAGGTAAGCGTTTTGGTGGCCCACGCTGCAGCGGGATGTGCAGGAGTACGTGAAGGCTTGCCAGACATGTGCCCATAATAAATCCCCTCACCCCCCACTGGTCTTCTTCACCCCCTCCCCGTCCCCAGCGGGCCCTGGTCCCATATCGCTATGGACTTTGTCACTGGTCTTCCCCCTTCTAAGATAAGATAAGATAAGATAAGCCTTTATTAGTCCCACAATGGGGAAATTCCAGGATTGCAACAGCACAGGGATAGCAACACTCAGAGCAACAATCAGAAGGCAAGAAAAAAAAAAGAAACAAGAGCAGCAAGTATACATATGTACATATAAACATAAATATATATATATATATATATATATATATATATATATATATATATATATATATATATATATATATATATATATAGACACACAGTGCAGAGCATTGTAGCTAGATGGAATAAATATGTAGATATATAAACACACCCAGCGCGGAGCATTGAAGCTAGATGGAATAAATATGTAAATATATAAACACACACAGTGCGGAGCATTGTGGCTAGATGGAATAATATGTAGATACACTACCGTTCAAAAGTTTGGGGTCACTTAGAAATTTCCTTATTTTTGAAAGAAAAGCACTGTTTTTCAATGAAGATAACTTTAAACTAATCAGAAATACACTCTATACATTGCTAATGTGGTAAATTACTATTCTAGATGCAAATGTCTGGTTTTTGGTGCAATATCTACATAGGTGTATAGAGGCCCATTTCCAGCAACTATCACTCCAGTGTTCTAATGGTACAATGTGTTTGCTCATTGCGTCAGAAGGCTAATGGATGATTAGAAAACCCTTGTGCAATCATGTTAGGTCTGCAATGCTGTAATTGCTGCAAATGGAGGATTCTTTGACAAAAGCAAAGTTTGAAGGAAAAAATTATTTCAAATACAAATCATTATTTCTAACATTGTCAATGTCTTGACTATATTTTCTATTCATTTTACAACTCATGGTGGTAAATAAGTGTGACTTTTCATGGAAAACACAAAATAATTGTCTGGGTGACCCCAAACTTTTGAACGGTAGTGTATATAAAAACACAGTGCGGCGCATTGTAGCTAGATGGAATAAATATGTAAATATATAAACGCACACAGTGCTTCTCATGGTAACACTGTGATATTGACCATTGTGGACAGATTTTCCAAGGCTGTGCATCTGGTTCCTCTCTCCAAGCTGCCATTCGCCTCCAAGACTGCTGAATTACTGTCCTACCACGTTATCAGACTGCAAGGTATTCCTATGGACATTGTGTCTTACTGGGGTCCTCAGTTTATCTCACGAGTATGGAAGTCATTCTGCCACTGCTTCGGTACCACCATCAACCTCACCTCCGGTTATCATCGGCAGAGCAATGGGCAGGCTGAGCGTGCCAACCAGTCCCTGGAGGCTACCCTTCGTTGCGTGGCAGCCAATGATCCCGCTTCTTGGAGCTCCCATCTGACCTGGGTGGAGTATTCATTAAATTCCATGATCTCTTCAGCCACGGGGTGATCACCATTTGAAGCTTCCGTGGGTTACAACCCCCCTCTGCTATTGATGACGGAGAGAGAGGTAGCAGTGCTGTCCGTGGGGGCCTATTTTCATCGCTGCCACTTGGCCTGGAGATCTACCAGAGCGGCTCTCCTTCGCTCCACTGAGCACAATCAGCGCTATGCTGACCGCAAGAGGGTTCCGGCACCGGAATACAAGACTGGCCAGCAGGTCTGGGTGGCCACGGGTCAGGTCCCGCTCAAAGCTGAGTCTCGGAACCTCGCTCCCCGGTTTGTGGGTCCCTTCCCCATCACCAGCAACGTAGGTGACTCTGCTGTCCGGCTCCAGCTCCCATGGGTGCTCCGTGCGCATCCTACCTTCCATTTTTTTTAAAAAATTTTTTGTTACTTATTTGTACCCGTAGGTAGATTTGTTTTGCAGTCCGGTGACAAGCCACCAGCTGCCGGTCGCTACATGCTCAAGCGCCCCGTATCCCTAACCTGCATGTTTTTGGCGTGTGGGAGGAAACCGGAGAAATCCCGGAGTAAACCCACGCAACACGGGGAGAACATGCAAACTCCACACAGATCACTGTTGGTCAGGGGCTGGGATCGAACCCACGATCTCACGATCCCCCGGCCGAGGGTAAACTGTGCTGCCACAGTGCTAACCACTGTGCCACCGTGCAGCCCACGGTGCACGGTGTCCAAGGTCCATGTGTCCAAGGTCAAACCTCTCTCCTCCAGCCCTCTCTGCACCCCCCCCCCAAAAGCTGCCTCCTCCTCCCCGGGTCTTCGATGGGCACGTTACCCACACCATCAAAGAGATCCTGGATGTTTGACGTTTGGGCTGGGGGTTACAGTACCTGGTCGACTGGGAGGGCTATGGCCCGGAGTATCGGTCATGGATCCCTTGGTCTGGATTCCATGACAAAGGTATGGTCTGGTCTTACCATCGAGCCCACCCGGAGAAGCCTGGGGGACCGCCAGGAGGCGTTCCTCGGGGGGGGGGGGCACTGTCATGTGCTGGCAAGCGCTTGACCCCTCCTTCCCGTTCATCTGTCTCCTCATCAGATGCACCTGCTGTTTCCTGCTGGGCCAGTGTTTATAAGGAAGCGCTCTTCAGTGATTCAACACTGGCTTGTTTGGGTATACTGCGCTAAAGCAGACAGCTCATCAAGTAAGAAGTTGTGTTGTGAGTAATCCTACCTTACACTCATTCTCCCTTCCATCTCTTCCAGGTTGCTGCCAATGTAGCGGTGTGTCTTCAGGGATTTGGTGCACTCGCCAGCCTGTTGCTCCTCCACCATGCTGCTCATCAACTCCACCCGGTCAGACTCCATGACTCATTGAATGAATGAATGAATGAATGAATTTATTTCGGATAGTACATTACAGGTTAAAAGAAACTGTATAATATAACAACAAGGTCAAATTAGACAAAGACTCCTTCTACTCATTCCCCAACCGGCAGTTCCGACCTGCTGGTTCCTCTCCTTCGCTGGGTTCTGTGCCGGTCACTCCTCTCCTCCCACGTAAGTGGTATTATTTAGATTTCCATATTTCCCCTCCATTCCTCTATAATCAGCCTCGTCTCATCCTCTGCAGGTTTGCTACTCCTCTAGCGAGTGACTGACTTTTCCCTCAAGTTTGCGGTTTTGAAAATTCAATAAAAAGGTCAAACGTTCTCTGTATGTGTTCTTTAGGTGATTGCACTTTGCATTCAGGTTGCTTGTCCAGTCAATATGACTGTTGGGCCACCCTTAGCAGCAACAATTGCAATCAAGTGTTTGTGATAACTGGCAATGAGTATTTTACAGCACTATGGAGGAGTTTTGGCCACTCATCTTTGCAGAATTGTTGTAATTCATCCACATTGGAGGGTTTTTGAGTATGAACCGCCTTTTTAAGGTCATGCCACAGCATCTCAATCAGATTCAGGTCAGTACTTTGACTAGGCCACCGCAAAGCCTTCATTTTGTTTTTCTTAAGCCATTCAGAGGTGGATTTGCTGGTATTTTGGATCATTGTCCTGCTGCAGAACACAAGTGCGCTTCAGTTTGAGGTCACAAACAGAAGGCCAGACATTCTCCTTCAGGATTTTTTGGTAGACAGCAGAATTCATGGTTCCATTCACCACAGCAAGTCTTCCAGGTCCTGAAGCAGCAAAACAGACCCAGACATCACACTACCACCACCATATTTACCTCCGCCAGGCCGCAGGCCGCAGGAGGTAATGTTTTTGCCGGGGTTTGTTTGTCTGTTTGTCTGTCTGTCTGTTGGTTAGCAAGATAACTCAAAAAGTTTTGGACGGATTTCGATGAAACTTTCAGGCGTTGTTGGAAATGGTACAAGGAAGAACTGATTAAATTTTGGGGATGATCCGGATCACCGTCTGGATCCAGGAATTTTTTAAAGGATTCTTTAACATTGTGAGATAGGGCCATTTTCAACATGTTTGCAGGCACAATGGAGGGCGCTGGTCGTCGTGTCTGACGAACACGAACTCCACGTTCTTCAAAGTTTTAGGCACAAAAGCACGCGAAAAACAGTGGTGGGCTGGGCCCGGCAGCGTGCCTGTGTTTGCGCTATGCTGCAAAAGCTGAGACGGGCAGCTGTCCGGCGCGGAATTATTTGGCAGAAATTCCCCGGGCAGCCATAGGGGCTGCACAAAAACGAGCTCTCTGCCGGGGAAGCTTCAAAATCCTCTTTTGGCACGGAGCGCAACCCCAATAAAACCCACGCCAACCTGTCTACCCAATTTGCATCCGTCAGTGAACCCCTGAGTGCTGCTTTCAGTGATCTATGAAAACGCTCGCATAACCCATTGGCCTGTGCGTTGTACGTGGTTGTGCGATGAATTGCAACGCCCGCAGCCTGGGAGTTTGGAGATGGAGGAGATGGACACAACAGCAACACTTGAGTTTATTACCTCCGCCAAGGAGGTAATGCTTTTACTGGCATTTGTCTGTTTGTCTGTCTGTTTCACCAGAGGTGATGAAACAGACATCCAAAATGTAATGGGTTCCCTACAGAGGAACCCATTACATTTTGGGGATGATCTGGGAATGCATACCTCAGCCAAGGCTCTTCTCACAGTGTGTCAGCCACAAAACTCCAAAACTAATGGACAGACTTGGATGCAATTTTCACCACAAGTGGCGATAGGCCTACACACAAGCCCATTACATACCTGCCAACTTTTCAAACCTGAAAAGCCTAGTAGCTAGCCGGGGTCCAGGGGCCGATGCTAATGCTAATGCTAATAATGCTAATGCTAATAATAATAATGCTAATATTTGCCAAACAAATATTAGCATTAAATCTAGTTAAATGTAGCTAACAACCTCATATTTCTTCAACTTTCAAACTTGAAAAGCCTAGTAGCTAGCCAGGGTCCAGGGGCCGCAGGCCCCGGTAGGTCCAGGACAAAGTCCTGGTGGGGGGTTCAGGGGGGCGAAGCCCCCGACGCCAAACAAATATTAGCATTAAATCAAGTTAGAATGTAGCTAACAACCTCATATTTCGTCAACTTTCAAACCTGAAAAGCCTAGTAGCTAGCCGGGGTCTAGGGGCCGCAGTGTCAAACAAATATTAGCATTTGACATAGAAGTCACATATTAATTATATTAAAGGTAAAATATCTAAATCAATTGCAATACTACACAGAGCGAAATATTTGCTGAATCAACAACCCACATTATATACTTTGTATCATTCATTAATACTCCCATACTCCCATACATGACATATGGGCTGCACGGTGGCGCAGTGGTTTAGCACTGTGGCAGCACAGTTTTACCCTCGGCCGGGGGACCGCGGGGATCATGAGATCGTGGGTTCGATCCCAGCCCCCGACCAACAGTGAGCTGTGTGGAGTTTGCATGTTCTCCCCGTGTTGCGCGGGTTTACTCCGGGATTTCTCCGGTTTCCTCCCGCACACCAAAAACATGTAGGTTTAGGGCGCTCGAGCACGCAGCGACCAGCAGCCGGTGGCTTGTCACCAGACTGCAAACCAAGTCTACCTACGGGTACAATAAGTAACAAAAAAAAATAAAAATATATTGTACTGAAGTATGGGGAAATACATATAAAACAAACATATATCCAGTCTTTATGCTTCAGAAGAGAGCTATTAGAATAATAAACAAAGCTGCTTACAGGGAACCAACAAACCCACTTTTTCTTAAATTAAAAGCTCTCAAGTTGAAAGATCTGGTTGACTTTAAAACTGCAGTAATAATGTTTAAAGCTAAGAATCTATCACTGCCCACAAATATCCAAAAGCTGTTCCAAATAAGGGAGAAACAATATCATTTCAGAGGAACATTTCAATTCAATTCAACTTTATTTATATCGCGCCATTTCACAACAACAGTCATCTCATGTATATTTCAAAAACCTTCAGTGAGAACTACCACCAAGCAACACTGTGTTTCAGTGCAAGGAGTCAGATTATGGAACGATTTTGGACCTGAATTAAAATCATGTACAACGCTTGGACAATTTAAACAAAAACTAAAGGAAGAAATACTCCAAACATATATACAAGATGACATGTAAAATCACATAAGGATTGTCATATCCAGTCTGTGTTGTGTTGTTACTTAGTTTTTTTTGTCACATTTTATCTTAGCTTTGTTCTGAATTGTAATCGCTCTTGTTTTGTTTTTCTTTTGAATTCTTGGATGGAATATGAGTGGGCAATATAAGCTGTGGCTTCAGCCATCACCCATTTCAGATAACTTATGTTGAACTGTATAATCAGAGGAGTTATTGTTTAATTTGACCTTGTTGGATTTTTTCGCCTTTGTTATATTATTCTGTTTCTTTTTAATCCTTACTTTTAATCGATCCGAAATAAAGATTCATTCATTCATTAAATTTGCATTCAAAAGACTATCTTAACACTGCATAGAACTTTGAATAGGCCAGATGTGATGTATTATGAATACTAGAAAAGCACTCGGACAGCGCAGACCTCCGCCAAGCGCCACAGTTCCCCCCATACAGTGTTTAACATCATAAATAAAATATTGAAAATGGCCCTATCTCGCAATGTTAAATTAAAAAAAAAAGAATCCTTTAAAAAATTCATGGATCCAGACGGTGATCCGGATCGCCACCAAAATCTAATCATCTGTAGGATACCCCATTTCTGACAATCTGTGAAAATTTCATGAAAATCCGTCCATAACTTTTTGAGTTATCTTGCTAACAAACAAACAGACAAACCAATGCTGATGATCACATAACCTCCTTGGCGGAGGTAACTAGAAGACTAGAAATATCAGCAGGCACAGGCATGTGCGTAAAAGACGGCAAAATCGCTCTGATGTCCGGTTATGGCTGCCACGTAGGACGGACGTGTCTCGCTCTGCTCTGCTCCTGGAAAAAAAAAAATCGGCAAATAACTCTCTCATTTGGGACAGAACGTATCCCAGCATTTGGGCGAAGATATGTCGGCGAAGCCTAAGGCTGGAAAACCAGGAAAAGGAAAAAGCGAGCCGCCGAAACAGTCCAAATTAACGGACTTTCAGGTCTGTGACGCAGTAAACAAAACTCCATATATGGCGGAGGAGGCTGGCAACACTGCGATATCTGCGGGGAATGGCGCAGATGCGCTGATGGCTGCCATGAGTTCAATGAGAGCGGACTTTTCCTCTAGATTTGATGGGATTATGACAGCGTTGGAAGGAATAAGAAAGGAATTGGGTGACTGTGTAGAACGAACGGCGCAGATGGAGCTCCGTCTCGCTAGTGCTGAAGATGACGTCACCCGTCTTCAATTAAAGGTGCGCACTTTGGAAAAAAAAAAAAAATCTCTGGAAGATAATATTTTGGATTTGGAATCTCGGTCGAGACAGAATAATTTGAGGCTGGTGGGTCTTCCAGAGGAATCAGAAGGTCGGGACGTATGTTCCTTTCTGGAAAAGTGGATTCCGGAGGTGCTGGGCAGCGAGGAGTTGCAATCAGCAGTGGTTCTGGAAAAAGCACATCGTATTGGCCCACGGAGAGATAAGGGACGGCCGAGGACCTTAATTATGAAGTTTCTTAGCAACAGAGACAGGATGAAGATCTTCAACGCTGCACGAGCTAAAAAAGGAGAGATTAAACACCAGGACCAGCAGGTGCGGTTCTACCCAGATTTGGCCACAGGAATCCAGCAATTGAGGAAGCAGTTTGATCCCGTACGTAAGGAGCTGCGCAACCTTGGGATTCGTCATGGTGTAATCTATCCTGCGAGACTGCTGACCACGTATGAGGGCAGAACCCACATCTTCAAGACCCCAGAGGAGGCGCAGGAGTTCATCAAGAAGATCAAAGAAGAAGAAGAGACTGGTGGGAGCTAAGCATGAACAAAATATAAGGTAGAATAATTAAGCATTTGCACAGGCATCTGACTGACTTGAAGTAAATAGTAAGTTTACAAAATATAGATTGTATTATATATTAAAAAAAACAAAACAAAAACAAAACAAACAAAAAAAAAACTATGATGTACAAAGTTGTTAAAAATTTTGGAGTTAAGTTGGAAAACTACAGAGGAGAGTTAATGTTACGTCATTAAAAGCAGTAGAGTTAGGGCGATTGGGAGGATGAAGAAGGAGTGGCTTAGGCTGTTCCCCGTGGGTGTGGAACGGTCGATGGCTATATTGGGAGACAGAATTTTTCTTTTGATTTTGGGGGGTTTGCCACAAGTGTGGGAAGGGGAAATTTGTTTGTGTGTAGTTTGTAGGATGAATGTTCAACCACTCATGTTTTTGCTTCTCTGTATGAGCATGTTTACACTGCAAGGTAATCCCAAACTCTCTATTGATCATGGACCAAAGTGTTAATCTTAATTTAACTTCATGGAATTGCAGAAGTCTACAAAATTTAAAAAAACTTAAACAAGTTATGAATAAAATAAAGGACATGGGTTCAAGAATTGTGTTTTTACAAGAAACTCATCTGATAGAGGAGGATGTTAAAAGAATTAGGAGTAGATGGCAGGGAAGTGTATTCACCTCTTCATTTTCATCCCGAGCCAGGGGAGTTATGACTCTCATACATAAATCAGTTCCTTTTCAAGTGAAAAATGTAATTGGAGACAAATTTGGAAGATATGTAATCATTCAAGGTTCTTTGCTATTAGAAAATATAAATCTTGTGAACTTATATGGTCCCAATATAGATGATCAGAAGTTCTTTGCTAATTTATTTCTCATCTTATCATCACTTACAGGGCAACATATAATAGCAGGGGATTTTAATTGTACATTGAATCCAGGTGTGGATAGATCAACAGGACTGGATTGTACGCACATTGGATGTAGGATGACTATTAATCATTTTATGAAAGAATTGAGATTGTTAGATATATGGAGAGAAATGAAACCACAAGTTAAAGCCTATTCTTGTTATTCCAGTACCTACAAGACATTCTCACGTATTGATTATTTTTTGATTTCCACAGAATTAAGGTCCAAGATTCAAAACTGCTTTTATGATAACATCGTGATCTCTGATCATGCACCCTGTTGTCTAATATATGTAGATAAAAAATTGACAAAGGAATCAGGTAGATGGCAATTTCAGCATAAATGGCTTCAGGATGAGGAATTTGTCAAGTATATAGAAAAACAGATAGACGAGTTCTTTGACATCAATACTACACAAACATCAGCATGTGTAAAGTGGGAGGCTTTCAAAGCTTTTATTAGGGGACATATTATTAGTTATACAGGATCAAAATCTAAGAAGACTCGAGAGGAGAGAGCTAAATTGGAACATAAAATAAAAAGTCTTCAGGAAAAAGTGTATGCAGGAAGTGACCCAAGGTTGGAGAATGAATTACTGATTTTGAGAGCTGAATACGACAAAAAATCAGCGAATAGAGCTGCCTCGAGTCTTCTAAGATTGAAACAATCTTTTTATGAACAAGGTGAAAAATCAGGAAAATTATTAGCATGGCAGATTAAACAATTGGAAATTAAAACACCAATTACCAGTATTATAAGTAATGGACAGGTAGTTATAGATCCTTTAGAAATTAATAGAGCCTTTAGAGATTACTATGAAAAATTATATGATACCAAAAATGAACCTGATTTAACAAAACTAAATGGGTTTTTGAACGAACTATCTATACCGTGTATACCAAATGAAAACAGGGAGATATTGGAGTCTAAAATTAGTCAAGAAGAAGTTGGGCTAGCCATTGATAATATGAAATCAGGAAAAAGTGCAGGACCAGATGGTCTTCCAGTTGACCTTTATAAAAAATTTAAGAATAAATTAATAAAACCTTTTTTGGAAATGGTTTTAGAAGCATTTCAAAATAATAATTTACCATCATACATAAATAATGCCTTAATTATACTGCTGCCAAAACCAGGTAAGCCCTCTAATAAATGTGAAAATATGAGACCAATAAGCCTATTAAACGCCGACCTTAAGATAATCTGTAAAATTTTAGCAAGACGAATACAAGAAATTTTACCAAATATTATTAATCGAGATCAGAATGGCTTTATAAAGGGTAGACAAGGCTTCCATAATGTAAGAAGACTATTTAATATTATTTATTTTAATAAAGAAGCACCGGATACAGCTCTCCTATCATTGGACGCCGAAAAGGCCTTTGATAGAGTTGAATGGCCCTTTCTTTTTGAAGTCCTACAAAGGTTTGGACTTGGAAATAATTTCATAAAATGGGTTCAAATAATATACAATAATGCTACAGCAGAAATCCTAACAAATAACAATATTTCAAAACCAATAAAAATCAATAGAGGATGTCGACAAGGCTGTCCACTTTCACCTTTACTGTTTACTATGGCAATTGAACCTTTAGCGATAGCGATACGTTTACATTCACAAATATATGGAATTAAAGTTGGACCAACAGAACATAAAATCTCCCTGTACGCCGATGATATAATTTTGTTTATGTCGAATCTAAAAAAATCAATTCCAACCTTGTTGAATTTAATAAAGAATTTTGGGGAAATATCAGGATATAAAATAAATAAAACTAAATCTTCAATATTAATGCTAAATGAGACCCAGAGAAATTACCCAGCCCCTGAGGCAAATCAATTCAATGTTGTAAATCAGTTTAAATATTTAGGAATCCAAATTATGCCTAAGCTAGAATCAGTCGCCAGCGTCAACTATGAAGCCTTAATGTCAGATATCAATGAGTTAACTCAGAGATGGATGTCACTACCAATGTCGATGATCGGGAGAATCAATATACTTAAAAGTAATATTTTACCTAAAATACTTTATTTATTTCAATACATTCCCTTATCACCACCTTTAGATCTATTCTCAAGAATAAAAAAAAAGTTAGTGGAATTTATATGGAACAACAGGAGGGCTAGATTACGTCTGTCTTTATTATATTTACCATTTGATCGTGGAGGTCTGAAATGTCCAAATTTTATGTTGTATTATTGGTCGGCACAACTGAGGTCTATGACATATTATTTTTCATCAAATGATCTCCCTCACTGGACTGAAATGGAATCATACAATTTACCTTTACCTCTTCCCATATTCATATACTCAGATTCGGCAAAAAAATTACAAAAACAAGTTAAAAATCCATTTGTAAAGCATATGATCAAAATATGGTGTGAAGCTAAAAACTATTTAAAAGAACCACAGTTATTGTCACAATTTAGTCCAATATGGGGTAATCAATATTTTAAACCAGGGAGAGCGGACGCTGTATTTAAAGTATGGAATTTAAAAGGGATACAAAAGATTCAGGATTTATATTTGCCATGTGCAGATAACATAATGTCTTTTGAAGAACTGAGGATCAAATTTAATCTCAATAGAACACATTTTTTTAAATATCTTCAACTTAGAAACTTTATTCGATCAAATCAAAATAAAGCTCTCACTTGACCTATTTATTCATCCTTGGAAAAAATGATGATGAAAGATAGTAAAAGAAAGGGTATTATTTCAGAGTTTTATAACTCATTGACACTATCTTCAAGTGAAAATTCACTGAAAAGATTAAACTACTGGAAAGAAGATCTGCAAATTGAAATTTCGGAGGAACAATGGGAATTGGCTTGTACAGAAGCTCAAACCAAATCAATAAATGCACGCCTTAAATTGATACATTTCAAATGGTTAATGCGGATGTATGTTACACCGGAGGAGTTAAATAGATATAACAAAAATATACCAGATACATGCACAAAATGCATGGAAAGTAAAGGAACCCTATTTCATTGTTTATGGGAATGTAGATTAATAAGAATGTTTTGGGAAGAGGTGAGGGTAACAATTGAAAAAATAATCTCAAAACAAATCATACTGAATCCTAAACTGTTTTTGTTGGGTCTGTACCCAGAAAAGCATAATTTTAATAAAAGTGAAAGAACATTCATAGACCTCAGTTTGCTTAATGCCAAAAAATGTATTGCACTATTATGGAAAAAGACTCATAGACCAGATGTGACTCAGTGGTTAAGACAGATGTTAACAAACCTTCCATTAGAAAGAATAACATATATACTGAAATCAAAGGAAATTGTGTTTGAGAATATATGGAGACCTTTTATTGATTATGTAAAAAATTTAAACATAACTCTTGAAGAAGAAGGTGAATGATGTGTGTGGACCTTGTAAATTCCAAACTGGTGAACATAATATGTATACTTATGTATTGGATTGTCTAGACTAAACAGAGGAGCATTGTTGAAGACTTGATTTTGTTGGTGGTTGTTGGTGTTTTTAGTGCATTTTTTTTTTTTTTTGTAGTACTTTAGCGTTAGTGTTTGATTGTTTGTATCATGTTTGTTAAAAAAAAAAAAAGGTTCAATAAAGATATTGTGGAAAAAAAAAATCGCTCTGATATTTTATGTGTTTACATGATACACCAAGCATGACAAGGCTTGCAATTACACAGCACATGTTCTTCAGAATCTTAGGCATTATATAAAATGTATTCTCCCTTTAGATGTCTAATCCATGGTCCATTTGCCAGGGTTGAAGTGCAGTCGTGCGAACGTCTGCAGCAGTTTACATCGTGTTTACATCTCGCCATGTACGCACGCCTCTCTGGGATTTCGCGCGAGAATAGAAACCTCAATACCCTCAATAGCGATAGCGTTAGCTTAGCAAACGCTTCAGGTAAAGCGTAGCAGCGAACCACGAAAAGAAACGCTACTGACGCTACTATGTTCTAAATTTAGATACGATTCCTAGCGATCTCGTGTTTGGAATTGCTTTCGTGTTTTTTTTTACAATTTAAAATTTTTGACTGAATTTTTAGTGAAAAACCGTAATTTTGATTAATAAAGCCGTAACCCGGAATGGGGGCTTGAAAACCGTAACCATTACGGCAAAAACCGGAGTAGTTGGCAGGTATGCCATTACATTTTGGAGGTGATCCATGAAAAACGGAAGGAGCCTTGGCGGAGGTATGCGCTGTATGAGTGCTTTTCTAGTTACCTCCGCCAGGCCAAAAAGGCCAGGAGGAGGTTATGTTTTTGCCGGGGTTTGTCTGTCTGTCTGTCTGTCTGTCTGTCTGTCTGTCTGTTGGTTAGCAAGATAACTCAAAAACTTTTGGACGGATTTCGATGAAACTTTCAAGCGTTGTTGGAAATGGTACAAGGAAGAACTGATTAAATTTTGGGGATGATCCGCATCACCGTCTGGATACAGGAATTTTTTTAAAGCATTTTTTAACACTGTGACATACGGCCATTTTCAACATGTGCGCAGGCGCAATGGAGGGCGCTGATCGTCGTGTCTGACCAACACAAACTCCGCGTTCTTCAACGTTTTAGGCACAAAAGCACGCGGAAAACACTAGTGGCCTGGGCCCGCCAGCGTGCCTGTGTTTGCGCACAGCTGCAAAACCTGACACGGGCGGCTGTACGCCGCCGGATTATTTGGCAGAAATTCCCCGGCCAGCCATAGGCGCTGCGCAAAAACGACCTCTCTGCCGGGGAAGCTTCTAAATTCTCTTTTGCCGCGGAGCGCAACCCCAATAATATAATATAAAACCCACGGCAACCTGTCTACCCAATCTGCATCCGTCAGTGGAGGAGATGGACACAACAGCAACACTTCAGTTTATTACCTCCGCCAAGGAGCCAATGCTTTTACTACTGAACCACTAATCCTATCACTATCAGATTGATTGTCATTGATTAATTGTCTATGTTTATTGCACTGTCCCCGTCAAATAAACAAATAATCATTGTGAATCCAATTGCTAGTCATATGTTTTCATGCTCAAGGAATCTGAAAACGTACACACAAACACTGTATGGGGGGAACTGTGGCGCTTGGCGGAGGTCTGCGCTCTCCGAGTGCTTTTCTAGTTTACTGTTGGTATGATGTTCCTTTTCTGAAATGCTGTGTTACTTTTACGCCATAATGGGACACACACCTTCCAAAAAGTTCAATTTTTTTCTCATCAGTCCACAGAGGATTTTCGCAAACGTCTTGGGGATCATCAAGATGTTTTCTGGCAAAACTGAGACGAGCCTTTATGTTCTTTTTGCTCAGCAGTGGTTTTCATCTTGGAACTCTGCCATGCAGGCCATTTTTGTCCAGTCTCTTTCTTATGGTGGAGTCATGAACACCGACCTTAACTGAGGCAAGTGACACCTGCAGTTCTTTGGATGTTGTTGTGGGGTCTTTTGTGACCTCTTAGATGAGTCGTCACTGCGCTCTTGGGGTAATTTTGGTCAGCCGGCCACTCCTGGGAAGGTTTAGCATTGTTCATGTTTTCGCTATTTGTGGATAATGGCTCTCACTGTAGTTTTCTGGAGTCCCAAAGCTTTAGAAATGGCTTTATAACCTTTTCCAGATGGATAGATCTCAGTTACTTTGTTTCTCATTTGTTCCTGAATTTCTTTGGATAGCAGCACGATGTCTAGCTTTGGAGGATCTTTTGGTCTACTTCACTTTGTCAGGCAGGTCCGATTTAAGTGATTTCTTGATTGAGAACAGGTGTGGCAGTAATCAGGCCTGGGTGTAGCTAGAGAAATTGAACTCAGCTTTCCAAAGTTGTGATAAACCACAGTTAATTTATGTTTTAAGGGGGGGGGGGCAATCACTTTTTCACATAGGGCCATGTTAGTTTTGGATTTTTTTCCCCTTAATCATAAACACCTTCATTTAAAAACTGCATTTTCTGTTTACTTGTGTTATCTTTGTCTAATATTTAAATTTGTTTGATGATCTGAAACATTTAAGTGTGACAAACATGCAAAAAATTAGAAATCAGGAAGGAGGCAAACACTTTTTCACACCACTGTATGTATATGTACAATGGTATACAAATATATAATATGGATATGAAATATAAGTATATTATTATATATACTCGTGTGTAGATAGATTGATAGATAAGATAAGATAAGGTAAGCCTTTATTAGTCCCACAATGGGGAAATTCCAGGATTGCAACAGCACAGCGAGAGCAACACTCAGAGCAACAATCAAGAAGACAAGCAAAACAAGAGCAGCGAATATACATATGTACACATAAATATATAAATATATATACTCACAGTGCGGAGCATTGTAGCTAGATGGAATAAACAGCATAACCGTCTACTTAGTTATCCTACATAGTATGAATATGTACCCATACATATTGTCACCCTCCGTAGCGACTGATATTGTCCTAGTTGTATACTGGAGGGGACCATTGTGTAAGTCTATTGCGTCTTTTGCATTCAATACTATTAGATTGTCACGTCTTTTTGCTATCTCTGCGAGCAGCCCTGCTTAGGTTATACAGTCTGACAGCCGTAGGTAGGAAGGACCTGCGAAACCTCTCGGTTGCGCACCTAGGATGATGTAGTCTGCTGCTAAATGAGCTCCTCAGTACGTTCAGTATGTCCTGCATAGGGTGGGACTCGGACTCCAGCAGAGATGACAGTTTAGCCACCATCCTTCTCTCTCCTATCTCCTCCACTGGGTCAAGGCGCTGCCCCAGGACAGAGCTAGCTTTCTTGATCAGTTTGTTCAGTCTCTTCCTATCGGCTGCTGTAACGCCACTGCCCCAGCAGACCACTCCAAAAGTGATGGCTGATGCCACCACTGTGTCGTAGAATGTCTTCAGCAGTGCCTTTTGTACACCAAAAGACCTGAGTCTCCTCAGCAGGAACAGCCTGCGCTGTCCCTTCTTGTAGAGTGCATCGGTATTGTGTGACCAGTCTAGTTTATTGTTCAGATGAACACCCAGGTACTTGTAGGATGTCACCATCTCAATGTCTGTTCCCTATATGTTTACTGGTGCTGTGAGGGGTTGTCCTTGCCTGCGGCAGTCCACCACCAGCTCCTTAGTTTTCCTCGCGTTGGTCTGGAGGCAGTTCCAATGGCACCAGTCCACAAAGTCCTGGATAAGTCCTCTGTATTCAGCTTCATCTCCGTTGGAGATGAGGCCGACAATCGCAGAGTCGTCAGAGAACTTCTGTAGATGGCAGTGTGTTGTGTTGTGTGAGAAGTCCACAGTATAAAGGGTGAACAGGAAGGGAGCCAAAACCGTTCCCTGGGGGGCCCCCGTGCTACCGATGATCGTGTCAGACACACAGTCCCGGGTTCTCACAAACTGTGGCTGGTTAGTGAGGTAGTCCAGGATCCATGATGACAGGTGCTGGTCCACCCCTGCGCACAGCAGCTTGTCCCTCAGGATCATCGGTTGGATGGTGTTGAAAGCACTGGAGAAGTCAAAGAACATGATCCTCACCGCATTCCCGGGCTTCTCCAGGTGGGACAGAGAACGGTGAAGGAGGAAGATCACTGCATCCTCCACCCCAATGCCATGTTGGTAGGCGAACTGGAGTGGATCCATCGCTGGTCCCACCAGGGGGCGGAGGTGAGCAAGGAGCAGTCTCTCCAGGGTCTTCATCAGGTGAGACGTCAGGGCCACTGGTCTGTAGCTGTTCAGGTCTTTGGGGTGGGAAGTCTTTGGTACAGGTACCACACAAGATGTTTTCCACAACTGTGGTTCCCTCCCCAGTTTCAGGCTCAGGCTGAAGATGTGCTCCACAATCCCACACAGCTGGTCTGCACAGGACTTGAGGAGCTTTGCACTGATGCCGTCCGGTCCTGAGGCCTTCCTCGCCTTGATCTTCCTCAGCTCCGTCTTCACCTGGGTCTTAGTGAGGGTCAGGTTGGGGGGCTGTGTGCTGGGAGTGGGGGGGTGTTGGTGGAGTGGGGTGTGGGCAGCAGGACTCGATGTCTTTAGAGGCAGCAGTGGTTGTTGTGCAGTCGGGGGGGAGGACGGTTGGTCAAACCTATTAAAAAACAGGTTCAGATTGTTTGCCCACTCCCTGCCCGCCGTGGCCTGGGGGGAGGTATTCTGGAGCCCAGAGATGGGTTTAAGGTTTCTCCAGACCTCGCCAATGTCGCTCTGTTGCAGCTTGTCCTCCATCTTCTTCTTGAAGCTGTCCTTGCCTTCTCTGATCTTCCTCCTCAGCTCCCTCTGTACGGACTTCAGCATCTCCCTGTTCCCCGACCTGAAGATGCTCTTCTTCTCTCTCAGAAGTGTTTTTATCTCAGGGTTGATCCAGGGTTTGTTGTTCGAGCAACACCGTATGGTCTTGGTGGGTACGGTGTTGTCCACACAGAATAGAAATAGATAGATAGATAGAAATAGATATATGAATAAATACATATAATATATAAAATACACACACACACACACACACACACACACACAATACAAATATAAAATGGATATGAATAATATGGATAAGGAGTATATGGATATGAACAATAGCAACAAGACTATAAAAGTGCAAGAATAGTACTGATAATAGCAGCAATATGGACCATAAATAATATCAGTAGGAAAGTGTAAATGCCGACACAAAGTGCAGCACAGTGCTAGTCTAAGTCTTTAGGGCACGATTAGTGAGTGCGATTGTGCCTGCAGGGGTCCGATGGTGGGTGTGTGGGTGTCTTCAGGAGGGCAGTGTGTGTGAGTGTCTGACTGCATGTGGAGGGTGTGTGTGTGTGTGTGTTTGCGGGTGTATGGTATGTGTGTGTCTGCAGGGGGGAGATGGCTTTCACAGCTCTGGGAAAGAAGCTGTCTCTCAGTCTGGTGGTTGTTGTTTTAATGTTCCTGTATTGTCTGCCAGAAAGAAGTGGTACAAACAGTCTGTTGCTCGTGGGGGTAGGGGGGGTCTGTTACAATACATCTGGCCCTCTTCTGGTCCCGGCCAGTGTATACTGAGTCCAGATCTAGGAGAAGGCATCCTATAATCCCCTGTGCTGTTCTCACCACCTGGGCCAAGTCCTTTCTGTCCTGTGCCATGCAGCTGCCATACCACACTGTCGCGCTGAGACAAAGGCACTGTAGAAGTTGGCGAGCAGCCGAAAGGAGAGTCCAGCCCATTTCAGTTTCCTGTGGAAGAAGAGCCTTTGTTGAGCTTTCTTCACCAGGTGTGATGTGTTCAGAGACCAAAACAGATCAGATGTGATGTGTAGGCCCAGGAACTTGATGTTTTCCACATGCTCGACCGTCTCCACATTTATGAGGAGGGGAATGTGTTCTGTTTTCCTGGACCTCCAGGAGTCCACAATGACCTCCTTGGTCTGGTGTTCAGGACAAGGTTGGTGGCTGAGCACCACTGAGTCAGGTGGTGGATCTCCTCTCTTGTAGTGGGTCTCATCGTTGTCCGATTGAGACACACCACGGTGGTGTCTGTTATGTCTGAATAAATACCTTATTCAATGATGAGGCCAGGTGAATGTGTGAACTCAGCTTTATTAACAGGTTGGACACACAACAGCCACCAGACAGGGGCTTCAGCCAAGGGGCCCTCAAATGGATGCCCCCTGGTATTTATGGGGCGGTGCAGTGGCAGAACCGGAAGTGGTTGCCATTACGCAGCACTTCACAATAATGCCATTAGTTACAACGTCAACCCCCCCCCCCCCCATAGAAAGTCCAAAACCACACACATAATTAAGACACTCCCCAATTTAGGACCCGAATCACGCACTAAGAAAGCTAAAATTGAAATTACTAAATGATCTACCACATTCACACAACAAAACCTTAACTAGAGAGGACGGGTGGACTACCGTCCTGCTCCACATGGCAAGGTGGATTATTCTGCCACCTTTAAACTAAATAAATAGGGTCTAAATGGATTAGGACATGCTGGGGGTGGAACACAGAAAGGAGCACCTACATTTCCACTGAAATACCCCACTCATAGCACAGCGTCTCTCCAATAGCCTCTCCTAACCAAGTCCTACTGTCTGGCTTCTCGTGCCGACCCTGTTTTCACTAAATGACAGAGGGGGTCAGCGAGTCTCTGGTGCTATAACCAGGTTTCTCCGGGTAGGTGGGGCTCGTCAGACTTGGGTGTCAGTCCACCTAGGAGAAGGACCAGTCTGATGTCAAATCCGGGCAGGTGGTGCCCGTTAGCCTTGGCCAGCAAACTACCTAGGACAAGGTAAACTCTGATTCCAAACCTCCGCTGCCTTGCAGCTATACCTGATCACAGGAAAGGCTTTGGGAGTAAACCTCGAGGATAAATCTGGAGCGGAGCCCTAAGGCGGTTGGCAGATGCTCAGCACTACTTTCCGGCAACTCCTGCAGTGGAACTGGTCCCAAACTGTATTGGATCATCCTTTCCCTTGGACTCAGCCAGTGGCACCGAGAGGGGGACACTGACCTATGGACAGCCCAGTGTCTCCATACAACCACGCCCAGGCTTTTTAGAAAAAACTGGAGAGGCCACTTCAGCGGTGTCGCAAGCTTCTGGCACAACACGGGACGAGGCAGTTATCGGTTATAAGCTCCAATCGACTGGTGTAGGGAGGAGCGCTAGGGGTCTTGTCCGACGGTGGGAGAAGCCTTCGCAGCTTCATTGGGAAACTATCACCCACCTCAAGCTCGGCAGCCCCCAGCCAGTAAGGTGCCGCTCTGCCAGGGCTTGCCTGCTGTACTGGGTGCGTAGAGCTTAGGGGTCTCTCCTGACAAACAAGCATCAATTTGCACCAGGCAGTCAAAAGGAGAAACATACGAAGACTCCAGCTCTTTGATTTGCAAGCTGGAACGTTTGCACCATGTGCTCCAGACTTACCACTGATCTCCAACAAATGGACGACTCTCGCAAGACCACCATCATCAATAAGGAACTGGCACGACTTAACATCCATGTTGCCTGCCTTCAGGAAACCCGCCTGGCTATTAGCAGCTCTCTTAGAGAATTAGACTACACCTTTTATTGGCAGGGCCTGTCCCAGGAAGAGTCCAGGCAGTATGGTGTAGGTTTTGCAGTGAGAAACTCGCTGATTGCCACCACAGAAACCCCTACAGGAGGGTCCAAAAGAATCCTTGCCCTCCGTATGAAGACATTGGCGGGCTTTGTAAACATCCTTTCTGTGTATGCCCCAACCCTCACGTCTACCACAGAAGTCAAAGATCAGTTCTATGAGGCTCTAGAGGAAGTGCTATCTAGAATCCCCCACTCTGAAGGCTTATTTTTGCTAGGCGACTTCAACGCTTGTGTCGGAGCAGACTGGCAAGCGTGGCCATCCTGTCTTGGTCACTTTGGCATAGGCAGGATGAACGAGAGTGGGCAGAGGCTGTTGGAATTCTGTTGTCATCACGGCCTCTGCATTACAAACTCCTACTTCAAGTGTAAAGAGCTGCGGAAAGTGTCTTGGAGACACCCCCAGTCCCGTCACAGGCATCAGCTAGATCTTGTCATCACCAGAAGAGCGGACCTCAGCAGTGTTCTTCACACGAGAAGCTATCACAGCACTGATTGTGATACAGATCATTCCCTTGTTGCCAGTAAGGTCAGACTGAAGCCAAGGAAGATCCACCATGCCAAGACTAAGGGTCACCCCCGCATCAACACGTGCGGAACTTCTGATCCGATGGAGGCTCAGACCTTCGCTGACAGCCTTCAGAGGAAACTTGAAGCTCATCTCCAGTCCGATATCCCAGGCGACGTGGATGCCAAATGCAACCACTTTTGCAACACCATCTACGACTCAGCCATGACCGCATTCAGAAAGAAAGAATGCAAGAATGCTGACTGGTTCGAAGCTCACTGGGACGAAATGCAGCCAGTCACAGAGGCCAAAAGAAAAGTACTGCTAGCTCACAAGCAAAACCCTTGCTTTGGCACACACGACACCCTTAAAGGAGTAAGGCCCAGCAGATTGCCCGCTGTTGCGCCAGTGAGTACTGGCAGAACCTGTGCGCCAACATCCAGGTAGCTGCTGATTGTGGATATGCCAAAGGAATGTATGAGGGCATCAAAACAGCTATCGGCCCCACAAGCATCAAAACAGCACTGCTCAAAGCTAAGACAGGCGAAGCCATCACTGAGGAGCAACTCCAGCATTGGGTCGAGCATTATCTTGAATTGTACTCGACCCAGAACATCGTGACAGACATTGCCCTCGACGCCTTGCCTGGCCTACCAGTCATGGAGGAGCTTGACGAAATGCCCACGCTGGAAGAGCTCAGCAAAGCCATAGTCTGCCTCGCCTGTGTCAAGGCTCCAGAGAAAGACGGTATCCCCCCAGAAGTTCTGAAACACGCGAAAACAGCCATCTTACAACCACTCTATGATCTCCTCTGCCTTTGCTGGGAGCAAGGTCACATTCCCCAAGATATGAGAGATGCCAACACAGTCACACTGTACAAGAACAAAGGCGACCACAGTGACTGCAACAATTACCGCGGCATCTCTCTTCTGAGCATAGTTGGCAAGGTCTTCGCTCAGGTCACCCTGTTCCACCTGCAGAGCCTCGCTTCGTGAGTCTATCCTAAGTCCCAGTGTGGCTTCAGAGCCGGAAGGTCCACAGTGGATATGATCGTCTCCCTCTGTCAGCTGCAGGAGAAGTGTCGAGAGCAGCAGCAGCCATTGTTCCTTGCGCTCATGGACCTGACCAAGGCCTTTGACTTAGTTAGTTGAAGCGGGCTCTTCCAGATCCTGCGAAAGATCGGTTGTCCCCCAAAGCTCCTTGCAATCATCTCCTCCTTCCACATGGACATGCATAATACTGTTTGCTTTGATGGAGCTACCTCAGATGCCTTTCCAGTCAGCAGTGGAATGAAGCAGGGTTGCGTTCTAGCACCAACTCTCTTTGGGATTTTTTTTCTCAATGCTCCTCCACTACGCCTTCGCTGACTGTCCTGAAGGTGTCTACGTCCGCAAGAGATCAGAAGGAAAACTCCTCAACATCACAAGACTTCGTGCTAAAATCAAAGTCTACGAGGTCCTTATACGTGAGCTGCTGTTTGCAGATGATACTGCTCTAGCATCACACAGCGAGGAGGGCCTGCAGCACCTAATCGACAAACTGTCCCACGCCTGCAAGGAGTTTGGGCTCATGATCAGCCTCAAGTAAACCAACATCATGGTGCAAGATGCTGTCTCCTCTCCTGTCATTACCACTGACAATACACAGCTGGAGGTTGTGGACACCTTCACCTATCTAGGGTCTACTGTTTCACACACACTCTCGCTGGACACTGAGATCAGCTCCAGAACCGCCAAAGCAGCTGCTGTCATGGCCAAATTCAACAAGCGTGTGTGGAACAACAATCTGCTGAGTTTGAAGACCAAGCTACTCGTCTACTAAGCTTGCGTCCTGTCCACTCTCCTGTACGGCAGCGAGTCCTGGACAGCTTATGCCAGGCAGGAGAAGCGGTTAAACGGGTTCCACCTCCGCTGTCTTCGGGGCCTTATGCACATCAAGTGGCAGGATAGAGTCCCCAACACCGAGGTCCTTGAGTGCACTAACTTGCCTGCATAACATCCCTAACATCCCTGCATTTCTCAGCAAGAGACGATTCCGGTGGCTCAGCCACATGCACCGCATGGAGCCTGACCGCATGCTGAGAGAAATCCTTTATGGAGAACAGCGGGTGGGCGTGCACCGTGTGGGCCAACTGCTATTGCGTTTTAAAGATGTCTGCAAACGCGACATGCGGTGTGTGCAGATTAACGCCATTAACTGGGAGGTTATTGCCAAAGATCGAGTCACCTGGCGCCACAGTGTCAAAGAGGGTGTTCTCAAGATGGAAATGGACACAAGAGTCCAGATGGTGACGAAGCGTGCGGTGAGGAAAGAACGTGCAGCATCAGCACGTGTACCATCAATCTTCATCTGCGCCAACTGCTTCAAAGACTGCCATTCGAGGATTGGGCTGTACAGTCATTCCAGGCGCTGCTCCAACCCTTGACACGCTAACCATCACCTCTTCGAGACGAGGATGCCAGAAGAAACTAAATAAAGTCTATCAACAACTCAAAATTACTGCCGTGTTCCTATACTAGCCAAAACACCCAAGACCATGACATTTTTTTTACATGCACAAACATATGAACATAGAACTAGTCAGCAAAATTTACATTACTGTCACTTGGGCAGAAAAGGATAGAACTGGCTTGGTGTGGGGGGGGGGGCAGGGCAGCCCCTCAGCAGACGTGCCCCTGGAGGCAGCAGGCTCCCAAAATAGTGGCTAATCTCATGGACAGAAGCACCTCTCCTCATCACCACTGACAGCTGCTCTCATTCAGCCCCGCCACCAGTTCCTATACTAGCCAAAACACCCAAGACCATGACATTTTTTTTACATGCACAAACATATGAACATAGAACTAGTCAGCAAAATTTACATTACTGTCACTTGGGCAGAAAAGGATAGAACTGGCTTGGTGTGGGGGGGGGGCAGGGCAGCCCCTCAGCAGACGTGCCCCTGGAGGCAGCAGGCTCCCAAAATAGTGGCTAATCTCATGGACAGAAGCACCTCTCCTCATCACCACTGACAGCTGCTCTCATTCAGCCCCGCCACCAGAAGGCTCTTCCCAGACATGCCACAGCTCATTGGCATGCCTCGCCAAGCCATCAGACAGCTGGAAGTAAGCTGCGCCCAGCTTAGCCACGATACGTAGGTGTTCCGCTGGCTGTCGTCTGGCCCATATTCACCGTGGATGTCCCTCTTCTCAAATCCAGACCAAGACCATGACCCTAAGCGGGGTTCTGCTTGGCCTGATATGGTGCTGCTTGGCACGTGGTTTCTCCATGCCTGTCAGTCTGGCCCCGTCCTCTTCTATAGCCATTGAAGTGGTCGCCATCATAGCTGCCAATCCTCCATTCCTCTGCAGCCAAGCTCCGGAAGAATCGGGGACTAGCACATTGGTGTCACTTGCCAGCGCAGGTGCCTCATCGCCACGCTCGGTATCCCCTTCTACTGTTTTCCGAGTGCCGGCACTGAGACATTCCTACGCCGAACCTGGGTGAGGCTGGTCCTGCTTGACCGTGGTGATGCCCATTAGTCCTTCGTCCCACACAACGTCATCCTCTACCACCAGAATCGGAGGTCTCCGCTGGCCACAGTCAGACCATTCTTGCCCAGCGTAGTCTTTGATGGTGAAGCCCAGTCCATAGAACAAATCACAGTCCATGATGTTGTCACCTCGGGCCGTCACGTGAAATGTGAAGTCAGTCATCGTCACAGACTTGTACCAAATCGGTAACTCCAACATTCCAACCGTGCGCAACCTGTGACCTCCATAACCATAAAGAGGCACTGGGTTAGCTTTTATCCTGCAGTGGGGAAAAAAAAATTCTTTGCTGTGGCCCAATTCAGCAATGACCTCTCTGACCCCGTGTCGAGTAGCAGCGGCACCTCCACACTGTCCGGTGTCACTGTGCAGAACGCATGCCCGTTGGTACTCGAGGACACCGTATGGATAGTTGTCGGGGGCAGGCGGTGTGATTTCTTCCATGGGCTTTCCGGCTCAGATACATGGCACACTCTAGCATAATGGTTCAATCGTCCACACTTGCCACAATGCTTCCCTCTAGCCAGGCATTCCCTAGCCTTGTATTGGTGCTTCATGGACCCACAACCCATGCACAGGGGTTTTCCCAGGACAGACCTTTGGCTGGTAGCGTTGGTTTCTGCATCATTGTCGTCCAAGATATCAGGGTCTGCTACTAATGCCGTTGTGACTGGCGCCACATAAGCTCCAAAGCTAGCTTGTCTGCGGTCTCCATTTGGAGAGCTAGCTCAACAGCCCTGGCTAACGTTAAGTCACTTGGCGCTGTGAGTAGCCTAGCTCATAAAGCGGCGCTGTTCGTGTGCTCCACCAGCTGGTCACGTAACATTTCTTCCTCCAATGGCCCAAAACGACACTTGCTAGCTAGCTGCCTCAAGTCGGCAACAAACTGGTGGACAGGCTCACCCGCACGTTGATGTTGATTTTCCTCAGTGTGGAAGTCAATTGGGGAAGCTGCAAGATGAGAGACTGGTACTGCTCCTCCAGCTGGGGCAGGTGTACAGTCTCCCTGCAGCTTGATGTGTCGAAGCGTGGGAAGAAGCTGTTCAAGGTGTCAGGCAGGGTGGGGTCAAAGCTAACCTGCTGGTTGCTTTTCTTGTTGTCAGTTATAGTCCTGATGCCTCTCCACACATTCTGTGGGTTGTTGTTATCAAAGTGCTCCTCAATGTGCTGTTTGTACCTCTGTTTAGCCTGCTGGATACCCTTCTTCAGTTCTTACCGAGCCCTGCTATAAAGCAGCCTATCACCTGAACTATAGGTAGCATCCCGGGCTTTGAGCAGGGGCCGTACTGTACTGTCCAGCCATGGTTTCTGGTTTGGAAAGACCCTGATGGACCTTGTGGGAAGTACAGCATTGGTGCAGAACTGTACATCGGACAGGACAGATGATGTATATGCCTCCAGATCTGTGCCCTCTTTAAACACTCCCCAGTCTGTGTTCTCAAAACAGTCCTATAATGCTGAGGAAGCCTCCTCAGTCCATACCTGAATTGTTTTGGTTGCTGGTTTAGTTCTGCAGATCAGAGAATTGAAGGCTGTGATCAGCTCTGTGAAGATGTGGTTTGACATGCCCAGGTGTGGGGCTGCTACAGTCTTATAGGCTCTCTGGATGTTACAGTACACCTGGTTCAGAGTGTTAGTGTCTCTGGTTGGAAAGTTTATGCATTTATAAAGTTTGGGAAGTACTGCTTTTAGTTCCCCTGCCATAATCACAGCTCTCTCTGGGTTAGTGTTCATTTGCTTGCTGATCAGGCAGTACAGCTCCTTCAATGCTAACTTAGCATTAGACCGCAGTGGGACATAAACAGCCATGATTATAATGCTGCATAACTCCCTAACCAACTTGAATGGTCTGCATTTCACAGCCAGATACTCTACATCGGGGGGGGGGGGGCAGTATGTGCTGATAATGTTCATACCTCTACACCAGGTGTATATATGTAGTGCCAAACCTCTGCCTTTGCTCTTCCTGAGGTTGCAGACCTGTTGTCATGATCAAGGGCGCAGCTAGGGATTGTGCCCATGTTTTATGTTCATTTTGGTCTCTGCTTTTCTCTGTATTTTTATTATTTATGATTATCATTATCATTTTCTTCAGTGTCCTTGTTAGTCTGTCATGTCATGGCTTCCCTGGTGTCTGTGTCTTATGGTTGTCTTTTTGTATTTGATTATATTTTGGCTTCTTTGTTTATTTGTACTGTTTAGTTTTATTGTGCTGTCTTGCCTCCTGTGCATTTCCCGTCTGAGTGTGTGTGCGCAGCCCCTGCCCATCCTGTTTCCTTCACCTCCTGTCCTTGATTGTCTGCCCAGCTGTCTCATGTTTAGTTCTTGATTAGTACTCTATATATATGAGTCTTGGATTGTGCATCTGGTTGCATCATTTGCTGTCTCTACCTCGTTATGACCCACATCCATGTTCCTGCATATTTATGTAAGTTTTGCTCTGCTTAGTTTTCAGCCCATGTGCTGCTTTGCTTTGTTTTTGAGTTAGTGTTTCATTAATTAAATCATTATTGCACCTGAGCCTGCCTGCACCCTTGAGTCCTCTCTCTTCACCCTCACTGCCTAGGAGGCAGTAGATGACTGAATGACGCAATCATATCTGGACTCAGCAGGCAGGTGGAGGTTGGTGGTTGGTGGCCCTGATGTGGATGAGCTGTGGGCAATCCAGTTGATTTAGGACTTTGTTTCAGACACCCACACCTTTCACATGCCACAGGAGGCCCTGGGGGCTTGGGCGCCACAGCTGGGGTAATAGGAGCATACCCCAACCTGCGGAACTGCCCCAATCAGACTAAGCTGCATCATCCGCAACCTCCACAGGACATATTGCAAGCTGGTGAGGGAATTAATTGGGGCATAGGAGTTTGTGCCGACAACGCAGTGCCCCCTGACTCTGCTATCCTCTTCTCCTTGCCTCTCACCAGCCTCACAGCCACGCCACGGGCGGGAGAGGTGTTCCCCTAAGACACTGGACACTGTGTCGTTGAGACGGCGTCTCCTGGTCCTAACGTTTTCAGCCTCCCCTCACCCTCGAGCCCCAGATCTCTCCCCAGGTCCGCAACTACTTTACAGGCTGAAGGAGAGCTCTCTGCCAATGCCACAGCCAATACCAGCTCCACGTTGCTCTGTACCGCTAAAGCCGGCTCCATGTCCTCTCTCAGCTGACAGTTTGCCTGTCACTATGCTTGCAGCCCCGCCCCTTGCCAGGCCTGCAGTTTCACTTAATGTCACGCCTGCAGTTTTTCCTGATGCCATGCTTGCAGGTTCGCCTACAGCCTCATCTCCCGCCATGTCTACAGCTTTGCCTCCTGCCATGCCTGCAGTTTTGTTTGAAGCCACGTCTGCAGAATCATCTGATGCTATGTTTGCAGTTCTGCCTGCCACCACGCCTGCAGCTTCATCTGATGTTATGCCCGCGATACCACTCCCTGTTATGTTCACAGTTTCGTCTCTCGCCATACCTGCAGTTTCGCCTGATGCCACATCAGCAGCTTCGTTGGTCACTACACCTGCAACATTGCTTGTCAGCACACCTGTAGCTCTGCCTGTCATGTCTGCAGCTTCACCAGTCACTTCGTCTGAAGTCTCACCTGTCACCACACTTGAGGCTTCACCAGTCACTTCGTCTGAAGTCTCACCTGTCACCACACTTGAGGCTTCACCTGCCTGCTACGTGGGCTGCAGCAGAAGAGTCATCAGTGTCATGGTCGGCGGTGGAGCGAGAATTAAGCCATGTCCTCTTTTTTGGATTTCGTCGGCCTCCGTCGGTCTATGATGACCATGGAAGAGAATCCTAAACGTCTACTCTGCTGGAACAGCACCACCTGTGGCTGAACAGGCCGATGCGCAAATGGCAGTCCCTGTCACACAGGTCGCACTTGTGGGTGGTCTCCGTGCTGCTGGGTCTGTGGCGGTTCTTCCTGCGGGTCCTTTTTTCATCTGCAGCAGCAGTCAGTCTCTCTTCACCCGCCTTGAGCTGTCTGGTCAGGGTGCCTCTCCATTTGGAGCGGTCCGTTGCAAGGTCCTCCCAGCGCTCTGTGTTGATCTCCAGGGCCTTCATGTCTCTCTTGCAGACGTCTCTAAAACGCAGCTGTGGGCGGCCAACGTCTCTCTTGCCAGTTGCCAGTTCTCCATAGAGGACGTCTTTGGGGATTCTGCCATCCTCCATACGGTGAACTTGGCCTAGCCAGCGGAGCCTGCGCTGTCTGAGTAGAGTGAACATGGAGGGAAGGCCGGCGCGGGACAGAACTTCTGTGTTGGGCACTTTGTCCTGCCAGGATATGTCCAGGATGTGGCGAATGCAGCGCAAGTGGAAGGAGTTCAGTCTCTTTTCCTGCCGGGCGTATGTTGTCCACGTCTCACTCCCATAGAGCAGTGTGCTGATGATGCAGGCGTTGTACACTGCCATCTTCGTCTTGACAGAGAGTTTGGGATTCTCTCACACTCGTGTGGTGAGGCAAGCGAGTGTGAAGGCTGATTTTCCAATCCTCTTGTTGATCTCCGTATCAAGGGAGAGGTTGTTGCTGATCGTGGACCCCAGGTACGTGAACTGATTCACGACCTCCAGCTTGTAGTCGTCAATGGTGATGGTTGGTGGTGCTTCCGTGCCTTGCGCCAAGACGTTAGTCTTCTTCAGGCTGATGGTAAGCCCGAAGTCCTTGCATGCCTGGGAGAAGCGGTCCATAAGGGTCTGAAGCTCCTGCTGTGTGTGGGTTGTGACTGCAGCGTCGTCTGCGAACAGCATGTCTCTGATTAGAGCCTCGCGTACTTTGGTTCTGGCTTTCAGGCGGGCGAGGTTGAAGAGTCTGCCGTCAGATCTTGTGTGCAGTTAGATTCCCTCTGTTGCTGTGCTGAAGGCATGCCTCAGGAGCATAGCAAAGAAAATCCCAAAGAGGGTTGGCGCAAGTACACAGCCCTGTTTCACTCTGCTGCGTATGTTGAAAGGCTCTGAGACGTTGCCATCGTGCTGCACTATCCCCTGCATGTTGGTGTGAAACGATTCAATGAGGCTTTGCAACTTTGGTGGGCATCCTATCTTTGGCAGGATCTTGAAAAGGCCCTCTCTGCTGACCAGATCGAACGCTTTGGTGAGGTCGATGAAGGCGATGTACAGGGGCATGTTCTGTTCTCTGCATTTCTCCTGGAGTTGGCGGATGGAGAATATCATGTCTACCGTCGATCGCTCAGCGCGGAAGCCACACTGAGACTTGGGGTAGACATGTTCGGCAAGCTTCTGTAGATGAACGAGAACAACTCGTGCGTAGACTTTGCCAACAACGCTGAGGAGGGAGATGCCCCTGTAGTTGTTGCAGTCGCTTCTGTCCCCTTTGGTTTTGTAGAGGGTGATGATCTTGGCGTCCCTCATGTCCTGTGGTACGGCACCTTCCTTCCAACACTGACAGAGGACGTCATGCAATGGCAGCAGTAGGGCGGTCTTGCAGTGCTTGATCAGGTCGGGGGGTATGCCGTCGTTGCCGGGTGCCTTGCCAGCGGCCAAGCTATCAATGGCCTTGCTGAGTTCGTCGATGGTTGGCTCGGCGTCAAGTTCGTCCATGGATGGCAGGCAGTCGATGGCATCAAGGGCTGACGGTGTCACGGTGTTCTGTCTGGAGTAGAGGTTGGAGTAGTGTTCCACCCATCTCTCCATCTGCTTGTTCTTTTCTGTGATCATCTCCCCAGCGGAGGATTTGAGGGGGGCCGTCTTGCTCTGAGCCGGACCAAGTGCTTTCTTGATGCCATCGTACATACCACGGATGTTCCCTGTTATGGCAGCGGTTTGAATGTCTTGGCTGAGCTGAGTCCAGTACTCGTTGGCACAGCGCCGAGCAGTCTGCTGAACTTTGCTTCTCGCAGCCCTGAGAATCTGGAGATTCTTCTCGTTTGGGTACTTCTTGTACTCAGCAAGTGCTGAGCGCTTGGCTTCAATGACGGGGGTCATCTCTGTCAACTTGGCATCAAACCAGTCCTGTGACTTCGAGGTCTTCCTCCCAAAGGTAGCCAAGGCTGTGCAGTAGATGGTGTTTCGCAGCTCTTCCCACTTCTGCTTTGCAGATTCTCCTTTACACCAAGTTCCTTCTCAAAGGTGGAGGCAAACTGCTCAACAAGTTCTGGTTGAGCCATCTTGCTGGTGTCAATCCGTACCTTTCCAGGTTGTCTAGCACGATGGAATTTCTTCAGCTGCAGCTTGACCTTGCAACACACCAATGAATGGTCTGTGTCGCAATCTGCACTCTGGAACGAATTGAATTGAATGATTAGCACGTTCTTCAGTGAGGTGCGCCTGGTCAGGATCAAGTCCAGCTGGTGCCAGTGCTTTGAGCGTGGATGTTGCCAGGAAACCTTGTGTTGGGGCTTGGTCTTGAAGAACGAGTTTGTGATGCACAGATCGTGATATGTGCAGAACTCGAGCAGCCGCTGTCCGTTGTCATTCATTCTGCCCACGCCAAAAGGTCCAAGACAGGAGGGCCAGGAGTCGTGGTCAGCACCCACTCTGGCATTGAAGTCTCCAAGGAGAATGAGTTGTTCAGAGTGGGGACGATCCTGACAGTTGTTGCGAGATTCTCGTAGAACTCGTCTTTTGCCTCTGGTGTGGCTGTCAGTGTTGGGGCATACACACTGACGAGGGTGACTGGGCCTTGAGTGGTGTTCAGGCGGAGGGTGAGGAGTCGTGCAGAGCCAGTGCTGCTCGGTTCCACCATCTTCAGCAAGGTGTTCTTCACTGCAAAGCCCACTCCGTGTTCCCTGTGTTCGTCACTGCCCTTTCCCTGCCAGTAGAACGTGTAGTCCTTCTCTCTCAGTGTGCCTGCGTCAGCCAACCGTGTTTCCTGGAGAGTGGCGATATCCATTCCCAGTCTCTGCAGCTCATTATTGATGATGGCAGTCTTCCTGGTGTCGTTGATGTCCTTGAGGTTAGTAGCGAGTCCTGTCATCATAGTGCGGACGTTCCAAGTTCCCAGTTTTAGAGTTGGTCTCTTTTGTTTTATTGTCTTGCCTGGTGCGAAAGTTCTCAGCCTGCTGTTCGGACTTCTCCTCATCCCCATGCACCCAATGAGGAAAGCAAGCTGTGGTGGGACATCACCTTATTGGCTGGGGGCTGCCCAGCTTGAGGCGAGCGGTAGCTGTCCAGTGAGATCCGATGATCCCTCCCACCGTTGGGAATAACCCCTGGCGCCGAGCTCTACGCCAATTGAGCAGTGGCTTATAACCGGTAACTGTCATTCCCCGTGTTTTGTCTACGCCAAAGGCGAAGCTGGAGTGTCCTCTCCAGTGATCCGGTGTTCTACCTTCCAGCGTTGGGCGTTGGTAGGATTCAAGCCTGGGCAGGAAGATATGGAGGATAAGATGTTGCCCATGCAGCATGTCCCCCCTCTCCACGTCACTGATGAATCCAAAGGAACAGCAGGGCTGCTACAGTTTGGCACCAGTGCCGTTGCAGGAGCTGCCAGAACGATGTTGAGCACAACTTAGAACTGCCTTAGGGGCTCCGACTCCGGATTTTTCCTCAGGGTTGACTCCCGAAGCCTTTCCTGTGACCGGGTATGCCGCAAGGCAGCGGCGGTTTGAAATCAGGGTTTACCTTCCCCTAGATGGGCTACCTTCCCAGGTTGACGAGCCACCATCTACCCGAAGCATCTGGTTTTAAGGCGCCAGAGATCCGCCCTCGCCCCTTCTCCTATTAGTAAAAGCAGTTCCGCCGGGCTTAGAGACTAAACCACACGGGCAGGCTAGGAGTTGGATTTAGTTGTCAGAGGCTTTTCAAGACGCACGCCATAAGGAGCATTTTATGAGCACTGGGAGCTTAACCCCAGCGCCGCTCCTAGCTATGACAACCTTGGAACCAAGGTTGTCAATATTAGAGAGCTCTTGTCTTACTCTTGGCTGGGAGAGTCAGTTGCAGCTGCCATCTGCTCCAGAGCTCTCCCTGCCGAGCCCCACTGCCACCAGTAATAGTGACCTGGTGTTTGTCTTTTCCTCCCCGTCTGAGGTGGCTGTGTCAGGGATGGATCCCCAAGTGTGGGGAACCCCCACAACAGACTGGACAGGCACAGCAATGTGTGTATTAATGTCTACAGACAGCCCGCTTCTCCTGGCTTTTCCCGGCTCACTACTGTGATGTTAATGTGCCATTCATGCATTGTGTTCATGCTTCCTGTCCTTACTGTGTCTATACACTGATGACAATATGTAGATGTGCCTTGTAACCTCTTTTGTCCTGCAGTTCTGGAGCAGAGGCAAATCCTGGCTAGCAATCCCCTTATTGTTATGTGTGTCTCTCAAATGCAAATGCCCATACCTACTGCTGTGAATGCCTTTCATGTATTGTCTGCAGTTGGGTATATAAGCTGCATTATTCTGTAAATCTGTCTCTCATTCCTTCAACTGCTGCTGACACACACATCCTGTGCCTCTTTGCTGGAGAGCCTCTGAGCCGCCCATTGGGCGAGCTCCGTGACGGCGGTATGATAATAAACCTATTTAAAACTCTCACTTCGCTGCCTTATTTTTCATGCCGCCGCACTGGTGACCCCGAGAAAGCACACGCTTTGTGTGACGCAACCTTCTGGTCTGGACAGTTATGCTGGTGACCCCGAGAAAGTGCACGTTTTGTGCGATGCAACCTTCTGGTCTGGACAGCCACGCTGGTGACCCCGAGGAAGCACACGTTTTGTGCGACGCAACCTTCTGGTCTGGATAGTTACACTGGTGCCCCCGAGAATGCAACCTTCTGGTCTGGACAGCTACACTGGTGACCCGACACTGAACGCACCATGGCCGAGCGAGTGACAAAGATCGTCTCCTCCCTCTCACCGCTCCAACGCCTCTGCACGAGCTCGAGGGACAAAGATCGTCTACTTCCTTTCACCGCTCCAACACAATGAACAGGGATGATTAAACTCCCTGACCCTGGTACTCCTCTCCAGCTGGCCCACCCACGCACGGAGCCCCGGCACACGCACCGGGGAGTTACGAGCATGGTGCACCATGCACGGGACGCATACGGCTCTACAGACCCCCATCCTCCTTCGCCGCTGCACACAGGCCCTTCAGGGTTGCTCGTACACCTGAGGCATGCACACAGCTTGCTCACTGGATCTTCTTATGGTCTTAGCCATGGCGCACAATGGGAATTCAGCAGTCTGCGGTCCCCGAAGGCTTTAGGGTTGCGCCCGCACCTAAAGTCAACACGCCAAGTCCCTTTGCTTTTGTTTTTTTCTTACAGCCGCCCCTGTTTTTCTTCATGGCCGCTGTTAATCCTCGCCGCTTCCTTTTTTTCTTCACGGCCACTATTAATCCTTGCAGGACTTAATCGCGAGAGGAGCCAGTGACTAATTTTTCTTCTTGTGGATCTCCGCACGTTCAACGGGACTACCCCTCGACATCGCGGACCAACAAGCAATTTTTGCGCTGCTCAGACGATTTCACCATCCCTGGCCGGCATTTGCTACCCCCCCCACCTCCGCCTGCACAGAGCTTTCCCTGCTCGCTGCCAAAACCGGACTATTGAGGCCTCGGCCGCCTGCTGAGCCCTCTGGGGGGGAGCGTGTGGGGAACCCCCACAACAGACTGGACAGGCACAGCAATGTGTGTATTAATGTCTACAGACAGCCCGCTTCTCCTGGCTTTTTCCGGCTCACTACTGTGATGGTAATGTGCCATCCATGCATTGTGTTCATGCTTCCTGTCCTTACTGTGTCTATACACTGATGACAATATGTAGATGTGCCTTGTAACCTCTTTTGTCCTGCAGTTCTGGAGCAGAGGCGAATCCTGGTTAGCAATCCCCTTATTGTTATGTGTGTCTCTCAAATGCAAATGCCCATACCTACTGCTGTGAAAGCCTTTCATGTATTGTCTGTAGTTGGGTATATAAGCTGCATTATTTTGTAAATCTGTCTCTCATTCCTTCAACTGTTGCTGACACACACATCCTGTGTCTCTTTGCTGGAGAGCCTCCGAGCCGCCCATTGGGCGAGCTCCGTGACAGCGGTATGATAATAAACCTATTTAAAACTCTCACTTCGCTGCAATATTTTTCATGCCGCCGCACAAGCAACTGGGCTCGAGGTCCCACAGCCTGAGCCGCCTGGGCTTTTCAGAAATCACCCTGCATCGTCTGGTCTTGACCCTGTGCAGGATTCATTGTCTGGGTTCACTGCTGTGCTACAGTCATCGCTAAAGGTCAGTCCAGCCATAACGCCAGAGGTCAGTGGACCTCCACCTGCCACGACAGAGTTCAGGAGACCTCCAGCCATTGTCCCACCAGGGTCCATAGTCTGGTGGCCCACAGATGGGGGTAGACTGCCAGAATGATCCTGTATTTCGGTCTAGAGGGCCATGGACTGGGGATGGCCCCCTGACCCACTCTGTTTCCTGATCTGATGGCCTTGGGACTTGGGCAGGCCACCCGATTCACTTTGCGCTCGGATTTGGGGCCCTATGGATTTTGATCAGCCCCCTGACTCACTTTGTTTTCCTTTTCAGTGGACCTGTAAATGTTAAGGGACTCCTGATGGACTTTTTTGTTTTGGCTCGATCTGTTAGGTTCTTGTATTTTTCTTCTTTCCACTGTGCCTTGCCAACGCCCTTCCCCCGCCCATTTTGTTATTACTATGGTTTTGGTTTTTTTTAGGGTGTCTGGAAACCACCCCTTAAAGGGAGGATTATGTCATGATCAGGGGCACGACTAGGGGTTGTGCCCATGTTTTATGTTCATTTTGGTCTTTGCTTTTCTCGGTATTATTATTATTTATAATTATGATTATCATCTTCTTCAGTGTCCTTGTTAGTCTGTGTCTCATGGCTGTCTTTTTGTATTTGATTATACTTTGTCTTCCTTGTCTTGGATTGTGCTCTGGTTGCATCATTCAGGTTCATGTTCAGGTTACTTTATTTGTGCTCGTAGGTAGATTTGTTTTGCAGTCAGGTGACATCCTTTTAGACACATATTTACAGACCACAGTTACATTCAACATGAACACAAACACATGAAGCTGACTATAAACACGATAAAAGTACTCAAGGCTCCACCAATCAGGACATAAGACAAAGAGATAAGAGAAAAAACAAAGATAAGAGAGAAGGGTCATATTAAAAAAGTTAAAAACTAAGTCAAAGAGATTAAAAAAAAACCTCAATAAAAGTCTGAAGTCTAAAACCAAATAAAAGATTTAAAACCCAAATAAAATAAACCCTACAAAAATAAATATAAAATAAAATTAATAAATAGATAACTAAATAATGTGCAATATATTGCTACATCTTGTTCAACTCTTTGACAGCAGCAGGAACAAAGCTGTTTTTGTAGCGCTGGGTTTTACTTTTTGGGACAGCAAACCTCCGTCTGGAGGGAAGAAGCTGAAAGTGGCAGTGCAAAGGGTGGGAGTCATCATTTAAAATGGAGGTAGCAATCCTCTGTACCTGTCTGGTGTACAGGGATGTCAGGCTCAGCTGTGACTCACCAAGCAAACGACTGGACCATCTAACAACCTGGTCCAAGGATTTCCTCTGTTTCAGTTTTATCTGACCAAACCATGACACTAAAGAAAAGGATAAAACAAATTCAATAAAAGCCCGATAAAACATTATCATTATGGTTCAGTCAATTTGGAAGCGTGCGAGTTTCCTTAAACAATACAAATGTTGCTGATCCTTTTTGCACACCCTTTCACAGTTCTCTTCAAAGTTTAAATTACTATCAATAATCGTCCCAAGATATCTGTAGGATTGTACACATTCAGTGGTCTGGCCTTTTAGTACAGTGACTTCGTGCCTGGGAGTTTTCCTCCTAAAGTCAATAATCATATCTTTAGTTTTTGTCGTATTCAGCTTCAGGTAGGAATCCCAACACCAGTGAACAAAATCATCAACTACTGGGCCGTGGCCACTCTCACCATCCTGGAGGAGACTGACAGCAACTGAGTCATCAGCATACTTTATAATGTGTCTGTTGTCATGTCTACTCTGACACATGTTTGTGTACAGGATGAAGAGTAGTGGTGACAACACACACCCCTGAGGAGAGCCAGTAGAAGAACACTTTTGGTCAGACAATGTACCATTGACCCTTACTCTCTGTGTCCTGTTGGTTAAAAAAATCCAGAATCCAACCCACCAGATTATTACTCAAATCAAATTGTTGCAGGAGCCTTTCAACTAAAATATGAGTTTGGATTGTATTAAAAGCAGAAGAAAAGTCCACAAATAAAAGCCTGGCGGGTGTCCCATTAAAATCCAGATGTTTAAAAAGCATGTTAAGCAGAGTGGCAGTGGCATTCTCCACTCCTCTGTGAGGCCTATAGGCAAACTGCAAATGATCCAATGCATGCTTAGTCTGCTTTAGGACCTCAAATCTGACCAGTTTTTCAAAAATTTTCATTAAAATTGAAGTCAAGGCAACTAGTCTAAAATCATTTACCATTTTAGGACAGCTGGATTTTGGAACAGGGACAACCACAGCATTTTTCCAGACCTTAGGCACATGTTGTGTCTGTAAGGACTTATTAAAAATGTAGTGAAACACAGGACTCAATTCATGTGCACAGGACTTTACAAGTGCCCACATATATTATCAGGGCCCTGACTTTTGTTCACTTTTACAGCACAGAACGCCCTTTTAACATCCTGCAACTCAATATTAAAGTGCTGGTCATTCCTCTACCTCTGCTCTGCCTCGTTATGACCCAAATCCATGTTCCTGGATATTTATGTAAGTTTTGCTCTGCTTAGTTTTCTGCCCATGTGCTGCTTTGCTTTGTTTTTGAGTTAGTGTTTTGTTAATAAAATCATTATTGCACCTGAGCCTGCCTGCACCCTTGAGCCTCTCTCGTCACCCTCACTGCCTGGGAGGCAGTACATGAAACCTGTCTGCCTGGAACAAAGAGCATCCCTCCACCTCCACCGCCGCGTCCCGGATGTTATTGTCCAGCCAGGTCTTCATAACAATGGCCACACAGCTGTCCATTCTCCATGAGACAATCCTCAGTCCAATTTGGTCCAGCTTGTTGGTGAGTGACCTGGCGTTTGCGAGGAAGAGACTGGAAAGAGCCGGTCTGTGTGGGTTAGCACGCAGGCCGCTCCATTTGCCCCTCTTTTGTTTACAATGTCTTCTCTGTCTCCTAGGCCACAGGGGGGGAATGGTGAAAGCCTCAGGGGTCCGCTGTATTTCAGGTGGAATGAAGCCTTATTGTACTGAATTAAGGTTTCAAGTCTTAGAACTAGCAAATAAAACACAAGTAAAAACATAAATACAAGGGAAGAAAGCCAAGAGCCCCAAGCCACTGCGTTTACACATGCCGCCATGTTGTTCACAGTTCTTCCTTGGGATTCACAAGGAACAAGGAGGGTTTGCAGAGAGGGGCACAAGGAGTAGGAGATCCTGAAGCACAGTGGTTAGTGAATTTAACAATGCTTGGAGATCTTAGTCCACAGGGGCAGAGAGTCCAGAAAGGGAGACTGACAATGGAGGACGTGAGAAGGTGGAGATCCTGGAGCACAGAGGTTAGTGGATTTCATCATGCTTAAAAGTTGTTACTCAGGAGTCCTTTGAAGTAGAGGAATCCAACACAGGGAGCCAGAGGCAGAGTGTAGAGGCTGGGTGGAAGGCACTGGTGTGATCTGGATATCATAGAGAGATTAATTGGAGCAGGAGTCAGAAACAGAGGCTGTGGAAGTTTACTGATCTGAAGTCACAGAAAAATAGTTTCTTCAGCTTGACAGTCCTGTGTTGATCCACCAAATGAGTGCGTCTTAAAAAGGCGTGGAGCTTCCTCAATCAGCTGAGTGCTGGAGAAGCACCTGATTACCTGATGAGGTGGTTGCATACAAAACAAAGAGTGGAAAATGACAAGATGGGGTAGTGCTACCTGGAATCATGACAAACATTACCATTACTGCAGTGGTCTTCCAGAGATATGCACCTATTTGAATGCATGTTATCATTACAACTCTACAATTTCTTTTTTCTTTCATTTAACATCACTGTTTCACAGAAATTACTTTTTATTTTATTTTACTTTATTTAAACTTTATTTATACACACGTGGACAAAATTGTTGGTACCCCTCTGTTAATGAAAGAAAAACCCACAATGGTCACAGAAATAACTTGAATCTGACAAAAGTGGTAATAAATAAAAATTCTATGGAAATTAACCAATGAAAATCAGACAATGCTTTTGAATTGTGGTTCAACAGAATTATTTTAAAAAACAAACTCATGAAACAGGCCTGGACAAAAATGATGGAACCCCTAGAAAAGATTGAAAATAATGTGACCATAGGGACATGTTCAACCAAGATGTGTCCTCAAATTTACATCACAGGTGTCTACAAACTTGTAATCAGTCAGTTGGCCTATTTAAGGGTGACAAGTAGTCACTGTGCTGTTTGGTGACATGGTGTGTACCACACTAAACATGGACCAGAGGGAGCAAAGGAGAGAGTTGTCTCAGGAGATTAGAAAGAAAATTATAGACAAGCATGTTAAAGGTAAAGGCTATAAGACCATCTCCAAGCAGCTTGATGTTCCTGTGACTACAGTTGCACATATTATTCAGAAATTTAAGATCCACGGGACTGTAGCCAACCTCCCTGGACGTGGCCGCAGGAGGAAAATCTAAGTGACGGATAATACGAATGGTAACAAAAGAGCCCAGAACAACCTCTAAACACATTCATGGTGAACTCCAAGGTCAAGGTACATCAGTGTCAGATCGCACCATCTGTCATTGTTTGAGCCAAAGTGGACTTCATGGGAGACGACCACTGTTGAATGTGATGTGATTTGAATTAATTGTGATGCACAGAATCGCAAGAGAGTGGAAATTACTATGCTCTAAGTGACTGTGCTCATCTGGCCTTGATTCGGCGTCCTTGGGAACTCATTCCTCCAGGTGCAGAGATTTTGCAGGAAGGTGTTTGGCTTCTCTTTAACCCAAACAATAACAACAATTGCTGTTGTTCAGCAAACTGGACTCTTCAAGGACAGCGGTATCATGTGTCTAATACAGAACTTTGCCATCTGGCATGCACGAAGAGAGATAGACTCTGGGACATGCTTATCTGTATTTTGAATACATGAACATAACACCCATCCGTTGCCAGGAGGCGCCCCTTTGTTGTGCACCAGCAACTGATACATCAACACCGCACTCATGCTGATTACATGCTGACTACACACACACTGGTCTCTCTCTTTTGTATTGTGTGATCTGTATTGGTCTGCTAATTGTGCTTAGAGGGGTTTTTTCTATGTAATCACAATTGTGCTCACAAAATACGAGCTTTATTTTGATTAACTATGTTTTTTCTCTCTGCCCATCGTGTCATTCCCTCCCCCATTCCCCTCTTTACCCTCCACTGATGACAGGCGCCTTCATGGCTGCCGCGTCATTGGAAGGCGCTTATCGAGCGCGTCCAATGTCAAGTCAAATTCCTCGTTTGTTTACACTGTAAACATGCTTGGCAATAAAGCTTTCTGATTCTGATTCTGAAAACAAATCATAAAAAAAACAGACTGGAATTTGCCAAACTGCATGTTGACAAGCCACAAAGCTTCTGGGTGAATGTTCTATGGACAGATGAGACAAAACTGGAACTTTTTGGCAAGGCACATCAGCTCTATGCTCACAGACGCAAAAATGAAGCATACCAAGAAAAGAACACTGTCCCTACTGTGAAACATGGAGGAGGTTCTGTTATGTTCTGGGGCTGCTTTGCTGCATCTGGCACAGGGTGTCTTGAATCTGTGCAGGGTACAATGAAATCTCAAGACTATCAAGGTATTCTAGAGAGAAATGTGCTGCCCAGTGTCAGACAGCTTGGTCTCAGTTGCAGGTCATGGGTCTTGCAACAGGATAATGACCCAAAACACACAGCTAAAAACACCCAAGAATGGCTAAGAGCAAAACATTGGACTATTCTAAAGTGGCCTTCTATGTGCCCTGATCTAAATCCTATTGAACATCTGTGGAAGGAGCTGAAACATGCCGTCTGGAGAAGGCACCCTTCAAACCTGAGACAACTGGAGCAGTTTGCTCATGAGGAGTGGGCCAAAATACCTGCTGAGAGATGCAGAAGTCTCACTGACAGTTACAGAAATCGTTTGATCGCAGTGATTGCTTCAAAAGGTTGTGCAACAAAATATTAAGTTAAGGGTTCCATCATTTTTGTTCAGGCCTGTTTCATGAGTTTGTTTTTTAAAATAATTCTGTTGAACCACAGTTCAAAAGTACTGTCTGATTTTCATTGGTTAATTTTCATAGAATTTTTATTTATTATCACTTTTGTCAGATTCAAGTTATTTCTGTAACCATTGTGGGTTTTTCTTTCATTAACAGAGGGGTACCAACAATTTTGTCCACGGCTGTACATAGTAATTCCATTGAGAGGCAACCTCTCTTTTTCAAGGATGGCCTGTTCACACTCACACCTGGAATTTGCCCAGTACAACCACAGACTGACCTGTGGCCACTGAGCAGCTCCACTGGAGCAGTTGGGGTTAAGTGCCTTGCTCAAGGGCACCACAGTGGGGTTAAGGAGGGTGGGGCAAACACTGCTATGCCATCTGTCCCAGTGAAAGCTGGAAAATGTACATAGTTATTAGATCATTACTGTAGTTATTGCTCCAGCAACTTCAACTTTGAATCAGAACAGAATGTAAAATACACACACCTTTACAGGAAGCCTGTCCCTGTCTGAGACCAGGCAGTTTACAACGATTACCTGGGCATGCCGTGGAATATTAACAGGAAAGATTTATTCAAAATAACACCAGCATGGTAAGTGTTGGTTCATTGTAGTCAATTTGTATGCACACATCAAAATAATTAGCATGCAGCTGTATAGCTTACTATGCAACAGTAATGTTCTTAACACTGCTCAGCTAGCTAATGTTAATGGAATGACATAATCTCCAGGGGTTGCAGAGCTCCAACAGAATAACTCTTCAACACCTCTGGAATTGTTATGAAATTTGAAATCATATGCTAGGGCAACCTAATGACCACAAAATAAACACCACAAACAGAACAACCGTGTCCAGGGCAGCCTTATGTTTTGTTGGATTAATATCCATATTTCATGTCAAATTAAAATATCAACAACCATTTTAAAAGTTCTCCTTTGTGAATCACCACCTCACTGTGGTAGAGGGGTTTGTATGCCCTAATGATCCCATGAGTGTAAGGATTTGGACATGGGCTGTGCTCATGTCTGTCTTGTGTTTATATTTGCTTTATTATCAGGACATGAGCTCAGCCCATGTCTTCGCCCTGAGTTCTTTGTTGTGTGATTTTCTGTGTCTAGTCTGATCCTCATCATTTGTTCTTGGCTTCTGTGTTTTATTTTTATCCTTGCCTTAGCCTTAGTTCTGTTGGTCATCAGGTTTTCTACTGTTATCATGTCTCTACTGTACATATGTTCCGTAGTCTTTGTTTCTGCCCCTGTTCTCTGTTGATTATTATTATCATTATTATCTTGGTTTCTGTGTTCATGGTCTTACTTTGTTTCTTGTGCTGTCTTTGTCTGTCTGTACAGCCCCGTCTTTCCTGTTCTCCTTACCTGTTGTCACTGTTTTCCCCATGTGTCTTTGATTTGTCCTGATTGGTCTCCTCACCTGTTCTGTGTTGTCTTGAATGCCCCTTGTCTATTTTAGTCATTGTTCTGCCTTTGTTCTGTTTGGGTTCCTTTAGTCATGTCGGTGTGATTACACACTTCTGCCTAGTCTAGCCTGTTGTTTGATCCTAGTCTGTGGTTTTGCCTGCCTTGTCTGTTGATTTTGTCTTCAGCTGATCCAAAATGCTGCAGCAAGAGTTTTAACAGGTACTAGAAAGAGAGATCATATCTCTCCGGTTCTGGCCTCCCTTCATTGGCTTCCCATAGAGTTTAGAATTAAGTTTAAAATCCTTCTTCTTACTTACAAAGCTCTAAACAATCAGGCTCCTTTTTATTTAAAAGATCTGATACTACCGTATTATCCTAACAGAGCACTACGCTCCCAAAATGCAGGATTACTTGTAATACCTAGAATCTCCAAAAGTACAATGGGAGGCAGAGCCTTCAGTTATCAAGCTCCTCTCCTGTGGAATCAGCTGCCAATCTGGATTCGGGAGTCAGACTCGATCTCTGTTTTTAAGAATAGGGCTAAAACCTACCTTTTTGATATAGCCTACAATTAGGGAGGGATCATGTGTTTCTGAACCCTCCCTTAGTTATGCTGCTAATAGGTTTAGTCAGCCGGGGGACCTCCAGTAATGCACTGGGCCTCACTCCTTTCCTCACTCTCTATGAAATATTTTTTTTTGCTGGTCATTAACATCTGTTTGTTCTCTCCCATAGATTGAGTCCCCATCGTGCTGTTTGCTCTCTACATGTCTGTTCTTTTCTTCTTCTCTATCCCCTCACCCCCCAGCCAGTCGCAGCAGATGACTGCCCCTCCCTGAGCCTGGTTCTGCTGGAGGTTTCTTCCTGTTAAAAGGGAGTTTTTCCTCCCCACCGTTGCCAAGTGCTTTCTCACAGGGGATCGCCTGATTGCTGGGGTCTTTCTGCAACTGTGGGGGTTCCCCCTACAGTTGATAGTGCTATGAGATGACTGTTGTTGTGAAATGGCGCTATATAAATAAAGTTGAATTGAATTGAATTGAATTGAATTTTTATTTCAGCCCTTGAGCTGCTCTTTATTTTGTGTTTTGTCAATAAATTCTGTGAACTTGAAGTCCCGTGTTTGGGTCATGTCTACTAAAATGTAAGGAGCAATGCTGCCGGGGCCAACTTGCCTCTGGTAGGGTCTCCCAAGGAAAGTTGGTTCTAGGTGAAGGGTCAGACCAGTCGCTAATTTCACTGACTGTAGATCAGGTTCGTTAATCACCAAACATACAGTAGATCCCGCAGCATTTCCTTGTGTGCTGGATAAGGCTTCCAAAAAAAAAAAAAAAAAAAAAGACTCATTGCCTATTCTTAGTGATCCATTCCACAGCGTACCATATCTGGTGGGAAGTAGAACACTGGCTAGAATGGGAACTATTTGCCATATTGCAGCCATAGTGGACTACATCCAGAGTCAGTGGAAATTGGCAGTAAGAGCAGTCCAGTGGATCCCCATTAAAAAGTTACAATAATATTATATTTATTCAATATTTATTATCACTTATTTACAAGATTGGATGGACATGTTTTTTATGACTTACAAGATATACCAATTGCGAAATCACCAAAATGTCTCATGTCTGTTTTTTTTTTGCTGTAAAGTTTCATTTAAGCTCCGCCCCCTGAGAAAAGGCAAGTTGAGACAGCGCATTTTTGATCATGGAACTATGTATGATGCTGGCACGTGGGTAGTGTTGAGCCAGTCAGGACTCTCTGACCTAAATGAACTTATCCTCCAGGCTAGTTAGCATTTTTTACCAAACTGCTTTGAAAGCGTGACCCAATTTAAGATGGGTTTTACCAGTGAACTGCTCTTAAGGACCAGTGCAGTTTCAGTGATTGTCCTGGGCCACCGTGCATAACTGGGAATATCCTTCAACCAGTAAGTCTTTTTAATCACAGGATTTATTCTGTTTAATGTAGCACTAGCCACTATTAGCCTTGTGGTATGTGGGTTGGCTCTAGTCATCGATTCTGGCGTTTGAAGGGGGGCTGAAAAGATTTTGACACAAACCTGTAAGACAATGAAAGGTTTTGGTTTTTTTATTGAAGAAAAAAGGACACAAGATACCATTTTAGACAATGTAGATTTGTTTTTATAGGGGATCTGTAGGCACCGGAGTATGTCTTTAAGTTGACTAAATGCAATCTTTGTGACATTAAACACAATTTTTAATAACATTTGATAACAACAACTCAAGATGGCACAACAGACAAATTGGTTACCAGACTGGTCTATACTTGAGAAGGTAATATTGTAAGGTAACCCCTAAACCCCTTTACCCATCTGTGTACCAGGCAGATCAGGCTGATACTGTGTATATCACTGTAAGTAACTGCACAGCCAGTTCTACTGTCCTACAGGGAGAGAGTTTGGCTTTCAGGGCATTATTACTGTATTCTTGGCTGCAGTGAACATTTGCAGAGTCAAACCAGTACGTCACCTCTCGCACAAGTCTTCAGGGCACAGCATCCTCCTCTGCTCCCCCTGTCAGACTACAATGAACAATCCAGGCCCTTTGGAGAGTTGACACATTCAGCTGTATATTGATCTGTGGTGTTGTAATTAATTTTCTCCCCACCACTGGCTTGAGTTAGAATATCCTGAGACTTGAAGCAGCTTGCTCTCCCACAATCAATCTCAAACCCGAGACAGAACCACTATTTCTGTTGTATCATTTTGAATTATTTACAGCAGCCGTGAGACCAGACTAGAGGACCTGAAAAAAGTATTAAGAAAGCATGGCAGTATCTTAAAGATTATTGTGTTGTCTCTAATGTTACACCCTTCATTAAATTGCACAATTACACTCCCAACATGTGCTGCCTATAAAGACTGAAGCGCTCAGTCAATAAGTATCGATCCGAAAGAGGTGTCCGGCATGAAATTAATATTATTTATTGTTTACCAACAACACAGGAAGTCCCTGGAGGAGGATGCAGTGCAGACCCCGCTTCCGCTCCCGCACAGACTTGAGTGTATCAGCTTCCATCATGACCACAGCTTCACAGCCTATTGTTTTGTTTATATCAAATTAAACTGCAATGCTACCCCAGAGAGATATAATTGACCACAGTCTCAGATTAAATGACTGTAAAGATCTTAATAAGCCATCGGCGAATTGCATATTACATTGCTGAGCACTTATGAGGATGCAGCCCAATGAGAATGAAATTGAGTTCAGATTTGCATGCCGCAGCATTTTAGCCATTAATTACCACGCAAAACGGCTGTATGATGATCAATAGTGTATCAATTTAATTAAATATTATTGATATGGGATTTAGGAAAATTAATTAGGAGCCAGACAGGTCCTGGTAATGTCCAAAGAGTGCATATTACTTTCACATTCAAACATGTCCCATGGGTGTGTTCTGACACAGGCTGTCATGGATAAATGTAAATGTAAAGTCACCAAGTCTTCCGCCCCTTCATTAAATTACACTGCACATACTCAGGAGTGCCAGTTATCTACAAGTCCTTAAAAAGCCACCACCGTCACCACATTAGAAACACACACTGTAAAATAACATCCCCCATTAAATTAGGTGAGCTTGTCTTTTATTCAAGCTCAAACTGTCATGACACATTTTGGATTTTGAACACAAGTCAATGGGCCCTATTATGACAATCTAAAGTGGTCATTTATGCCATGTTTTGCATCTTGCACTGTTGCTTTCATTAGTTTCTGACAGTGCATTGCCTGTTTTTCTGTTGTGCGCCCTGACCACCGAATTAGGAACTGACCGTGTGTGGTTTGTGCTTGTAAGAGGGGACTCATTTAAAGTGGGTGATGTTCGGTGCAAAGTTTGACGAGTTTGTATTATGTTGCATTCACTGTAAAGGCACCTTTGATCAACAAAAAGCCGATTTAAAGTCAGTGGCGCATTTTTAGCACTATTTCAGCAATGCATTTGAAACGTGTGTGAACGCGCATGGATACCCGTTCTAGAATTTCTCAGTGCCAGTTATTTTGATGGACTGATTTTGAAAAATCTGTCATAATCCCTACCCTGATCTGTCCATTTAATTTCCATGTGATAAAAGAGTGACTGGCTTTTGTTCTCATTTACATTTTCAGTTGTTAAATGTAAACTTAACCCCTTGCACTCTGGTCAATTTCCCTAAAAACGCCTAAAAATAACGTACCCAAAGTAAATCAAAAGCTGTTCTTCAACCCTTTGCAGCATCTTCATGGGGTTGGTCTCATTTAAAAGAAAACACTTTGAATTTTTTGGCAAAACAGTCATAATCTCTCTAAGTGCTCCTGCCACTGAGTAACAGTCATCTAAACATACTGAATCTGAAGAAAATAAAGTTCGCCTGGGTGTTTTTTTAGATACAAATGCTTGCAAATAACACACAGCTGTCAGATACTGGCTGGAAAATGCAACAGAAATGTAGAACCAAGTGTTTTCAAGCTGAGGTCAAAATTTTGTAACAATACCACAAAAAATTAATATATTACACAGTTTTTTCTCAGGTTGTTCCCAGATGTTTTTGAACTGTGCCAAATTGTGCCAAATGGCACAGTTTGGAAAAACGTCTATAACTTTTGATTGATTCAATATAGAAGCTTCATCTTGGGCTCTAATGAAAGGTGACACTCAGGGCTGTGTGTGTGTGTGTGGGGGGGGGGTTGTTTATTCATTCATGAATGAATGAATGAACAAACAAGCCCCCACACACAAAGAAGCATGCCACGTAAAAAATGTGTGGCCTTTTTTTACAAGAAAAAATAACCTAAAGTGCAATAAAAATTATACTAAAATATCTGCAATGTAGAGGATAACAAACACCCCCCCCCCCCCGCTACAGAGGAGCTCAGCGCACAAAAAACGGTTGGTCATGTGGCCATAACGCACTGTTGTAATTACCGATCGGTCAAAAGTCATTTTTATTACTATTTTCATTGATAAAGAATAATTTAGCTTATAACACTTACCTGTCCACAACAGCAGTGTCGTTGGCGAACATCTGTTTCTCATTGTCAGACGAACATGAAGCTGGTCCGCTTGTTACGGACTCGTGGTTTTTTACGGACTCGTGATTGCGGTTTTGGCGAACGATTTTTCAAAACAAATAAGAACAGTAGTAATAAAAAAGACTGGCTAACGCTACCGTTACACACATGTCTCAATGTGTGTCACCCAGCGGCTTAGACAAAACAGATTTTACGCACGGGACGCACGCGTTTCAATCGTCAAACTTCTCTGCTTCAATTGGCTCGTATTCGCGGTCGTTGGTAGTCAGGTCCTTCTTGCTAGGTTTTCAGTCATTGGTTCTTCAAGGTTTCAGAAGCCCAATTCAAGGCTCTTATTAGTCGAATGAGAGGTCAGTCAAATCTAAACCAATCAAAACACTCCTTTGGCTTTCTGTTCGCGGCTGTGTCTGTACTGGAAGAACGGAAATGCAGCTTTTTTTTTTCAGTGCGCACTGAGACGCACTAGGACACAGAGAAGTGACTGCCCGCGGTATCCCGGAGTGCAAGAGGTTAAAGACAAGTACACAAATTAAGCATTCATTTATTAGTTATCTTGTCCTTAAGGGCCGCTTTACACAGCATGGAGATTGTTGAGAGACCGGGCCAATTTATGATCTTTGTTATTGTTTGGGAGATCCTTGTGTGTTTTGGACTGAATCAAAACTTTGAGGAGACCATGGCAACTGTGGAGATCACTGAAGATCAGTGGTAGATCAAAAACTGGCCAGATCTCTCAAGTATACGTGAAAAATGTCATTCACACTTTTTTTTTATTCAACCACTGGACTTTACCGTGCTGTTGCGCAGTGGAACCAGTGCCATACACCAGGAAACAGCTGTCATCCATGGCTGGAGTAGAGCCTGCTGGTCGGGATCCTGCACTCCACTGGATCACCAAAGTGTGCAATCCCAATTTATGCATCTATCATTATCTAATTTATTTTTTTCTCCTCATTCACTGTCATTCTTTTAACAGAATGATTCAAAATCACAGTAGAAGTTGGCTTTATTTGATCTCATCCTCTGATATTCCAACTTTTTTTTGTTAAAATTCAATAATTTTGCATTCAGCAGAGGAGGGTGTTATGTGTGAGATTTGACTCTCTGGGCTTGCCATAGCCTGGCTGAGGGGGTTGGGGTAATGACGTCAGGTGGGCTACGGCTGGAGTGTATATTATGTTGCTCTTGATAATAAAATCAGTTCAGTGTTCAGTTGAGAGCGGCTCCAGTCTCATGTTATTCGGACATAACATTTGGTGACGAGGATAAACCATGGGAGCGTGTATCAGGCAACCACCTCCATTTTTACAATCTCTGGGCACACCAGCTACTGTATACCATGAGTCCGCTGGAGGGAGACGTTTGACATGTATGTGGCTGCGGCTGGCCTGAGCGGCGTCGATGAAGAGAGATGGAGGAACTACCTCGGTCCTCGATCCACTACCTCGGTGAGGAAGGCCAGTGGATATTTTTTGGGCTGTGTGACAGCAGCTCTCTGAAAGACGGTTTGGAATTAATGGACTGTGTTTTCGGAGATCATTCCACTGTCACGGCACGGAGATATGACTTTTTTGACCACCAGCAGCGAGCCGGTGAGTCCATGCAGTCCTTTATTATGGAGCTCCATAGCCTAGCAAGAGAATGCACCTCCGGGCCTTTTGAGGAGGAGCTGGTCCAGGATAAGCTAGCCCATGGTACTAACAATGTGTGGCTGAAGAGCAAGCTAAAGCTAACTAAAGATGCTCTCTCATTGGAAAAGGTGTTCGAACTGGTCAGGCAGATAGAGTCCACAGTTCAGCTGAGTCTGCCGGTGTTGGCTAAAGGGAATGTAGCCACCCAAGCTTTCCCGCCAAGCACAGCTGTTAGCAAGGTAGCTAATTCTCTGGGGCGGATTTCCAGGAGGCGGCAGACTGTGGCGCAGGACAAGGCCTACACTATCACCGCTGAGCCATCAGTGGCGAAGTCCGGAGACAGAACACGGGTGTGTGTGGCACGCACAAAGAAGGGACCGTTGAAATGGTACGTGCTAAAACTCAACGGAGTCAATGTGCTGCTTATGGTGGACTCAGGGGCTGGTAGGTCCATAATGAGTATGGCTACTTTGAAGAGACTTTTCCCAAATAAAACCATCAATGCTGGAGCAATGAAAATGTTTGGACACAGCCACGACAAATTGAAATGGCGGGGACAGTCGACTTTTCAGTGAAATGTGAGTTGAAAACGGCTCCCGCATTCACTTTCCAAACTTCGCACCAGGGGGCAGACTTGCTAGGGATAGATCTACTGGGAGAGCTGGGATTCTCCATCAAGGACCCAGAGGGCTCGATGGTACTGACAGTGTACCCCGAATGGCATGTCCGCTGGCCGGCGCTGTTCAGAGGCCTGGGATGCATCAGTGTGTTCCACCACCACCCGCTCATACATCCAAGTGTGACACCGAAAATTCAACCACTATGGCAGCTTCCCCTCACCCTATGGGATGATGTCACGGTGGAGCTGAAGAAACTGCTGGAAGCAGGCATCATCGAGAGAGTGGATGCTTCACCCTGGATATCAAACATCATGGTGGCCAAGAAAAAATCGGGTGGCATCCGACTGTGTATCGATCTTAAGATGGTGAATAAAGCAATCGTCCCGGACAAGTACCCACTCCCCACGATGGAGGAACTTACCGCAACATTCAGCGGTTCAAAGGTATTCACAAAGCTGGATCTTCGCCAGGGTTACCTGCAGGTGCCCCTACACCCAGCCAGCAAGAAGCTGACAGCGTTCATGACCCACATGGGTGTGTTCGGGTACACCCACATGCCTTTTGGTCTGAGCTCAGCACCCAGCTGTTTTCAGAAAATAATGTCCACAATTCTGGCCGGCCTCAAGGGTGTGGTGGCATACCTGGATGACATTGTGGTACATGGCACATCATGGGAGGAACACGATGATCGGTTGGGATGGTTGCTGACGGTGCTACAGGAACACGGAGTCACCTTAAATGGGGAAAAGTCCATCTTTGCGGCAGACTCCATCAAGTTTGTGGGGTTCCGGTTGACGACGGGGGGGCTGAGGACCCTGCATTCAAACATGGAGGCAGTCCTGCACCTCCCAGAACCATCAACATCTGCACCGATTTCCTCATTTCTGGGTGTGGTGAACTTTTATGGACATGTTATTCCCTGCTACTCGGAAAGGATTGGAACCCTCTGGGCCCTGTTGAAACAGGATGCACTGTGGCAATGGCCCCCAGCCTGCTCAGTGGCGGTTACTAAGCTGAAGTTTCAATTCACCTCCCCTCCAGTGTCGGCCCATTTTGATCCAAAGCGGCCAACTATTGTGACCTGTGACATATCTGGCTTGGCGGTGGGGGCAGTTATGTCCCAGGTACAAGACGGTACGGAACGCCCGGTGGCATTCGCATCGAGGTCTCTCTCAGCAGCTGAACAAAAATACGCTGTGGGTGAGAAGGAGGCACTCGCCTGCATCTGGGCGTGTGAACAGTGGCATATCTACCTCTATGGGCGCCATTTCACTCTGCGGATGGACCACCGAGCGCTGACAACACTATTGGAGATGTCGGGTTCAGAACATAGACCTTTGCGGATCCACAGGTGGATGGAGCGGCTCAGGGCCTACAATTTTACCACCCAGTTCACTCCTGGTAAGGAGAATGTAGTGGTGGATCTCCTGTCCTGTGCCACGGCCAACACAGTATAATTGGACGACGACGATGACGACGATCCCACGGAGGCGGATCGGGTCAATACACTGCATGGGGCCCTCCAGGATATAGTATCCCTCCAAGAACTTCGGGTGGAGCCGGAATGAGACCCCGTGCTGTCACAGCTGTGCTCGGTGATTAGGGAGGGTTGGCCCGCAAAGGCGCGAAGGTACAGGGTGGGCTGGCACCCTTCCATTGGTTTAAAGATGAACTGAGCTGTTGGAATGAGGTGTGTGTGGTGAGGGGACATTGCACGCTAATCCCGGTGTCTCTGAGATCACATCTCCTAGCGATGCTCCATGAAGGACACCTGGGCGTGGCCAGGGTAAAACAGCACTGCAGGGATTCAGTTTGGTGGCCGGGTATTGATAAGGACATTGAAGCTATGGTGAAAAACTGTGTTCTGTGCTTGGAGAGCGGGAAGACCGGCGGACCCCCACCCACTCTGTTATCGTACCCGGAGGGCCCTTGGAAACACATCCAGTTGGACATCTGTGGTGAACTACATACAGTACCCCCGAACAGCCGGTTCCTGCTTGTGGTCTACGACCTGTTCTCAAAGTGGCCGGAGGTGTTACCCACTAATTCAGTCACGACGGATGTGTTTACGGACTTCCTCTCGTCACTGTTCACCAAGTGGGGTGGGAGTGGGGGGTCCCGAATGTAATCATGACTGACAATGGCCCGCAGTTCACCTCTGTGGTGTTTGAAGAGTTCTTGAGCACTAGGGGCATGGAACACATTAAGATCATGTTCTACCATCCCCAGGCCAATGGGGGCATTGAATGTTTTAACAAGACCCGAAAAAACAGACTGAGAGCCCACTTGGCGGACGGCTTTGTATTTCTGGATGCCCTCCAGAGCACACTCCTCCACTACAGGGCAATGGCTCATGCTGTGACAGGATGCTCCCTGGCGCCTCTCATGCTAGGGCGCAAACTACATCTGCGTTTGGTTCGACTGAGACCGCCCACGACTCCTCCTCCAAGGAATATGGACTCTCCATGGGACCGGATCCCTGCGCAACAGCGTAAGATGAAACAACGATTTGACAGGAAACACAGGGGGAGAGCCCACGGACTGAAGGTGTCAGATCAAGTTTGGATCAAACACCCTAACCACATGCATAAGCTGCAGCCATTCTGGACAGGGCCCCTGCGGATCACGAGGCGACGAGGCCAGGACATGTTCGAGCTTGCGGATGGGTCGCGGTGGCACTCCAGTAGACTCAGGAAGTCGTCACCGGAACGGAGTACTAGAGCTACGGTGGGGCAACCTGGTGTGAGGTGGGACTTGTTGGACTGGGGTGGTGAGAACTCAAAGGTGCAACCGACAGTGCCTGGTGCAGAGTCCCCGCCTAGGGGACGCCCGGCTAGAATTCGTCAGCGACCCAGATACCTGGAAGACTATGTATTGAAGACAGTACTAGCTAATGCGTGTTGGACTAAGATAAGATAAGATAAGATAAGATAAGCCTTTATTAGTCCCACAATGGGGAAATTCCAGGATTGCAACAGCATAGGGATAGCAACACTCAGAGCAACAATCAGAAGGCAAGAAAAAACAACATCTAGTAAACATATGTCCTAAGCGGCAGAATAACCCACTCCAACAAGGTGGGGCATTCTGGTAGTTTACCTAGATGCCCGTTTGGGTGGCTGAGTTTTGCCTACTTAGTTTAAAAATAAAAAAGAGAGACAACACTGTTTTGTTTTGTTGTTTTTTTTTCTGTTCTGGGGCGGGGGGGGGGTGTTGTTTGACTTTGTGAGGGGGGGTTATGTTATGTGTGAGATTTGACTCTTGGGGCTTGCCGTAGCCTGGCCGAGGGGGTTGGGGTAATGACGTCAGGCGGGCTACGGCTGGAGTGTATATTGTGTTGTTCTCGATAATAAAATCAGTTCAGTGTTCAGTTGAGAGCAGCTCCAGTCTCATGTTATTTGGACAAAACAGAGGGAACATTTATGGAGCTAGAGATCTGCTGGAGTTACAGCTCACTCTTCTGCGGTTTCACAGAGCAGTTCAGATGACAGCATGGTGGGTGGTCCCGGGTCTTCTGTCCATCAGAATCATGGACAAACAGAAAGACTGGCATAACCACTGGTTGGCACAGCTCTCATTAGGGCATAATTATGATAATCAATCTTTATAGGCTGCAGTCATGATTCAAAAAGTTATGGACCCAAAAGCAGACAACAGAAAGAACAGGTGGTGAGTTAACAATTTTATTGATAATAATGCAATGGAGTGAACTGTGGTGAGAGGTCTGGCAACCCTGTGGAAGGAGAGAGGATTAGGATTAGGATTAGGACCTGTACTTATATAGCACTTTTTCTAGTCTCAAAGACCACTCAAAGCACTTCACTAGTACTAACCTTCTATTCTAAGGGCCTATAGGAGACAGATATCTAGGGACAATTTAGAACAACCAATTAACCTAACATGCATGTCTTTGGCTTGTGGGAGGAAACCGGAGCCCCCGGAGTAAACCCACACAGCACAGGGAGAACATGCAAACTCCACACAGAAAGGTTCCTACCCCTGCCAGCCTGGAGATTTGAACCTGGAACCTTCTAGCTGTTAGGCAACAGTGCTAACCACTGCACCACCGTGCTGCCCAGAGGAAAACAATGGTAAGTATAACAGCAATAGGGAATGAATTCACAATGCTGATAATTGTTTGTTTGCTTACAGGTGCTGTAAGGGAGCAGGGCGGTGAAGGGATGGCTGGAACCCTCAACGTCAGAGCAGAATAGGTGAGTGCTTGAAGGGGGCGGACTGAAGAGCTTGGGGGAAAGGGAGACAGGTTAGGGAATGTTAGTAAGTGCACTTACGGGAGAAAGGGTTGAGAGGGTCCAGGTGAAGCCTCCACAGAACAGGGGTCCAATCCACCAGGGTTGGGTCCACAATCCACCTGGGGAATCCTGGAGAAGGAAAAGGGGGATAAACAGTTGAGTAATGTACTTTTCTTTTTTAGATACATATAGCATGGGCAGCCCCTCACAGTACCAGTAAATATACAGGGAACAGACATCGAGATGGTGACATCCTATAAGTACCTGGGTATTCATCTGAACAATAAACTAGACTGGTCACACAATACTGATGCACTCTACAAGAAGGGACAGCGCAGGCTGTTCCTGCTGAGGAGACTCAGGTCTTTTGGTGTACAAGGGGCGCTGCTGAAGTCATTCTATGACACGGTGGTGGCATCAGCCATCACTTTTGGAGTGGTCTGCTGGGGCAGTGGCATTACTGCAGCCGATAGGAAGAGACTGAACAAACTGATTAAGAAAGCTAGCTCTGTCCTGGGGCAGTGCCTTGATCCGATGGAGGAGATAGGAGAGAGAAGGACGGTGGCTAAACTGTCATCTCTGCTGGAGTCCGAGTTCCACCCTATGCAGGACATACTGAATGCACTGAGGAGCTCATTTAGCAGCAGACTACATCATCCCAGGTGCACAACCGAGAGGTTTCGTAGGTCCTTCCTACCAACGGCTGTCAGACTGTACAACCTAAGCAGGGCTGCTCGCAGAGATAGCAAAAAGACGTAACAAACTAATAGTTTTTTGAATGCAAAAGATGCAATAGACTTACACAATGGTCCCCTCCGGCATACAACTAGGAACATACCGGTCGCTATGGAGGGTGAGAATATGTATGGGCACATAATCATACCATGTAGGATAACTAAGTAGACGGTTATGCTGTTTCATTCCATCTAGCAACAATGCTCTGCACTGTGTGTGTTTATATATTTGCATATTTATTCCATCTAGCTACAATGCTCAGCACTGGGTGTGTTTATATATTTATATATCTACATATTATTCCATCTAGCTACATTGCTCCGCACTGTGTGTGTTTATATACTTGCATATTTATTCCACCTAGCTGCAATGCTCCGTACTGTGGGTGTTTATATATTTACATATTTATTCCATCTAGCTACAATGCTCTGCACTGTGTGTTCATATATTCATATATTTATTCCATCCAGCTACAATGCTCTGCACTGTGTGTCTGTGTGTGTGTGTATATATATATATTTTATAGTAATACGTACATATGTTTATTAGCTGCTCTTGCTTGCTTGTTTTTTTTCTTGCCTTCTGATTGTTGCTCTGAGTGTTGCTATCCCTGTGCTGTTGCAATCCTGGAATTTCCCCGTTGTGGGACTAATAAAGGCTTATCTTATCTTATCTTATCTTAGATACGTTGGAGGGGAGGTACTGGCTGCACATGCGTCTGGAGGCGAGCATGAACTCATCACCAGTCTCATAATGAGTGGAGGATGCTGGGGCTATTTAAAGAGTCTGATGATTGCCTGCAGATGGTGAGTACAGCTGTGGAGAATGAGGTTAATTAGTGAGAGACACAGAGCAGTGTGCAGCCAAACCATGACAGCTGCAGACTGATTTATTAATTCCCGCAGCAAATCTTGGGTGATGTTGATTTTATTTGGTGAACACAACAAATTACACTGTGTTATTTAAAGCCTAATTTATGAACCTTAATCCCCAGTGCGAGCAGGGCTGTGGACACTCCTTAAATGCATTTTCACTTCGTGAAGGAGCTCGCATTGTCCCCAGTGCAAAATGGTTTTGCCCTCCCAGTTAAATGCTGTCATATTAGTATTACACCTTAGATCTTGTGCACCTGTTTATTAAAGGGAATGAGAGCAAAGACAGTGATTGGTTTATTGCACATTATGACCAAAACACACCTCTGAATAATTAAGAGTAACAGGACAGCCTCTTCGTGCTTTCAGCCTGCCACAAAATTTGTTTTTGCACTGCTGTAAAATGGTAAATGGCATTCACTTATATAACACTTTTTCTCACCTCTGGATGACCAAAGTGCTTTACAGATCCTGCTGTCCACCCATACACATTCACACACTGATGGTGACGGAACTGCCATACACAGGTGGTGGCCTGACCCACCAGGAGCAACTGGGGGTTCAGTGTCTTGCTCAAGGAGACTTTGACATGCAGACTGCAGACAGAGTGGGAATTGAACCCCTGATCCTCCGATCAGTAGTTGGTCACACTACACCTGCACCACAGCCGCCCCCAAATAGAAATAGACTGGGACACGCCCATAAATGCTCTCTGCACCATAGACAATAGACTGTTGACTAGATTGTCATCATATGGCCATTTAAATTTATTGTCTGAAAACACATAAACTTGAGTTCAGTATCCAAAATGTGGATATTAAACTCAAGTTAGTATATTTTGGGGGATATGTACTTAATATTGATTTACTTGAAAAAAGACACAAGCTGTGACTTTTTTTTTTACACTGCAACTCACTTGTATCATATTTACTGCCAAAGCACTCGTAAAAATTTCATGTTCCGGACATGCAATAGAGAGCTGTGGAACTGTTTAATTGAATAATTTTGTACGCATAAAGATCAAATAGAGGAGCGAAATCAAAGTAGAGTGAGAAGTGGAGAGTTAAAAACAGACAGAGGGCTGCTGGATGAAGGAACCACTGAAGGTCTCTCATTTCAGCAGCACAGACTGCTGATGAAGCTGAACTTCCAATATCCCACCACTTCAGCTCTGATGATTTCTCAATTTTACAGATATGGCCCTAGAATATGATTTGATGAAAATGTAAAATGGGATAACCAGCAAATCATGTGAAATGGGCTCCATTTTGTCCCAGGACTATAAATCAAAAACAGACACTCTCAAAAAATTAAAGTTGATTTCATGTTTTTGATTCAAAGTGAGTCTCTCCTGACATTAAGGAATCCAGGATATTCTGTCAAGCACTGAAATTAAGACCTCCTTTTATGCAAATGTTACCAATTTTTCTCTGGGCTTAGTCACTGAAAGGAAGTCCAACAGTTTTTTTTTTTTTTTTTGAGTGTAGAGTTGTTTGAGAATTTGAACAATTTATTCATAGAATGTCTTTCCCTCCTGAATAGATTCCCCTAATCTAAAACACTGCACGAGCGTTTGGAAATATATGATGATTTCATTCTCTTTCAGAGTCTGGGTCATAAATAAATTTGCATTCTGTCAGCAGAATGGACTAACTGACTTGTAATTCATCAAACCCTCTTCTCAACGCTTAAGCAGTTCAACAGTCGGTAACCTGATTTTTCTTTTCTGCCGAGTTGCCTCACAGCTGTGTGCTCTAATAGGTGCAAAAAGAAAAAAAATGCTAAAATGAAGAAGAAGAATTAACACCATAGGTGATAAATTTTCACGCAGACTCTATGATTCTATGAAATGCTGTATTTGTTTACCATGCTGGCTGTACATGACAAAACTCTTCTAATCATGTCCAAATCGATCCTTTTTAACCTTTATTTTCCCAGGCAAGTCATTATGAACAACTTCTTATTTGCAGTTATGGTCCGGCAAAAGGCAAGGCCTCTTGAGTAAAAGAGAACAAAAGGAGAAAACCCCCCCAAATACACACACACACAAAAATCACATAACATGACACGTACAGCCGTGGACAAAATTGTTGGTACCCCTCTGTTAATGAAGGAAAAACCCACAATGGTCACAGAAATAACTTGAATCTGACAAAAGTGGTAATAAATAAAAATCTATGAAAATTAACCCATGAAAATCAGACAATGCTTTTGAATTGTGGTTCAACAGAATTATTAAAAAAACAAACAAACAAACTCATGAAACAGGCCTGGACAAAAATGATGGTCCCTTTAACTTGATATTTTGTTGCACAACCTTTTGAGGCAATCACTGCAATCAAACAATTTCTGTAACTGTCAGTGAGACTTCTGCATCTCTCAGCAGGTATTTTGGCCCACTCCTCATGAGCAAACTGCTCCAGTTGTCTCAGGTTTGAAGGGTGCCTTCTCCAGACGGCATGTTTCAGCTCCTTCCACAGATGTTAAATAGGATTTAGATCAGGGCTCATAGAAGGCCACTTTAGAATAGTCCAATGTTTCGCTCTTAACCATTCTTGGGTGTTTTTAGCTGTGTGTTTTGGGTCATTATCCTGTTGCAAGACCCATGACCTGCAACTGAGACCAAGCTGTCTGACACTGGGCAGCACATTACTCTCTAGAATACCTTGATAGTCTTGAGATTTCATTGTACCCTGCACAGATTCAAGACACCCTGTGCCAGATGCAGCAAAGCAGCCCCAGAACATAACAGAACCTCCTCCATGTTTCACAGTAGGGACTGTGTTCTTTTCTTGGTATGCTTCATTTTTGCGTCTGTGAACATAGAGCTGATGTGCCTTGCCAAAAAGTTCCAGTTTTGTCTTGTCTGTCCATAGGACATTCTCCCAGAAACTTTGTGGCTTGTCAATATGCAGTTTGGCAAATTCCAGTCTGGCTTTTCTATGATTTGTTTTCAACAGTGGTGTCCTCCTTGGTCGTCTCCCATGAAGTCCACTTTGGCTCAAACAACGACGGATGGTGCGATCTGACACTGATGTACCTTGACCTTGGAGTTCACCTTGAATGTGTTTAGAGGTTGTTCTGGGCTCTTTTGTTACCATTCGTATTATCAGTCTCTTCCATTTTTCATCAAGTTTCCTCCTGTGGCCACATCCAGGGAGGTTGGCTACAGTCCCGTGGATCTTAAATTTCTGAATAATATGTGCAACTGTAGTCACAGGAACATCAAGCTGCTTGGAGATGGTCTAATAGCCTTTACCTTTAACATGCTTGTCTATAATTTTCTTTCTAATCTCCTGAGACAACTCTCTCCTTTGCTTCCTCTGGTCCATGTTTAGTGTGGTACACACCATGTCACCAAACAGCATAGTGACTATTTGTCACCCTTTAAATAGGCTGACTGACTGATTACAAGTTTGTAGACACCTGTGATGTTAATTAGAGGACACATCTTGGTTGAACATGTCCCTATGGTCACATTATTTTCAATCTTTTCTAGGGGGACCATCATTTGTGTCCAGGCCTGTTTCATGAGTTTGTTACCTCCGCCAAGGAGGTAATGTTTTTACTGGGGTTTGGCTGTTTGTCTGTTTGTTTGTCTGTCTGTCTATTTGTCTGTTACCAACATAACTCAAAAAGTTATGAATAGATTTTGACAAAATTTTCAGGAAAGGTGTGTAATGGCATGGGGAACAGATGATTAGATTTTGGTGATGATCTGAGAGTGCATACCTCCACCAAGGGTTTTGTTTGTATTTGTGCAGCAGGATTACACAAAAACTACTGGATGGATTTGGATGAAATTTTCACCAGAGGTGGTTCTTGGGCTAGAGAGAAACCCATTATATTTTAGTGATGATCTGAGAATGCATACCTCAGCCAAGGCTCTTATCTTCTCACAGTGTGTTAGCAACAATACTCCAAAAGTTATGAACGGATTTTGATGAAATTTTCAGGAAATGTGTGTTATGGCACAGGGAACAGATGATTAGATTTTGGTGATGATCTGAGAGTGCATACCTCCACCAAGGCCTTTGTTTGTATTTGTGCAACAGGATTGCACAAAAACTACTGGATGGATTTGGATGAAATTTTCACCAGAGGTGGTTCTTGGGCTACAGAGGAACCCATTATATTTTAGTGATGATCTGAGAATGCATACCTCAGCCAAGGCTCTTATTGTCTCACAGTGTTAGCAACAATACTCCAAAACTGATGGACAGACTTTGATGCAATTTTCACCACAAGTGGCTATAGGCCTACACACAAACCCATTACATTTTGGAGGTCATCCATGAGAAGTGGAAGGAGTCTTGAGTGAGTGCTTTTCTAATTTTTTAAAGTAATTCTATTGGACCACAATTCAAAAGCATTGTCTGATTTTCACTGGCTAATTTTCATAGAATTTTTATTTATTACCATTTTTGTCAGATTCAAGTTATTTCTGTGACCATTGTGGGTTTTTCTTTCATTAACAGAGGGGTACCAACAATTTTGTCCACGTGTGTATAAGTCTAAAACATTATTTTTTTTCACTTTACAAGGGACATATAACATTTTTCCATGTTGACATAGTTCCTAGAGATCTTAATGAAATACAGCGGGGAAAATAAGTATTGAACACGTCAACATTTTTCTCATTAAACATATTTCTGATGGAGCCACTGACCTGAGATTTTCACCAGATATCAGTAACAACCCAAGTAATCCATATATACAAAGAAATGAAGGCAGCTGTGTTCACAAAACAAGTTATATTTAATAAAGTGGAATGACAGAGGGAATAAGTATTGAACACACTTGGTGAAACTCATTTAATATTTACTAGAAAAGCCCTTGTTGGCAATAACAGCTTCCAGATGCCTCCTGTATGGAGAAACTAGGCACAGGCGTTGCTCAGGAGTGATTTTAGCCCATTCTTCCACACAAATTGTCTTCAAATCTTGAAGGCTCCATGGGTGTCTTCTATGAACTCTGACCTATTTGTTCCATAGATTTTCAATTGGATTCAGGTCAGGTGACTGGCTGGGTCATTCTAGCAGCTTTATTTTCTTTCTCTGGAGCCACTTGACAGTTTCCTTGGCTGTGTATTTGAGATCATTGTCTTGCTGAAATATCCACCATTGTTTCATCTTCAGCGTCTTGGCAGATGGCAACAGGTTCTTATAAAGGATGTCTCTGTACATTTGTCCATTCATCTTTCCTTCAATTATATGAAGTCTGCCTGTCCCATGTACTGAAAAACACCCACACACCATGATGGGATGTGCAGTGCCATTTCTCCTCCAAACATGCTTTGTGTTGTGACATCCAAAAAGTTCCATTTTGGTCTCATCTGACTAGACTAGATTCTCCCAGTATTTTACTGGCTTGCCCAAATGTTGTGCAGCAAACTTTAAACGAGCTTCAACATGCTTTGTCTTCAACAATGGAGTCTTACAAGGTGGGTGGGATAGGGCCCATGCCGGGTGAGTGCAATTCTTATTGTTTTCTTTGAAACAGCAGTACCTGCTAACTCCAGGTCTTTCTGGAGCTCTCCATGAGTGGTCTTTGGCTCTTGGATAACTCTTCTGATAATTCTTTTGACTCCTCTGTCAGAAATCTTGCGAGGAGCTCCTGGTCGTGGCTGGTTTATAGTAAAATGCTATTCTTTCCACTTCTGAATGATGGCTCCAACAGTGCTCAGTGGAACATTCAGCAGTTTAGAAATGCGTCTGTAACCAATGCAATCATTATATTTTGCAACAATAAGGTTGCGAAGGTCTAGAGAGAGCTCTTTGCTTCTACCATCAAGAGTTCTTTGTGGTGTGACAATCTGATATTCATGGACCCTTTTAAAGGCTATCAGTCAGGACTTAACCAGGTGAAATTAATTTGCACTGATGGGGAATGGGGTGGCTTCCTAAATTCTGATGGATTTCAGCTGGTTTCTTGGCTTTCTATGCCTTTTTGCACCTCTTTTTCTTCATATGTTCAACACTTATTCCCCATGTCATTCAACTTTATTAAATGTAACTTGTTTTGTGAACACGGTTGCCTTGATTTCTTTGTATGTATGGATTACTTGGGTTGCTACTGATAGCTGATGAAAATCTCAGGTCAGTGGCTCCATCAGAAATGTGTTTAATGAGAAAAATGTTGACATGTCCAATACTTCCCCACTGTATGTGACTTGCTTTTATATCCCAGGTTTTAAATACTACAGGACGATCTTCCACCTAGAAACTCTTCACTTCTGTATCTGTGTCAGTGCGTGTTTCCTTATGCTAGCAAGCCTCAGTTTATTTCATGCTCCCTCTTTTCATCACTTTTGAGATCTGTGGTTGAGGCTAATTTGAGCTGCCTAGCACCGATTGTTAGACACAGCCTGAGCTAGCTAACATAAAACTGCCTGAAAGTGAAAAGATAAAAGCCCCTAATAAGCATCACTGGTGGTAGCGGTGAGTGACAACATGATAGGAAAAGTCACTGGCAGCGAGTAAGCACAGAAGTGAATGACCAAATGGCTAGCAGCTGACTGCATTTGCTGGAGGAGCCATCGGCTAGCCTGCCTTGTGATCACAGGGAAGTAATACAAATTTATCCAAAATAGGTCTGCAAATGAAATCTGTAATCAAATATGGATTTATGAACCAGCTGAGAACACTCTTATCTACAGAGGTGAGCAGACCACATGCAGATTATCCACAAAGCCACGGACGCTAAGATAGGCTAGCTGCACCGTCAGTGTTTGATGCTGGACAGAAGTGTGGAGGTGTGGAAATTTCTACATTCTTAGATGTATTGTGATGCGGGCCTCTGCATCGATGCAGGGTGTTACTGATCGAGATCTCGCCGTCCCGCCAACCTCTGCTTGTCAATAAAGCTACGTCACAACGCTGAAAACTGCTGTTGCACGGTCACAGTTGCAGGCTTGTTAACTGCACCGCCACAGTGGAGCGGTACGGCACACAACACCAGCCTGTCCCACCAGCCCCCACACCGCCATGTCGTGTAAAGGGGTCACTGACTGAAAAATGGTGTGTTTGTAGGTTTTAACTGTCTGAAATGAGTCTACCGGTCACCTAATTAACCCAAAATTTTTCAAAAAAGTAAATTATTTCCAAAAACACACAGCCTTTATCTTGTTTTTCTCTCTCAGAAACGCCAGAAACGTTACTGACTTTTTTGTGGAAATCGTTCACTTCACGTCTAGAAAAAGCCAGCCCACCGCCGTCCTTGAGACCAGCCCACTGCTCTATTACTGGCCTACCTAGATGTCTGTCATGTATATGGAAGTGGTGCTAAAGGTAGCCTATTAAGAATGGGTGTGTGACGTCACCTGATGGAAAACCACAAGGAATTGTGGGAAAAGTGTTCTGCCTGTCTGTGTTTAGTAGTGAGCAACAAATGCTGTTAAGCTGAAGTTTTTGAGACGGTTGCTTCAGTCTGTTATTTATTTATTTTGTATTTATTTATTTAGATAAAAATGACACAGAATATGGTACTCAAACATAGGAAATGCAAATATACATATAAAACCTCATACAAAATCCAGGATGACAGATGAAAGTGAAAACATTTATTTCCTATGTGGTCCTTTCAATCACATTATTATCCATCAGAATACCACACAACGTTAGAATGGAGAAGTTTTGCTGCATTATCAAATGCAACAACTGCTCTCACAATTGGCGTGGAAAAAGACTGATAATGGCGTACGCTTTTTTAACTTCCCGACTTGGAAGAAAAGTGGAGAGAATCAGGTCTCCGAGCTAACAAAGAGGCATCAGATGGAATGGATTGTTGTGGTCAGAAGGAAAGACATCAGCTCCGACAATATTCCTGCACACATGGTTGTGTGTCTGCTGCATTTTCATGAAGCTTAGTTGTGACTTAAAAAAATAATAAAAATGATACGCACATCACACAGTGTACCTGGTCCGGTGCTGGACCCCAAAAAACAAATCAGAAAAATCAAAGATGATCCACACACCGAAAAGCTCCCATTAAGTATTTATTATTTATCAGTAAAGTTTCGGGCCATCTGCCTTTCCTCAAACCAGTTGGACTAAATAGCGAACAGGACCAAACGGACCGAACGGGACCCCAGTCCCCTAGAAAACGTCCAAATAATAAATTAAATCATTTTTATTTTAATATTTAACAACAAGTGGCCATTCTTGTAGTAACTAATGTTACACAAAATATCCAAATAGCACATTAAATTACATCTAATGGGACTAAGTGACATCAAGTCAACTAATGGGACACTTTTACAAATATTCAAGACCCATTGTAACATATTCCTTGAAATTTAATTGAATAATTTTGCTATTTTGTGTCCCGTTCGGACATGTTCATTATTTAATCCAAATACTAACCAGACATTTTAAAAACCATCATTACATCTCGGTCATGAAGTGAAAAAAATGCACACTGAGCAGTCAGGGACAATTGAAGCTGCACCACCAGTTGTTGCTGAGCAGAGCTCATAGGTACATAAAGCAATGCTGCATAAAACTATCTGCTGTTTATCATGCTGATAAAACTGTGACAAACAAAAACAAACCTGGACACAAACCGCTACCTGCAGCAGTGCTGGGGTTCCCCTCCTGTGCGCACTGGAAGGGTGCACATTGCCTTCATTACACATGGATTTAATATCAGCTGGGGACTGAAATCCTCAGATTGTTTGGTATTGTTAAATTAAGCAGATTCTCCTCTTTCAGGTGACTATAAAAATGTCACTGTCCTGATTTAGTATGTTTTTATAGCGGCTAATTATACTGGTAATCTGTTTTGGTGCGCCAGCACAAGCGTTGGGTTTATCACATTGCTGGATTGGTATTTCATGTCCTGTTGGTAATAATGTGCATATACTGTACTTATCAAGCATCATATGACAAATCTGAACATAAATCCAACATTCCACTGCTGGGACTAAGAAATGCCTGTAGTTCCAGAAACACATGCTAGTGCAGAAAACTGTGTAGAAACAATGACTGCTTACTTTTGTACAAATGGTCGTTCACCTGGAAGATTTGAGGCGGCTGGTACCATCCATTAACATGAGCCTTTAATGATTTATAGTTTTTAAATTGCTCATGGGTTTATGCGCTCACCCCACAAACCAGGTAGTCAAACACATCTAACAGCATGACTCGAGGCACTTGGTCGAGATCCCTGGTCCATTTCTTGTGCTCATATTGATCGATCCTATTTATTTCTTAAATTTCTTCTTAGCACTCCTTTGCTTCCTTATTCGGCTTCTCTGAATAAGGAATTTGAATTTTCTCTTTGCTCTGTTCCATTGCATGTATGTTTGTTCCTGTTAGCAGTTGCCTAGACTACAGGTAAACAAAGAAGCCAAACCATGATGTTAGCAACAATGGCCCAGAATGCAGCAAGGCATGACGTCAATGCCCATTCTCTATTAGCCACGGAGCTAATAGCCACCAACCTAACACTGGTAGCAGGAAGCTCAAACCGAATGCTTTTTATATTGTTATTTTCTTCAGATCTTAGTCACCCTAATAACCATCTCTGTTACCTGTCACCTGGTTCACCAGTCCACAGTCCACAATATATACCTCGCATCACTTCGGCCCATCTCCCAATAATTTCGCCATGATTCCACAGCAAATCGCCAGCACCGTCATGCTGGTCACGGCAACCGCCTACACCAGGACCTGAGGCTGCTGGCTCTCACAACCAGCTCCCTCACTGTCCTCTGGGGCTCTGCTCCACTCTCGGGCGCAGCGTAGGAGAGCTGCCTCATGACAGGGCATCCCCCAGCTAGCCATGGGAGCAGAGCAGAGTCCGCAGAGCAAGACACTGCCCTTTCAGATCCCGTGACTCGATAGCTCAGCTCAGCCAGCAGCCTCGGGTCCTGGGCTAGGTTGGTTGCGGCGATCGGGGGGTGGCATGTGTAGGGCTAGTGATTTATTGTGGAATCATGGCAAAATTATTGGGAGATGGGCCAGAGTGACACAAGATACACAGTCCACTGTGGATCAGTGAACCAGAGACGCTCATCCGAGCTGGAAGGAGCCAGCCAGCTAGAAGCTACTCAGCTAATGGCTAACTGACGTAAGAGGGAGGGTGGAGTTTTTCAGTGGTGGCTGTTATGTCTGTATATGGAGCCAAGGACGAGGCCAGGTGTCGAACTGAACACAAGTTTATTAGGAGGCACAACACAGCACACACTCAGCCATCAGGCAGAAGAGGTGGAAAAGAGATCGCCCCTCCTGCCCACTGCCCTCTTATAGCCGTGGGTGGTGGCAGACAAAGAAGGTGGAGCTGCCACTCGTACTACACAAATAAAAGTCCAAACTCTAACATAACATCCTCCCCCTTCACAAAAGTCAAAAAAACACACACAATTTGGACCCACCCCAATTTGGAAACCGAACCACGCACTAAAATGAATTAGATAACACAACACAAATGGCCTAACTCAGTCACTCCAAAACAACTACAACTAGGGGGAGATGGGTAGACTGCCACCTCACCCCACACGGCGAAGCGGGTTATTCTGCCGCTTGTACTTCAAACAAGTCCACTTAAAACAAAATACCGCCGTGTCCTAATCTAAACATAACACCAAATTAATCCCCATGAATTTATACAAACAGCAAACACATAGAACATAAATATTCCAAATGCAACTACATACCAACAATCAGTTTATGACACACACATAACTGATTCAAACTCATATGCAACAGTAAACCTATATACAAACGGCTCCATGGGACCCCTGGACCGCCCTGTCATCAGTCGACCTTTCGAGGCAGCCAGCCTCCCGAGCCGCAGCAGGTTGCTTCAGCACCGGTGCACCTCCTCTTCATCACCACCGGCCGCTCTGCTCGTCCAGGCCCACGTCCCACAGTTCCCTCCTGGGCACGCCACAGCTTGTTCTGGTGCCCCCACAAACCGTCTAGCTGCTGGAGATGAGCGTCCTCCTGTCTGGCCGCAACGCATGACCGTCCCTGGTGCTCCTCTGACTGTAGACCGGCCCATACCTGCCGTGGTCATCTCTCCTCCCGAATCCAGTCCTTGACCCTCAGAGGGGTCCCACTCAGCCTGCAGGGTCTCTGCTTGGCTTGTCGTTCTACCGTGCCTGATGGCCCTGCCCCGACCTCTTTTAACTCCACCGCTGCCATTGCCGTTGTGGCCCCCAGGTCATCCGCCCACTTCAGCCAAGATCCGGAAACAGGTGGAACCAGCCTCTTGACGTCGCCCATCATCACAGGTGTCCCGCTGTGCCGCCCAGTACCCTCTTCCAGGGTCAGGAGCTCTGGAACAGGGACCCTCCTGTGATGACTCTGAGCGATATTGGTATTGCTCACTCTCCAGGGTGCCAGGCAGTTCCTCATCCCACACTGCGCCGTCTACCACTCTCGGAATCAGACGGTCCCACATCTCGGCCAATTTGCACCGAGTTGTTGTTGCTCCCCTGGGTAGCGGCCCAGGAGGAGGCAACATGCATGTGGAAGTTAACTCTCCAACCTGTGATAAGAGAACAGACAGAACACGTTTCGTGCTGTTATTTCACACAGAGGAGTTTATTCTTCGTCCAAATCATTCACATGACCAACATCAACTGACTAGTACTTACTATCAAAGTCCATAGTTTCTCTCTCATTATCTGATCACATCACCATTAAACAAAACACAATCATGTCCATTTATCACAATTTCCGATGTGACATTAACTGTATACTTAACATTTTTAACAAATTACCTTAACATGAAATGAATTATTGTTTTTATCTCCTTCCCATGTATATAGCTTTTAACTTGTTCAAATATTTATATTTTAAACAATAGCCCATGAATTTACGTTTAAATTAATCATTTTAAGTCATTTTAAGTCATAAGTGTACAGTATGTGGTGTTATTCTTAACAATGCACTGACCTGGCCACTGTGTATCTAATACACTTTTACAATAGTATTCCTGGTATTCGGTAATACACCCGAAATATGCACACTTGGTGACAAATAAAACCAGTAAATGTCATACTGTATGAAAACCGTTTCATAAATGTCTTTAAATAAAGTAATCAAATGGTTCCTAATATGTGGGCGGACTTCACTTTTGTGGGACGTCCCATACACACGATCATTAACATTAACAGGTTAGCTTATACAACAACACATCAACTTTAACAGAAATACCCTTACAAACCCGCTTTTCGCCTCACACTTATCACAATATAATCTCGGACATCTTAGGACTCTTACAGTTTATATTGCACTCTTGAATTATTAGTGTTTACCAACCTGTGATAGGAGAACAGACAGAACACGTTTCGTGCTGTTATTTCACACAGAGGAGTTTATTCTTCGTCCTGAGTCTACTCTCTATCACTGTGCGACATGCGCCATCTATTGGTCGGCGTACGGAACTGCACTCAACTCACATGAGTTATAATGGAACCAGGTGGATTACAAATGCATTGTAGAAAAATAAAACAATTAAAGAATAAAATAAAAATTGTAGGGCTGCCTGTTTTTATTTTTTTTTATCCAAATGTCTTTTTAGCACCTTTTACATAACTATTAACTATTTCCAAGCCTCTACACTGTCAGTTCCAACTTTCCCACCGTGGCCAGCCGTCCTCCTCCACAACCACAAAGCGGCGCCGGGTCACTCTCAATCCTGAAGTGCGGGGAAAAACATCTCACAGTCATCCAATCCAGCACGGAGCCCACCACTCCCATGATGATCCATAAAAGCACTTCCACCCCGTTCAACTCCACCATACATTACGTGTGTCCGTTGATGCTCGGGGACACAGTGTGGACAACCGTGGGGGCGAGAGAGTCCTCTTCATGCCACAGATTTCCTCACTCAGATCTATGGCAAACCGTGGTGATATGAAGCAAGTGGCCACACTTGTCGCAGCGTGTCGTTCCTGCTGAACAATCTCTGGCCTTGAAACGGTTCTTTGTGGACCCACAGCCCTCACCTTTGGGCTTTCCTGGGGCGGACCTCACATTCCCAGTTAGTGTCGTCTTACACGTTTCCAACGCTGACTGGGTCCACTGCATGCGTGGTCGGCAGTGATCCCAGATGTTGGTACGACAAGCTCTTACTCAGCTCCCGTGACAGTTTATCTGCAGCTTCCAGCAGTTGAGCTAACTCGAAGACTGTGGGCACTGTCGGTTTGCCCAAAACGTAAGCAGCTTTGACCTAATCGCAGCGCTGTTGGTATACTCCGCCAACTGGTCACGAATCATCTCCTTTTCCAACAGTCTGAGCTAGCACCCACTGACCAACAGCTCCAAGTCTGCCATGAACCGCTGAATAGACTCGCCCACCTGTTGGTGGCGCTGCCAAAACCGAATCTTGTGAACCATGGCGTTTTCCAATGCGTGAAAATAGCACGCCATTAGCTCAGCCACTTCATCAAAACTATCACAGTCATCCGGTGTGCTCAGAACACGTTGTTCCTCCATGCAAGATTGTGCACCAACAACTCACGTGCCCTCAACCTCTCCAGCTTCCCAAGGTTCAGTGCCACCATGTATGTCCGGAAAGCGATGCACCACCTCGGCGAGGGAACCGATGGCTCGCCGGGGAGCTCCAAAAACAGCCAAATTTCAAACCCACACACTTCCATACCTTGTTTTAATCCACTTTTATCCTCGTTGCCAAATGTTATGTCTGTATATGGAGCCAAGGACGAGGTCAGGTGTTGAACTCAGCACACGTTTATTAGGAGGCACAACACAGCACACACGCACTAATAAAAGTCCAAACTCTAACACAACAGTGGCCCCGAAACTGTGGAACAGCCTACTTTATCAGGTTAGAGCTGCACAGACACTAGAGCACTGTATTCTGTATAGTCTAGTCTCCTGGCTTTCTCTCAGCATAAGGAGAAAACTGCACTGGTTCATTTTTTTTTTACAAAGCCATACTGGGTAAATTGCCATCATATCTCTGTGATCTTTTATTTCCTATAAACAACTGCTATAACTCTTGTTCCTCTAAGTGGCTGCTGTATAACATTCCTCGAGTGTTCAGTGAACTTTGAAAAACAGTGTTTTCTTATTACGCTCCATGGTCTTGGAATGATCTTCAGAAAGCTTTACAATTAAATGAATGGGTTGAACCTAACGGATACAAAACCTTGATAAGGACATATATTACAGAGGATTGTAATTGCTGTTCCTAGGCTGAAAATTTTTTTGGTAATGTTTTTTATTGGATTTTGCCTAATTGTTTTATTTTGTTAGTTTTATTGTTTTGAATTGTTTTATATTGTTTTAGATGTGCTGATTTTTGTTATCCTATTGTTCTATGTACTGGTGTGCCATTTTGGCCAGGTCTCCCTCGAGAAGGAGACGACAATCCCAAGGGACTTCTTGGTCAAATAAAGAGTAAAAAAAAAAACTGTTAAAGACTCATCTTTTCACTTTGGAATTTAGTCCCAACTAGGCAAATGGTCTTGGCCTCTTTTATTTTGTTCTTAATTATCAGTAATATTTAAAAAAATATTGTATAATATCTGCTTTTATTTTAATTCTTAGTATTATAATCCTTTTATGTTTACATAAAATGTATTTTATTACTTTTACCTTGTGTTTATGGTTAATTCTATGTTTCTGGTACCTGTTCAGCACTTTGGTCAACTCAGGTTGTTTTAAATGTGCTATATAAATAAACTTTGACTTGACTTGACAGCACGAGTCCCACCCCTATCATGTGCTCATTCTACCAGGGCATTCTCACCAGCTGCATTACTGTGTGGTACAGAAGCTGCACCGCTTCCTGCCAGAAGACTCTACAATGCACAGTGAACGCAGCCAGCAAGATCATCGGTGCCCCTCTGCCTCATCCACAGAACCATCAACATCGCAGGCGACACCTCACACCCCTCACACTCTCTCTTCAGTCCTCTGCCGTCAGGGAGAAGGTACCGGAGCCTACGGGCCCACTCCACAAGACTGCGAAACAGCTTTGTTCACCAGGCCATCAGAACCCTGAACTCTGCCTGCTCTAGCTCCCCCCATGCTCCTGCCCCTGGACTGTAATACACTCACCCACACAATAACTCAACCTCAGATGTTTGCACAGAAAGACTCGGCACATCAACAGTACTACATCTGCTCCTGTATGTCTTGCACCTTACTGCAACCATTTGCACAAATGCCATACCTGCTACTATCTGTCATTGCAATACTGATCATGTGCAGACCAATCTGTCACTGTCTGCACCTACGTTAATGCAGTGAACTTGCAATTTACCGGTATTACGGTTTACTGAACATACGACTGCTGTGTTTTCATTGTTATTTGCACTATGGGTAGCATTACTGCACATAGATTGTTGTTCTCCATCCTTATTCCTTCTTGTCTTATACAGTGGTGAAAATAAGTACTGAACACGTCAACATTTTTCTCATTAAACATATTTCTGATGGTGCCATAGACCTGAGATTTTCAACAGATATCAGTAACAATCCAAGTAATCCATACATACAAAGAAATCAAGGCAACCATGTTCACAAAACAAGTTACATTTAATAAAGTGGAATGATACGGGGAATAAGTATTGAGCACATGAAGAAACAGAGGTGCAAAAAGGCATAGAAAGCCAAGAAATCAGCTGAAATCCATCAGAATTTAGGAAGCCACTCCATTCCCCATCAGTGCAAATTAATTTCACCTGGTTAAGTCCTGACTGATTGCCTTTAAAAAGGTCTGTGAATATCAGATTGCCACACCACAAAGAACCCATGATGGGTAGAAGCAAAGAGCTCTCTCTAGACCTTTGCAACCTTATTGTTGCAAAACATAATGATGGCACTGGTAACAAGCACATTTCTAAACTGCTGAATGTTCCAGTGAGCACTGTTGGAGCCATCATTCAAAAGTGGAAAGAATATCATTTTACCATAAACCAGCCACGACCAGGAGCTCCTCGCAAGATTTCTGACAGAGGAGTCAAAAGAATTATCAGAAGAGTTATTCAAGAGCCAAAGACCACTCATGGAGAGCTCCAGGAAGACCTGGAGTTAGCAGGTACTGCTGTTTCAAAGAAAACAATAAGTAAGGCATTCACCCGACATGGGCTCTATCCCCACTCACCTCGCGAGACTCCATTGTTGAAGAAAAAGCATGGTGAAGCTCGTTTAAAGTTTGCTGCACAACATTTGGGAAAGACTGTAAAATACTGGGAGAATATAGTCTGGTCAGATGAGACCAAAATGGAACTTTTTGGATGTCACATCACACAGCATGTTTGGAGGAGAAATGGCACTGCACATCCCATCATAGTGTGTGGGTGTTTTTCAGCACATGGGACAGGCAGACTTCATATAATTGAAGGAAAGATGAATGGACAAATGCACAGAGACATCCTTGATAAGAACCTGTTGCCATCTGCCAAGACGCTGAAGATGAAACGAGGGTGGACATTTCAGCAAGACAATGATCCCAAACACACAGCCAAGGAAACTCCCAACTGGCTCCAGAAAAGGAAAATAAAGCTGCTAGAATGGCCCAGTCAGTCACCTGACCTGAATCCAATTGAAAATCTATGGAACAAACAGATCAGAGTTCATAGAAGACACCCATGGAACCTTCAAGATTTGAAGACAGTTTGTATGGAAGAATGGGCTAAAATCACTCCTGAGCAATGCCTGTGCCTGGTTTCTCCATACAGGAGGCATCTGGAAGCTGCTATTGCCAACAAAGGCTTTTCTACTAAATATTAAATTATTTTCACCAAGCATGTTCAATACTTATTCCCTGTGTCATTCCACTTTATGAAATATAAGTTGTTTTGTGAACACAGTTGCCTTGATTTCTTTACATGTATGGATTACTTGGGTTGTTATTGATATCTCATGAAAATCTCAGGTCAATGGCTCCATCAGAAATATGTTTAATGAGAAAAATATTGACATGTTCAGTACTTATTTTCTCCACTGTATATTGCGCACACCACTAAAAGAGAGAGCAACGGCATTTCAATTCTACTGTATGTCCTGTACATATAGAAGTATTAACAAATAAAAATCTTTGAATCTTTTGAAGATGAGCTGAAGGACGCTATCAAAGCAACCTGGGCTTCCATAACACCTCAGCAGTACCACAGGCTGATCACCTCCATGTCACACCTCATTGATGCAGTAACTGATGCAGAAGGAACCCCGACCTTTTTCGGTGTTTTTTGAGAAACCCAGCCACAGGAGCTGCACATGCCAGTGTACTCCTAGTGCCGGTCCCAAGCCCGGATAAATGGGAAGGGCTGTGTCAGGAAGGGCATCCGACATAAAACCTTTGCCCAATCAAACATGTGGATCATGACGAATGAGACTTTCATACCGGATCGGTCGATTCCCAGGTTAACAATGACCACCACTGGTGCTGTTAACCGGCAGGGTGCCGTTGAAAACTGGGCTACTGTTGGTCGAAGATCAAGGAGGAGGAGGAGAAGGGGAAGGTGTGTTAGGAGGCAGAGAGAGAAAAGGAAAGGTAGAAGTGTGGAGGTGAGAGTAGGGACGTTAATGTAGGGACTATGACTGGTAAAGGCAGAGAGTTGGCTGATATGATGGAGAGAAGAGTGGTAGATATTCTGTGTGTGCAAGCAACCAGATGGAATTGAAGCAAGGCTAGGAACATTGGAGGTGGATTTAAACTGTTCTACCACGGTGTAGATAGGAAGAGAAATGGAGTAGGAGTAATCTTAAAGGAAGAGTATGTGAAGAGTGTTCAGGAGGTAAAGAATGAGTCAGACAGAATCATGAGTTTGAAGCTAGAAGTCAAAGGTGTGATGTTGAATGTCAGTGTGTATGCCCCACAAGTTGGATGTCAGGTAGAAGAGAAAGAGGAATTCTGGAGTAAGTTGGATGAAGTGGTAGAGAATGTTCCAGGGTGGAGAGAGTGGTGATTGGAGCAGACTTTAATGGGCATGTAGGTGAAGGGAACAGAGGTGATGAGAAGGTCCTGGGTAGGTATGGTTTTAAGGAGAGAAATGTGGAAGGACAGATGGTTGTGGATTTTGCTAAAAGGATGGAAATGGCTGTGGTGAACACATACTTCAAGAAGAGAGAAGAACATAGGGTGACTTACAAGAGTGGAGGAAGGTGCACGCAGGTGGACTACATCTTATGCAGAAGGAGAAATCTGAAAGAGATAGGAGACTGCAAGGGGGTTGCAGGGGAGAATATAGCTAGACAGCATCAGATGTAGTCTGTAGGATGACTGTGGAAAGCAAGATGAGGAAGAGAGTGAACGCAGAGCCAAAGATTAAGTGGGGGAAGTTACAGAAGGAAGAAGGTCGCACAGAGTTCAGGAAGGGGTTGATACAAGCTCTGGGTGGTAGGGAAGAATTACCAGATGACTGGGAAAGTACAGCAAAAGTATTGAGGGAAACGGGTACTGTAGAAAGGTATGTGGTGTATCTAGTGGACAGAGGGAGGAAGACAAAGAGACTTGGTGGTGGAATGAGGAGATACAGGAAAGTATTCAAAGGAAGAAGCTAGCAAAGAAAAAGTGGAATAGTCAGGGAGATGAAGAAAGTAGACAGAAGTATTTGGAATCTAATCGCATGGCAAAGAGAGAGGTGGCAAAGGCAAAGGAAAAGGCATTTTGTGAGTTGTATGAGAGGCTAAGCACTAAGGAAGGAGAAAAGGACTTGCATCGATTGACTAGACAGAGAGATCGAGCTGGAAAAGATGTGCAGCAGGTTAGGCTGATTAAGGACAGAAATGGCAACGTACTAACAAAAGATGAGTGTGTTGAGAAAGTGGAAGGAGTACTTTGAAGAGCTGATGAATAAAGCAAATCAGAGAGAGAGGAGGATAGATGAAGGTAAGATTGTGAACAAAAAAGTCCTGAGGATTAGCAAGGCAGAAGTGAAGGCAGCTTTGAAGAGGATGAAGAATGGAAAGGCGGTTGGTCCAGATGACATGCCTGTGGAGGTATGGAGATGTTTAAGAGAGATGGCAGTGGACTTTTTAACCTGATTGTTTAACACAATCTTGAAGAGTGAGAGGATGCCTGAGGAGTGGAGAAGAAGTGTTTTGGTACCAGTTTTCAAGAACAAAGGTGATGCTCAGGGCTGTAGTAACTACAGAGGCATACAGTTGATCAGCCACACTATGAAGATATGGGAAAAAGTTGTTGAAGCCAGGTTAAGAGGAGAGGTGACAATTAGTGAGCAGCAGTACGGTTTCATGCCAAGAAAGAGTACAACAGATGCAATGTTTGCTCTAAGAGTGCTGATGGAGAAGTATACAGAAGGTCAGAAGGAGTTGCACTGTGTCTTTGTGGATCTAGAGAAAGCATATGATAGTGTGCCAAGAGAGGAAGTGTGGTACTGTATGAGAAAGTCAGGAGTCTCAGAAGTATGTGAGGGTGATGCAGGACATGTATGAGGACAGCAAGACAGTGGTGACGTGTGCTGTAGGAGTGGTGGATGGATTCGAGGAGGGGGTGGGGTTACATCAGGGATCGGCTCTGAGCCCCTTCTTGTTTGCCATGGTGATGACAGGCTGACAGATGAGGTCAGGCAGGAGTCTCCCTGGACCATCATGTTTGTAGACGACATTGTGATTGATCTGGAGTGAGAGTAGGGAGCAGGTGGAAGAGGACCTGGAGAGGTGGAGGTATGCTCTGGAGAGAAGAGGAATGAAAGTCAGTAGAAGCAAAACAGAATAGACGAGTGTGAATGAGATGGAGGCAGGTGTAACTGTGAAGATGGAAGGAGTGGAGGTGGCAAAAGTAGATGAGTTTAAATATCTGGGGTCAACGATCCAAAGCAATAGAAAATGCACAAGAGAGGTAAAGAAGAGAGTGCAAGCAGGGTGGAGAGGGTGGAGATGAGTGTTGGGGTGATTTGTGACAGAAAGGTAGAAGCAAGAATGAAAGGGGAAATTTACCAGACAGGAGGGATAGGCTCCAGCCCCCCCACGACCCAAAAAGGATTAAGCGGAAGAAGATGGATGGATGGCTAGTGAGCCCTGCAGTGATATATGATTTGAAGACTGTGGTACTGACAAAAAGACAGGAGGTGGAGCGGGAGGTGGCAGAGTTGAAGATGCTTAGAGTTTCATTGGGAGTGACTAGGAGGGACAGGATTAGAAATGAGTATATCAGAGGGACAGCTCAGGTTGAGTGGTATGGAGATGAAGTAAGAGAGGCAAGGCTAAGATGGTTTGGGCATGTGCAGAGGAGCGATAGTGGACAGAGAATGTTGAAGATGGAGCTGCCAGGCAGGAGGAAAAGAGGAAGACCACAGAAGAATCATGGATGTAGTGAAGGAGGATATAGAGAGGGTTGGTGTTAAAGAGAAAGATGAAGGGATCGGGTGAGATGGAGGAAGATGATGCACTGTGGAGACCCCTAAAGGGAGCAGCCGAAAGAAGAAGAATATTCAATTTTTTTGAGAAACTGAATTTGCGGTTTTCATTAATGATAAACCATAACCATCAAAAAATAAATAAAAGAAATACATAAATAAACAGTTGAAATACTGTTTTTCACTGTGTGTCCAGCAAAAGCTAGCAGTACTCAAATACTTTGCAAACAGTTTCATGAAATGGTCAGTCAGAAAGCTACTCATACCTGCTCGGCCGTTGCCCGGGTTAACAAGGTCAGGAGTTTCTGGCAGTGAAAGACGAAGGACAGAGCTGCATGGAGGAATCTGATCAGACCTAAATGAAACAGTCATTGTTGCCCCCGACAGACTGTTATGATCGTGGTGATGGTGGTGAATGAAGCTATATATGAGTTTCATTTTTTTTAAAAAAATGAATCACTGAAATAAATCAACTTTTTGATGACATTCTAATTTGTCGAGATGCACCTGTCATAAATTGCCCTTTTCAAGGGCAGGCAGAAGACACCAAACGCCAACTGTGAGTTTGCAACATTTATTAACTTAAACACAAACAATCCACAACAATTATGAATAAGGGAATGGTGAGTGGAGCGCTGGAAGAGAATGGGGCTCACGACTGGTGGGAAAAAGAGACCAGCCTGGACGGAGCCAAGCTAAGGCACTCGGACACACCGGGAAAAAAGAGACGAAAATAAGATGGAGTCACACCCAAAAAGGAATGGGGCTCACGTCTGGGAAAATGGGAAAAAGTAGTAATTCCAGGCCGGAGTGCACCCGTTCACCTCTGCGGAAAAAACACATGCACTCAGAGTTACCTGCTGTAACTCTGAGGAAGCTAACAGTAGGACACGGCAACAGGAAACGTTGCCATGTCCTTAAATAGGTTAATGGGAAAAATGAACCATAAATGACAGGTGTGGGTCACAAGAGTGGGGAAATAATCAAACAACAAATGACAGCTGTGCAGCCCGCACAACAGAGTTTGACAGCCGGACGTGCACGGGGTGCTGTCAAAATAAAGGCACCAGATTCAATACATAATGCTACAGAAAATGAAATGAACATAAACCCACGAGATGCAAATAATACAATAAATACAAGACAATACACAAATACATAAACAAGAATACAAGATAACTCATAAATGAACAGAGACAAATAACAACCCAGATAACATACAGAAACCCCCCAAACTAAGATAACCATAGTAAATACACAATAAACAGAGATGCAAACAAACAGAAGGACTTAAACTAAACTGGAGGCTGAGCATGGCACCCACCCATGCTCAGTCATGACAGTGCCCCCCCAAGGGTGGATCCCAGATACCCTGATGCAACAACAAAAAAGAAAAGAGGACCCACCCACAAAGAAGACCCTCCCCCCAACAAGAAAAAACAACCCACCCTGGGAGGGAGGAGGAGGAACCTAGGCACGGAGGGACCAAAACAACACAGAAAACAAAACAAAGCAAAACCTCCCACAACACTGTACAGTAGGTGACAGTAGAATACTAAAGAAACAGAGTGAAAATTAACACAGTTCTGGTGGTTTGCTAGAGTTCAACAACCACCCGGTCATGGGTTGGAAAGTGTCGGGTGGCCTCCCAGAGTCTCTAAGCCACCCAAGCAAAGGACGTAATCTGCTGGGTGGTCTCCCAGCATCCCTGAACCAACAGACTGCAGAACACAACATGCCTCCCTCCTGGAGGCGGCAGCTAGAACACATGCTCCCTGCGGGCTACAGGGGCTAAGGCATGGGTCATGTGGACTCATAGCAGGAGAGGGTTGACCCCTGAAGAAGACCGTGGGCCAGCTGCAACCGTGGGCCAGCTGCAACCTCGGTCAGCGATGACAACTGACTAGTGAAGGAACCAGGCGAATGGACAGCTGACCAAGGTGGCTGGCCAGTAAGAGGACCGGATGAGGGGGATGACTGCTCAGCGGAGACCTCAGGCAAAGGCAGGGAACCCACAATGACCTCCGGCAACAGTAGAGGACTCTGCATGACCTCAGGTGATGGCGGGGAACCCTCAACGACCTCAGGCAGAGACAGAGGACCCGCAATGACCTCGGGCAGAGAGAGCATCTTCAACCTCGAGCGGAGGCAGAGGACCCATGGCAACCTCGTCCGGAAGCAGAGGACCCACGGCGACCTCGGGCGGAGACAGAGGACTCACGGCGACCTCGGGTGGAGACAGAGGATCCACGGCGACCTCAGGCGGAGGCAGAAGACCCATGGCGACCTCGGGCGGAGGCAGAGGACCCACAGCGACCTCGGGCGGAGGCAGAGGACCCACGGTGACCTCAGGCAGAGGTAGAGGACCTACAGTGACCTCTGATGGAAATGGAGGACCCACGGTGACCTCTGATGGAAATAGAAGACCCACGGTGATCACTGACGGAGATGGAAGACTCACAGTGACCTCCGGCAGAGATGGAGGACTCACGGTGACCTCTGGTGGAGATGGAAGGCCCACGGTAACCTCTGGCGGAGATGGAGGCTCAGAAAGAGGTTCAGAGTCACTGGCAGCAGTGGAGCCCGGCGAGGAGAACTCAGGTGCAGCTGGTGCTGCAACTGGTCCTCCCTACCAAGAGCCATGCAAGATCTCTCTAGTACAGATATAGTGAAAAAGAAAAAGAAATCTTGCCTGAGCTTGTGCTCCACCGCCATCCAGGACTCTGGAGAATTAGACTGGGACGTCTCGACTCCGGACATGTGGCGCTCCAACCCCAGCATGGTCACCTCCGGCGGGGAAGAAGAAAGAAACACAGGAACATTACTGGCAGCAGTGGAGCCCGGCAAGGAGAGCTCAGGAGCAGAGGACATCTGCAGATGATTCTCCTCACCATGAGCCAGACAAAACTTATCTAGATCTGCAGGTGTTAAAACAGAACAGAGTACTTGCCTGGACTCAAGCTCCACTGCCGTCCAGGACTCTGGCGACACAGGCTGGGACATCTTGAATCCGTTCCTCTGGGCGTCTACTCCCGACACGGCCACCTCGGATGGGAAGGAGGAGATGGACACGGAACACTATTACTGGCAGCAGTGGAGCCCAGCAAGGAGAACTCAGGAGCAGAGGACATCTGCAGCTGATTCTCCCTGCCACGAGCAGGACAAGATTTCTCTAAGGCTAATATTGGAGCAACTGAACAGAGAACTTGCCTTGACTCAAGCTCCACCACCGTCCAGGACTCTGGTGACTCTGCTGCGACGACCCCAGCAGCATACCTGATGGTGGATGTAGCCCAAGGACCTCCAGGCATGATGGTTGACGCTGATGGAACTCCCAGTGTGGCGGCTAAAGCTGGAGGTTGCTTCATCAATGATGCCGGCTCCCCTCCTGCTGAAACCAGGGGACACTCTCCTGTCTCAAGTTTCAGGGTGCAGGTAGCATTTTCCTCCCATCCAGGATGTGACTGCGGGGCAGGAACAGAATCTTCCCGGGCTGTAAGCTCCTCCGTTATCTGGCCGCTCCATCCCAGGACCAGCGAACACTCAGGGAACACAGGAGAGGACATGGGGGAAGCAGGTGAGGAAACAGTCATAGCAGCAAATGGTGAGGACTCAGCTAAATTGGACTGCTGCTGAGCCTCACCACTGGGAATAAGACAAGGCATTTCATCTAAAATTGTTTGAGAATGTAAATGTACTTGCCTTATCTCCTGGGCATGACGGTAAATGCTGCTGAAAGGCCAAAGGCCAGGTAACTCCCTCTCTGTGGCTGCAGTAGGCGGGGGCACACAAGGAGACTCTGGACAAGCTGGCTCTGCAGACACGTCACTGACCAACACAGCTGCTGCAGCGGGGGAGTTCCTCTGATGTGCTGTAGCTGGGTGACGGTGAGAGGCTGGGCGCTTCCATACCCGGGGACTCTTCATTGTCGGCACAGGTATGGATGGGGCACAGTGTGGAGTGGAGGCTGTCTCTGGAGATATCAGCACCAGGGGACATTCTCTGATTGGCGCAGACCTTGGTTTGCTGATGGGGCTCCAGACCTTCCCGCGATACTCCCGCTGCAGGTCTTCCACCAGGAAAATCCTCTCCCTTCCCTCGGCATGCAACACAAGCTGAGGATGATGCTGCACAGCTGCCTACGCAAGACCCAAGCACCAAGCACCACAGAGCATCTTTAGGGGTGGAATATATCACCCCCCTCCTTAAGAAACCTGGACTGGACTCTGACAACCCCAACAATTTCAGACCTATCTCCAACCTCCCATTTCTGGCTAAAATATTGGAAAAAGCTGTCGCCACCCAACTCAAGAAACACCTCCTCTCCAACAAACTCTACGAAACATTTCAATCTGGATTCCATTCTCACCACAGCACTGAAACCGCCCTCCTCAGGGTCACCAATGACCTCCTGCTCGCCTCTGACTCTGGCTCCCTCACCATTCTTCTCCTCCTCGATCTCAGCGCTGCTTTCGATACCATCAATCATTCCATCCTGCTCCGTCGTCTGCTTTCTATTGGCATCACTGACTCCGCCCTCTCTTGGTTCACCTCCTACCTGTCTGAGAGATTCCAGTACATCTCCATCAACAATCATAAATCACGCACCACCCCCATCTCACACGGTGTCCCTCAAGGCTCAATGCTCGGTCCAACCCTTTTCACTCTCTACATGCTTCCGCTTGGTCACATCATCTGTCAACATGGTCTTCACTTTCACTGCTACGCCGATGACACCCAGCTGTACATCTCCTCTAAATCCATCACCCCCGCCATTCTCTCCACCATCATCAACTGCCTTACAGACATAAGAACCTGGATGACTAACAACTTTCTCAAGCTAAACAGCAGTAAAACAGAAATCATCATTTTTGGACCAAAATCTCTTTTACCCTCTTCCCAGAACTTTTCATTCCAAATCGATGGTCACTCAGTCACCCCCTCCCCCCTGGCCAGAAACCTCGGCATTATCATGGACCCCACCCTCTCCTTCAAATCTCACATCAACCATATCAGCAAAACATAATTTTTTCATCTTCGTAATATTGCACGCCTCCGTCCAACCCTCTCACCCTCTGCTGCTGAAATACTCATCCACGCCTTCATCACCTCCAGACTTGATTACTGTAACAGCATTCTGTATGGACTTCCTTCCACCATCCTCCAAAAACTACAGTATGTCCAAAACTCAGCCGCCCGCCTACTTACTCACTCCCGCTCCAGAGACCACATCACTCCTCTCCTCCGTTAGCTCCACTGGCTCCCCATTCAACAGCGCATCAACTTCAAGATCCTCCTCATCACCTATAAAGCTCTTCATAACCTCGCCCCCTCTTACCTAACGGACCTTCTGTCTCGTCATTCTCCCACTCGTCTCCTCTGCTCTGCTGACGCTCACCTTCTTACCCCCATCACCAAGACAAAATTCCGCACCCTGGGTGATAGATCATTCGCCATCGCCGCACCAACCCTCTGGAATTCCTTGCCCCTTCACATCCGGTCTGCCAACACACTTGCTTCTTTTAAAAGTCAACTCAAAACCCATCTTTTCAAATCTACCTATAAAAACTGACTGCCTCTTCTACCTATGTGTACCTACCTTGTCTGTTTACCCATTCTCTGTATGTTTGTCTCTATGCTGCTTTGTAAAGCGCCTTTGAGTATTTAGAAAAGTGCTATATAAGACTGATGTATTATTATTATTATTATTATTAATATTGACAAGCGTTGGCAATAACTAACTAACTAACTAACCTGCACTTATATAGCGCTTTTCTAGTCACAAAGACCACTCAAAGCGCTTTCATTAATACTAAGCCTTTATTCTAAGGGCCTATAGGAAACAAATATCTAGGGACAATTTAGAACAGCCAATTAACCTAACATGCATGTTTTTGGCATGTGGGAGGAAACCGGAGAAATCCCGGAGTAAACCCACGCAACACGGGGAGAACATGCAAACTCCACACAGATCACTGTTGGTCGGGGGCTGGGATCGAACCCACGATCCCACGATCCCCACAATCCCCCGGCCAAGGGTAAACTGTGCTGCCACAGTGCTAACCACTGCGCCACCGTGCAAGTTCATCTGTCTCCAGGAGTGCAGTGCAGAGCTCCCACCCCAAGTGCCATGGATACTGTCTTGAAGTAACAAAAAAGGGGAAAAATAATAACAGGAAAAAGAAAAAATGCAAAACTCACAGCAGCTGGTGTCACACACAGGCTGTGTCCTTCTGTCATAAATTGCCCTTTTCAAGGGCAGGCAGAATACACCAAACGCCAACTGTGAGTTTGCAACATTTATTAACTTAAACACAAACAATACACAACACTTACGAATAAGGGAATGGTGAGTGGAGCACTGGAGGAGAATGGGGCTCATGACTGGTGGGAAAAAGAACAGCTTGGACGGACCTAGTCTGAGGCACTCAGACATGCCAGGAAAAAGAGACAAAAATAAGACTGAGTCACACCCGAAAAGGAACAGGGCTCATGTCTGGGAAAATGGGAAAAAGGAGTAATTCCAGGCTGGAGTGCAACCGTTCACCTCTGCAGAAAAAACACATTCACTCAGAGATACAGCAGGTAACTCTGAGGAAGCTAACAGTAGGACATGGCAACAGGAAATGTTGCTGTGTCCTTAAATAGGTTAATGGGAAAAATGAACCATGAATGACAGGTGTGGGTCACAAGAATGGGGAAATAATCAAACAAGAAGTGACAGCTGTGCAGCCTGTGAAACAGAATTTGACAGCCAGACGTGCACGGGGTGCTGTCAAAATAAAAGCACCAGAGTGAATACATAATGCTACAGAAAATGAAATGAACATAAACCCACGAGATGCAAATAATACAATAAATACAAGATGATATACAAATACATAAAAGAGAATACAAGATAACTCATAAACGAACAGAGACAAACAACCCAGACAACATACAGAAAACCCCCAAACTAAGTTAACCATAGTAAATACATGATAAACAGAGATGCAAACAAACAGAAGGACTTAAACTAAACTGGAAGCTGAGCACAGCACCCAGCTGTGCTCAGAGTCATGACAGCACCTGTATCTCAGTGCACTACATTTTCAGTTTTCTATGGCTACTTTTTTTTAATACAGACAGTTTTATTTTATTATTTTTATTTGCTTTAAAATTCTAATAATTAAATAATTATTTTTATTATGATTATTTATTTTCTTATTTACTTCTCCACCTTATTCTGACATGATTTAGTAGATAGACCCAGAAGCAGACTACAGACTCGGTTATAGTTGCAATGATTTTATTGAGTGCAAGTGTGTGTGTGTTGAGTGGGGAGAGTCAGGCAACCCTGCAAGGGAGAGAGAGAGAGAGAGAGAAAGTGATGAGTAATTTTCAGCATACAGCGGGGTAATGAGGAGTTAATAATAATTGTAAGGAGCGCTGAGTGGCTGGGATGGAACTAACAGTGGCCCACGTCCTCTCCAGGTTGCTGTGGTCCCGTGAAGGTGAAGGAAGTGCTGGTGCAGATATATACAGTACTCTGTACAGGGAGGATACCCTCGGCCGAGGGGTGAAGGGGAACAGTTCAGTCTGATAAGTCATGTGCACTTACAGGGTGACGATGAGAGTGAGGGAACTCCGGTATGTATTTACTTCATGCATTGTTGCATGAAGTAAAATATCTGCACAATCTGTGACATTCATAGGAGTGAAAACGTACCTGGTACTCTTGTGTCTGTCCTGCGTCTGTACCACCGATCACTACGAACAAACAGTTCTCTTTAATTTCCGATGCATGATCTACGCATTGCTGTTGAAGCCACAGATTCAGCCGTGCTTGTTTGTCAGGAGCCTCCATTTATCCCGTCTATGGCACAACCACGAGCAGCAGTGACAAGCACCAGAACTACGCAGAAATATTCAAAAATACAAAAACAAGTGTGGAAATTAGCTGCCCCTTGACTGCAAAATACATATGTGGACTATACATTAAAACAAATTGGATTAAAAAAAACACTATTCTAAATGCCTGCTTCATCATTGCTGACTGACGTAGTCAGTCAGCAATGATGACGTAGTCACTACGTCCGGCCGAAAGCGGAAGTTGCACACACAATCATTTCTACAGCAGCACCCTCAGGAATAAGGTGGATTGATTTTTTTATTTTTTAAAATTAATTTAATTTAATTTTATGATTATCAATTAAATTATTTTATATTTTTGTCATTATTTGCCTGTTTGAAATTAGCTTTCAATTTATGGTTTGTAATTTACTATGAATTTACAATAAAGTTGAATTACAGTATTCGTGTGCATTTTTCAAATGTTTAGAAAAATATGTGCCCATACATTGCTGTAAAAACACTGTTTATATGTAAAATTACAGCATTACAGTAATATTACAGCAATATTACAAAAAATACAGCAGTTAGCATTTATTCTGAAATTTGAAGGAATTTATTTTCTATTGTGATAAGGTACAGCACTCTACTGTAATTTAGCAATAAAACATTGTAGTTTTACAAAAGTGTTGTTCAAATTAATGTAAAATCACAGTATCTTGTTGTAATATTGTAGTGGATTTTACAGCAAAGTGTGATTTTACAGTATTATATTGTAATTTCACAATACTGTAATATTTTGTTTAGCTTACTGTGAAAACACAATACTTCACTGTAATTTTCATGTACATTACTGTAAAAATGACAGTATGCTACTTTGAATTTATTGCAATTAGCCAGTAATTTACTGTGAAATGACAATAATAATTTTTACAGTGTAGTGTTGTATTGATGCAAAATCTTATATGTCTGTCAAATTCTAATACGAAGACTTTATTGGAGCCTTTTCACCATACAATAGGTGACAGTGAAAAGTGTCAAATGGAACAACTTTTTACACCATTTTTTTTTTTTTTTTACCCCAACTGGCTGCATTGCATTATTCACAAAAAAAGATTTCCTGAAATGTGCTTCCTGGGCCGACAGCCTCTTGTTGTTCTGAGCGTCACATTGTCTAGGCATGCATGGGAGAGGAGACTTTGAATGATGCTGAATGTTTTATGACTGCCTCCTTTTGTGTCAGTCCTTAGCGGAACTGCTCGGAGACTCTGGCAGGAGGACCTCATCTAGCACTACCGAATCTGACAGTGGGAACAGCACAAACTGCAGTAACACTTAACATCCAACCAGCTTTATTTCCCCAAATATCTTTGCTTCAGAAGAATATTCTAAAATTTATTAAGATCTAAATAATAAGAAAGGAAAACGGTAACACTTAACATGGCCGGTGAATTAATACAGAATTACTGAGCACTTCTTGTGTAAAACAGTGCAAATACACATTAAAAAACATGTTAACAATTCATGTTTTTTGTTTATTTTGTAATTACCCTAAAATTACCTAGTTCTTATTGGGTTCTAGTATTTTTCATTTACATTGCTTAGTCATAATTTCTCCAAAATTTTGTAATTTCCTAAAATTGATTTTTACTTTTGGGGGAAATACAAATGAGCACAGTGACTGAAGAATACAGCTGGAAACTCAGTAAGTGCCTGTCATGGCCGCCAATTAGGCGCACCTGCGCACACACCTGTCTGCTATCTGGCTGTGCCTATTTATTCTGTGAGACCCAGAGATCAGCGCGGAGTCGTCTGCTTCCTTCCCAGGAGACTCATCTCGCCAAACACTACGCTGAGTTTACAGCCTCGTCTACTCCTCAGTGCTTCAGCCTGCCTCTGGACTCTTCGCCAACCGGCAGCCAAGTAAGCCTTTGCTATTCCTCTCACCTTTTCAACTACCCCTGTGCACAGGCGGTGTAACCTTGGCGGCGGACTCACCTCCACCTGGTGGCGGACCTCCCTGCTCTGTTCACCTGCCCACTGCATCTCCTACGTGGCGACCGGTGCTGTCCTCCTGGCCTGGGCCGTTGAGCCAACCTGAGGGCTTCTCCTACACTGCAAACAGTAAGGACTGTTGTAACGGGTGATTCTCCTGCCTGGATTGTCTCTAACTGTCCCTGTGCTCTGTCCTTAGGGTTGCCAGGTTGAACGGTGCTCTGCTCGCCCCAAGCTGACTCATCCACGCACTACACACTCATCACAGACACCCACCCACCCACGCACACACACACCCACACACTCACACGATTATAAAATAAAGGTTAATTGTGTAATCTCTGAGTTGTGTCTGCTTCTTGGGTCTAAACCATGTCAGTACCAGGTTTTGGAGAAATTACAAACAAGAAAAGTAACTGAAGAATTCAGCACAGAACCCAGTAAAAGTACTGGGTAATTTAGGAAAACTAGAAAATCAGGACCTAGTAACTACCTGGTAATTTAGAATAATTAGAAAATTAGGACCTGTAAATACCTGGTAATCTAGAATAATTAGAATCCAGTAAGTACCAGGTGATTTAGGATAGCTAGAAAATTAAGACCCAGAAAGTACTAAGTGATTTAGGATAACTAGAAAAATTAGAACCCATTAAGTAACTGGTAATTTAGACTAATTAGGAAAATTGGAACCCAATAAGTACTTGGTACTCTCACTGGGTGATTTTTAAGTGCTTACACATCGGAATAGTTGACCTATTAAACTTGTATGAAGCACAGAAACTACAGTGATTTTATATGGTAAGTAAAGGACCTTTAAATGATAAGTATATGGCACTTCATTTGTAACAACAAGGTAGTGTTATGGTAAAAAGACATGTCATTACCTTGAACTTACACTGTTTCATGGGCTGTGTGGACAATGACATGTAACTTAACCCTGAAGTACAGTCATTTCACAGTACTTCAGGACATGTTATAAAATCTTACCAAAAATAAATAACTAAATGAAATGCTGGATATAAATTCTGGATGATATATTATGGGTTTCAATAAAATGCTACTCTTTATAAGATAAAATGAGATGAGATATGACTACTAATCCTACATTACTGACAACTGACATTACAGCATCTCCATAGAGCACCGAGAAACAGGAACAATGTAATAATAAGAGAACAGTATAGAGTGAAATAGAAATTTGAAATTAAGTTAAAACAAGATAAATACACATACTTATATTATGGAGGATGGCAGTGGCTCAGGAGGTAGAGCAGGTCGTCTAATAACCACATGGTTGGTGGTTCGAATCCTGCTCTCCCCAGTGTCCTGCCGTTGTGTCCCTGGGCAAGACACTTCACCCCCAATTGCTCCTGGTGGGTCTGGAAGCGCCATGTTAGGCAGCATGCTGCCATCAGTGTGTGAATGTGTGCATGAATGGGTGGATGGCAGGATCTGTAAAGCACTTTGGTCATCAAGAGATGAGAATAAAAGCACTATATAAGTGAACACCATTTACCATTTATATCATCAGAAAAAAACACAACATAGATACATTTGTACATCTAGTTGTTTCTGAAATGTAAAAAAATAAAAACACATAATGTATATATTTGCAATATCACTTCAATAGAAAAGCTTTATACTGTATTATAGATAGAGCAGCAATATCAGCTGTAAAACAGCAATTACAATGACAATAAAACACACAAATACATGCACACACAAATATATGTACGGGGGGCTGAAAAGTTCATAGACTGAAAAGTTCATAGTGGTCAGATTTGACCATCAATCCATCCATTTTCTACAGCTGCCTCTGGTTCGTGGAGGCAGCAGCTCAAGCAAAGAAGCCCAGACTTCCCTCTCCGCAGCCACCTGCTCCAGCGATTCAGAGAGGATACTAAAACATTCCCAGGCAAGCTGGGAGACGTAGTCTCTTCAGCATGTCCTGGGTCTACCCTGGAGTCTCCTCCCAGTAGGACGTGCCCAAAACACCTGAAGTGGGAGGCGTCTAGGAGGCATCCTGATCAGATGCGCAAACCACCTCAACTGGCTCCTTTCAATATGGAGGAGCAGCGGTTCTACTCCGAGCCTCTCCTGGATGACTGAGCTCCGCATCCTATCTCTGAGGGTGAATCCAGCAATCCTAGAGAGAAAACTCATTTTAGCCACTTGCATCCGCGATCTTATTCTTTCAGTGATTACTCAAAGCTCATTACCGTAGGTGAAGGTAGGAACGTAGACTGACCAGTAAATCGACAGCTTTGCTTTAGAACTCAGCTCCCTCTTAACCATGACAGACCGGTACAACGTCCGCATCACTGCAGAGGCTGCTCCAATCCATCTGTCAATCTCTTGCTCCATTCTCCCCTCACTCGTGAATGAGACCCCGAGATACATAAACTCCTCCACTTGGGGCAGGAGCTTGCCCCAACCCAAAGAGGGCAATCCACCTTTTTCCGGCTGAGGACAATGGATTCGGACTTGGAGGTGCTGATTCTCATCCCAGCCGCTTCACACTCTGTAGCAAACTATCCCAGCAACACCTGTAGGTCATTGCTTGATGAAGCCAACAGGACAACATCATCTGCAAACAGCAGAGATAAGATCCTGTGGTCACAGAGCATGACACCCTCCGATCCTTGGCTGTGCCAAGATATCCTGTCCATAAAAATTATGAACAGACCAAGGGTAGCCCTGGTGGAGTCCAAATCTCACTGTAAATGAGTTTGACTGGGTGTTGGCAATACAAAAAACCCTCTTGCAACGGTTGTATAGGGACCGGATAGCTCGTAAGAACGAGCCCGATACCACATACTCCAGCAGCATCCCCACAAGAGACCACGAGGGATGCGGTCGAATGCTTTCTCCAAGTCCACAAGGCACATGTGGACTGGTTGGGCAAACTCCCACGAACCCTCGAGGACTCTCGAGAGGGTAAAGAGTTGGTCTGATGTGCCACAGGCAGGACGAAAACCACATTGCTCCTCCTGCATCCAAGGTTCAACCAGCAGTCGGACTCTCCCCTCCAGTACTCTGACATAGACCTTCCCAGGGAGAATGAGAAGTGTGATCCCCCTAAAGTTGAAACACACCCTCCTGTCCCCCTTTTTAAAAAGAGGAATCACCACTACAGTTTGCCATGCCAAAGGCATTGTCCCCGACCTCCACGCAACATTGCAGAGGGTGTCAACCATGACAACCCTAGAACATCCAGGGCTCAGTCGAAGTCAGCAGTACCCCATCTGCACTATACACAGTGTGGACAGGGAGCTGCTTCCCCCTCCTGAGTCGCCAGACAGTTTGCCAGAATTTCTTCGAGGCCAAATGGAAGTCTTGTTCCATGGTCTCACCAAACTCCTCCCACACCCGAGTTATTGCTTCAGCAACCACCCAAGCTGCTCTCTGCTTGGCCTGCCCGTATACCTCAGCTGCTTTAGGAGTCCCACAAGCCAACCAAGCTCAATAGGACTCCTTCTTCAGTTTGATGGCCCCTCTCACCACTGGTGTCCACCACTTGGTTCGGGGGTTGCCACCATGAGATGCACCAACAACCTTGCGGCCACAGCTCAGGGCAACTGCTTTAACAATGGAGGTGGAGGACATGGCCCATTCAGACTCCATGTCCCCAGACTCCCTCGGAATGTGGTCAAAGTTCTTCTGGAGGTGGGAGTTGAAGACCTCCTGAACAGGGGCTTCAACCAGACGTTCTCAGCACACCATCACTATACATTTAGGTCTATTGGGTCTGGGTGGCATCCATCCCTGCCATCTGATCCAACTCACCACCAGGTGGTGATCAGTTGACAGCTCTGCACCGCTCTTTACCTGCATGTCCAAGACACGTGGTTGCAGGTCTGATGAAACAATAACAAAATCAATTGTTGACCTGTGACCTGTCCTGTTGCACATATGGACACCCTTATGCTTGAACATGGTGTTTGTTATGGACAAACTGGTGGTTGACACAGAAGTCCAATAACTGAACACCACTCAGGTTCAAGTCAGGCAGGCCGTTCCTCTCAATCTCACCCCTCCAAGTTTCACTGTCGTTACCCACATGTACATTGAAGTCCCCCAGTAGGACAATGGAGTCTCCAAGAGGAGCACACTCCGGCACCCAAATCAGAGACTCCAAAAAAGGTGGGTACTCTGAACCATCATTTGGTGCATAGGCATAAACGATGGTCAGGACCGGTTTCTCAACCCAAAGGTGCAGGTAAACTACCCTTTTGTCCACCGGGGAGAACTCCAGTGTCAAGGCAGCAAGGCAGGGGGATAGAAGGATACCCACCCTTGCGTGTCGCTTCTCACCTGGGGCATTTCCAGAGTAGGCCAAGCTCCAGCCCCTCTCCAGGAAACTGGTTCCAGAACTGGAGCTGTGCGTTGAGGTGAGCCCAACTATATCTAGCCAGTATCTCTCAACCTCATGCACCAGCTCCAGCTCCTTCCCCACCAGAGAGGTGATGTTCCACGTCCCAAAAGCCAGTTTCAAAAGCCCGGGATCACACTGCGGAGGTCTCTGTCTTCACCTCCCACCTGATCCATATAGCACCGGACCCCCATGGTCCCTCCTGCAGGTGGTGAGCCCACTGGAGCGTGGCCCCATGTAACTCCTTCAGGCTGAGCCCGGCTGGGTCCCATGAGCAGAAACTTGGGCACCAGGTGCTAGCCATCAAGCCCCTTCCCCAGGCCTGGCTCCAGGGCAGGGCCCCGGTAACCCCATACCAGGTGGGGTACACTGAATCCTTGATTTTTTATTCATCATGGGAGTCTGTTGGATCACTCAGTCTGACCAAATTTGACCAAATGTGATTTACTTCTCAACATAGTCTCCCCTTTGGTCCACACACTTCTTCCATCAGTGTTGCAGCGCTTGGATCCCTGTGGTTGAAAAATAAACCAAATTTGGTCAAATTTTACCACTATGGACTTTTCAGCTGATGAACTTTTCAGTCCCCCTTCGTACTCCCAAATATACTTCCTACAATTTTGTGGCCAGATATTGTACATATACCTATAAATACAACATATCTGTGTGTGTCTGTTCCACGCATATCTCTTGAACCCTTTGTCAGACTGACCTAAGATTTTATATGTGTTTTGCTGAGGTTATGAGGGTGTGCATCCCTGAGTCAAAATATGTAATTTTTAATCAATAAAAGTTTAGCCACTGCTCTGTCTCTTCATGCTCTGGTGTGTGTGGGATTTCAGATTGACTCTGTGCTGATTGGATAATATGCAGCATTACGACCTGTCAGTCGCCACAGTGTTCCCTGGACAAAGCAAGGAAGTGAAAAACAACAGATTTGACTTGAAAAAGAAAATGAAGATTTAATGCTTAAAAAAAATTATACCATAAAGTAGCCGTGATTGCGTAGGTCTAAAGGATAATTTGCCATATGTGGAGAACATGAGGTGCGCGAGAAGACTGGGCAGAGCGTCAGTGGGGACTGAGTCTGACGAAGAATACCGGTGTATCAACACAGAACATGCCGGGAGAAGCAGCAGCCGGACCGGGTGGACCACAGTCCTTCATGGGGAGGCACGCTCAGCCTGCCCAGTCAGTAGTAGACGGGAGTACCTGCTTCTGCTATCTAAAACTTAATAATACCGCCATGATTGTGGAGCGGAATGGCCAGAATGACTTAACAACCAAACGCAGGACACAAAAACACCCAAATAACAAAATAAATCATTTTTAATTAAATATTTACTGACAAATGGGCAACACTGATGCAACGGTTGTAGTCAAATGGGTCCTTCTGCTGCGAATAATAATAGATAGACATACTTTATTGATGTTGGGTGTTTTGTAGTTAATGCGGTTGATTACAGTTTTAAAAAACCTTTTAATAACAAAATATTGCTAAAATATAAAATGATGCACTACAATGGGTCGCAAATATTTGTAAACGTGTCCTGTTATAGTATTGCATGAGTTTATTGATGATACACAGAAGAAATTCACTATTACACTGAACTCCATCACTGAACAATGATATAAACTAAAATAATTATAATGGTGACTGAACAACTCCCATTCCCCAAAGTGAAGATACACTATTATCTTGAATATAAGTGATAAAAGATCAGACAAATAAGTGATCTGACAAACAAATAAACAAGGGATCTAAACAGCCATTAATATTGGATGTCCCATTCATTCTTACTATTTAGGTATTCTGTAATTAATAATCACACAATCAAATAAATCTTAGTGCCATTTAGTCCCTTTTATATGTATTTGTCAAAGTCTAACATGTTATTGCCAACATATAGGCTACACCTCTTTGTATTCCACTTTCAAACACAGCCTACATGTGGGCCTGTAGAGCCTAATTGGGATACCTGTTTTCACACAAGAATACTTGCGTTCTATGGGCAATGCACTAGTTTTCTTTAATTTGAAAATGTCAGTTAACGGGGTTGTATAAACACCTGCCATATTCTCGTCATGTTTTATATGGGCGGCGCGGTGGAGGAGTGGTTAGCACTGCGGCAGCACAGCAACTCACCCTTGGCCGGGGGATCCTGGGTTCGATCCCAGCCCCCGACCAACAGTGATCTGCGTGGAGTTTGCATGTTCTCCCCGTGTCTGCGTGGGTTTACTCTGGGATTTCTCCAGTTTCCGCCCACATGCCAAAAACATCCAAGTTAGGTCAATTGGCATCAACTGGGGATTCTAAGTTGTCCTTAGGTATGGATGTGAGAGTGAATGGTTGTCTGTCTCTCTGTGTTGGCCCTGCGATGGACTGGCGATCTGTCCAGGGTGTACCCTGCCTCTCGCCCAAAGATGCTGGGATAGGCTCCAGCCCCTCGTGACCCAAAAAGGATTAAGCAGAAGAAGATGGATGGATGGATGCTAATTTATATGAAAGAGTCTAAAAATGATCAAAAATGGTCACATTTATTAAAAAGTCTCAATGGCATATGGAAAAAAGTCACAAATTCATAAGGAAAAAAAAAACTAATCTTATGAGCAAAGGTTGCAAATTTCTGTCATAAAAATCTCAGTTGTGAGAAAACTTTATACAGTGGTGTGAAAAAGTGTTTGCCCCCTTCCTGCTTTCTCATTTTCTTGTATGTTTGTCACACAGATGTTTCAGATCATCAAACAAATTTAAATATTAGACAAAGATAACACTGTTATGATTCCCTGTGCGCCATTACACGGTGCACGAGGGAAGGAATGAAAAACCCACTCGCTGGAGATCGTCGTGTGTTTTTATTGCAACAAGTGAGATTAACAGCACAGAATAACGAATAAAGTGCACAGAATGAAGTTAGCTGTTTGGTAGGCAGGTGAGGAGCTCGGGCTAAACAAAGGAGTCCTCCAGGACGCTCTACAGTACAAGTGAGGGGACTGGAGGGGAAAAAATGTTCCAAACAGTCAGTACTCACGTCGGCTGGAGCAGTCCGAGTGATCCAGTGGAATCACGGCAAACACAAACAACCTGGGGCTGAAGAGCACATCACTCAGCGTGAAGCAGTACCGACAGCAACGGGCAGCGCTTCCAAGCTTGAGTGGCGGTGAGCAAACACTGAAAGAATTACCTGTAGAATAGCTTTGAACACTGAAGGGATCGGCGACGGTGTAGCTCCATACAGAGAGCTAAACAATGATCTGGCAATCTCTACCAACAGATCACGGGCTGAAATAGAAACGAGCCTAATCATGAGAGCACTTGCCGGTGTGAATCATTAGGGTGTGTGTGTGGGCAAACGCCAAAGAACACAGCTGATTCCACTGACAGAGGAAGGGGGCGTGGCTGCGTTGTCAAAGAGCCGGCGGACCAAAAAGGCTCTGACAGCGCCTGATGGAAATTTGGCAACAAAACATAGGAAACGACCAAATAGCCACGGTGTCACAGAACTGGACTAAATCCTAAGCCCAGTTCATGACGAACACATCATCATCATCACCATCATAAGTAAACACAAAATGCGTTTTTTAAATGAAGGTGTTTATTATCAAGGGGAAAAAAAAATTAAATCTACATAGCCCTGTGTGAAAAAGTGATTGCTGTTGCCCCCCCCCCCGCCCCGTTAAAACATAAATTAACTGGTTTATCACATCTTTGGAAAGCTGAGTTCAATTTCTTTAGCCACACCCAGTCCTGATTACTGCCACACCTGTTCTCAATCAAGAAATCACTTAAATAGGACCTGCCTGACAAACTGAAGTAGACCAAAAGATCCTCAAAAGCTAGACATCATGCTGTGATCCAAAGAAATTCAGGAACAAATGAGAAACAAAGTAATTGAGATCTGTCAGTCTGGAAAAGGTTATAAAGCCATTTCTAAAGCTTTGGGACTCCAGCAAACCACAGTGAAAGCCATTATCCACAAACAGCAAAAACATGGAACAGTGGTGAACCTTCCTAGGAGTGGCCGGCCGACCAAAAATTACCCCAAGAGTGCAGCGACGACTCATCCAGGAGGTCACAAAAGATCCCACAACAACATCCAAAGAACTGCAGGCCTCACGTGCCTCAGTTAAGGTCAGTGTTCATGACTCCACCATAAGAAAGAGACTGGGCAAAAATGGCCTGCATGGCAGAGTTCCAAGATGAAAACCATAAAGGCTCATCTCAGTTTTGCCAGAAATCATCTTGATGATCGCCAAGACTTTTCCGAAAATACTCTGGACTGATGAGACAAAAGTTGAACTTTTTGGAAGGCGTGTGTCCCATTGCATCTGGTGTAAAAGTAACACAGCATTTCAGAAAAGGAACAACATACCATCAGTAAAATATAGTGGTGGAAGCGTGATGGTGTGGGGCTGTTTTGCTACTTCAGGACCTGGAAGACTTGTTGTGGTAAATGCAACCATGAATTCTGCTTTCTACCAAAAAATGATGAAGGAGAATGTCCGGCCATCTGTTGGTGACCTCAAGCTGAAGTGCACTTGGGTTCTGCAGCAGGACAATGATCCAAACCACACCAGCAAGTCCACCTCCGAATGGCTTAAGAAAAACAAAATGAAGACTTTGGAGTGGCCTAGTCAAAGTCCTGACCAGTGTCCAACTGAGATGCTGTGGCATGATCATAAAAATTTGTGCTTGAAAACCCTCAAATATGGCTGAATTACAACAATTCTGCAAAGATGAGTGGGCCGAAATTCCTCCACAGCACTGTAAAAGACTCATTGCCAGTTATCGCAAACGCTTGATTGCAGTTGTTGCCGCTAAGGGTGGCCCAACCAGTTATTAGGTTTAAGGGGCAATCACTTTTTCATACAGGGCCATGTAGCTTTGGATTTTTTCCCATTAATAATAAACACCTTCATTTAAAAACTGCATTTTGTGTTTACTTGTGTTATCTTTGTCTAATATTTAAATTTGTTTGATGATCTGAAACATTCAAGTGTGATAAACATACAAAAAAAAAAGAGAAATCAGGAAGGGGGCAAACACTTTTTCACACCACTGTATATACTGTCATGCTCCTGAGCACAGCTGGGTGCCGTGCTCAGCCTCCAGTTCAGTTTAAGTACTCTGAGTGATTGCATTTTCTGCAGAGGTGAACGGGTGCACTCTGCCTTGGATTTAATCCTTTTCTCTTTGATTTTGCGAGGACGTGAGCCCTGGTGTCCCCGGGTGTGACCCCGTCTTGTTCTCTGCTCATTTTTCCCTGGCGTGTCCGAGGGCCTCAGCCTGGGTCTCCCCAGACTGTTCTCTTTTTCCCTCAGGCATGAGCCCCAATCTCCTTCAGCATTCCACTCACCATTTCCTTATTTGCAAGTGTTGTGTATTGTTTGTGTTTATATTAATAAATGTTGCAAACTCACAGTGTGCATTTGGGGTCCTCAGTCCTGCCCTGAAAGGGTGATTTATGACATATACAAGGAAACAGTTGTACAGGATTCATTAAAAACAGGTCCTAAATGGATTAGGGAAAAAAGTAAATTTATGAAAAGAGTCACAGGTATAGGAGAAAAATCTTTCACATTAGTTTGTTGATTATTGTGTTTTTGCCTCAGAAACTTAGTATATACTTACCCTTAGCCCTGCTTTTATTAAGTACAAGTTCTCTCTGTTTCCCCCACCTGTCACAAATCTGTACGTGGATTCTGACATGCAGGGGAGAGAGGCTTTAGTAGGAGAGGAGCTGCTGATGGGGAATATTTGAAGCCAGCATTACGTTAGCATGTCAGACCCCTGTATTAACTCTGAGAACACAGTGGAAGTGCCTACTTGATCCTCACTGCAACTTTTAACTACAGAATAAACTGAAGGTAAACTACCGGGCTGCTGCTTGACTGTGTGCACATTGTGCAGTCTTTGAGACAGGTGAAGACAAGAGAGGAGCAACAGGCTGCTCACATTCTGATTGGCAGTTGGGGTGAGCAATCAGACAATGGAATCTTTCTGATTGGATGGGCAAGATTGACAAGTAGGTGGGCAATTGCCGGCCAAAACCACCCATAGTTAAGCCACTAGTGCAGAGGAGGGGAGGGACAGTGGACAAAGGATGTTGAAGATGGAGCTGCCAGGCAGGAGGAAAAGAGGAAGACCATAGAGAAGATTCATGGATGTAGTGAAGGAGGACATGGAGAGGCTGGGTGTTAGAGAGGAAGATGAAGGGAGAGGGTGAGGTGGAGGCAGATGATCCACTGCGGAGACCCCAGAAGGAAGCAGCTGAGAGAAGAAGAAGAATCTTGCTGCTTCTGGAGTAATAGCTTCTTCCTCGCTGAGTGGCCTTTCAGCCCATGTCGGTAAAGGACTCATTTTACTCATTTCACAGACCAGAGACGTGGCTGGCCCTTATCAAGTTTCTGTCCTCTAAAATTAGTTCCTGGTTCCTATAGTGGAACCGAGGCTTTTGACACATATGACCTACATGCACACACCAACAATATCTAAGGAGAAAATCTTTCAAATGAGATATGATAAAAAATATCCTTAAAAAAATCTCTCATGCAAATGGTGCACAGATGCAAAAAAAAAAAAAAAGTAACATTTTGCTTCACATTAAAGAGTAGTGGCCCAGTGTGACTCAACCAACTCATTCTCCCCTGCATAAAGTGTCGTATAACGAGAAAAAATGAGACATCTATTTGTCAACTCACCACTCAGTACTCACTGTGATACTTGACATGCAAATAGATACAGTTTCTCTGTTAATGGCACAGATGGATTTTTCTGTCACACAACCAAATGGCTTCAATGACACTTTAATTAACTAACATCTTCTAATTGTGCAGGCAGGGCTTGACATTAACTTTTTTGCTCATTGGCCACCGTGGCTACTGATTTTCCAAAGTTACTAGCCACTCAGCCTTTTCACTAGCCACAATTTTGTGGCTGGAAACATACAGTATGTTTAATATAATCAAATTTGACTATTGCATGCTAAATTTTACTTGAAGTAAATTTACAACCTTTTAAAATGTAAATGGCCCTTATACATACATAAAAAATAGCAAGAGAAACACTGTTGAATTATTAACAGGAGTGAATACCGTAAAACAGTCGAGAAAAATATTTTCAATATGAGAGTGAAGTACAGGTAGATTTGGGGTCCGTCCAAATTCTCATTTGTACCTCTTCCCCTTTGCCTACCCCACCCTTGAAGTCAAAGGCCAAGGCGTAGGGGTTGGAAATGACCGCTATGAAATGGGACACCCCTTCAGGGCTGCACAATGTCATTAGTAATTGCTGATGGATTTAATCTAAATGGGCACTACCTGTTTTCACTAGAAAAAAGAAGAAGAAAAAGAAAACTGATGAGAAAAATGTCTGAAATGTACATGAAGAATTCTAATCAGTAGAAAAACTCAGAAATTTACTAGAAAGAAAGCTGTAAATTCAGAAAAAAACTTGGACCCCCTGGTGGGCTGTTTTTGGCCCACGGGCCACAGGTTTGACGCCCCTGGACCAGCACATTAAAAATGCATAATTAGAGGTTTTACGTCCATGAAACAGCTGCAAATCACAGACATCATAGATAATCACTGATAAACAAAAGTTCACCTCAGAAGATGCTTCATTTGCTCTTTACAATTTTTACAAATTTATGTCATGATGCGGCACATGGTTGGGGAACTGTGCTCATGCTCCTTTGTTAGCCTGGCTATTTTCTGTATTCCCCACTTCAGTTTGCATCTATTGGTCTTGGATGTATTATGTTATTGTCTTTTGTCTCCTGTTATTATTTTCCTTATTGCCCTGGTCATTTATATTATGCATCCACTGTCATCTAGTTTTATATTATTACTTTTATTATTATTTTCCTGTTCTAACAAGAGCCTACCCTCACCGCTACTCTTTGTCTTCTTCCGGTATTTTGATATGAGTATTCCAGTTTTGTATATTTATTTCCTTGTTAGTTTTTCCCGTACATTCTTTATTCATTCTCTGGTTCATGATTTGTTGGGCACTTCAGTCTGTACTTGTGTTATGGGTTTCCTTATTCCGGTTGTGCTTTTATTTTGACAGCACCATGTGTTTACTTCCTCCTGTAGCTCAAGTTTGCGGTTTGGCACACCTGTCTTTATTTTAGGATTATTACTCCTTGCTCCTATTACCCACACCTGGGATCATTTGTGGTATTTCCCTCTGCGTTATTTAAGGGGTTTGGCCCTGCTGTTTGGCGCAGCACCCTTCTCAGTGATCAGATGTACTGTAAGTGTTATGTCTTATTTCACTCTCAATGTCCAGACAGAATCTCCTGACTTTTCCCTCTGTTAATCCTGCATGTGCCCCACGATTCGCCGGCATTTCCATGCACCTCAGCCTCCGTGTTTTTCGTCACCCTGTTTATTCCTCATCATAAGTTTTGTGTCTTGCGATTATTGAACATGCAAACTCACAGCCAGTGTTTGGGGTCTTCGTTCCTGCCTTTAAAGGGCAGTTTATGATGATAAAGTTTAGTCACTTTCTCTATCTGTCATACAAAAACATATTTGTGCAATTGTAGACAGTAAGCGTTAACTTCTTGCTCTAAAAATAATCCTATTTAACCACAGAGGTAGGCAATGTTGGGGGAGAGCACAGGTTATTCTCACCGCTGGGACAACAGGAGATCAGGGGCAGTTGTCCCCGTGATCTGATCACTGAGAGTGGCTGCTGCCTGTTCATTGCTGTTTTCTCCAGACTGGAAACAAAATGAACCGACCTGCGGAGCCGGACTACTGGGCTGCAGCTGGCTGACAGTGGACGGGTGAGAATACACTGTGTGTGCACAGAGAGTGCAAGCAAGCAAGCAAAGTTTAATTGTATAGCACTTTTCGCAGATATACGTATATCACAAAGTGCTTCACAGCAAATTAAAATTTACAAATACACAGTGCTTATGGGAGCTGTAGTTTTGTAGTCTCACTTTGTGATAGGTTTATTATTTAGATGTCGTTTGAGAAAACTACAACCTACCAAAGTGGCTAGTGGGAGTTACTGTCTTACCTGCCACAGCCGAAATATACCTGGCAGTGGGCAGGTGTTAATGTCAAGCCCTGTGTGCAGGCATACATAATTTCACTTAGATTCATACTGCAGTTAGAGTATTCCAACAAAAAGTTTTTAAAACCATATTCAGTTTTTAAATTTGAATGATCTTAATATTATCCATTTCCTCCCCTGACAGTATTCATCCAAAGGAACTTTTACGGTAAGCAAGGGCCAGTAGACAGGGTGCATGTATGTGGTGACATCTTTATTTAGCTTATCGGTGTCTGTTTGTGAGACGTCCAGTCTATTTGTCTGAACACATTCCTGAGCAGATGTCAGAACAGTATTGACAGAGACCAAATGGGAGGTGATTGCACATATTGTTCACTCCTCACACATCCTGTTCATTCAATTCAAGGAAATTGCTCTGCCTCAAAAAGAAAAAAAAAAGGTTGTCATTATTTTGTCACTCAATGTCCCATGTGACATTTACAGCAAATAACCTCACTGGCTAAAGGGAACGCCACGGAGAAAATATGAAGTCATCCTTTTAACTGAGAAACAAAGCATCTGCAGATAAGGAGAATAAATATTGGTTTGGTAGGATCAACATAATTTGATTCAAACACTTTACGAAAAGCTTGTGTAAATTAAAAGATTACAGTCGAGAAGATGACTACAGACATAAAATATCTGTTACTGTAAAATTACACTTGGATACATGCAGGGCAGATGTTGAAATGATACCCACCTGTTTCTTTCACACAGACAGTGTTTCACCGTGTTGCTGTCAGGCAAGCAGAGACAGGACGTTTCTGGGTGTTCTCGACTCCGGGTGATTATCTTAATCCTATGTAGCATGTTCTGAAGGTGCTATTAACTATGCATGGATGATGGCTGTCATAAAACAGCCACGGACTCCTTGTGAGGGCTGCAGTCATGCGTCCTGTACTGTACCTGCCAGAATGACAGATGGCTGCATTACTGATGAAGCCAATTCAAAAATGCAGCCTTCAGCTTGATGCAGGGTGGCAGTGAAGGCTAGACGGGTGCCTACCTGACTACACACACACACACACACACACACACACACACACACACACACACACACACACACACACGCGCGTGCACGCTCTGTTAGAGAATTGGGGATTGCTGCTCAAATGTGTTTCTATACATGACTTTAGTTATTAGCTACATTTGTCAAAAGAGGAGCCTGCGTAGATCAGACTGATGTGCGCTATGAGCTGCCTCACATCCACTTAATATTGACATTGGCTGATGTCTAACTGAGATAATGAGTTTTTCCTTGTTCTTCCAAACTGAACGCAGCAGTTATGTATGACTCTTAAATTAAATACATTAAATATGAATATTATCGTTCACTGAGAGCACAGAACTCCAGCCAAAGACCTCCCCACGTAAACCGAATCGGTGTGCTCTATAGGCATTTGGAATATCGGAATTTGGAATGTTAGTGTAGACCTTGTCAAGTGTTATTTTCCCTCATTGAAAAGTTCTCAAGATGGCAGCACAGGTAGACAGAGCGACCTGGCACTCTTTGTGTTTTAATAGCTATTTTTGTGCTTCTTTTTCCTTGTTTTCTCCGGGGCAGCTGTACACGTGCAGTACAGCAGAGCTGAGCTGCTCATACTTTTGGAAAATACCCACTACACCTTTAGCAACCACAGCTGGGACTTCATTCCACCAGAGATCCATAAGCCTGTGGACCTGTCTCCTGTGGCACAGGCAGTGGAGACACAAGAAACAGAAGAGGGGGAGGAAAGCAGGGCTAAAGGCCAGGCTAATGACTAACCTGTACAAACCAACCATTCCAAGTATTTTTCTCACCAACTCCAGGTCACTCAACAACGAGATGGCTGAGTTATGACTGTGGATTACTTCACGCCGTATGGAATACTGTGTGATGGTAATATCGGAGACTTGGCTGGACTCTTCCACTCCGGATGCTGTAACAGCATTAGCAGACCATGCTAGCTTCCAGGTGGACAGAAGTTCCAGCATATCAGGTAAGAAATGTGGAGTTGGCCTGTGTGTTTATATAGAGAACAGTTGGTGTACCAATACCACACTTAAAGACACTTGCTGCTGTCCAGACATAAAGTATCTGATAGTGCAGTGCAGACCTTTCTACCTGCTGAAAGAGCTCATGTCAGTGATTATAATTGCAGTGTACATGCAGCCAAAAGCTAATGCTAAAGTAGCTATGGAAACACTACAAAACTCCATCAGCTAGCAGCTAGCAGCACACCTGGACTATGTTACAATCATGGTGGGAGACTTTAACAATGCAAACCTGAAGTCTGTCCTGCCAAGATTCTTCAGAAACGTGAGTTTTCTGACGAGGGAAAAATAACACTCTTGACCAGGTCTACACCAACATTTCAGATGCCTATAGAGCACCCCCTGCCACATCATGGATTTTCTGATCATCTCTCTCTGTCACTGATTCCTGCTCATAAACCTAAAATCTGTTGACAAAGCCCAACACTAAAAACAGGAACTTGTGCTCAGAGCTACGGCCACTCTTGGAGCGCGACACGGCGAGAAGCTGTGTACTGCCTGTCCCAGTGCAGGTGCTGACAACTCTGGGGTTTCTGGAAACATAGGCATGCCAGAGTGAGCTGGCAGACCAATCAGGAATTTCCCAGTCAACCCTGAGCCGAGCTATGCCAGCTGTGTGGGATGGCATTATCTGGCTGTCATCCAGGTACATCATTTTCCCATACAATGCAGTTGAACAGGCCAACATCAAAGCACAATTTGCAGTGAGAGCTGGTTTTCCTAATGATTCTGATGAACAGCATTGTTGGGAACAAACTACAAACTGGCACTGTGTGGATGGGTGGATAAGTGTCCTTTTTTCTTGCTTTCTGATTGTTGCTCTGAGTGTTGCTAACCCTGTGCTGTTGCAATCCTGGAATTTCCCCATTGTGGGACTAATAAAGGCTTATCTTATCTTATAATAACCAACCTCATGCACTACGCGCCTGTGCGCCCCCAAATATCACCCTGCGTTCAAGGCTTCATTATAAATCAGTGGATCCAGTTAGTGACTTTCTTTTTTTGTTGATTAAACTACAGTTTCACAGCATTCTATCAAGCCCCCAACTGCCTCTGTGTGTACAGTAGTTATGCCAATAAACACATGCGTAAAGTTTGAAATGCAACAGTTTCACCCTTTCCCTGGCACATTTCATTCATTTTGTAGCTTGTGTAATCCATATAAGTTGTATATAACTATAAAGGATGAGATTTGCATTTTGGACATGAAATATGTACTTGTTGAGTCTTGTATGATCTGCTTTCAACTGACAGGTGACCATGGCTACCCACTAAATAGGTTGATATTGTCCTCTTTTTCGTGACTGTTTTCCTTTAATTCAACCAGCTGATCCACCTGGCTGGTCACAAATTGATTTGTTTAACCTGTTGAACTCTGGTCAATTTCCCTAAAAATGCTTAAAAATAACATACCCAAAGTAAATCAAAAGCTGTTCTTCAACTCTTTGCAGCATCTTCATGGGGTTGGTCTCATTTAAAAGAAAACACTCTGAATTTTTAGGCAAAACAGTCATAATCTCTCTAAGTGCTCCTGCCACTGAGTAACAGTCATCTAAACATACTGAATTAGAAGAAAATAAAGTTCGCCTGGGTGGTTTTTTTTTTAGATACAAATGCTTGCAAATAACACACAGCTGTCAGATACTGGCTGGAAAATGCAAGAGAAATGTAGAACCAAGTGTTATCAAGCCGAGGTCAAAATTTTGTAACAATACCACAAAGAATGAATATATTACACAGCTTTTTTCTCAGGTTGTTCCCAGGCGTTTTTGAACTGTGCCATTTGGCACAGTTTGGAAAAACGTCTATAACTTTTGAAGGCTTCAACATAGAAGCTTCACCTTGGGCTTTAATGAAAGGTGACACTCAGGGCTGGGTGTGTGTGTGTGTGTGGGGGGTTGTTTGTTCATTCATGAATGAATGAACAAACAACCCCCCACACACACACAAAGAAACATGCCACGTAAAAAATGTGTGGCCTTTTTTTACAAGAAAAAATAACCTCCAGTGCAATAAAAAATATACTAAAATATCTGCAATGTAGAGGATAACAACTCTCCCCGCCCCCGCTACAGAGGAGCTCGGCGCACAAAAAAACTTGTGGCCATGACGGACCGTTGTAATTACCGATCGGTCAAAAGCCATTTTTATTACTATTTTCATTGATAAAGAATAATTTAGCTTATAACACTTACCTGTCCACAACAGCAGTGTTGTTGGCAAACATCTGTTCCTCATTGTCAGACGAACATGAAGCTGGTCCGGTGGTTCTGGTCACCCTACCCGGTCAAACCATCTCCGCTTCCATGCTTGCGGGTTTTGCGAACCATTTTTCAAGACAAATAAGAACAGTAGTAATAAAAAAAGACTGGCTAATGGCTGAGGGTGGCTAATGCTACCGTTACACACAGGTCTCAATGTGAGTCACCCAGCGGCTTAGACAAAAAAGATTTTACGCACAGGGACGCACGCGCTTCAATCGTCAAACTTCTCTGCTTCAATTGGCTCGTTGTATTCGCGGTCGTTGGTAGACAGGTCCTTCTTGCTAGGTTTTCAGTCATTGGTTCTTCAAGGTTTCAGAAACCCAATTCAAGGCTCTTATTAGTCGAATGAGAGGTCAATCGAATCTAAACCAATCAAACACTCCTTTGGCTTTCTGTTTGCGGCTGTGTCTGTACTGGAAGAACGGAAATGCAGCTTTTTTTTTTTTTTCAGTGTGCACTGAGACGCACTATGACACAGAGATGTGACCGCCCGCAGAATCCCGGAGTTCAACAGGTTAAAATAACACTGTATAAAAGATACAACATACATTTAAAAACAATGGGATGACACAAGAAAGTGCACACAGTTATTTCCATTGTGGTCCCTAGAAGAGGTCACAGCTGTTCTCGTACCTGGAAACTTCTGCTTTGAAAGCTGACACTTTAACCACTGAGCTATATGTAACCCCTGGGTTATTGTTATAAGTGTGCACATAACTTCTAAATAACCCTTGCATAATATTAAATACAATTCATTGTAACATTTTTCACATATCTGCAGATATATTGCTACATAGGTGGTGTTGTTTTTCCTGTTCACAAGTAGTGTAACATTCTTGTTTTTTTTTTTTTTTTTTTTTTTTTTTTCCTAATATAGGCTTTACATATATGTTTTAGTCTTTTTCTCAAATTTTCTACAGAAACTCATATTTACTAGTGCAAGCAAATGAGTTATTCTCTAACTACCTCCTATTTGCTGCCTACTGATCAGTCAAGGACAATATTTGTGTTTTATTGTTGTGATTGGCTTTTGCTGTTGGGGGCGGGGATTGTGTAGTGGTTTATGAGAGTTAAAGAGTCTGTGACATAGTTCAATCAAGACATCATTAGAAAGGACTACTGTGTTTTTATTTTGTGCAGACAAAAAAATTCAATAAAATTTTGTTTCCATATACTACCATAAATTACATAGTGATGCAGACTATTGTGATGTTCGTTTGCCGAAATTGGGTCAAACGCCACCACCATTTTGTGACGTAATGAGGTGAACCAAAGATGTAAACAAGCATGGCTGAGTACACTGAAGCAGAGGAAGTTATGAGTAATTTCAGCCAAGATTTGAGCGATTTGTCGATAGTTTTTGAGGAAGAAGCATGACTGAGTGATGAAGAACGAGTTGGTTCTAACGAAGGACTGCAACCCTATTTATTTCAACCATATGGTTCAGGAAGCGACACTGAATGGTAATATTGTGGGAATCCACCTCAGTATGTTTACACTCAGACTGAAGGACAAACCCCCATGACAATCGTCATGGGGGTTTGTGTGTTGATGCGGGGGTTGGTGGGTTGATGCGAACAGTGACAAAGAGAATGGGAATTGCAAAGGCTTTGATGTTAATGCAGCACCACAGAAGGCTGACCGAGTGGTATGCTATAAGAGCAGAGGTGCCTGTGACCTGTGACTTTTTTGATGCTTGTGACTCTAGAGAATGTAGGAGAGCGAGATGAATAAAGCCTGTTATGCCCTGAACCTCTCCGCCTGATTCTTCCTCTCTCCACACTGGTGACCCTTGACGCACAATGGAACTCGAGGCAAACACCCCGGAGACGACCCGGACGGGAGGTGCCAGCAACATGTGCGCCGTTTCGGTCAAACTCCCTGACTTTTGGCTACGCTACCCGAAGTCTTGGTTCCTCCACACCGAGGCCCAGTTCGCACTCCGGGGAATAACGGCGGATGACACCAGATATTACTACGTGGTTGCAGCACTGTACGCACACACAACTCAGCAGGTGGTGAGCCTGCTCCAATGGCCCCCAGCCCACGACAAATATGAAGCTCTCAAGACCGCGCTGACCCGGCGCTATACGCTTTCAGACTGCGAGAGGGCGGAAAGGCTCCTGATGCGCTCCGAGTTGGGAGACGGGTTGGCGGTCGAGTTAATGGAGAAGATGTTGGCGTTGATGGGCACAGATGACGGGCATTTCCTCTTTGCCCACCTTTTCCTCCGGAACTTCCCGATGGCGGCCAGGGCGGTCCTTGCCAATTCGCCGCTGCTGGCCGCACGCAACTACCAGGCGCTAGCGCAAGAGGCAGATCGGATTATCCTCACCACCAGAGCCCTCGCAGTGAACGCAGTGGTGTCAGAATCCAGCGAGACGGCCAGCGGGGGCGAGGAGCCGATGACGGTGGCTGCAGCGGAAGCCAAGAAGCACCGGAGAGACACCCTCTCCTTCTACCACCGCTGTTTTGGAGAGGACGCACGCCGATGCGTGCCACCATGCCAATTCAAGCGCTCAGGAAATGCCAGGGCCGGCAGTCGGTAGCAGCTGCGACCGCTGGTGAAGCAAGCAAGCTGCTCTATGTGACAGACTCACGCTCGGGGAGACGGTTCCTTGTGGACTCCGGCTCCCAAAAGAGTCTCATCCTGCCATCCTACGCCGACCGGCTGGCGGGAACTAGCGGCCCCGAGCTGACGGCCACAAACGGCTCAGACATTAAGACTTTTGGTGAGAGGACACTGACTGTATCCTTGCACGGCCGTACATACCAATGGACATTCGTCATAGTGGCATGCAGCTTCCCCATTTTGGGCACTGATTTTTTTGTGTGTACACGGTCTACTCGTTGATGTGGCTAACAGACGCCTGATTAACGCAGTGTCTGTTGATTCTCTCCCCTGTACAGCGAGAGGAGCCGGGCCCACAACACTAGCCAACGTCACAGCTCCAGGGGGTAAGTTCCACACACTACTCACCCAGTTCCCAGCACTCACAGTCCCGACCTTTTCGGCGACCGTCACTAAACACAGGGTGGAGCACTTCATTACCACCACGGGGCTGTCCGTTTTCGCACAACCTCACCGTCTGGATGCAACTAAACTGGCCATAGTGTGCGAGGAGTTTGCCAACTTGGAAAAGCTGGGCATCATCAGACACTCAAACAGCCCATGGGCATCCCCGCTACATATGGTTCCTAAAGCCAAGGGATCGTGGCGACTGTGCGGAGATTTCCGCAGATTGAACAACGCCACAGCACACGACTGCTACCCGATCCCCCATATTCAGGATTTTTCCGTTCACCTCACCGGGGCACACATTTTTTCCAAGATAGACCTGGTCCGCGGTTACCACCAGGTCCCAGTGCGCGCTGAGGACATACCTAAGATGGCAGTAATAACCCCGTTTGGTCTTTGAGTTTTTACGCATGCCTTTCAGGTTAAAAGGCTCTGCGCAGACATTCCAACTCATGATGGATGCGGTGTTGCGCGATCTGCTGTTTGTGTTTGTCTACCTGGACGACATCCTGGTGGCCAGCGTGTCCGAGGACAAACACGTAGCCCACCTCAGGACAGTTTTCCAGAGGTTGGAGGAGCACGGATTAATAATCAACCTGGCGAAGTGCCAGTTCGGGGTGACGGGAATCAATTTTTTTTTGGGACACCGCATCTCACCGGAGAGCGCGATACCCTTACCGGCCAAAGTGCACGTGGTAGCAGATTTTCTCCGGCCTCAGATGGTCAGGGCGCTGCAGGAGTTTTGGGGGATGGTTAACTTTTATAACCGTTTCCTCCCCCGTGCAGCCCAGCTCATGCAGCCATTGTACGCCACGCTTAAGAAACGAAAACTGGCGGACAGAGTCGACTGGACTCCTGAGCGAGAGCAGGCGTTTTTCCAAGGTTAAAACAGCCCTGGCGAATGCTGCACTGCTGGCGCACCCAGACCCGGCGGCTTGGATAGCGCTCACTACCGATGCCTTGGACGTGGCCATAGGGGCTGTCATGGAGCAGCACATCGCCGGTTCTTGGCAGCCGCTCACCTTTTTTAGCAGGTCTTTGTGCGACAGTGAGCATAAATACAGCACATTTGACAGAGAGTTACTAGCTCTCCACCTGGCCATACGCCACTTCCAGTTCTGGCTGGAAGGGTGCACCTTCACTGTGTTCGTGGACCACAAGCCGCTAACGTACGTGATGGCCAAGGTTTCGGAACCATGGTCGGGCTGGCAGCAGAGACAGTTGGCCGCGATCTCGGAGTTTACGACCGACTTTCAGCATGTGGCCGGTAAACTCAATGTGGTGGTGGACTGCCTCTCGCACGCATTAGTGGCCCCAGTCTACATGGGGATAGATTACACGGCCATGGCTGCTGAGCAGACTGGCGATGCGGACGTTTGCGCGCTCCAGTCTGGACCAACAGGGTTAAGGCTGGAGAGCAAAGTACTGCAGGACGCCCCCCCCCAATCTGTGATGTCTCCACGGGCCGCCTGTGCCCGATGGTCCCACGCGCTTGGCACCGCCACGTTTTTGAGTCGGTTCACTCCCTGGCACACCCAGGAGTCCATGCGTCAGTCAAAATGGTGGGAGCGAAGTTCGTCTGACCGAGCCTGCGTAAATAGGTGAAACAGTGGGCGGCAGCCTAGTTGGCGTGCCAACGAGCCAAAGTACACAGGCACACAAAGGCCCCCTTGGATCGGTTCCATATCCCGACTAAGTGGATCGACCACGTTCATGTGGACCTTGTGGGCCCCCTCCTGCCATCGCAGGGGTTTACGCACCTCGTGACAGTGGTGGACTGCACCACGCGCTGGCCTGAAGCAGTCTCGCTAGCTTCCACCACGTCCGCAGAAGTTGCACACGCTTTTTTGATGACGTGGGTGGCACGTTTTGGCGCCCCTTCGGATATCACGTCCGATCGGGGCTCGCAGTTTGTTTCCGACCTCTGGTTGACCATGGCCCGGAGCCTGGGCATCACAATTCATCGCACGGCTGCGTACAACCCCCAGGCCAATGGGTTATGCGCGCGTTTCCACAGATCGCTTAAAGCAGCGCTCAGGGCTTCACTTACGGATGCAAATTGGGTGGACCAGTTGCCGTGGGTTCTATTAGGGTTGCGTTCAGCACCTAAGGAGGATTTGGCAGCCTCCCCAGCAGAGCTGGTTTTTTCCCAGCCACTGCGGCTCCCAGGGGAATTTTTACCAGACAGCCCCATGCCGAGCACCGATCCATTCCCGCTTTCACCACATAGCGCAGTGGCAGGGACGGTACCCGGTCTGGTCCACCACTGTTTTCCATGCGCTTTTGTGCCAAAGGCCTTGAAGGACGCGCCGTTCGTATTTGTCAGGCACGATGCCCACTGGACCCCCTTGCGCCCACCCTACGATGGCCCGTTCAGAGTGCTGGAACCTGGGGAGAAACATTTTGTTAGACTTTGGGGGGAGGCAGGGAAACAGTCTGTATAGACAGGCTTAAGCCCGCTTTTGTTTTAGCAGATGAGCAGGTGGTGTTGGCCTGAGATCCTTGGCACAGATGATCCCCACTGAGAACTCCCCAGGTAAATGACTCGTCAGATCAGTCACAATGGCATGCTAAAGATGCCCCCCCCCACCAATGTCCCCCCACAGACGGACACACCCCCAAGAGCCCCCTCCCCACCCCAGCACAGCAGCGCCTCGAAGCCGCAGACCCCCCCCCCCCATTACAGCCGCTATGGACGTAGGCTGAAGCCCAAAGGACATGAGGGTCAAGGCTCAGTCTGAGTTCTGGGGGGTGCGGTGTGGGAATCCACCTCAGTATGTTTACACTCAGACGGAAGGACAAGTGGAATCGTCATGGGGGTTTGTGTGTTGTTGTGGGGGTTGGTGGGTTGATGTGAACAGTGACAAGGAGAATGGAAATTGCAAAGGCTCTGATGTTAATGCAGCACCACAGAAGGCTGACCGAGTGGTATGCTATAAGAGCAGAGGTGCCTGTGACTTGTGACTTTTTTGATGCTCGTGATTCTAGAGAATGTAGGAGAGAGAGAGATGAATAAAGCCTGTTATGCCCTGAACCTCTCCGCCTGATTATTCCTCTGTCCACAATATACAGATGGATCTAAATTTCCCCGATCGGGTAGTCGGGGAAATTTAAAAAAAAAAAAAAAAAAAAAAAAAAAAAAGCTCAGATGTTCAGTTTTGGTAGGCAATGAGATTTGTAAAAATGAAAACTGAAAAAAGTAATATAACGTTTTTTAACACAAAGTCGTTCCATTTGGAGTAAAGTCAACACTCGGCTCCAGAATTCATAGGGGAGGATTTTACTTTTGGCGGTAAAAATATAATAAAATCACCTAATGTGGGGGAAAAAAAATCAATTAGACAAACTCTTTTCTGGGCGAGTTTTGACACTGTTGCTTCTCTGTGCTGTTTTGATATGGGCGATCGTCCTCGTCCGTATCTCTGCGCTGTTTTGCTCCCACTGCGTCACTTCTTCTCCTCCACTCGATGTAACTCGTTCGGGTGCCTCCAGGTCTGGTCAGACAAGCGTAGATACCCATCACTCCGAGTAGCCTCCACCCGGAACCGTCTCTGCTCATCGCGCCACTCGCGCGAACCATGATCCCCTCTCATCCGAGCCTCAACTCTGGGCCGCACCATGTCTCCGACCTGCAGGGAAGCCCGTGTCTTCTTCTTCTGGTCACTTTGGGTCTGACTGGTCTCCGCAACTAATCCGGTCGACTCGCGGATCCGGTCCGTGCCATCCATGGTACACCACCTTCCCGTGTGATTTATCAACACGCTCTCTGGTCTCGCCCCTTCAGCATCTGGCGTGGGCACCTCATACTTAAAGGCCGCCCTTGGGGTCCCGTCATGCTGTCCCGCACCCTCATCCAGGGTAACAGAAAGACCAGCATCGGGTCCATCCTGAGGCAGCGTTGCACGGCGCCAAACGTGCTCTCCCTCATTACTCATGTCCAGCCAGTCCGATTCCCTCACCTCCACGCCATCCACCAACGGAGTCGGTCAGCTCCACAGTCTGCAGCCCAACCACTCCTCACCCGACACACTGGCGATGGAGAAACCCAGGCTATAAAAGAGATTACACCCCATGATGTTAACCCCCACAGCTGTGATGTGAATACGGGCCCGGGCCACAACAACAGACTTATAACGGGCTTTTATCTCCACAAACCCCAAAACTGCCAGTCTGATCCATCCATAGATATAATAGTCTCTTCCTTGTTGTTTTATCTGTCGGTGGGGAAACAAACTATTCATGGTTGTCAGGTTCAACACCAGCAGCGGAACCTTGGCGCCATCGAGCATGACATCGCACCCGATCTTCCCTGTTGTCTCCGGGGAGACCGTGTGCACTATTGTTGGAGTCTTCTGCGCAGCACCTGGTTCCCCCCTACGGCTCCTGCGTTCGAAGTTAGCGCACGCCCTGGCAAAGTGGTCCAACAAACCACACTTGCCACAACGCTTTCCTTTCGCCGGGCACACACTGGCCTTATAGCAGTGAACAGGGGACCCACAACCATAACAATGTGGCGTACCTGGGGCGAACCTTATTTTAACAACAGAGGCATACATATCCTCTCCGACATCACTATCACCAGGGTCCCAAAACAGTGCCTCAGTGCAAGACTCATCCTCACCCAGAAAGGCCCCTTCAGGAAGGCCTCTCACGATGGTCTCTGCTGCCTCGAACCGTTGGCCGAGCTCGATAGCCGTGGCCAATGTCAACTTTCCTGGATATGCTAATAATCTGGACTGGGCTGCTGTACAGCGGACATGCTCCGCTAGTTGGTCCCAAATCATTTCGTCTTCCAGGTGTCCGAAATCACATCCCCTCGCCAGCCCTCGGAGATCTTCATTGAACCTCATCTCTGGTTCTCCCAACTGCTGGCGGCGCTGTCGAAACTGGATGCGCCGGGCTGTGACTCTCTCCGGAGCGCGAAAATGGCGCGCCATCAACTCCACAACACCATCAAAGCTATCAGCCCCGCCCCCCAAACTCTCCAGTATTCTCTGCCCCTCAGTACCCAAATTATGGACTAACACAGACCTCACATGAAGCCTGTCATGCTCGCCGAGGCTCAGAACTACAAGGTAGTTGGTAAAAGCAGTGAATCAACGAGGCCACGGCACGGGCGGCCTGCCCGGGGCCTCCAGAAACGGCCGAAATTCAGCAACAGACTTCTCCATTCCTGCTTTAACCTCATCGCCAAATGTTGTGTCCATAATAAGCAAGCAAGAGCTTGCTCTTGCTTGCTTATTATGGCCTCGTTGTTGTTTTTTTCTTGCCTTCTGATTGTTGCTCTGAGTGTTGCTATCCCTGTGCTGTTGCAATCCTGGAATTTCCCCGTTGTGGGACTAATAAAGGCTTATCTTATCTCTCTTAATTGGGTAAGAACAAATGCACAACTGATACAATTTATGGAGCTTTATTACAATACTAGTTATTTACATAAATAGGCTTACGGCACTCGCCTGTCTGCCAGGTGGCTCCCACGATGAAAGAGGCAGAGCCTCTTCCGCCCACTTCCTTTATACCCCGAGTGGCGTCACCACCGAAAACCGGTAGTTAGCCACCCCAGTCTAACCCATGTCCAACCCGGCCGCCATCCTAGTAATACAGCCTATTTACATACACAACATGTTGGACCTGCTAACCTAGCTAGCTGAGAGTTTTCCCTGGACTTAACATTTTTCTTCAGCTGGCTAGCAGCCGCTTCTGGAGTAAGCTGTGTCTCTTGCTGCCTGTGGACGCCGACCATTGGACCTGCTGGGCTGGCTAGAGCTGTTTTCCCAGGGCTTTGACTTACTGCAGAGACTCTTTTGGCTGCCGTTTAGAGCGCCTTGTTAAGGAGGGCTGCTCTTCTGTGACCTCTGCTTTGTGAACTGTTCAGTGGGTGCTGTGTTCCCACTGAACCAACATCCAGCTGGAGTCGTGGCCAGGGTTTGGGTTTGGCCAAATTCCCCACAACAAAGGATCTCCGCCAATGCTGAGGACAGCGCTGGATTTTCCCTGACTACTCAACCCGTTAAGGCCATCGCTGGATGTTTTTTTTCTTTTTTTCTCCCTCTTTCTTTCTCTCATTGAGGACGTCACTGGATTTGTCCCTGAGCCACCTTGTCATTTTGCGCCACGTTCTTCGTCCCCTGAGACTGCTTTCTGCTGTCCGCCATTACAGACGGTAACTCTGGTATGGGTGAGTACCCCGCTTAACCCCACAAGGTTGTTAATGGTGGCCACCATTTTGTATTAGCTGTTGGAGTGGCGTTTTAATATTAAAACAGGCCTGCAATGTCAGAGACCTCTTTATCACTTGGTACCGAGTAGGGACCTCATCATCATCATCATAGCAGTCTGTCGGGGGCGACAAATCACTGTTTCATTTAGGTCTGATCAGATTCCTCCACGCAGCTCTGCCCTTCACCTTCCGCTGCCAGGAACTCCTGACCTTGTTTACCCGGGTGATGTCCAAGCCGGTATGAGTTGCTCTCTGACTGACCATTTCATGAAACTGCTTGCAAAGTATTTGAGTACCGCTAGCTTTTGCTGGACTAGTGGCACATTCTTGGCAGATAGAGGTATTATTCAATTCAGTTTAGCTTTGTTTATACTGCGCCACATCACAACAGAGGCCGTCTCATGGCGCCAGAGTGCAGAGAAAAACCCCACAGTCTCAGGAAAAACCCAGCAATCAGACGATCCCCTATGAGCAAGCACTAAGTGGAGAGGCAAAAACCACTAAGACAGTGGAGAGGAAAAACTCCCATTTGGCAGGAAGAAACCTCTAGCAGAACCAGGCTCAGGGAGGGGCGGTCATCTGCTGCGACTGGCTGGGGGTGAGGGGATAGGGAGGATGGAGAGGGCAGACATAAAAACATAACAGTAAGGTGCCAAGTACATTATTGGAGGTCAACCAGCAGTATGGATCAAATAACAACAGAACAAAAGTGGGGATAAAAGACAAAAAATCCCTCCTTAAACGTAAGCTATATTAAAAAAGAAGGATTTTACCCTGTTCTTAAAAACAGAGACTGAGTCTGACTCCTGGACCCACAGTGGTAACTGGTTCTAGAGAGAGGAAGCTTGGTAGCAGAAGGCTCTGCCTCCCACTGTACTTTTGGAGATTCTGGGCACCACAAGTAAGCCAGCATTTTGGGAGTGTAATGCTCTATTAGGATGGTAAGGTAATATCACATCTTTTATATATTGGGGGGGCTGATTATTAAGAGCTTTGAAAGTAAGAAGAGGGATTTTAAACTTGATTCTAAATTCTATGGGAAGCCAATGAAGGGAGGACAGAACCGGAGAGATATGATCTCTTTTTCTAGAACCAGTTAAAACTCTAGCAGCAGCATTTTGAATCAACTGAAGATTTTTTAAGGATACTTTAGGACAAGCAGATAATAATGAATTATAATAATCTAATCGAGAGCTGACAAAGGCGTGAATCAGTTTCTCAGCATCATTTAGAGACAAGATGCTCCTGATCTTGGCAATATTGCGCAGATGATAGACAGTCTTAGAAACAATTTTAATATGTGAATTAAAGGACAAATCTTGATCAAAAATAACTCCAAGGTTCCTCACAGAACTATTCAAAGTGAGAGTGACGGCATCTAAATTAAAGGCATAATTTGAGAAGGAATTTCTAAGATGTTTTGGGCCAACAAGAATGACTTCAGTCTTATCAGAGTTTAATAGTAGAAAATTACATGTCATCCAAGCTTTGATGTCCTTAAGACAGGAAACTAACTTGGCTAATTGATTACAATCACCGGGCTTCATTGACAGGTATAGTTGTGTGTCATCTGCATAACAGTGAAAATGTATACAGTGCTTTCTGATGATATTGCCTAACGGGAGCATATATACACTAAAAAGAGTAGGGCCCAACACAGATCCCTGTGGAACTCCGTGACTGAGCCTAGAGTTGGAAGAAACTTCATCGTTAATGTGAACAAACTGAAATCTATCGGACAAATAAGATCTAAACCACTGCAACGGAGTTCCATTTAGTCCAGCAAAGTGTTCTAATCTATCAAGTAGAATGGCATGATCGATGGTGTCAAAGGCTGCACTGAGATCTAAAAGAACAAGAACAGAGACAAATCCATTATCAGATGCGATCAGGAGGTCATTAGTGACCTTCACTAAAGCAGTTTCAGTGCTGTGATTAAATTAAATCACCCTTCATTTCCCTCCTCCATTCCATTATTGCTGAGCACCAAGCTGGACGGCAGGAAGTTCCACTTTTATATGGTCTTCATCATGACCCGGCCGGGATTTGAACCCCTACCTCCCGGGTGTGGGGCGGATGCTCTACCAACTGAGCCACCACTACGGATTAGCTCTGAACCCAGATTGAAACACCTCAAACAAACCAACTCCCTGCAAATGGTCAGTTAGTTGCACAGCAACAACTCTTTCCAAGATTTTTGAAATGAAAGGCAAATTAGAGATTGGTCGATAACTGGCCAAAACTCCTGGATTGAGAATCGGTTTTTTGAGTAAGGGTTTAATTACAGCAGTTTTAAAAGTCAGTGGTACATAACCCAGAGTTAAAGAAGAATTAATTATAAGAAGAATACGGATACCAATAATTGGGAAGATGATCTTAAATAACCTAGAAGGAATAGGGTCTAAAAGGCAAGATGAAGACTTAGATGAGGAAATTATTTTATCCAACTCTAAGAGGTCGATTGGAGTAAACTTATCTAAGCAGATATCAATTGAGGGAGCTGTAGAAGTTAATGTACTTGAGTTTATGGTAGGAAGAATCTGACTGATTTCATCTCTAATAGATAAAATTTTAAGATTGAAAAAGTTCAGAAAGTCCTGATTAGAAAACTCGGGGGGGGGGGGGTAATGCGAGGATTGATCGAGTCCTGGCTCTTTGTAAGCCTGGCTATAGTGTTGAAGAGAAACCTGGGGTTATTCATGTTTGCTTCTATTAATGCAGAATAATAGCTTGATCTAGCTTTTCTAAGAGATTTTTTTATAGATTAGGAAATGATTTCTCCACACTAAGTAGAATTCCTCTGAATTAGTGGAACACCATTTCCTTTCCAACTGACGAGTTTTCTGTTTAAAGTCACGAGTTTCTGAGTTAAACCAAGGGGTTAGAAATAGGGGTGGGTTCAAAAGATCAATATATCGATATGGATCGATCCATGTTTGACTGAGCTGATATTGATCCACAAAATCCGCGGATCAATCTTTTAATATTAATATATTTTAATATAATATTTTTACGTTTGTGAACGTCTGCTGAGTATAATCGGGTCGAAACCGCGTCAGTGAGCCAGGAACAACGGCCGAGAACCATAAACAACCGACGCGCTAATGGAGCTAGCAAGCTAACGGATATGCTAGTTCTTCTTCTGTGGTGTTAAAACGGTTCTCATCCGGCAAGAGTTTCCTGCCGCGCGTGCTCTTTCGTGTTTACACAAGCGGAGATAATAACGTGCGTCTCTTAATTTAGCAGCAAAAGTCACCGTAAAGACTGTCCTCAACAGCTTCTGAATATTTTTCATAAAGCGGGGATAAACGGACTTTTACTCCGTGCAGCGCTGTGTTGGAACATCAAGTTGATGACTGATAAACGGAAAATGCGGAGACTGAAACCGATGAAGCAGAGGGAGACTTGGAGCTGCTGAGACTGTAAGTATAATATCATTTGTTTGTTTTAACGTTTGTGTCGTCAATTAATAATTTATCTGGCATGATGATGGTTTCTTTTACAAGCTATGGACACAGAGAGAACTGTTGGTTAAGCGCTGTGAATAAATGCAGAATTAAGGTATATTTTATGAGATTATGGACTTCTGCCACTTAAGAGATGTGAAGAGAATAAATCACAATAAAATTAATAAAGGCTGCAGTACAACAAGCTATTTTTACTCAGTAGAACTAAATTGAAATGAACAAACTTTCTCAGGAAATGAAATGAAACCCTTTTCAAACATTGAAAGTTAATTTGTAGTTAAAATATACCCCCCCCCCCCCAAATTATTAAACCCTACTGTGGTGTGGCGATCTAAAAATATGAATGTTAATTTTACTGTGAAATCTATTCTTTTTATCTGCCTTCAGATGTGTGAAGACTGGAAGCTTCATCCTCACTGAGACCTTCTGAAGGTCAGAGGTCGTCAATGGAGGAGCATCCCTGCTTCATGTGGATTTTAGCACAGAAGAAGACCTTCAAATTCAAGATTCAAGGAGGTGCTGCCGTCATTTTCTCCACACTAACATGCATTCAATGCAATTTAGTTGTTGTAATGACAAATTCTTTTATTTCTTTTTTTAAAGTTCTCAGCAAGAACACAATATTGGTCATTTTTTTTTACAATTTTACTGAGCATTTAATTCTAAATAAATCACTGTTTAACAAGAAATTTTTGGCAATCCTGTACTTTTCTTGTGGTGTTACATAGAATAGCATCACTGTAAACTATGGAAAAAGCAGCTGCTTTAAAATTTGTACTTCCTCACACAACTTTGAGTGCAAAAAAACTCTAAAAGTGCCATAACTTTTTGGAAAAGCTCCCACAAATTCAGGCTTTTTGGGCCACAACAATCTCAAAAACAGCTGACAAAATCCTGGAGGGACTGAAATACAGTGAGATTATGTATGCATGGTTCATGTATTGAATTTGTTTACTGACTCTGGGTGGTGAACTTGACACGACACACCCTTTGCACTAAAGAAAGCACCTGTGAGCACTTTATGAAATGATAAGTTAAATAATAAAAAGTGCATTATTGTAACTGATTTTGGGTCAGTTCTATATGTGATAATTTATGTATTAACAAAGTTAGAAGATTCTTGGTACAATTTGCAGCATTAGGTCTCAAAGATTTTTGTTTCATGGGAAATAAAATGGCTATTAAAATGGTAATTCCCCAGATCGAATCGAATCGAATCGATTCAGAATATCAAGAATCGGAATTGAATCGATTCTGGAAATTAGGGATCGTTCCCAGCCCTAGTTAGAAATCTCTGGTTAGACTTTTTCTTTTTTAAAGGGGCTACCAAATCTAGAGTCCGATGCAGAGAGGCTGTAACACTATCAACCACGCCATCAATCACAAATGGAGCAGACTCTCCATCTATTGTTTCTGTTGTGTTGACCCATGACATAGAGGAGACAATCTGCAAAAACTTAGCAACAACGTCATCAGAAAGACATCTGCTGTAGTAGTATCTTTCTTTAGAAAACAAGTGATCAGAGATAATGAAATCAAAAATTAAGACAATGGTAAGACAGTACAGGATTATGAGGGGGCACTACCAGATTTTCGATATCTATACCATAAGTCAGAACAAGGTCCAATGTATGGTAGAAATGATGGGTAGAATTTTTTACTTTCTAGGAAAACCCCACTGAGTCTAAAATTGAATTGAATGCCTTATTAAGGCAATCACTCTCTACATCAACATGTATATTAAAGGCCAAATGTCACGTAACAGGGTACTTTAAATATCTTGAAACTAGATATAAAAGGGAACCGATCCATTCGGGTCTTGGTGCATATGCTTCAGTAACAATGGAATATTCGTTAATTTAAAACTGCCGCGCTTGGCCTGACACGGCCCCTGGAATCGCCTGAGGAAGAAGGCGGAAGTGACGAAATCGATTGTACCCTAGTTTGATGCTTGGGGTATTTCAATTGATTGTTTATATGGAGACTGGAAGGTTGAAGTGAGCAACAAAGAAAAAATTGGATATTTCACCCATACCTTAAAACGGGACTATCAGGGACAGCTGGGTAATAAGGGACACTTCTCTGGGAAATGTTTTCATACCTGTCAAGTGAGACGTTTTCACCGTACTTCAACACCGTAAAAAGCGGCTATAAGGAACGGCGGAGCCACAAGGGACACCTCTCTGTGAAATGCCCCAAATGCAACTCGTGTTGTTATTGTCAAATATTTTAAGGATTCATGGATATTTGACAATAACAACTCAGCGTCCGGCGCAAAATAAAAAAAAAAAAGCAGAATTCTGTATTTGTCAGGCGATCTCTGTCTGTTCCGCAACCGCTGCACAGCTCAACGTGTTAAACCATTGTCCTAATGACTTCTCATTGTAGTGAGAATAGCTCAAGCTGAGCGATCAGCCCGCCCGACAATTAGACTAATGAGTGACTCCACACTTCTCATGGTAGTGCGAATAGCTGACGCTGAGCGATCTGCCAGCACCAGCTGTGGCACAGGACGTGCTCCGCAAAACACTCAGTTTTTTTTCCAGTATATTTTTCCTTTTGGGCGTACAGAAATGGCAATACGCCCGTTTTTGCTAAAATTGCATTTTCCCCGTGTTTTCCTTAAAATATTTGACAATAACAACATGAACTACATTTAAAACATTTCCCAGAAAAGTGTCCCAAACCACTCCGCCGTCCCCCACAGCCGCGCTTGGCACCAAAATACGGCGAAAACGTCTCACTTGACAGGTATGCGCCTCCATTTTCATATTGATCTGGTCAATTTCTTGACAGCAGCAGCTCTCCTCCACTGTAATAATAATGGCTTCCGAAAAATCAATATTTATGGGGCGCCCTCGACAGACCCCCTTTGGCTTCACAATTCTGGAGGCGATTAATGTCCAGTTCAATGACATTTTCCACTGGTTCTGCTCTCTGGTCATCGTTGGAACTGTTGTCATCAGACAAAGCATCTGATTCCGTCTCGGACGGCTCGAACCTGTAAGGTTCTATGCCTCTGTCACTGTCTGAACCACTGACAAAAAAAAAGACAAATAAAAAAAAGACAAAACTAAACTAATTTGTTCACAATCGCTGTCACTTTCCGTCATGATTGTCCAATGTTGATAAGTGTGAATGTGGATAGGCAGGGCAGCCAGGGTACAACTGGTGATGTCAAAAACATGGGCGTGGTCTGGACTGGCTGTCACAAGCCAGCAAGCAAGGTGGGGCCTTCACCTGGTGTATTTTGTGCAATTATGTAAATACAGGTGGGTGATATGGTCTCCGGTATGAATATTTGGTTTAAGCTATGTGTATTTTATCTAAATTCGTTGTCATTTAGAAAAAAAAATTACGTGACATTTGGCCTTTAACCACTTGCACTCCGGGCAATTTTCCTAAAAATGCCCAAAAAAACCGTGCCCAAAGTAAATCGAAAGCTGTTATTCAACCCTTTGCAGCATCTTCATGGGGTTGGTCTCATTTAAAAGAAAACACTTTGAATTTTTTGGCAAAAAAAACATAATCTCTCTACGTGCTCCGGCCACTGAGTTACAGTCATCTAAACATACTGAACTTGAAGAAAAAAAATTTGGACACAGTGTTTTTTTGGATACAAATGCTTGTAAATAACACACAGCTGTCCGATCCGGCTGGAAAATGCAACAGAAATGTAGAACCAAGTGTTATCCAGCTGAGATCCAAATTTGGTAACAATACCACAAAAAATGAATATTTTACACAACTTTGTTCTCAGGTAGTTCCCAGGCGTTATGGAACTGTGCCAAATTGTGCCAAATGGCACAGTTTGGAAAAACGTCTGTAACTTTTGAATAATTCAATGTAGAATCTTCATTTTAGGCTCTAATGAAAGGTCACACTCAGGGCTGTGTCTGTGCGTGTGGGCGGGGGGTCGTCCCCCCCCCCCCGCTACCGAGGACCAAATTCGGCCCTCGCTACATGACGGAATACACTCTTTTTTTTTTTCTTTTTTTTTTTCCTTGCATGTTTTCACAGCGGCTCCCCCCCCCTCGCTACTGTGTGTGTGGGGGGGGGGGGCCGTGAACGGACCGTGAATGCCCCTCCTCCTCGCTACAGAAGAGGGCCATCGCTACATGATGGAATAGACTGATACGCTTCCTCTCGCGGACCAGGGAGCGTTCGGACCGTGCCCCCCCCCCCGCTCCTCTTCTGCAGCGGGGGGGGGGAAGGGCATTCACGGTCCGAACACGGCAAATGAACCGTTTATCGCGGCGCACGCACTTCGTGCGCAGTACAGTTGTATTTTACCGATCGGTCAAAAGTCATTTTTGGATTACAGTTTTCAGGGATAAATAATAATTTAGCTTATAACACCTTACCTCTTCAAAGCAGCAGAGTCGTGGCGAACAGCTCTTCCCATGCGTCAGACGAACGCGACGCTGCTCCGCTCGTGGATCCCGATCAACATAATTCCATTATTGCCGTTTTGGCGAATGATTTACGACTTTTGTCGTCGGCCTCCGTCTATTCTGCTGGAATGAGTGCAGGTCCCACTTGTGGGTGTTTTCCATGCTGCTGGGTGAGCCTGGGTCTGTAGTAGATTCGTACAGAGTCCTTCTGCAGCAGTAAATATCGCTTCACCCAGCCAGAATTTCTGTGCTTCAATTGGCTCCTGCGTTCACAGTAGGCGGGTCCTCCTTCCTAGATTTTCATTCATTGGCTCCTCAAGGTTTCAGAAACCCAATTCAAGGCTCTTATTAGTCGAATGAGAGGTCAATCAGATGAACTAATCTGTTCGCGGCTGTGTTTGCAGATTTTTTTTTCAGTGGCGCTTGGAGGGCACACCACCTACACCATCACCATCAATATCCTTATCATGCGTCATGCGCACGAGGGCGCACGAGCGTGCTCTCGCGCGCCCTCGTGTGTCATAGGACGCAGAGACTTGCCCGCCCGCGGAACAACGGAGCGCAAGTGGTTAAAGTCCCCTACAATAATTATTCTATCGAATTTCAGCACTAAATCAGCTAAAAATTCGGCAAATTCCGATAGAAACTCTGAATAGGCCGAGGGAGGATGATAAACTATGGCAAAGAAAACTGGGTTCAAGCCAAGATTGCCAACAAACCCCACACTGAGGACCAAACCTTCAAAGGAATTAAAACATAATTTTTGCTTAACATTAACTAGTAATTTAGAATGGAAAATTGCCACCACTCCACCACCATGACCAGAACCTCTGGGGTTATGACAGTTTAAATACCCAGAGGGAGTTTATTCATTCAGACCAACATAATCGTCTTGCCCAAGCCAGGTCTCTGTGAGGGATAGTAGATCGATCTGATGATCGATTAATAGATCATGAACCAGAAGAGACTTAGAAGTTAGAGACCTAATATTTAATAGACCACATTTAATATTTAAGTTTTGGGGAGGAACAGAGGCCGATTTATTAATTTTAGGGACTTGACGTTGGATTTGAATTTTACCAACATTTTGTTTAATCAATTTGGGATGTTTATGCATTCTATTTTTATTAACTTTTTTATTAACTTTGGAGGAAGCAGAAAAAGGTTCTCTAAGGGAGGAGACAGGGGCAAAGTTGAAGGGTGGTGGATGAGGAGGAGTGGCAGAAGTGCATGTTTTTCAAGTTATGTTGTATTTGTCCTGGGTTATAATATTTAGGGCAACGGGAGACAGACACAGTCTGTGTAGGATTATAAATCAAAGGCTGGTCCAAACGGTAACTACCTGAATTAATGGGATTGATACAAGAAGTGGGAACAGAACCAGAAAAGGGAAGTTTGGCAAACCCAGAAGCTTCAGAGCGAGTAAACACGCCAGGTCCCAGTGACTGTACTAAAAAACACCGAATGGAATAGAATAGATTCTCTTAAAACACGTGCACCAAGTCTATTTGGGTGGATGCCATCAGGCCTCATAAGTGAAGGGCAGTTCCAAAATAAGTTAAAATTGTCAACAAAACCAATGTTAAAAATAGGACAAGTAAAACACAGCCAAGTATTAAGACTGAGAGTTCTGCTAAAACAATTGCAGCCTTGTCTGAGAGGTGCCAAAGGCCCAGAGATGAGCATACGTCTGCTACAGTTCATAAGAGTGGACAGAAGGGTCCCGAAGTCACTTTTTAAAATCTCTGATGCTTCATCTGGCATGTTATTGCATCCCACATGCACAACGACAGTTTGTACGTGAGGGAATTCATTCAGCAGGTCGGGGATAAGAGCCTCAATGTCAGAGACTCTAGCCCCAGGAAAAAATCGAGTAACACAGTACCTGCTTCTGATGTTCCTCACGATCGAGTCACCAACTACCAGCATTGTCTGGGGGGTTTTTGTCGGTGGATTCTGACGAGGAGAGTAATTTTGTAAAGGGTGATGTTGTTGTTGCGAAGGCGAGGAGAAGCGCTCTCTTCTATCTGGAGCTGGTGTGTGATTTAACACACCCAGGGTGGTCTTTATCCAGGGTTTGCGGACATAAGCCGCGGCTGAAGAAGAGGAGGGAGGACGAGGGGCGTCCAGGGGTGGACAGCCAACGTCCAGGTGGGGAAAATCCTCCATAGAAAGAATATCAAATCTGTTTTCCAAGGACACGGGAAGAGAAGCGGCGCAGCCCTTTCTGGTCGATCGACGATGGCTGTTAGCTGGTCGAACCAAGGTCCAGGGCACGCATTGAGAATGAGGGGGACCAATTGAGGCTTTGAGTTTAGCCCCGAGATGAAGCCAGTGTTTATTGCTTTGGTCGTGGGCATCTGCAGAGGCTGGAGCAGGGGTAGAGGTGGATAGAGAAGCGCTGAGCTCACCCAAGTAAGTAGCTGTCTCTGCCAACTGTGAGTCGGTAGGCGGAGCTGATGTACGCCCGAGAGTGATGGTATCGAGGTGATCTTCGGCCTCCCGAATCTTATAAAGGTTGGAGAGCTTCGTTTCCAACTCAGAGACCTTACCAAGGAGAGATGAACAGCGAGTACAAGTTGGAGATGGAGCCATGGTGTTCCAGGGGCTGAAATGGATAGTCCGCTAACAAAAACAACTTAAAATAGCTAAAAACAAGTTAGCTAAAAACAGCTAAAAGGCTAAAAACAGGCTAGCAAGTAGCCTAGCCTGGTAAAAAGCAGCCCAGCTGGGGATCGGATCTACTCGCGCGTCCGAACGGCTTTTAGGTGAGGTCAATACCGAGCTAACAGCAAACACAGACTAGTATCACAGAGGTAAAAAATTAAAAATGAAATCGATAAAAACAAACAAAAGCAGAGAAAATAATACTCTGACGCGACCAAAGGCTGCACAGCTGCACCAATCTGTGCAGAATCAATCAGACTGTCAGAATCAGTGAGTGGCAAGGACAGGCCAAGACAAACTGACTCCAGTATCTGTTGCAGTGACTGACCAGATGATAGGTTTGTTTATCTCTGCTCTTTGTGTCGTGCATGTCACGATGCATGACACAAAGAGCAGGGACCTATATAGACCTAAATTAGTAGGATATGCTGGCTTAGATTTATTAAGAATTCTGTTTGTTTGCGAATCCACCATTTTGTGATTTATTGCCCTTTTCCCCCCTTTGAATCGATGTTTTTCTTTTTTTTTGTTTTCTTTCTTTATAAGTGCATGTTATTTGCCCAGAAGTTATTTAATGGTTTTGTGTTATATGTTTAAAACTATTGACATTGCCTTGGTTCCTTCTGCTGACCAGTGGGTAAATAAATTCTGGCTTTTTTGAAATATACAAATTGTTTGCTTATTTTAAGGAAGGTTTACACCATACACCCTACAGTTTTAAAGCTACCCTTCACCATTTTCACACACAACCTACTCTTGATTGAAGTAGCCCTTCATACATTCTGCTTATTCTGTAGGCTAGTTATTTGTATTTACACTGGTTTAGTTGGCCTAGTCTACAAGTTAGAGTGTAAGTACGTGAACTTGGGTGCTGTTTATAGCTGTAAAGCAGAACAGGCGTTACATATACACTACCGTTCAAAAGTTTGGGGTCACCCAGACAATTATTTTGTGTTTTCCATGAAAAGTCACACTTATTTACCACCATGAGTTGTAAAATGAATAGAAAATATAATCAAGACATTGACAAGGTTAGAAATAATGATTTGTATTTGAAATAATAATTTTTTCCAGATACTCAACCTGCTCAAAGGAAGGTCAGTTTTATAGTTTCTCTAACCAGCTAAACTGTTTTCAGCTGTGCTAACATGATTGCACAAGGGTTTTCTAATCATCCATTAGCCTTCTGACGCAATGAGCAAACACATTGTACCATTAGAACACTGGAGTGATAGTTGCTGGAAATGGGCCTCTATACACCTATGTAGATATTGCACCAAAAACCAGACATTTGCAGCTAGAATAGTCATTTACCACATTAGCAATGTATATTAGATATTAGAGTGTATTTCTGATTAGTTTAAAGTTATCTTCATTGAAAAAAACAATACTTTTCTTTCAAAAATAAGGACATTTCTAAGTGACCCCAAACTTTTGAACGGTAGTGTACATGATACAAATCACAGTGATCAGCTGACGCTTTTGAGGACAACTGCAGATGTCAGTCTAAACATGTAAAGGTTAAATAAACATCTCCTTCTTATCCCTGTCTGAATAAAGAAAACAAACTAATCTTATAGGGCTGTGAGCAGGCTATTGAATTATCTGTATTCGGCGCTAATGCCGGAGGACAGCATGGCAAACAAAATGTTTTTACGTGCCTCTGCCTCATTCAGAAGCACTTCCAACTCAGTCTGTGAAATTCCATTAAATCCATTATTTTTGATCATGGATACAGGAGAATCAAATGTGCAGTGCTTGTATATATCTATTTGCATACCTATTTGCATCTAATTGCATATTCAAATTGAGGCATGTCACAGGAGGAATCCAGTATTTCCTCACATGCATTCAATTTCAAGCAGATTGGTATGTACAAAGGAAATGTGCTTGCATTCCTGCGTACGGTTTCATACATCTGGATTTTTGGCGCAGTGGTTTAGCACTGTAGCAGCACAGTTTTACCCTCGGCCGGGGGATCGCGGGGATCGTGAGTTCGATTCCAGCCCCCGACCAACAGTGAGCTGTGTGGAGTTTGCATGTTCTCCCCGTGTTGCACGGGTTTACTCCGGGATTTCTCCGGTTTCCTCCCGCATACCAAAAAACATGTAGGTTTAGGGCGCTCGCGCACGCAGCGACCAGCAGCCGGTGGCTTGTCACCAGACTGCAAACCGAATCTACCTACGGGTACAAATAAGTAACAAAAAAAAAAAAAAAAAAATATGTTTTGGCTGCACGGTGGCGCAGTGGTTAGCACTGCGGCAGCACAGTTTACCCTTGGCCGGGGGATTGTGGGGATCGTGGGATCGTGGGTTCGATCCCAGCCCCCGACCAACAGTGATCTGTGTGGAGTTTGCATGTTCTCCCCGTGTTGCGTGGGTTTACTCCGGGGTTTCTCCGGTTTCCTCCCACATGCCAAAGACATGCATGTTAGGTTAATTGGCTGTTCTAAATTGTCCCTAGATATCTGTTTCCTATAGGCCCTTAGAATAGAGGGTTAGTATTAATGAAAGCGCTTTGAGTGGTCTTTGTGACTAGAAAAGCGCTATATAAGTGCAGGTTAGTTAGTTAGTTAGTTAGCTTACGGCGTTTTCTTGATTTAAACATACATAATCTTTCAGTAGGAAATCCACATAAATCTTTGTACATGAGGGCCCTGGACTTGAACACATCCAAGACCAAGAAGATGATAATGGACTTCACGAAATCCAAACAAATTGAGCACTCCTCCCTCTATATCGATGGAGAGGAGGTAGAGAGGGTGGAGAGCTTCAAGTTTGTTGGAGTCCACATCTTGGCCGGCCTCACCTGGACCACAAATATCTCTCACCAGGAGGGGAAGACACAACAAAGACTGTACTTCCTCAGGAAGCTCCATCAAGCTCATCTACCACAACCCCTCCTGATTAATTTCTACCGCTCCACCACTGAGAGCCTCCTGACCTACTGCTGTTCAGTGTGGTTTGGCTGTTGTACTGCAGAGGACAGAAAAGACCCGCAGCGGGTGGTGATACCAGTAGAGCAGGTGATCGGGACAGCTCTATCCCTCGTCAGTGACATTTACACTGGCAGACTCCGGAGGAAAGCCGGTAGTATAATCAGAGACCCTTCACATCCTGGACACTCCCTTTTTCTCCTCCCTCCCCTCTGCTGGAAGATACAGGACGATCAGGACAAAGACAAACAGACTCAAGAACAGCTTCTACCCACAAGCTGTTAAATGTATCACCCCCCCCCCCCCGCCCCCCTACTAATTGAACAACCATCCACCCTCAGTCTAATGGGCAATGCACCTGACTCATGCACCTTGTTTTTAATCTGTGTTCTTATATTGTGTGATAGTTGTCTTATATGTATATAGTGGTGTTTATATGTAGTTTTTATTCTGCACCTGAAGAATCTGCTGCTAAACAACAGAGCTGCTAAAATGAATTTTGTTGTTCCTGTAACAGTGACAATAAAGGTCTATTCTATTATCTGTTGCGTAGTATCTTACCCCTCTAGAATGGATGGGCCTCATTCATGAAATGTTTGTAAATCTGTGAGTTTGCGAGTAAAGCATCTCCGTACTAAAAATATACGCTGGATTCATGAACGCTGCGTATAATCCTGATTTGTTCGTCGGTTGGTGTGTAACTTCATGAGCCCCACTCATTTGTAAACAGGCCGGCGCGCTCCCGCTGACGGCAATTAACATAAATCTCCACCCGTAAATCACCATATAAGGAGGTGTGGAGCTTTCCTTCCTGTTGCTCCGTCGGTGCAGCACAATTAAAGAAATATATAAGTGCTAAATCATTTCTATCAGTCACTAACGTGGGGCTTATTTGTGCAGCCCCGTATCTTGATTAAATAAAATGCAAATGCATTTTGTGTCTTATTTTCCTTACTGAGAAATCCTTTAAAAATTCAGACCTATATTTTGTGGTTAATTCTCTTATATTTGTTTAGATACTGCATTTGTGGTCATTTAACAGTGAATAAAAGATTTGAAAATATTGATCATTAAGCAAAATAATCAACGCATTCTTTTTATTTGGATATTTGATATAGAAATGTAGAAATATACAGAAGAGACCCAGTCTAGAGGGTGACTCAAATTAAATTAGGTAAAACTTTCCTTTTAATTTAAGTCTATGATTATCAAAAACAAAATGGCATTTTAAATCAAACGTAACAGGGATCTTTAAAGTTTTTGGTTTTCATATATTTTATTTAACATGTAGTTTAAACAAAAGATAGGATATCAAGTAAATTTAATTAACTCACCCAAATTTTTAAGAACACTATTCTTAAGCTTAAATGTATGAACTGCTGATTAATTAAGCTAAATCTATTATGGGCTATTTTTAGTCACATTTTAAAAAACATGTTTTAAAGGCATTTGCATATTGTGAACATGACACAGAACAGTTAAGGGTAATTAAAACTGAAATCTGTGGTAGGTGTATTTAGATTTACACGCTCTAATGGGCCAAGGCCGGAGTAGATTTTGTTCATAGTCAAGAAAAGTCCGGAGCTGCTAACATTGTGATGAATGCCGAAACATTTGTAAATTTCCCTCTACTAACAGTTTGTGAAAAAAAATCTGTTCTGCTCACGTTTCATGAAAGAGGCCTGATGCCTTTATGCAAAGGGAACCCTGACACTTCCATTCATGTGTTCTGTCTGAAATTTCACCTTAACATTTACTCACTGCTTTAGGCATTTTGTATTTAAGCCTATCCTGAAGTCTGCAACATTTTTCAAACCCCTTTTACAACTGCATAATGTCAAAATCAGCATTCGGATTTGATATTTATAAATTTTCCCATCACTTATTAATTTTCTTTCACTTGGATATCTCACAAAAATATGTCACCATCTATGTAGACAAACAGGAAGAAGATACCCGTAGTGAGTTGAGCAAAGGCTGTGTTTTCTCCAAAATACAGGAAGTAGATGCTAGACTATCCATGACATCAGTGAGAGGGAGACAACAAAACATCAATAATGCCTTAGGGGGAAAGAACGTGGCCATGTACAATGTGAAAATTCACAAGAACATCAATTACAGAAGCCCCAATGTTGCACCTAATGCTTTCAAGATGAACCAGGCATGAGATGAAGTAACCGTCCTGAACGTGAGATGTGCAGCCACATGTTTTTAGAAAAGGCTGCTTAAAAAGCAATTGATAATATGCCACTGGTTTTAAGTCTTTGTTGGTCAAAATCACAATGTCAATGCACTGCAATAAATTAGCAGTACAATGACTTTAAGCCTAGATGCACTCTTTTCAGAATACATCACCCCTATGAGTGCAAAGTCATTTGCTATAAGGATTACACAGGGTTACAAAAATAATTTTTTTGTAAGTTGTCTGTGTTTTTTCAACTGATTTAAGACAATTTTGCACTGCTGAATCCGAAAATGACATCCGTTTCTCTCGATCAGGTGCTAAGAAAAAACCTGTACTTACTTAGTACGGTACTTACTTAGTATTGTGCATGTACTTACCTTTATATAAAGGCAAGTACATGTAAATTGAATGTTACATCATCATTGTTCAAAATTCAGAGAATTTCAAGACATAAAAAAGAATTTTGCATCATATAAAGCGAAAATACCCGTACATGTAAACAAAAATGTTTAAATCAACATGTGGCCATATTTCAAAAAGTTGACCTTATTGAGCAAAACCAATGTGATTTTTGGATTCAGCACATCAAAATTGTCCTAAATCAGCTAAAAAAAACTTAGACAATAAATTTGGTGTTGACCAGTGTTATTATTAAAATGGGCAATGTGCCCATTTTAAACCAGTCAATCTACGTTCCTACTCTCACCTATGGTCACGAGCTTTGGGTAATGACCGAAAGAACGAGATCGCGGATACAAGCGGCTGAAATGAGCTTTCTCCGTAGGATTGCTGGACTCACCCTCAGAGATAGGGTGAGGAGCTCAGTCATCCGGGAGAGGCTCAGAGTAGAACCGCTGCTCCTCCACATTGAAAGGAGTCAGTTGAGGTGGTATGGGCATCTGATTAGGATGCCTCCTGGACGCCTCCCACTTGAGGTGTTTCAGGCACGTCCCACTGGGAGGAGACCCCGGGGCAGACCCAGGACTCGGTGGAGAGACTATGTCTCCCAGCTAGTCTGGGAACGCCTTGGTATCCCCTCTGAAGAGCTGGAGCAGGTGGCTGGGGAGAGGGAAGTCTGGGCTTCTCTGCTTGAACTGCTGCCTCCGCGACCCGGACCTCCGGAAAAGCGGTAGAAGATGGATGGATGGATGGCAATGTGCTGCCAGAAATGACCAAAATCAGTGGCTGAAGGTGCAAAGTGTGGTTCAAATTTGTGCTTTAGATCATTGTAATAGGGCCTGCTTACAAATGAATAGGGTTCATGAAGTTACACACCAACCTATGAACAAATTAGGATTTTACACAGCGCTCATGAATCCAGCATGTTTTTAGTACTAAGGTGGTTTGATGTTGCAGTTTTCAGAGGAATGTATTCCATCTATGTTGAACATTGTTGTCAGGCAGTGAGCAAAAATTAAAGCATATATTTCAGTGTCACTTAGTACACTTTTTAATTTATTTATTTTATTTTTTTTTACTGAAGTAAAAAGTATTAAAGCAGTGCTAACACAGATGAATCAGTGGTCTTTCCATTAGACAAGAACAAAAAAATTGCAGGATTTTTAATGGTGTAAATGTTTAGACCAGACGTGGCTGGATTAGCCAGAAATTATACTCAAGTAAATGTGTGAAGATGGATAAACCAGATCCAGCTAGTTTACTTGAATGTTTCCTCACCCAAGATGAGTGTTGGGTCTACCAATTCAAGCCAAAGACCAAACAGCAATCTAAGACAAGGATGGGAAACTGGCGCCCCACCCCCTCATCCACTACGGCCCACCAGTCCAGTTCCAGAAATCAATTATTTATTTATTTCACGTTTGCCATATTTGGAACCACATTCTTAAATGCAATTATAGAGTCCACCAGCAGAGGGAGTGCTAATTGAAACCTAGGTGCCGCTTTGGGTGCAAGTGGTCAAGGAGAGAACAAGAGGGAGGGAGCCAGAGGGAACAGTGCACCTGGCAGAGAATGTGTTTTTAAAGTATGGTGCCTGCTAAGACCGCATTAATAGGCTGTAAACAGCAGTAAATGTACTAAGTAGGCTACTTTTAAACAAGAATACATACTACTGTGGAGCTGTAGCATTTATTCTTGCTTGGCAGGTGAAGCCTCATGGAGCTTGGAGGTTTTTCTTTTAATTGTGCAGAAAAATATTCAAAGCTTTGAGGTTTCTTTCTAAAGAGTACGACTGAAGCACTGACAGTTTCAATCCCATGTCAGCAGGAAAATTCAGAGACTGTGGTCGTTGTAATCTGCTGATTTTTTTCTTGTTGTTAATTTATAACAGTGGCTCTTAAACTTTTTTTAAAAAAATTCACCATTTTGGGGAGCCATTAACAAGCCTACCTACACACAGCTATTTTTCTGCCCCTTCACACCCACAATGAATCCAAGAGGAAGCTAAGCCTCATCATATTTCCTTTTCTTCTTGGCTTTTTTTTTTGTGTTAATTATCGTCCAGAATTTGTCTTTGGTCATCATTTTGATGGAGATAGTTTTAAAAATTAGGTCATGATATAATTTTATCCATCCATCCGCTACTGCTTAATCCTTTTCAGGTCGGGGGGGACTGGAGCCTTATCATCTTTGGGTGAGAGGTAGGGTACATGCTGGACAGATCGCCAGTCCATTGCAGGGCAGATATAATTTTATCAGTAATTTTAATTTTAATATGATACAACATTGAGTAGCTTTTATTTTCATTTTCAGCTTTAATTGTGAAACTTTAACTTTGCAAGAAATAATACCCCTGCCCCCCTTCCCCCACGGAAGATTTACATGTGCAGTGGTGTGAAACAGAGTTTGCCCCCTTCCTGATTTCTCATTTTTTGTATGTTTGTCACACTTAAATGTTTCACATCATCAAACACATTTAAATATTAGACAAAGATAACACAAGTAAACACAAAATGCAGTTTTTAAATGGAGGTGTTTGTTATTAACGGTAAAAAAAATCCAAACCTACATGGCCCTGTGTGAAAAAGTGATCACCCCCCCATTAAAACATAAATTAAGTGTGGTTTATCACATCTTTGGAAAGTTCAGTTCAATTTCTCTAGCCACACCAAGGCATGATTACGCCCACACCTGTTGTCAATCAAGAAATCACTTAAATTGGACCTGCCTAACAAGGTGAAGTAGACCAAACGATCCTCAAAGCTAGACATCATGCTGCGGTCCAAAGAAATTCAGGAACAAATGAGAAACAAAGTAATTGAGATCTATCAGTTTGGAAAAGGTTATAAAACCATTTCTAAAGTTTTGGGACTCCATCAAACCACAGTGAGAACCATTATCCACAAATGGTGAAAACATGGAACAATGGTGAACCTTCCCAGGAGTGGCCGGCCAACCAAAATTACCCCAAGTGCGCTGCGATGACTCATCCAAGAGGTCACAAAAGACCCCACAACAACATCCAAAGAACTGCAGGCCTCACTTGTCTCAGTTAAGGTCAGTGTTCATGACTCCACCATAAGAAAGAGACTGGGCAAAAATGGTCTGCATGGCAGAGTTCTAAGACGAAAACCACTGCTGAGTAAAAAGAACATACTGTAAAGGCTCATCTCAGTTTTGCCAGAAAACATCTTGATAATCCCCAAGACTTTTGGGAAAATACTCTGTGGACTGACGAGACAAAAGTTGAACTTTTTGGAAGGTGTGTGTCCCTTTACATCCGGCGTAAAAGTAACACAGCATCTCAGAAAAGGAACATTATGCCAACAGTAAAATATGGTGGTGGTAGTGTGATGGTGTGGGGCTGCTTTGCTGCTTCAGGACCTGGAAGACTCGCTGTGGTAAATGCAACCATGAATTCTGCTGTCTACCAAAAAACCCTGAAGGAGAATGTCTGGCCATCTGTTTGTGACCTCAAGCTGAAGCGCACTTGGGTTCTGCAGCAGGACAATGATCCAAAACACACCAGCAAGTCCACCTCTGAATGGCTAAAGAAAAACAAAATGAAGGCTTTGCGGTGGCCTAGTCAAAGTCCTGACCAGAATCCAATTGCGATGCTGTGGCACAACCTTGAAAACGCAGTTCATGCTCGAAAACCCCCTAATGTGGCTGAATTACAACAATTCTGCAAAGATGAGTGGGCCAAAATTCCTCCACAGTGCTGTAAAAGACTCATTGCCAGTTATCGCAAACGCTTGATTGCAGTTGTTGCTGCTAAGGGTGGCCCAACCAGTTATTAGGTTTAGGGTGCAATCACTTTTTCACACAGGGCCACGTAGGTTTGGATTTTTTTCCCCTTAATAATAAACACCTTCATTAAAAAACTGCATTTTGTGTTTACTTGTGTTATCTTTGTCTAATATTTAAATTTGTTTGATGATCAGAAACATTTAAGTGTGACAAACATACAAAAAAATGAGAAATCAGGAAGGGGGCGAACACTTTTTCACACCACTGTAAACTTTGCTCTCGGGAAGTGAGAAAAAAATTTTGTGGTCCTCACTACCACCAAAGTTGCCCATCCCTGGTCTAAGCAGTGGAAACACACTCTTCTGCCCCTCCAAAGAAGGCCAAGATGGTGTTATCAGCAGGGAAGGCAATGACCTCCGTCTTATCCATCTTCATGAAGTGGCTTTTGGTCTCATTTTCAAAGTCCTGGATTACTGTCCAATGTGAGTGTATCTGAAAAGAAACAATGCTGTTAGTATCAGAAAAAGCTGAATTTAATGCATGACTAGTTTCTTTGCTGTAGCATAACTCTTTCTTTGTCAGCCTATGAACTTTTCAGCCCCCCGTACACCCCCAAAAAAGAGAATCTTTGACATAAATTTTGAGCTTTTCTTATAAATTTGTTATTTTTCTTGTAAATTTATACATTTTTCCTTAAAAATCTGTGCCCTCTTTTGCACTGAAAATTAAGAATTTTTTGTCAAGACCTTAAAGAGCCAATGTCTATAGGCCAAAGAGCCACATGTGGCTTCAGAGCTGTAGGTTGCAGACCCCTGGCCTAGTGCATCTACATAACAATCTATGTTAACATAAATTAACATATTTAGTTTTTACCTTGTGTAAAAACTTAAATGAATGGATACAAGAATGCATTTCATGAATGAAAATATGGATTTACTCAAAATATGTTAAATTTACTGCTAAGAAAAAAACATTTACCACAGTCACTGTGCTCTCTACAAAACAAGTTTGGTCGGTGGTAAACACAATTCATACATCTTGTTTAAAATATCCTTTGTTATTTTAGTCAGTGAGTGAAATGTCAAATGTTGAGTAAATTACACCCACACTAGACATGCTTGAAAGTTTGTGAAATCTTTACAATTTTCTACATAAATATGAACTAAAACATCATCAGATTTTCACACAAGCCCTAAAAGTAGATAAAGAGAACCCAGTTAAATAAATGAGACAAAAAGTACTTTGTCATTTATTTATTGAAGAAAATGGCCCAATATTACATATCTGTGAGTGGCAAATAAATTGTGAACCTCTAGGATTAACAGGTAATTTGAAGGTGAAATCAGTCAGCTGTTTTCAAACATTGGGATGACAATCAGGTGTGAGTGGCCACCCTGTTTTACTTAAAGAATCTTTTATTTAAAGATCTATCAGTGTCAACACATGTTTATGGAAGTGTATCATGATGGAATGAACAAAGGAGCTTTCTGAGGACCTCAGAAAAAGGCTTGTTGATGCTCATCAGGCTGGAAAAGGTTACAAAACCATCTCTGAAGAGTTTGGACTCCACCAATCCACAGTAAGGTGGACTGTGTACAAATGGAGGGAATTTAAGACCACTGTTAGGCTCCAGCCCCCTCACGACCCGAAAAGGATTAAGTGGAAGAAGATGCATGGATGGATGGATGTTACCCTTCCCAGGAGTGGTCGACCAACTAAGATCACGCCAAGAGCAAGATGTGTAATAGTTGGTGAGGTCACAAAGGACCCCAGAGTAACTTCAAACTGAAAGTCTCTCTCACACTGGCTAATGTTAATGTTCACGAGTCCACCATCAGGAGGACACTGAGTCAACAATGGTGCGCATGGCAGGATTTCCAAAACAAAAATTGCTGTTCATCTGCAGTTTGCTAAAAATCATGTGGACAAGCCCGAAGGCTGTTGGAGAAATGTTTTGTGGACAGATGAGACCAAAATCAAACTTTTTGATCTGAATGAGAAGCGTTATGTTTGGAGAAAGGAAGATACTGAATTCCAGCATAAGAACCTTGTCCCATCTGTGAAACATGGTGGTGGCAGTATCATGGTTTGGCCCTGTTTTACTGTGTCTGGGCCAGGATGGCTTGCCATCTTTGATAGAACAATGAATTCTGAATTAAACCAGCAAACACTAAAGAAAAATGTCAGGACATCTGTCAATGAAGTGATTCTCAAGAGAAAGTGGGTCATGCAGCAAGACAATGATCCTAAGCACACAAGTTGTTCTACCAAAGAATGGTTAAAGAAGAATAAAGTTAATGTTTTGGAATGGCCAAGTAAAAGTCCTGACCTTAATCCAATTGCAAAGTTGTGGAAGGACTTGAAGTGAGCAGTTCATGTGAAGAAACCCACCAACATCCCAGGGTTGAAGCTGATCTGTACAGAGGAATGGGCTAAAATTCCTCCAAGCTGATGTGCAGGACTTCATCAGATCATCAGTTACCGGAAATGTTTAGTTGCTGATATTACTGCAAAAGGGGGGGGGGGGTCACATCAGATACTGAAATCAAAGGTTCACAAACCTTTGCCACTCACCGATATGTGATATTGGATAATTTTCCTCAATAAATAAATGGAAAAGTGAAATATTTTCAGTCTCATTTATTTAACTGGATTCTCTTTATCTACTTTAGGACTTGTGTGAAAATCTGATGATGTTTTACGTCATATTTGTGCAGAAATGTAGAAAATTCTAAAGGGTTCACAAACTTTGAAGCACCACTATTTTTTTTTATAGTGAAAACTGCTACATAGGAAAATATAATAAAAACCTCTTTTCACAAAGTGCCTGATTTTAACTAGTAATTTAAAGCATGTAAACATTAAAAAAGCATTGGAAGAATTTATCAGATTGATTCATGCATATAAAATTAAAGTTTCAGGGTAGATTTGCATCAGATTTTGTTAAAAAAAAAGGGACATTCAGTTACTATAGTATACTACACTGGCATCACAGTGGAAGCAAACCCCAGAATTTCATTTTTTGTTGGGCTGTACTGAGAGGATGCTGTAGAGGAGCTGGACCTTCCAGCAATCAGTGAAAATAAGGCAGTAAAAATAGTTCAAAGAACCATAACAGCGGTTTGCAGAAAATCCCTTTCATCATTTATCGGCTGAACCTCTCTATCAGCAGAAAGTGCTGTACTGGTACTGTACCATCATCACAAACAAAGACAGATTTAGCCAGGGAGGGTGGGCAAGTTGTTGGTGGTGGTGGTGGGGGGGTTCGTATGCCTCTGTTGATGCAGTTACATGCTCACTAGCCAGGAAACAGTAATGACAGTTCTGCAAAGCTCACTGGTGATAGATGTTGATTAAGTGCTGTCATGGTAACAATAGTATGTGATCGGCTTTGCTCGACACCTTCGGCGTTTCGCGTTGTCAACACCTGAGGCTGTGGATTAGTAAAAGCTTAAAGTGTGGATTGTCTGAGAATGTCTGTGTGACATATCGTTAAATGTCTGCCAGCCACCAAGCTGCTGGGATATCATCTGCAGCCCACAAACAGGTTTGAAATTGATGAATGATCCAGCTTGAAAGGACTTGTTTAGAGTTCAGTGAGACAAGCTGTCCCAAATAGATTCAGAAGATCACATGTCAGCAGGATACAGAGATATTCTTACTGGACCAAGGTTGTGTGTGTCAGAGAAATTGTATCCAGCTTCCTGATGGAGTTCATTTTTCTCCCCGTGCCTCTGTTCTGCACCCCTTTATAGGATAGGGAATTTATGATATGAGGGGGGGATGACATATCAGGACAAAAGTTACAGCAGTGTTTTGCACTGCCTGTGAGCCAATACAGGCCAGACAATGATTTCTGTGTGGAGTGCTCAATGCCTGTCCTGCAGGGGAATGCTAACAAAAATTCCTGCATGATAAAAATTAGGTAGTGTGTCACTAAAATTCTGTAGCACTTTATAATATAACCTGCAAATGACACTGTAAATAGATATCGACAAAAAAATGGAAAAAGACAAGGCAAAAAAAAAAGTGTAAAATTGGTTAAAAATTCATCTGCCGTAATAACTTTGTAAGACCAGGTAAAAACACAGGTAAAACAGAGTAAAAATGGGGTAAGTACAGGGAAAAACTAGAAAAGCACTCAGAGAGTGCATACCTGAAAACAATAACCCATAACCAAACTAAAAAGCCTGTTTGAACAGCAGTGTCTTCAGCTGCTTTTTAAAAGCGTCAACAGAGTCTACTGAGCGCAAGGACAGTGGTAGAGCATTCCACAGTTTTGGTGCCACTGCCTGAAAGGCTCTATCACCCTGAGTTTTAAAATGGGTTGGAGGGAAAGCCAGTAAAAGTTGGTCCGAGGACCTCAGAGACCTGAGGAGTTATACACTTTAAACAGGTCAGTGATATTACTGGGGGCCTGATCATGGATAGCTCTAAAAACAAGAACTAAAATTTTAAACTGAATCCTAAAACCAACTGGGAGCCAGTGAAGTGCTGCTAAAACTGGTGTAATGTGTGCCCTTTTCTTAGTGTGGGTTATGTCACGAGGCTGAGCGTGGTGTTTCACTGTGCTCATGCTCTTAATTTATTTCTGAGTATTTCCTGCATTTTTCCAGTGTTGTGTTTATCTCCCCGTGTGTTGGTTTAGGATGTGTTCTTAGTTGTCAGTTGTTCTGTTATGTATTCATGTCTTTATTATTATTATTATTATTCTGTCATTTAATTCCTAGTGTTTATATTTTGTTTCTTTGTGACATGAGCTCTCCGTCTCTTCTTCCAGGCATTCCCACCTTGTCATTATCTGGTATGTGTTGCTTATCTTTTCCTGCCTGTAATTAGGTTAACCTGCTCGCTTATGTGATCCACACCTGATGGCACTTGTGATTAATTGCTTGCCTTACTTAAGACTGCCTGTTCCATCCACTCCTTGTTGGAGTCTCAATCAAGAATCCATGTCTGTTAGAACCCTGTCCATGTTCTAATGAAACCTCGCCTACTCCTTGTCTCATCTATTTATAAGTTTATTTTGTGCACTGTTTGGACTTTGTGTTTTTCTTATTAAATACCACAAACTGCTGTTCAGCGCATGGGTCTTCATTTCTGCCCTGAGGGGCAATTCATGACATAAAGTGAAAATAAAATGGGTCCCAGAACTGAGCCTTGTGGTACCCCACTTGAATACTGTGCTGTTTCAGAAAAAAATCTGATTCACGAACATGTTAAAGGTTCTCCTGGTGAGGTACAATGAGAACCATTTTAAAACAGAATTAGACAACCCTAGCTCTTTGAGTCTGTTGATCATTATACAGTGATCAACAGTATCAAAGGCAGAAGAAAGATCCAGTAAAACCAGAGCTGTGTATTTACCAGTGTTAGCCGCCATCATAATGTCACTGGAGACTCTGACTAAAGCTGTTTCAGTAGAAAGATTTTTTCAAAAACCCAACTGAAATTCATCCATGATATTACAGTTTGCCAAAAATGACATCAGCTGCTCAGCCACTACCTTTTCCAAAATTTTTGATATGAAAGGAAGTTTAGAAATTGGCCTATAATTATTTGGCTGTGATGGATCCAAACTCTGCTTCTTAATTGCTGGTTGAAGGAAGAAGTTCGCATAGAGTTCAGGAAGGAATTGATGCAGGCCCTGGGTGGTAGGGAAGAATTACCAGATTACTTGAAAAGTACAGCAAAAGTATTGAGAGAAATGGGTAAAAAGGTATGTGGTGTATTCAGTGGACAGAGGAAGGAAGACAAGGAGAATTGGTGGTGGAATGAGGAGGTACAGGAAAGTATCCAAAAGAAGAGGTTAACAAAGAAAAAGTGGGATAGTCAGGGAGATGAAGAAAGTAGACGGGAGTATTTGGAATATGATTGTATGGCAAAGAGAGAGGTGGCATCATCATCATCATCATCATCATCATAGCAGTCTGTCGGGGGTGACAATGACCGTCTCATTTAGGCCTGATATACCTCATATGGGAGAAGCGGGCGTCCGAGATGAGGTCCTCGATGGTCTCGGCAGCCCACACCTCCTCAACGTCCAGCCCTAACCCCCAGAAGTCGATACCTGCTGGGTCCTTATTTGGTCGGGTCATTCTGTTAGGGTTTGCTGCTGACAAGGCAGGTGTTGGTGGAAAAATGGACCCATAGCGCAGGCAGGACTTTGGTGCAATGATGGCTTATTAAACAAAACTCAAAGAGCAAACAAGGGCACAGCATAGCACAGGGCTGGAAAAACTAGAACATGAAGTAACCAAAACTCACGAAGAAATAACCGGGAGCACACGGGGAGCACAATGGGAGAAAACAACATGAACTCAGCAATCCACATTAACGTTAATGACCCGACAATCACTGACAGCAACAAGGCAACAATAAATAGGGAGGAAACTAATCAGGAGAACACGGTACTGCTGGAAGGACAATCAGAAGCTAAACAGGAGCACACATGAGGGAGAGTAGCTATGGGTACAGAAACATGAGGAGCTGGAACAATAGGTAAACAGAAACACACACACAGACCCAGGACAAAAAAGAAGATGACACAGAAGACAATGACAAGGGGCTCAAGGGAACACAGACGGCAATAAATACATATGATAACCACATAATTACAGGCAGAATGAAAAATAAACACCAAATGTGGGCAAGGTCAGATGGCCAAAGCCCAGATCATAGCAACAGATTAATATATTCATATAGACTATAGTTAGGTATTAATGGGAGAATTAACCTGAGTCTTTCTGAGCCTTTAGACCTGACCGAGAGTTGTTCTGCTGCACAATAAAGTAGAATCAACACACAAGAATTTTGTTTACCAGACTGGGTGTCGACAGAAGCAGATGTGTTTAATCATAAAATGTCAGGCTGACCTGAACAGCAAAATTGTTCAGCCAAAGCTAATATCAATGCTAAGAAATTACTGTGAGGGAGGGGGAGAGCGCACATCTGAGGCCTATAAATGAATGTGATATTTGGTCAAAGGCCACACGCCTTCTCTGTGCACGTAGAGCATCTGTCCTGTTATATGTACTGCTGGCAATAAACTTCCTGTGGAGTTTAATCCAGTGAGTGTGAGTTTTTCACAGTAACTATATTTTCCTACATTTCCCCACAACAGGGGCTAAGGGCCACTATAGCACTGTGACACAGCTACATAGTCTGAATTTGTAGCTTATCCAATTTAAAAAAAAAAAAAATGCACATATTATGTGTGCATACTGTAAAATGCTCTGATTCTTTTCACTATTTTCTCTGAACATGACATTTAACTTTGTCATTAAGGCTAACATTGGCATATTGACTGGACAAGCAACCTGAGTGCAAAGTGCAATCACCAAAAGAACACACAGAGAACGTTTGACCTTTTATTAGAATTTTCAAAACTGCACACTTGTGGAAGAAATCAGTCACTCGCCAGAGAAGCAGGAGCCCCGTGGAGAATAGACGAGACTGATTAGAGAGGAATGGAGGAATAATGGAATCCAAATTATACCACTTACTTGGCACGTGAGGAGAGACTGGCACAGAACCCAGTGAAGGAGATGAACCAGCAGGTAAGAATGCCGGTCTGGTATGGTTTGTGGGGTCTGACAGGGTGGAGAGAATGAGCAGCGTAGAGGTGGAGCAACAAGCTGGCGAATGCACCAAATCCCCGGAGACGCACCACTACTTTGGCAGCAACCTGGAAGATGTGGAAGAAAACGTGTGTAAGACAAGGTCCTTAACAACACAACCGCTTACTGAGTGAGCTGTGTGCTGGAGCAGTATACCCAAACGAGCCAGCGCCGAATCACTGAAGAGCGCTTCCTTATAAACGCTGGCCCAGCAGGAGACAGCAGGTGTGTCTGACGAGGAGACAGGTGAACAGGAATGAGGGGGCAAGCGCTCGCCAGCACATGACAAACATGGCTATTCATTAAAATGCTGAATTAAAAAATAGTTAGAAATGTGCTTGTTTGTGGTAATGTTTGTTTTTACCAGAAATTACAACATTTTCTGAATTAATAAATTTATTTCATTAAAATATTTGTACTTTTCTAACTCAGGAAGTATTTAATCTACTGTATTTAATTTATCAATTTATAATGTATTGCAATTGTATTTGTTTCTCGATCATATTAATTATATTAGCATGTACAAATGGTTAGTTCAGATTTCATTTTTCTTAGACAAAATCTTTTGTTTGTTATTCTAAAATATAATCATAATCAAAGCTACACACCACTCAAACAATATTTATTCTGATTTACAGTATCTCACAAAAGTGAGTACACCCCTCACATTTTTGTAAATATTTTATTATATCTTTTCATGGGACAACACTGAAGATATGACACTTTAATACAATGTAAAGTAGTCAGTGTACAGCTTGTATAACAGTGTAAATTTGCTGTCCTCTCAAAATAACTCAACACACAGCCATTAATGTCTGAACTGCTGGCAACAAAAGTGAGGACACCCCGAGTGAAAATGTCCAAATTGTGCCCAATTAGCCATTTTACCTCCCCAGTGTCATGTGGTTCATTAGTGTTGCAAGGCCTGAGGTGTGAATGGGGAGCAGGTGTGTTAAATTTGGCGTTACCGCTCTCACACTCTCTCATACTGGCCACTGAAAGTTCAACATGGCACCTCATGGCAAAGAACTCTCTGAGGATGTGAAAAAAAGAATTGTTCCTCTACATAAAGATGGCCTAGGCTATAAGAAGTTTGCTAACACCCTGAAACTGAGCTGCAGCACGGTGGCCAAGACCATACAGCGGTTTAACAGGACAGGTTCCACTTAGAAGAGGCCTCGCCATGGTCGACCAAAGAAGTTGAGTGCACATGCTCAGCGTCATATCCAGAGGTTGTCTTTTGAAAATAGATGTATGAGTGCTGCCAGCATTGCTGCAGAGATTGAAGGGGTGTGGGGGTCAGCCTGTCAGTGCTCGGACCACATGCTGCAGACTGCATCAAATTGGTCTGCATGTCTGTCATGTCAGAAGGAAGCCCCTTTTAAAGATGATGCACAAGAAAGCCTGCAAACAGTTTGCTGAAGACAAGAAGACAAAGGTCATGGATTACTGGAACCATGTCCTGTGATCTGATGAGACCAAGATAAACTTATTTGATTCAGATGGTGTCAAGCGTGTTAGGGGGCTGCACGGTGGCACAGTGGTTTAGCACTGTGGCAGCACAGTTTTACCCTCAGCCGGGGGATCGCGGGGATCATGAGATCGTGGGTTCGATCCCAGCCCCCGACCAACAGTGAGCTGTGTGGAGTTTGCATGTTCTCCCCGTGTTGCGCGGGTTTACTCCGGGATTTCTCCGGTTTCCTCCCGCACACCAAAAACATGTAGGTTTAGGGCGCTCGCGCACGCAGCGACCAGCAGCCAGTGGCTTGTCACCAGACTGCAAACCAAGTCTACCTACGGGTACAAATAAGTAACAAAAAAAAAAAAAAAAAAAAAAGCGTGTGTGGCAGCAACCACGTGAGGAGTTCAAAGACAAGTGTGTCTTGCCTACAGTCAAGCATGGTGGTGGGAGTGTCATGGTTTGGGGCATGCAGAATTTAAACACATCTTTTCTGGGATCTAGTAACTATTCAGAAATTTAAACTGAAATCTGTCAAAGTTAAATTAAAAATCCCATGCAAATTAAAATTTTGGTTAATGTAAACTATTACATAGGATTAGATAGATAGATAGATAGATAGATAGATAGATAGATACTTTATTTCGAACAAAAAAGTATAACAAAAACAAAACAAATGACAAATGCAATAAAGTAACAGTATACAGTGTTCGAAAGGGAGAAGGAAGAAGTGAACACTTATTAATTCTATCTCCTCTTTTCCATAAATACACCCATGTGAATTATATACAAATTACCACATTTAAGACCCCAAGTAAACAATTAACTGTATTGTGTACATATCAACATTAACACCCATCCATCCTAGCATACATTGATGTCCATATGTCAAAACCAGCCTCAAACAAACACAGATATACACAGTGCTGTCCCACCCACCATTCCATAGTGTCCCAGAGTGAGCATAATGAATCGTGCATATAAATACTACCCTTCTAACATATATCCTTTCAGCAAATAATGTTTCTACCTCTTTTTGAATTGATTTCTGTTTGTACATAGTTTCAGTTCCGGCTCCAGACTGTTCCACAAATCCACCCCACAGACAGATATGCACATACTTATCTTGGTTGTTCGTATCTTGGATTTTGTAAAGTTTAAGTCTCCTCTCAAATTATGATCATTGTCTTTTTTAAAAAAATATTTTTTGTATATTAGTTGGGAGTTGATTATTAATTGCCCTGTACATGACTTGTGCTGTCTTAAATTTAACTAAATCGATGAACTTTATGACATGTGACTTTAAAAACAACAAATTGGTATGGTCTCTATATCCTACATTATTTATTATCCTTATAGCTCTTTTTTGTAATGTGTATATTGACTGTAGGTTGGTCTTGTAGGTGTTTCCCCAGACTTCTACACAGTAGTTAAGATAAGGTAGAAACAGTGAATTGTATAAGACCAATGATTTATAGTCCAAGATGTGTCTTGTCTTCCCCAGTATGCCTATACATTTTGCCAACTTGGCCCGGATGTAACTGATGTGAGGTTTCCAGCAGATTTTATTGTCTAGCGTCACCCCCAGAAACTTATTTCCCTGTACTGTTTCTATTCTGGTATCATCTATCGTTACCATTATTTCATAATTTATTTTATAATTTCCAAACAACATAATCTTTGGGGTTTTTTTAGATTTAGAGATAATTTATTTTTGTTGAACCACTGCGTTAACTTTTTCATTTCAGTTGTGACCACCTCTAAAACCTGCTGCAAATTCTCACCAGTGCAAAGGATATTTGTGTCATCCGCAAACAAAATAAATTTCAGAATTTTTGATACTTGGCATATGTCATTTATATACAAAATAAAGAGTTTGGGTCCCAAAACTGACCCCTGGGGCACACCACAAGTGATGTCCATGAAGGGTGATTTGTGCTCACCAATTTGTACAAATTGTTGTCTGTTACTTAAATAACTTTCCACCCAACTCAGTCCGACCCCTCTTATCCCATACCTTTCCAGTTTCCTTAGTAGTATTCTGTGGTCAATGGTGTCAAAAGCTTTCTTTAAATCTATAAATACTCCAACAGCAAACTTTTTTTTGTATCTATACAACTAGTAATTTCTTCTATAAGTTCGATTAGTGCCAAAGATGTAGATTTATCTGCTCTAAAACCATACTGGCTGTCTGTAAGGAGGTTGTGTTTTTCAATGAAATCATCCAGTCTCTTAGTGAAGATTTTTTCAAGTATTTTGGAGAATTGTGAGAGTAAAGAGACTGGCCTGTAATTTGTGAAACAATGACTGTCTCCTGTTTTGTATAGAGGTATTACTTTTGCTATTTTCATTTTGTTTGGAAATTTACCAGTTTGAAATGACAGGTTACAAATGTGGGTGAGTGGCTTAACAATTCCTTCAATTACTTTTTTCACTATTGTCATGTCAGTTTCATTCCAGTCCGTTGATTTTTTGTTCTTAAAATTACTCACAGTCTCGATAATTTCCTTTTCAGTAACTGCACCCAAAAAGATTGTGTTTGGATTTCTATCTTTTATTTCATTTACAGAACCACTGTTGTTTGTTTCTGTTGCCATTATTGATTTTGCTAATTCAGGACCAACGTTTACAAAAAAATTATTGAAACCACTGACCACATCCTCCATATTATTTATCAAATTGCCATTTTCAATAAAATATTCTGGATAATTAGCATTCTTAGGTCGATTACTAATAATCCCACTGAGTACTTGCCATATTCCTCTTAAGTTATTTTTATTATCCTCTAATATTCTGTTGTAATATTCTTTCTTACAGGTCCTCATTATATTAGTAAGCTTATTTTTATATCTTTTATATTTGATCTCAGCCTCCACCTTTCTGCACTTAATGAATTGTTTATATAATGTATTCTTCTTTTTACATGCATTTATTAACCCCTTGGTGACCAAGGAATATTTTTCTTTTGTTGTCTGTCACTGTATTGTTTTATAGGACAGTTTTTATTGTACAATGACTGAAATATTTGTAAAAATTTATCATATGCTTTATTTATATCATTTTCATCATAAACTATCTTCCAATCTTGTATTAATAATTCTTTTGTCAGTAAATACATAGATTCTTCGGTTCTTATTCTTTTATATTTAATATTTTTGGTGTACTTTTTCTTCCTATAATCACATTGATAGACAACAAAAATCAGCAGGTGGTCACTGATATCATTCAATAAAAGCCCACTCCTGATATTATTTTCAATAATGTTTGTGAATATGTTATCTATTAGTGTGGCACTGTGTGACGTGATTCTGCTAGGTCCAGTAATTGTTGGATGTAAACCCATACTGTACATTGTGTTGATAAATTCTTCTGTCAGACTATGTGGTTTTGAATTCATCAGATCTATATTGAAATCCCCACAGATGAACATAACTTTATGAGTTAGTTTTGCATACATTTTTTCCATTCAGTCCTTAAATAAGTCAATGTTTGATCCAGGTGTTCTATATACACAGCTCACTACTATATTCTTCACATTGTCCAGACAGATTTCTATTGTAATAAATTCAAATAAATCATCCACAGTTACTGACAGATTTTCAACAACCTTGTATTTCAAGCTCTTGTCAACATAAATTGCAACTCCTCCTCCTTTTTTCACTTTTCTATTTATATAATTTAATTCATAGCCATCCATGGTAAAATCCACTCCTTTCTCTTCACTGAGCCACGTCTCTGATATTGCCACAATATTGAATGGCTCTTTAAACTGATGTAAATAATCTTTAATGTTATTAAAGTTGGCATAGAGACTTCTGCTGTTGAAGTGGATCATAGAAATATTGAAATCAGATGTGACCATTGTGTTAAACTGTTCATCCGTGTAGTAACTACAGTTATTATTGATGGAGCTAAATAAATTATTATCAGGGTCTATGTTGTATTCTACGTCCTGTGGGTTGTGATCTGTATATTCAAAAACTTTCAGTTCCTGTTGTTCCTGTTTGTTGATCTTTTGTTTCATGTTGTTAAATGTCTTGTAGCAGATGAGTATATCTAGACATTTAGTATATCTAAATGTCTTGTAGCAGATGATTAACACTTACTAGTGCATACCCATGGATACCCATGCATGCCCATAGAAAGCAAGTGTAAGCAAGCATTTCTGCATGCCCGTAGAAAGGTACTGTTACCATGACAACAGTAGCCATGGTGAAGCTTGCCTTTGATCTTTGACGTAAGCAGTCGTTCAGTGATGCCTGCCTGTGATCTGTGATGCCTGCCTTTGATCTTTGATGATGTCATAGCAACTCCTATGATCTTTTAGCGAGTCCTATGATCATGACATCGTGACAGACAGAGATTTCTTGAATTATTTTAACACTTATTGAGTATTTTAAATGTTCAGAGGTGCAGGAGGATTAGGTGTAGGCTCTAACATGCTTCACAAGTCAACATCACTTTTAGGGGACTATTTTGATGATCTAAAGTGTAAATTTCCACCGCAATTTGCATCTTGTGCCAATAGTTTTGTCAATTTCTGGTGACACGTTGTCCATTTTCACATTTTGTGACGTTGTCCAAATAAATGAACTTATGAGCACTTTGTGATCTAAGGAGGGGTGTATGTTTAAAAGGGTGCAGCTATGTGCAAAGTTGGTGCATTGCTAGTTTACAACAGTGCAGTGACATTGAACTTTTGACCACCAAAGTCAATAGATTATTATCAATTGGTATTTAAACATCACATTTTAAACACATGATGGTGTGGATCACTCATTTCAGACACACTTGCCCCTACTTTATCCCATTCCTGCTTCACCTAATAAGGGCTAGGTGGAACAGTGGTGTACCTGGAAATGATGTTCCCATGCATTTTTATTTTACATGTCCGTTTCCTCACTGCAAAACTGATCTGAACTCCCAGATAAACATCTGACTGTAAAAGGTGAGGTGACTAGCCATTCAACCTTTTCACAGTTTTTCCGGTGCGAAACATGTTTTTTCCAACTGCTAAGACAGCAAAATAGATTTGGCCACAGCTATAAATGATGTTTGCACTTTTGACATTGCACTTGTGACTAGGTTATAAGGCCCTTAATGCTTTTGTTTGTTAGTTTTCTCATCATAGATTAATAAAACATATTTCTGTTTTTGAATATGTAAAAATGACTAAATAAACAGAAGACAAGGAGATTTCATGTTACAAACCACAGCCTGCCTGTTGCAGATTTCATGGATTTGCTCCTTGTCTTATTCATTTTTTTTCCCAACAGTTAAAGCTTACAAAATTTCACAAAGTTGCTGTTTTACACAACAGGGAAGCTAATGTGTTGTGTCATGTGGCATAAAGAGTAAACTGCTGATGTGTATTTATAAGATGGAAACTTATTAAAATGTTTACTTCAGCATTTGCAAAATAAGATGGTTTAGTGACACATGCTGTAAGTCACGCTCCAGCTCCTTCAGTCAGCACAGTAATATTTAAATTAAGCTGCTTTGTGATGTATGACACTGGCTAAAATAGAACTTTCCTTTTATGCACACTGTGTTGCTTGCTATTCAGGGGTTAACAGGGATGAAGCAGGATGTGTCAGCTCACATCACGCAGGGGGGAATTAGTTTTGCCTCATGAAATATATGACTAGCTGGTATGTGGCTAAATCAAGTAATTTTTGTATTATTTTCGGTAATATATGAATCAGAAATTGAAGTACTTAAGTACTGATGTACAGGTGCTTTAGCAATTTTTCAAAAATTGTACTTTAGTGAGAAGTCTTATGACAGGGTATGTTTTATTATTTCATTCAAAAAAGAAAAAAGTACTTCTACTCAATTACATTTGATTGTATTGTTTCAGCTTTTGGTCAGCCTCGAAGAGATTCTGGCAAACTGTCCGGCGACTCAGGAGGGGGAAGCAGCTCCCTGTCCACACTGTGTATGGTGTGGATGGGGTGCTGCTGACTTCAACTGGGGACATTGTTGGGCAGTGGAAGGAAAATTTTGAGCATCTCCTCAATCCCACTGACATGCCTTCCATAGAGGAAGCAGGGCTTGATGATGAGTCCCATCACAGGAACTAAGGTTGCCGAAATGGTTAAAAAACTCTTCAGTGGCCGGGCCCTGGGGGTGGATGAGATTCACCCCGAGTACCTCAAGGCCCTGGATGTTGTAGGGCTGTCATGGTTGGCACGCCTCTGCAATGTTGCATGGAAGTTGGGGACAGTGCCTTTGGCATGGCAAACTGGGGTGGTGGTTCCTCTTTATAAAGGGGGACCAGAGGGTGTGTTCCAACTTCAGGGGGATCACATTTCTCAGTTTCCCTGGGAAGGTCTATGCCAGGATACTGGAGAGGAAAATCTGACTGCTGGTTGAACCTCGGATCCAGGAGGAGCAATGTTGTTTTCGTCCTGGCCATGACACATCGGACCAACTCTTTACCCTCTCAAGGATCCTCAAGGGTTTGTGGGAGTTTGCTCAACCAGTCCACATGTGTTTTGTGGACTTGGAGAAAGCATTTGGCCGTGTCCCTCGTGGTCTCTTGTGGAAGGCTGCTGCGGGAGCATGGGGTTTTGGGCTCGTTGTTATGAGCTATCCGGTCCCTATAAGATAAGATAAGATAAGATAAGATAAGATCAGCCTTTATTAGTCCCACAATGGGGAAATTCCAGGATTGCAACAGCACAGGGATAGCAACACTCAGAGCAATAATTTAGAAGATAAGAAAATAAGAGCAGTGAATATACATATGTACACATAAATATATACTATACACAGTGCGGATCATTGAGGCTAGATGGAATAAACAGCATAACCGTCTATTTAGTTACCCCATATAGTTTGAATATGTACCCATACACATTGTCACCCTCCATAGTGACTGATATTGTCCTAGTTGTATACTGGAGGGGACCATTTGTGTAAGTCTGTTGCGTCTTTTGCATTCAATACTATTAGGTTGTCACTTTTTTTTGCTATCTCTGCGAGCAGCCCTGCTTAGGTTATACAGTCTGACAGCCAAAGGTAGGAAGGACCTGCGAATCGCGCACCTAGGATGATGTAGTCTACTGCTAAATGAGCTCCTCAATGCGTTCAGTATGTCCTGCATGGGGTGGGACTCGGACTCCAGCAGAGATGACAGTTTAGCCACCATCCTTCTCTCTCCTATCTCCTCCACTGCGTCAAGGCATTGCCCCAGGACAGAGCTAGCTTTCTTGATTAGTTTGTTCAGTCTCTTCCTATCGGCTGCTGTAATGCCGTTGCCCCAGCAGACCACTCCAAAAGTGATGGCTGATGCCACCACTGTGTCGTAGAATGTCTTCAAGAGCACCTCTTGTACACCAAAAGACCTGAGCCTCCTCAGTAGGAACAGCCTGCGCTGTTCCTTCTTGTAGAGTGCGTCGGTATTGTGTGACCAATCTAGTTTATTGTTCAGATGAACACCCAAGTACTTGTAGGATCACCATCTCAATGTCTGTTCCCTGGATGTTTACTGGTGCTGTGAGGGGTTATCCTTGCCTGCGGCAGTCCACCACCAGCTCCTTAGTCTTCCTCACTTTGATCTGGAGGGAGTTCCAATGGCACCAGTCCACGAAGTCCTGGATAAGTCCTCTGTACTCAACTTCATCTCTGTTGGAGATGAGGCCGGCGATCACAGAGTCGTCAGAGAACTTCTGTAGATGGCAGTGTGTTGTGTTGTGTGAGAAGTCCGCAGTATAAAGGGTGAACAGAAAGGGAGCCAAAACCGTTCCCTGGGGGGCCCCCGTGCTACCGATGATCGTGTTGGACACACAATCCTGGGTTCTCACAAACTGTGGCCAGTTAGTGAGGTAGTCCAGGATCCATGATGACAGGTGCTGGTCCACTCCTGTGCACAGCAGCTTGTCCTTCAGGATCATCGGTTGGATGGTGTTGAAAGCATTGGAGAAGTCAAAGAACATGATCCTCACCGCATTCCCAGGCTTCTCCAGGTGGGACAGGGAACGATGAAGGAGGAAGATCACTGCATCCTCCACTCCAATGCCATGCTGGTAGGCAAACTGGAGTGGATCTATCGCTGATCCCACCAGGGGGCGGAGGTGAGCAAGGAGCAGTCTCTCCAGGGTCTTCATCATGTGAGATGTCAGGGCCACTGGTCTGTAGCTGTTTAGGTCTTTGGGGTGGGAAGTCTTTGGTACAGGTACCACACAAGATGTTTTCCACAACTGTGGTACACTCCCCAGCTTCAGGCTCAGGTTGAAGATGTGCTCCACAATCCCACACAGCTGGTCTGCACAGGACTGGAGGAGCTTCGCGATGATGCCGTCCGGTCCCGAGGGCTTCCTTGCCTTGATCTTCCTCAGCTCAGTCCTCACCTGGGTCTTAGTGAGGGTCAGGTTGGGGGGCTGTGTGTTGGGAGTGGGGGGCTGTTGGTGGAGTGGGGTGTGGACAGCAGGTCTCAATGACTTTAGAGGCAGCAATGGTTGTTGTGCAGTCGGGGGGAGGGCGGTTGGTCAAACCTATTAAAAACAGGTTCAGATTGTTCGCCCACTAACTGCCCCCCGTGGCCTGGGAGGAGGTATTCTGGAGCCCAGAGATGGTTTTAAGGTTTCTCCAGACCCCGCTGATTTCGCTCTGTTGCAGCTTGTCCTCCATCTTCTTCCTGAAGCTGTCCTTGCCTTCTCTGATCTTCCTCCTCAGCTCCCTCTGTACAGACTTCAGCATCTCCCTGTTCCCCGACCTGAAGATCCTCTTCTTCTCTCTCAAAAGTGTTTTAATCTCAGGGTTGATCCAGGGTTTTTTGTTTGAGCAACACTGTATGGTCTTGGTGGGTACGGTGTTGTCCACACAGAAGCTAATGTAGTCCGTGATGGTGTGAGTGAGGCCATCGATGTCCTCACCATGTGGATCGCAGAGCTGCTCCCAGGCAGTGGTTTCAAAACAGTCCTTTAGAGAGCTATGACTGTTGTGAAAGTTTGGTTCGTATTGCCAACACCCAGTTAAACTCATTTTCAGTGAGAGTTGGGCTCCGCCAAGGCTGCCCTTTGTTACCGATCCTGTTCATAGTTTTTATGGACAGGATATCTAGGTGCAGCCAAGGATTGGAGGGTGTCATGCTTGGTGACCACAGGATCTCATCTCTGCTGTTTGCAGATGATGTTGTCCTGTTGGCTTCATTGAGCAATGACCTACAGGCCTTGCTGGGATGGTTTGCTACTCAGTGTGAAGCGGCTGGGATGAAAATCAGCACCTCCAAGTTCGAGCCCATGGTCCTCAGCCAGAAAAAGGTGGATTGTCCTCTCCGGGTTGGGGACAAGCTCCTGCCCCAAGTGGAGGAGTTTAAGTATCTCGGAGTCTCATTCACGAGTGAGGGGAGAATGAAGCGAGAGATTAACAGACGGATCAGAGCAGCCTCTGCAGTGATGCGGACGCTGTACCGGTCTGTTGTGGTGAAGAGGGAGCTGAACTCTAAAGCAAAGCTGTCGATTTACCGGTCAATCTACATTCCTACCCTCACCTATGATCATGAGCTTTTTGGTAATGACCGAAAGAATGAGATTGTGATGATTTGCCCCTCAGGGCAGAGAAAGACAGACCCACGCACCAACTGCGGTTTGTGGTATTTACTAACAAAAAACACACAAAGTTCCAAAAAGAGCATAACACAAAATCCCAAACAGGTACAAGGTAAACTTACAGATCGAGTAGTGGATAAACTCACCAGAACAGGGATGGGGGTTCTGGTGGCGAGCAGAAAGGATCGTTAATACTGCCACAACAAGAAATGAAAATGCAGTCCTTAAATATGGTCAGAACAAATAGCACAAGTGATGACAGGTGTGGGGTCAAATGAGCAGGCAAAAAGGTAACAATGATTGATGATTAGGATCAGCTGGGAGAGATGAGAGAGGAGCGGCTAGACTTGACAGCTGACAGGGCGACGCCCACACAGAGCACAAAACCGGAAATGCTGCCTGACAGCTGTCAACCCCGAGAAAGAGCACCACAGTACAAATATAAAGAGTAAACATCACCAAATGCAGACTAATAAATAATTATAAATCGATACAAAACATGGGTGTAACAAAACTGAAACATAAACATAAAAATAGAAAACAGTGCGAGAATACCGAAACTCAAAAGGCACAAAATACAACAAATATATACATACAGAGAAAAAGCCACGAGACTGAGCCTGGCGGAACCTCCAGAGCTCAGCTCATGACAGAGATTGCGGATACAAGCAGCTGAAATGAGCTTTCTCCGTAGGATTGCTGGACTCACCCTGATGCTACATGTCCACTGGTCCGGATTTTTCAGAAAGGAATCTGCATACCACAATCTGTGAGGTGCGGAAAAGGGGCGTGTAGTGTAGTTCTTGGCTAGGTGGAGTCGAACAATGCGGGAGGAAATACTGGAATAGTCATTAAACATGAGCAGATTGTTTTTAATAGTGCTGGTATATTTGTGCTACAAAAGGCAACATTGTCGTCATTGACGCCGGTTTTGGGTTCACACAATCCTACAGACCTGCACAATGCATGGCGAATTTGACCACCTGGTTCGTGAGCTTTGGCTGGATGAACCCATGTTCCACTGCTCTCCACACCTCCTTCCTTTGTATGTTGTTTCTATATGATGGCAAGGACTGGTCATATAGTATTGGGTTGCCTGAAACAGCAGTTATTAATTTCTCCTTCAAGTCTTCACAACAACAGGTAATGTACAGATCTGCTTGTCTTTCCCTCCCCCCTCCCCCTCATCTTTTCCTCCAGCTGGGTGGTTCACTGAATTGGGGGTCCGGCTGTGGGCGGTCTTCAGCTCTCCGCTGCTACCAGACAATATGCCGTCCTTGGTCTACATGTCTTTAAAACAAACCAGCAAAAAGTGTTTCTAACATCATTTCGTGTGAAAAATATTAGGTTCAGTTGATTAATCCGTTGTTATTTGAGATCAAGAACCACTGGTTTAAAAGTTCAGGACAAGAGTGCTGCCTCCGGTTCATGACTGTACAGAAAAAATCTTTACCGATGGAAATCTTTATGCAAATGAGCTGTAGGGTACCCACGGGTGACTCGGCACAACACAGTACAGTTTTCGACCACTCCGCACCCAAATGCTTTCCGCTGCATTTCCAATACACAATGAATGGGAAGTGGAAAAACAACGGAACCAGTGGACATGTACCTTTAGAGATAGGGTGAGGAGCTCAGTCATCTGGGAAAGGCTCAGAGTAGAACCGTTGCTCCTTCACATCGAAAGGAGCCAGTTGAGGTGGTTTGGGCATCTGATCAGGGTGTCTCCTGGACGCCTCCCACTTGAGGTGTTTTGGGCATGTCCCACTAGGAGGAGACCCTGGAGCAGACCCAGGACATGCTGGAGAGACTATGTCTCCCAGCTGGTCTGTAAACATCTTTGTATCCTCTCTGAAGAGCTGGAGCAGGTGGCTGGGGAGAGGGAAGTCTGAGCTTCTCTGCTTGAGCTGCTGCCTCCACGACCCGGACCTCCGGAAAAGCGTAAAAAAATGGATGGATGTTTCAGCTAACTTTGAATGTCAGGGATTTGAATTGTGTGGTATTTTTGAAGCTTCAAAATGTATAAATCTGACTTCATATAAAATCAGTGTTTAAATCCTGATCCTATTCTGGCTCAAAAAAGCTGATGTATTTCAGTCTGGTGTTTCTTTAGTATGAGATGACTTAGGTTATATTAGGTAACCTGTTGATAGTTTGTATTTTAATTTTCTTCAGTTTAAAGCTTAATGGAATGTTCATTATTCTAAAGCAGTTCCTCAACCTTATTTGAACCAAATCAGCAATTTACATTGAAAAATTCTCACCCAATCAAAAACCCCACCAATCAAAAATGTTACAAAACATCACATTGTAACATATTACAGCATATTTAATGACAATTTAGTCTTGTAATTAGTTAATACCCACTCAGTGTGAAACCTGGGCCTGTTTAGATAGCTAGACAGACAGACTGATAGATACTGTAGATAGATAGATAGACAGATAGATGGATGTACTTTATTAATCCCAAACTGGGAAATTACAGATGAACACAGAGCTGATATCTTGGTAAGAACTGAAGAAAGGCATACACAAATAAAAGTTACAAAATAGTCTGTGTTGTTTTTGTCTTGTTTGCATCTCACTTCCAGTTTCAGAAGACTCTGGTATTTGAGTTAAAACCTGTTTTTTTGTGTTTTTTCCTCTGTATTGGCCACACTATAAGTTGCTCATTACTGGATGATACTACAGCATGATGTCTGTACAATTTACTCACCGCCTCTGTTGATCTGCTGCTGCTGTTGCCATCCACTGTTCAGCTGTACCATTGGCAGCTTAGCAAGCAATTCACAGCTGGAGTGGCATTCTGCAGTTCCTTAGGTGTAGTGTGCTCCTCTTGGCCTGTTCTGCAGTACGGATTTCCCAGGACTCATGGAGGAGTGCCTTTCACACAGTGGTGGTAGTGGCCTCTGGCTGGGGTGGATTTGGGTGGACTGTTGTTCCATCCAGCAGTAGCATTAGCCACTAGCTGTTATGACTGTGGAGACGTTAAAATATTCCTGTGGAACTGTGGAATGTCCTCAGCTTCTCCAGCCCAAACTGTCTGGCTGTTAAGAAAAATCTCTTGGACTCTTGCATCGCCCCAAATACATCCATAGGGGTTCTTGACACAAGTTTATTTCCTCCATCTCACCCATTACCTCTCTGTCAGCTGCTCTGGAGCATTACAATGATGCAATCAAAACATCCTACTGCAGCTGGAATGCCCACTTCCACAACAGCTGCAACGCCGGTTCCCACGACAGCTGCAATGCTGGTTTCCATGCCTGCTACCCTGCCTGTAATCACACCTGCAATTTCCCCTGTCATCACGCCTGCAGCCTCACCTCTGCGGTTTCACCTGATGCCATGCCTACAGTTTTACCTGACGCCATGCCTGCAGTTTCACCAGTCACCAGTCATCATCATGCCACATCCCTTCCTGCACTTTGAATCCTTCCTTTTCACTTTCATCTGCCGGAGGCAGAAACCATGACTTATTCTGTCTTGTAATAGTCTATTATGCGTTAAGTATTTCAGCACTGGCAGAAAAGTTTTGACTGTTGTTACCTGGTCATGTGTGCCTCCTGTGCCTCCTCTCTGTCTCTCTCTAGTCATCAGTACTGTCTCTCTCTCCCTCTGGACACCTGTGCTGATTCTCTGGTTACCTTTACCACCGCTCTCCTCTCCTTCTTGGCTCACCCTGCTGCTGCCACATTCTTGCTCCTGATATAAAAAAGCTCAGTTAATGTTCAAATGGTTTAAAAGAGGTACTTCATGGACAGTTTTTGAGGATGTAATTCATGCTAGATTTTCCAATGCAACAACTTGGAAAGATGTAAAATATTTTTTACCCCTTCTTCCCTCTTAATAGTATTTTAACAGTGCAATCAGTATTAACTGAGGTTAATCTAGTCACTGAATGAGGCTTAATCAAAATTATGAACTGGATTGGTGACAATGGGCAGCCCTGGTGGAGTCCAACTCTCAATGGAAATGAGTGTGATTGAGTGTTGGCAGTATGAACCAAACTCTTCCTAAATCCCATCATTTAAAGCAAAAGACAACAGAGCTCTGGGCAAATGTCAGCAGTTGCATGTAGTCCACTTCACTGTCCAGGGGTCAGGAAGATGGTTGGGATTGCTGGCCAGTTTGGGTTAACCACCAGCCTAGGCCACATACTTCTGGTTCTGTCTTTGGTAGAGTGGGCTCAAAAGTTATAAAGCAGAGTTGCACAGATGTGTAACAGAAGCAGATTACTCTACTTGTGTCTGGGAGAGCAAGACAACAAAGAATTAGAGAGGGGCTACTGTGTGTCACATGTTATATCTTTGCTTTCCTGACACAAGAAGAAACACCTCACTGTCAGCTGTTTGTTAGGCTGCAAGTCTTACCAAGACAGTCGTACTGAAATGGTACAAATATTAAACTTTTCTCAAGTAATATTTTTTCATTGCAGATTTCTTTTTTGGGACTACTCTTACTTATATTTGAGGGAATTATATCATGAAGTTACACAGCTTTTACTTACGTACAATTTCTTCAATTACAAAATCCTACAAAAGCTGGAAACAGGTTGTATAGCCTGACTTTAACTGCATTCACACAGGCAATACACACAGCAAAATGAATTAATCGAAGTATACAGAGTAAAGAGCCACTGGTACTATTACTGTTTTAGTGCTGGGCTGATAATGACTATTGGTAACCTGCATCTTCTTTCATCAATATTCGGAATCAATACTCACCCACACTAGCTGAATCTTTTGTGTTAAAATTTACAGCAAAAGGCCATAAACCAAACTGGTGAGTGAACGGGGGATTTGTATGGCATTTCCTAGAACCGTTGTAAGGGGTCCTCAAGAACAACTTAAGGTGTTCTGGAGGCATACTTATGGCCAACATCTTGCATAGTTGTTACATTGTTCCTATGGCATTTGTACGGCCAGTGTATAATGAGGGTTTTCGTGGGACGTCTGTAGAAATCTTGGACAAGACCATCAACCTGGCCACAAGCTTATGAATGGTCCTATGTCTGCCTTAAGAAGGTCTTACGAAATAGTCCAAAAATTGTTCGTACATGTTGTAAAGGGGTTTACAACAGAGAGCAGCGTGATGAAGTAGCAGGCTGGTGCCGTCATCACGGCGACATACATAAGGGAGGACCTGGCTATGTTGTGGTCTTCTGCCAGTACTCTCACTTAGGGGGTATAGGAGCTCAGGGCTCAGTCATTCACGTGCTCTGTATATTAACATTCATGTAATAAAGTTTAGTTCCAGCACAGCCCTCTCACCCATCATCATTCCCACGTTTGCGGACATAACCGAGACGCAGGTCCTTCCTACCTACGGCAGTCAGACTGTATAACCTAAGCAGGGCTGCTCGCAGAGATAGCAAAAAAAACGTGACGACCTAATAGTACTGAATGCAAAAGACGCAATAGACTTACACAATGGTCCCCTCCAGTATATACAACTAGGACCGTATCGGTCGCTACGGAGGGTGACAATATGTATGGGTACATATTCATACTATGTAGGATAACTACGTAGACGGTTATGCTGTTTATTCCATCTCGCTACAATGCTCCGCACTTTGTATATTGTGGGACTACTAAAGGCTTATCTTATCTTATCTTATAACATTTGACAATGAGAATTAGTGAACCATGGAAGCATGCCTCAGACTGCTGAGGCCTTTCCTCAAGCTCCCAGGTGAACCGTTCATCCCGTGGCCACATTGGCTGGATGCGTCTGAGACCTACATTGCAGCATTGAACCTGGGAAAGCTGGATAAAGGAAGGAAGTGGGCACTGGTTGTCCACAACCTGGGCATAGAAGGTCAGAGGATTTTTCACATGTTTGGTCTGACAGACTTGTATGGAGACGCCGTGGAACTACTAGCTAGCTACTTTGCTATGCCTGACAGGCGACAGGGAATTGGTGAGTCCACCCAATAATTCATCGCTGATTTGAGACATCTGGCTAGCATGTGCCAGTTTGGACTGTTAGAGGACGAGATGGTGCGGGACCAATTGGCCAAGCACACAAATAACCTGAGGCTAAGTCCTAAGATGCTAATGGTGCCAAACGACATGATGCTAGCTAACACCATCAAGCTAGCTTTCCAGCTGCAATCAGCAAACTGGTTAGTATCGGAGCTAGGTGTGCACCAACAACAGACACAGCCAGGACAGACGACGTTAGCCAAGGCAGTGGGCATGGAGGAACATGAAGATATGGTAGTGGAGTTTGAGACCAACGCCATGAACTGGAGGACCGCTCTGAGAGGCCCTGCGTGTGGTAACTGTGGTTCCCCGATGCACCATGAGAGAGCACGTTTTTGCCTGGCAAGAGAACAATGGTATAACAAGTGTGGAAGGTACAATCATTTCGGCAAAGTGTGCCGGTCGCCGATGCCGTGGGGCCCACCAAAAAAGCATAACCGCCTGCCAGCGACCACCATCCATGCAGTAAGTCCCAAAATTGATTCCTATGCATATGGCATGGTTGAATTGGACAGTGTGGCTGTACCGCTGCTGCTCGACGCTGCAGCGGTTGGGTCAATGCTAAACTGGGCCATGGTGAAGAGATTTTTCCCCAACTACCCAATTAGAAAGAACCCAGCGGAGTTGCTTGGATACGGCGGTCACAGAGTTAACAATGTGGGTACCATCATGCTAATAAGATAAGATAAGATAAGATAAGCCTTTATTAGTCCCACAACGGGGAAATTCCAGGATTGCAACAGCACAGGGATAGCAACACTCAGAGCAACAATCAGAACAATCAGAAGACAAGAAAAAAAACAAGCAAGCAAGAGCAGCTAATATACATATGTACATATTACTATAAAATATATATATATACACACACACACACAGTACATACAATGCTCTGCACTGTATGTACAGTGCAGAGCATTGTAGCTGGATGGAATAAATATATGAATATATGAACACACAGTGCAGAGCATTGTAGCTAGATGGAATAAATATGTAAATATATAAACACCCACAGTATGGAGCATTGCAGCTAGGTGGAATAAATATGCAAGTATATAAACACACACAGTGCGGAGCAATGTAGCTAGATGGAATAATATGTAGATATATAAAAACACAGTGCGGAGCATTGTAGCTAGATGGAATAAATATATAGATATATAAATATAAACACACCCAGTGCTGAGCATTGTAGCTAGATGGAATAAATATGTAAATATATAAACACACACAGTGCAGAGCATTGTTGCTAGGTGGGATGAAACAGCATAACCGTCTACTTAGTTATCCTACATGGTATTACCCTAGTTACCCTAATGGTCTACTACAAGTAGAGAATTGTTTATGACTTTGAGTTTCAAGTGACTATTCATGGTGAGAACATTATGGGATCTGACCTGTTCTACCTATTGGGCTTCACCATCTGTGACAACACCGGGTTCACTTTGTCTGGCTACGGTAAATGGGACACAACAGACATTGATGATGATGATGTGGTGTGGCACGAGTTTACAAAGGGCAACACCAACACCAAACAAGCCATCCCGAGCACACAGGAGGATAGTTGCCCTGAGGGGGAGCAGCGGCCCAACTTGTCTCAGATCCTCACCCAACCAAAGACTACTGAAGCTGCTGCGGAGTTGCAGAAAAGGGAGCCTGTGCATGCAGAGAACTGTGGGGCGCAACAACTGGGCATGGATGTCATCCACGGCACGGAACAGCAACAACAAAACACATCAGGCAAGGGAGAAGAGGAACCGGATTGCTTCAGTACCCTCGCTCAGCACCAGTCTACCGGAGCCACAGCTGAGCCGAATGGTGAAGGGTCCATAACTCAGTGATACAAGAGAGACGCTGGACGTCTTCAGTACCCATGACCAGCTTTGGCCTCCAGAGACTGCTGCAAGGATGTTGGGTGAAGAGTCCATGACCAACACGAATACGACAGAGGTAAACATAGCATCACCATGATCTCAAGGGCATGTGAGACCAAGCAAAGCACCTCTTCAGGTGATAGACTAGGTGCGAGTACACACGGATGATCGACCGGGTTTGCGGCCAGTAAAGTCACCTTCTACGAGACTGCGGATGCCCTTGAGGACCATGGTGCGCCTGGGACCAGCGTGCTTTAGACTGATGGATGGTTTGGTACAGCATGCAAACCATCTCCGGTGTGTTCAAGTGGCTGCTCAAGACAGCGAGGCTTCGCAGGAGTCAGTTGGTGCAGTGCGGGACCTGGGTCGCAGCATTAAGAAGAATGGTTCCAGTCTGGGGGACCCAGCATCTCCAGGGGCATGTCCACTGCAGGGCCACCACAAGGTGTCATGAATTGCCCTTCGAGGCAGAAAGGTGAGATCCACGCGCTGAACTGTGAGTTTGTGAGATTTATTGAAAAAACAACAAACATAAAGTCCAACACAGTGCTCTAACACAGAATTTAAACAAACAAGCAACCTTACTGATAACGCGCACCAGAGTGAGGCAGGGCTCTGGTGGAGACAAGGAGAAACTCAATCAAGACTGCGGAAACAAGAAATGAAAATAACTGCCCTTAAACAGGGTCAAAAACAATTTACATAAGTAACAACAGGTGTGGGTCACATGAGCGGGCAGAAGGAACCAATGATTCATAATAAGACTAGCTGGGGGCAATGAAAGGAGAGCGGCTGAAGTTGACAGCTGGCAGGGGCGACGCCCACACGAAGCACAAAACCCGGAAATGCTCTTGACAGCTGTCAACCCAACAGTAAAGATCTAAAGAATTTCGAATATCAACAAATGCAGACTGAAATATAAATGTAAATAGGAAAATATCAAAGAGTACAAGAATACAGAAACCCCAAAAAGCACAAAATACAACAAATATATAAATATAAAGAAAAAGCCATGAGACTGAGCAAGGCGGAAACCTCCTGTGCTCAGCTCAAGACACAAGGCCCTTCCAGCAGATCTGCTTTCCCCATGGAGGACTGTAAAAAAAAAGTGACTGTTTAAGTAGGGGCGTGGCTAAATAAGTGGCAGAATAATCCACTTAGCCACATCAGGTCCAGCAGCGGTCCACCTGCTGACCTGAGTTCCTGGTGCTGTCATCACGCAGACATACATAAGGGAGGATCCGGCCATGTTGTGGTCTTCTGTCGGCAGTCTCACTCAGGGGGTATAAGAGCTCAGGGCTCAGTCATTGACATGCTCTGTATATTAACATTCATGTAATAAAGTTCAGTTCCAGCACAGCCCTCTTGTCCGTCATCATTCCCAGGTTTGTGGACATAATGGTACGGTGTTCACAGCTGCCCGTAAGGGTATTTGTGACCGTACTTTAACAAATATTTTCAACATAAAAATAGATCTTGGACTCACGTGTTGTGACTAACATTTAGAATTTGCATGTTTAAAGCAACTTAGGTAACATATGTAGCTGTCAGCACTGACAGAGACCAGAGCTAGTCTGTGAAGCTCTGAAGACAGCCTAGGTGCTGCTGACCAGCCATCACTGGTTTAACCAATCAGATAGCACTCTGGGCATCTGCTGATTAGCCAGGAGAGCCACTTTTCCTCTTATGCCCGTATCATTTAGATATAGCAGAAAAGATCAAGCAGATCACTGTCTCCAGTTTGACACTGCATCACACTGAAGGTATTTGCTGTAAATTTGCCACATTTGGACTATGAGTAAAACAAACTCTTCAGTATGAGGCACTGCACTGAATCCAGAAAAGCAGTTTACCCCTTTGGGAGCTTTCAGTGAGGTGTGCCTAACAGGCAGCTGACAGATGCCTGCCTTTCCGATGGCATGAAAAAGCCGACCTGAGTTTGTCCTAATGGTGCCATGGTCTGATAAATACAAATCCAGTAAAAGTGTGTGTGTGTGTGTGTGTGTGTGTGTGTGTGTGTGTGTGTGTGAGCTCACATAAGAATTCCTCCATAGGGATAGGTTCCAGGGGATTGGGCTGCCGTCAGGGGAGGCACCACCACATTCAGCAATTTAGTTCTGAGCCTCCATTTTCTCTCTGGGCTTGCAGTAGGGTTTGTTTTTGCGAAGCAGTATTTACTTTGTTGTCTTTCTGTGTGTGTGCGCGTGTGTATGCGTGCGCACGTTTGTGTTTAATTAGTTTTCATAGATCTGACACTAAAATAGGATGCCTAGTCATAAATACCAAATCCCTGTCGACTTCCATGCCTTGAAAAATGGATTATATTTACACTCCTAAATGACAGAGTATTGCCATACTTTAAAAAAAAAAAATATCAGGTAATGCTTAAAATGAGTCACCCATCAGCTTATTTACTGCAAGCAATATGAACACCAAGATCAACGCTCCAACGTAATTTAAGAGAACTGTAAATCTTGCACAATTTAACATCTAATATTATTCATTAAAACTTGGTGTGTTTGTGGGTTTTGACCTTCTAAGATGCTTTCTTGGGTGACATGACTACAGTGAAAATATTAAAAACTCCCTGCCCTGATGAATAACTATATTTTTGCCCTTTAGCAGTATGGTGGTAAACAAGTATCGACCATTCTGGCAACCGATCTGTGTTCTGTGCCATCTTGGGGCACCGCTATAATTGCAGAGACTGGTAGCAGATGATCAGCGTTTGCTGCTGTTTTCTGACAGAAGGGTGGGACATACGATTGACGACGTTAGGCAGTGACAGCTGTTCAAGTTAGTGTGCTTAACACCTCCGCATTACTACATTACTGTAAACTGTTTCATGTCACTTAAATTGCTTTAAAGACGCACTGCAGTGGATATAAATCCGTTTAAAGTGACACTTGTGAAAATGAAGTTTTTTTTTTCTTAAGATGTCTATAATATGTTGGGTTTTTTTTGACTGACAAGACACATCAAGAGTGAAATCACTTGTTGAACCAATTAGGACTAAGCACTGGCTGTTCAAATTTGCCAGCTCGCAGACTTTTGTCTTGGAGGAGAGATCAGCGTCCTCATGGATGGGATGTGGATGTGGCCTAAATAGATCCTGGCATTTGATGGAGGATGAAAATGGCATAAGCAAGCAACTCTAAGACAACGAATACTTTATTCTGGGGGAAAAAAAGAACATAAGATATCATTTTAGTCAATGTAGATTTGTTTTTAAGGGGATTTATATCCACTGCAGTGCATCTTTAAAAACAAATCTACTTTGATTAAAATGACATCTTATGCATTTCCCCCCCCCAAAAAATCTAGCATGGTTTTACAGTTGCTTGTAAAAATCGTTTCCCTTTTCCTCCTCCTTCAAACGCCAGGATCTATAAATCTTCTAAGCACATCTCTCCCTGAGGACTACAGCATACACATGTCTGCAAGCTGGCAAATTTGACCAGAAAACGATAGTACTGGATATCTAATGTTTGAAAAATTACAATACGATGCTACCACAACTGTGGAGGGTCAAATCAACCACTCAGCATTTGCGGAGCATGCGGGCACCGCAGCAAAGCAGCATGGCATGCACACTGGCTGCCACGACTGTTCTCTGACGAGATACGAGCTACCTACAACCACCCAAAAACAGATCTGCTAGTCCTCACTGGTGCCCGTGCACTGAAAATGTCCCAAACTTTCACAGTTAACACCACTATGAGTAGTTAGTGGAATGACCAGATTGATTATATATCACATTCGGCCACACATGCACTAGGGCAGCAGGGGACACAGCGGAGAGGCAGTTCTGGCCTGCAACCAGAGACTGGACACACACAGCTGGGGACAGAACAGCTCCAGTCCTCTCAGTCATTACCAAACAACATTACACATTCATTCTGTGCACAATCATCTGTGCACGATCTCAACACCCTCCAAAAATATTTTACTTTGCTGTGCTACATCGGGGCAAAACTGTCAGATGACCACATCTGATTACACCTCTTTTCTCCTCCTGTCTTTCACACGCAGCAGCATCTCTCCAAAAAAGTCTGAACAAACAAATCAAAATGATGTAGCATCTAAATATACCCAGGGTTACTGTAGCATCCATACTTCGGCAATAATGAGTAAATACTGAACTCAGTTTACGGCGCTTTAGTATAATTATTATTATTATAATGAAGAATTATTTATTGTGTGAGCAGCAATATGGGTTCAGACACAAGAGGACAACTGCATTTGCTCTAATGGAATTTATAGAAAAAATATCAACTGCTGTAGAAAATAAAGAGTATTCAGTTGGGGGTATTCCTGGATCTTAAAAAAAGCATTTGATACAGTGGATCATAAATTATTGTAAAAGAAACTACAAAATTATGGTATTAGGGAGGTAGCACTGTCCTGGTTATGTAGTTACTTAAAGAACAGATATCAGTATGTATGTGCTGGTAGCAAAAACTCACAGTTACTGAAGGTTACTTGCGGAGTCCCACAGGGTTCAGTTTTGGGACCACTGTTATTCAATATGCATATAAATGATATATGTAAAGTTTTGGAAAAAAATGATTTAATATTGTTTTCAGATGACACCAATTTATTATGCAGTAGAAGCAATTTGGAACAACTTTTGGATACACTCGGAAAGGAATTAGGAAAGCTTAAACTGTGGCTTGATTCACACAAATTAATGCTCAATTTAAGTAAGACAAAATTTATAATTTTTAACAACCATCACAACAACTCAGTATCTAAACTCAGTGTAAATGGTGTAGAGATTGAAAGGGTATCCGGAATTAAATTTCTTGGAGTAATAATTGATAATAAACTGTGTTGGGTCACATATTAATTATATTAAAGGTAAAATATCCAAATCAATCGCAATACTACACAGAGTGAAATATTTGCTGAATCAACCCACACTATATACTTTGTATCATTCATTAATACTCCGATACATGACATATTGTACTGAAGTATGGGGAAACACATATAAAACAAACATATATCCAGTCTTTATGCTTCAGAAGAGAGCTATTAGAATAATAAACAAAGCTGCTTACAGGGAACCAACAAACCCACTTTTTCTTAAATTAAAAGCTCTCAAGTTGAAAGATCTGGTTGACTTTAAAACTGCAGTAATAATGTTTAAAGTGAAGAATCTATCACTGCCCGCAAATATCCAAAACCTGTTCCAAATAAGGGAGAAACAATATCATTTCAAAGGAACATGTATATTTCAAAAACCTTCAGTGAGAACTACCACCAAGCAACACTGTGTTCCAGTGCAAGGAGTCAGATTGTGGAACGCTTTTGGACCTGAATTAAAATCATGTACAACACTTGGACAATTTAAACAAAAACTAAAGGAAGAAATACTCCAAACATATATACAAGATGACATGTAAAATCACATAAGGATTGTCATATCCAGTCTGCGTTGTGCTGTTGCTTAGATTTTTGTCACGTTTTGTCTTATCTTTGTTCTGATTTGTAATCACTTTTATTTTATTTCATTTTTGAATTCTTAGATGGAATATGGGTGGGCAATATAAGCTGCGGCTTCAGCCATCACCCATTTCGGACAACTTATGTTGAACTGTATGATCAGAGGAGTTACTGTGTTGTCTTGTTGGATTTTTTTCCCCCTTTGTTATATTATTCTCTTCCTTTCTTTTAATCTTTTAATCTAATCTATCCAAAGTAAAGATTCATTCATTCATTCATTCAAAATACTCTATACAATACAGTAAGACTTACGGCACTCTCCTGCAGGCCAGGTGTCCTCCGTGACGAAAGAGGACTAGCCCCTTCCGCCCACCTCCTTTATACAAGGAGTGGCGTCACCACTGGAAACTGATAGTTAGCTACCCCAGTCCATTCCCCGTCCAACCCGGCCACCATCTTACTACTACCAGCCTTTTACATACATACCAGTTATCTGCATATTTGTAGATCATTTTCTCTCTAGAACATTACCTATTTGACAAAAGACTTTGACATTTACTGTATGTAAAATCATACTGTTATTACACTACAGTATGAGGCACATTAAAAGGCTAATGGTGACTAGCACTACATTACCCAAACATAATAAATCCTGTGATAAAATACAGACGTGCCAGCTGAACAGACACGCCCACTTGTATGCATGGTGGCCCAGGATAATGGTTGGAACTTCATCAGTCCTTAAAATCAGTTTGATGGTAAAACAACTTTAATATGGGTCAAGTTTTCAAAAGCATCTGTTCAAAAATGCTAACTGGCACTGAAAGCAAAGTTCACTCTTTAGTTCCGCCTCTTCCTCCGAAGCCCTACCCAGTGCTTAGACAGGATTGGTTGCCTGTTATTGTGACAACACAAAAATGGTCCATCTAAACCTCCTTTTTGAAGGGGAGGAGCTTAACTGAACGTTCACAGCAGAAAAACAGACATGACACATAAGAGTAATTTTGCTCTTGATGTGTCTTGTAAGTCATTAACAAATATGTTGCAGCCAACTAGAAACTAACTAGAAAAAATTTTCACTGTTCACTTTAATATAACAGATAATGCCTTGAATCAGCTTAAATCAGCAGGATTATTCACTGTTAGCATTTTAATTCTCATGTAATGATGGCCACACAGTATTGTTAATTATAAAAATGTAAAAATTACTGTCTAACCACACAGGTGAAGAAGTTATAATCTTTTGAAAAGTTGGTCAGTGCTTTAATTTAAAATTAAATTTAATGTGGACATGTAGCTGCCAGGCAGGAGGAAAAGAGGAAGACCACAGAGAAGATTGATGGATGTAATGAAGACTTTAGGGAGACCCCTAAAGGAACAGCTGAAAAAAGAAGAATCAACTGTGATGACAGTTACTTCAGTCCTATAAAATGTAAGACTGTTGCCACCACAGTTATTGATCCTTGATGTTTACTTTGTGGTTCTTGGGTTGCCCTAGCTTGAACATCCATCCATCCATCTTCTTCCGCTTAATCCTTTTCGGGTCGCAGAGGGCTGGAGCCTATCCCAGCATCTTTGGGCAAGAGGCAGGGTACACCCTGGACAGATCGCCAGTCAGGGCCAACACAGAGAGACAGACAACCATTCACTCTCACAGTCATACCTAAGGACAATTTAGAATCCCCAGTTTGATGCCAATTTACCTAACTTGCATGTTTTTGGCATGTGAGAGGAAACCGGAGAAATCCCAGAGTAAACCCACGCCGACACGGGGAGAACATGCAAACTCCACACAGATCACTGTTGGTCGGAGGCTGGGATCCCCCGGCCAAGGGTGAGTTACTGTGCTGTTTCATAATAAGCATTATTATGTGTGAACACAGCTGCTCCTGGAGAGTATATTTGCCCATGTTAACTGACTGAGCAGTGTTAAAAACATTACTGTTGAATTGTAAGCTTTGTAGCTACATGCTAATCATTTTGCTGTTGTTACATTGTTAATAAAATCCTCCCTGATAATAGTTTTGACCTTCTTCGGTTCAACATGTCTGTCCACTGCACATTTGGGGATTCTGTGTAAACTGTGCAGGTTCAGACAGGTACATACTTGGTATAGTAAAGGCTTTTGTATTTCCTGTTCTTTTTTTGTCATAGTAGAAATTTGCTACTTTTATTGGCATATCTGAAAACTACACACGTTCCTCCAGCTTTCCCTGACATTTTTTTAAATATGATGTTAAACAAAAGGCAATATAAAAATAAACTGTAGTGTTGTGAGGATGACTTGCGCTTAAACAGTCACGTATATTCTGAACTAGTCACTGTGGTAGTGGTGGCTTGGTTTTCTTACGTATTTCTTCAGGTTGGTCTGTGGTCCTTCCAGGTTACATTTCCCTATATCAGTAATTCATAATCCTGCCTTCAGCTGCAACTCATCACAATATGACTGGCTGTGATATCGATCAGTTCTTGGACAGAGTTTTCTTCAGCACTAACAACAGTGGCAGTAGTAGCCTAATGGTTTAGGATGTGGACTGATGATCGGAAGGTTGCCAGTTCAATCCCTGAACCAGCAGGATCAGATCTGGGTGGGACAGACAATGTAGCAGTGTTTGCTCCACCCTCATTAACCCCACTGTGGTGTACTTGAGCAAGGCCCTTAACTCCAGCTGCTCAGTGGCCACAGGTCAGTCTGTGGTTGAACTGGGCAGCTTCCAGATGTGAATGTGTAATTGTGTGAGTGTGAACAGGGCGTCCTTGAAAAAGAGAGGTTGCCTCTCAATGGAACTATCCTGTATAAATAAAGCTGGGTTCACACTATAGCGTTTGGACCAACTTTTACAGACGTTTTGAAAACTTCTAAAGATCAGTCCAACCGTCAGTGAAATTATGTTCATGAGCAGGTTTTTTTAATCCCATGGACACCAACTTTTACAAACTTTTACAAACTTTTGCTAGCATTTGCCAGCGTTGCACTCAGCGTTGGCAAACTTTTGCCAACTTAGGCTAGTGTATGTCTAGCTGTTACCAACTTAGGTTAACTTAAGCAAACGAATACTCAGTTCAGGTCAGCTGACATCAGTGTCAGGCGACTCATATAAAGATCAGCATTTGTGGAGGCTTCCTGCCATTCTGAACCTCCCTTTTTGGGTGGATTCACACTACAATGTTTGGACCAACTTTTACTGACATTTTGGCAAACGTCTGGCTCTGCTGGCAAAAGTTGATGCTTGTTGCCAAATGCTGGCCAAAGTTGTGTTCCTTGAAAATTTTCAGCATGCTGAAAATTTGTCGATGTTTGGAAATAAATGGTGAAAGTTGTGCTCACTTCGTAAAAGTTCCTGAGTGCTGGGCTAAGTTTGTCATGAATGGCCCCTCGGGGCAGAGAGACAGACCCATGTGCCAACTGCAGCTTGCGGCACAGCACCCAGGTTGGTTTTAGGTTGGGGCATAGCACCCATGATGGTCCCCAACTGGGACACAGTACCCACAGATACCCAGACTAAGGAGGAGCTGCACCCACAGAGGTCCCGGGATGGGACGGAACACCCGCGGCAACCTCAGCAGGAGGGGAAGCTGCACCCACGGAGGTCCCGGGCTGGGATGGAACGCCCGTGATGACCTCAGCAGGGGGAGTTGGACCCATGGTGATCTCAGGCGGCGAGCCTGGACCCACGGAGACATCTAGCAAAGCTGGAACATCCTGGGAGAACCTGGGGGAGAGCTCAGACAAGACACGCAGAGAAGCAGGGTCAGGCTCACCGGCAGCAGTGGAGCCCGACAAGGTGAGCTCAGATGCAGCTGATGGCTGCACCAGGCTCCCCCCCACCAAGAGCCAAACAAGATCTCTCCAAAATAGACACAAGAAAAATAAAGGAGAGCACTTGCCTGAGCTGGAGCTCCACCACCTTCCAGGGCTCTGTTGATCAGAGCAATGACGTCTCAGGCCCGGTCCTCAGGAGGTCCAGCTCCAACTCTGCTGTAGCGGCCCCTGCAGCAGGCATGTTGGTAGGTGCAGTCTCGGGACCCCCAGGCAAAATGACCCACACAGTTGACTCGTCCAGCGTGGCAGCTGGGGGTCAGCTAACTGCTGGCGCAGGATCCCCCATAACCGAAGCCAGGGGACACTCTGCCTTCGGCACAGGCTTCGGGTCGCTGGAAGTGCTCTCCCTCTGTCCAGATTGTGGCTGCGGGGCTGGGACCAGGTCCTCCAGGACCGCAGGTTCCTCCATCGTCCAGCGGCTCAATCCCGGGGCCGGCGGACACTCAGTGGGAGCAGGAGGAGACATGGAGAGGGCAGGTGAGAAACTGATGGTTGCAACAGGTGACGAGGACTCAAGGGACTGCAAACTCTGAGCCTCACCACCGGGAATCAGGCAAGGCACATTATCATAAAATGTTGAAAAATGAAAAGATACTTGCCTGTTTCACCAGAGTACGATGTTTCCGGCTGCAGATGGTTTGAAGTCAGCCCTCTCCATGGCAACGGTGGACATGGGCCCCTCAGTGGATTGTGGAGGAGCCGCCCCTGTCGACACGGAGGTGGGCGGAGCCGGGAAGGCCTCTCAGCAGCGGGAGGAATCGCTGAGGGGAAGCAGGGAACTAGCAGCTGCAATGAGGGACAATGCTGATGATTCAGCAGGAGAAAAAAGGTACAGAAGGCACACTGCTGCGGGAGTCTTCTGCCTTGGCGAAAGAGAAACTGCTGCCTGAGAGGTGGAGGCGTTCTTCTGGCGGGATTTCCCTGGATGGCAGCGTTCTGGAGCAGGAGGGGGAACGGGTGCCGGAGACTGGTGAGGCACTGATAATTCAGAGGCCTGGAAACGTCTCCCCTTCGGCGTGGCTCCAGGTTGCTTCATGGAGTTCCTCACCATCTCTCTGTTCTCTCTTTGCAGTGTTGTCACCAGAGAAATCCTCTCCACCTCTTCAGCATGCTCCAGAAGCTGGGGGCACCAGCGAGCAGCTGCCTCCGTGAGGCCCAGGTACCATAATGTGTCCTTCGGGGCAGGACCGATGCGCGCTGCGGAGATTAGCCCATCGATCTCCATGAGGGCATTGTAGCACTCCCACCCCAGCCTCATTGGGTAACTGCGCCCCCCTGCAAAGTCCGACATGATACGCTCCAGGGAACCAGGTGAGTGAGACGACAAAAAGGAAAAATCCACAAACTACAGCAGCTGGATCTTTTACTGGTCGCAATCTTCTGTTATGAGTGGCCCCTCGGGGAAGAGAGACAGACCCACGTGCCAACTGCAGTTTGTGGCATTTATTAACAAACACAAAGTTCCAACGTGTATCAAAGCAAAAATCCAAACAGAAGACAAGATAAGCATATACGTAGATATTGGAACAGCACAAACTCACCAGAATGGGGAAGGGGTTCTTGTGGCGAAGAGGACATTAGACTAAGACTAGCTCAGTGAGAAGGAAAAACGGCAGTCTTTAAATAACTGAGAATATAATTGATGGCAGTTGTGGATTCACATGAGTGGGCAGGTGATCTAATTACTAACACGGACGAGATAATGATAAAATGGGAGTGCCTGGAACAGGTGTGAAGCTCATGCCCGAGGAAACAAAATATAAACACTGAGAGCCAAAATAAAACAGGAAATCTAAAAACACTGACTGAATCATTGTCATAATAATAAGGGCAAGAAAACATCATATAACAGCTGATAGCAAAGAACACATCTAGAATCAATACACAGGAAAATAATACAACGCTGGAAAAATACAGAAAATATTTAGATATAAATTAAGAGCCTGAGCCCGGTGACGCACCGCGCTCAGCCTCATGAAAAAGTTATGCAGAGTTTACCTAAGTAGGCCTAAGTTAAGCTCCATTGGCAAACATTGACTGAAATGCTGGTAAAAGCAAATGTTTTTAGACTGAAAGTCACTTCAGACATGCACAGACGAAAGAGAAATGGAGAGAAGGGGGAATTAAAAAAAGAAAATAAACAGAATCTCCCAAAAATGTGACAGCCCAAACGAAAAAAGAAATCTCCTCACTGAGAAATTTACTGTTCTTAATTTTCTACTCCGTGCGTAGTCATTCTGCAGGATTTATTGGTTCAGCGTCCATTGTGGGTAATCAAACAGCGCTGATGTAGTGTCAAATGGTAAATGACATTTAATAGGACTTATTTTTATTTTATTTATTTTTTTTTGTTCCAAGGTTGTCATAGCCAGGAGCGGCACTGGGGTTAAGCTCCCAGTGCTCATAAAATGCTCCTTATGGCGTGCGTCTCGAAAAGCCTCTGACAACTAAGTCCAGCTCCTAGCCTGCCCGTGTGGTTTAGTCTCTAAGCCCGGCGGAACTGCTTTTACTAATAGGAGAAGGGGCGAGGGCGGATCTCTGGCGCCTTAAAACCAGATGCTACGGGTAGATGGTGGCTCGTCAACCTGGGAAGGTAGCCCATCTAGGGGAAGGTAAACCCTGATTTCAAACCTCCGCTGCCTTGCGGCACACTTGGTCATGGGAAAGGCTTCGGGAGTCAACCCTGAGGAAAAATCTGGAGTCGGAGCCCCTAAGGCAGTTCTCTGTTGTGCTCAACATCGTTCTGGCAGCTCCTGCAACAGCGCTGGTGTCAAACTGTAGCAGCCCTGCTGTTCCTTTGGATTCATCAGTGACGGGGAGAGGGGGGACATGCTGCATGGGCAACATCTTGTCCTCCATATCTTCCTGCCCTGCTTGTATCCTACCAACGCCCAACGCTGGAAGGTAGAACACTGGATCACTGGAGAGGACACTCCAGCTTCGCCTTTGGCGTAGACAAAACACGGGGAATGACAGTTACCGGTTATAAGCCACCGCTCAATTGGCGTAGAGCGCGGCGCCAGGGGTTGTTCCCGACGGTGGGAGGGATCATCGGATCTCATTGGACAGCTACCGCCTGCCTCAAGCTGGGCAGTCTCCAGCCAATAAGGTGTTGTCCCGCCACAGCTTGCTTTCCTCATTGGGTGCATGGGGATGAGGAGAAGTCCGAACAGCAGGCTGAGAACCTTCGCACCAGGCAAGACAAAAAAAAAAACAAAAGAGACCAACTCTAAAACTGGGAACTTGGAACATCCGCACTATGATGACAGGACTCGCTGCTAACCTCAAGGACATCAACGACACCAGGAAGACTGCCATCATCAATAATGAGCTGAAGAGACTGGGAGTGGATATCGCCACTCTCCAGGAAACACGGTTGGCTGACGCAGGCACACTGAGAGAGAAGGACTACACGTTCTACTGGCAGGGAAAGGGCAGTGACGAACACAGGGAACACGGAGTGGGCTTCGCAGTGAAGAACACCTTGCTGAAGATGGTGGAACCGGGCAGCAATGGCTCTGCACGACTCCTCACCCTCCGCCTCAACACCACTCAAGGCCCAGTCACCCTTGTCAGTGTGTATGCCACAACACTGACAGCCACACCAGAGGCAAAAGACAAGTTCTACGAGAATCTCGCAACAACTGTCAGGATCATCCCCAACTCTGAACAACTCATTCTCCTTGGAGACTTCAATGCCAGAGTGGGTGCTGACCACGACTCCTGGCCCTCCTGTCTTGGACCATTTGGCGTAAGCAGAATGAACAACAGACAGCGGCTGCTTGAGTTCTGCACATATCATGATCTGTGCATCACAAACTCGTTCTTCAAGACCAAGCCCCAACACAAGGTTTCCTGGCGACATCTGCGCTCAAAGCACTGGCACAAGCTGGACTTGATCCTGACCAGGCGCACCTCACTGAAGAACGTGCTAATTACCCGTTCGTTCCAGAGTGCAAATTGCGACACAGACCATTCATTGGTGTGTTGCAAGGTCAAGCTGCAGCTGAAGAAATTCCATCGTGCTAGACATCCTGGAAAGGCACGGATTGACACCAGCAAGATGGCCCAACCAGAACTTGTTGAGCAGTTTGCCTCCACCTTTGAGAAGGAACTTGGTGTATCACAAGAAGGAGAATCTGCAAAGCAGAAGTGGGAAGAGCTGCGAAACACCATCCACTGCACAGCCTTGGCTACCTTTGGGAGGAAGACCTCGAAGTCACAGGACTGGTTTGATGCCAAGTTGACTGAGATGACCCCCGTCATTGAAGCCAAGCGCTCCGCATTTGCTGAGTACAAGAAGTACCCAAACGAGAAGAATCTCCAGATTCTCAGGGCTGCGAGAAGCAAAGTTCAGCAGACTGTTCGGCGCTGTGCCAACGAGTACTGGACTCAGCTCAGCCAAGACATTCAAACCGCTGCCATAACAGGGAACATCCGTGGTATGTACGATGGCATCAAGAAAGCACTTGGTCCGGCTCAGAGCAAGACGGCCCCCCTCAAATCCTCCACTGGGGAGGTGATCGCAGAAAAGAACAAGCAGATGGAGAGATGGGTGGAACACTACTCCGACCTCTACTCCAGACAGAACACCGTGACACCGTCAGCCCTTGATGCCATCGACTGCCTGCCATCCATGGACGAACTTGATGCCGAGCCAAACATCGACGAACTCAGCAAGGCCATTGATAGCCTGGCCGCTGGCAAGGCACCCGGCAACGACGGCATACCCCCCGACCTGATCAAGCACTGCAAGACCGCCCTACTGCTGCCATTGCATGACGTCCTCTGCCAGTGCTGGAAGGAAGGTGCCGTACCACAGGACATGAGGGACGCCAAGATCATCACCCTCTACAAAAACAAAGGGGAGAGAAGCAACTGCAACAACTACAGGAGCATCTCCCTCCTCAGCGTTGTTGGCAAAGTCTATGCACGAGTTGTTCTCGTTCGTCTACAGAAGCTTGCTGAACGTGTCTACCCCGAGTCTCAGTGTGGCTTCCGCGCTGAGCGATCGACGGTAGACTTGATATTCTCCATCCGCCAACTACAGGAGAAATGCAGAGAACAGAACATGCCCCTGTACGACGCCTTCATCAACCTCACCAAAGCGTTCGATCTGGTCAGCAGAGAGGGCCTTTTCAAGATCCTGCCAAAGATAGGATGCCCACCAAAGTTGCAAAGCCTCATCGAATCGTTTCACACCAACATGCAGGTGACAGTGCAGCACGACGGCAACGTCTCAGAGCCATTCAACATACGCAGCGGAGTGAAACAGGGCTGTGTACTTGCGCCAACCATCTTTGGGATTTTCTTTGCTATGCACCTGAGGCATGCCTTCAGCACAGCAACAGAGGGAATCAACCTGCACACAAGATCTGACGGCAGGCTTTTCAACCTCGCCCGCCTGAAAGCCAGAACCAAAGTACGTGAGGCTCTAATCAGAGACATGCTGTTTGCAGACGATGCTGCAGTCGCAACCCACACACAGCAGGAGCTTCAGACCCTGATGGACCGCTTCTCCCAGGCATGCAAGGACTTCAGGCTTACCATCAGCCTGAAGAAGACTAATGCCTTGGCGCAAGGCACGGAAGCACCACCAACCATCACCATCGACGAATACGAGCTGGAGGTCATGAATCAGTTCACGTACCTGAGGTCCACGATCAGCAACAACCTCTCCCTTGATGCAGAGATCGACAAGAGGATTGGAAAATCAGCCTTCACACTCACTCGCCTCACCACACGAGTGTGGGAGAATCCCAAACTCTCTGTCAAGACGAAGATGGCAGTGTACAACGCCTGCATCATCAGCACACTGTTCTATGGGAGTGAGACGTGGACAACATACGCCCAGCAGGAAAAGAGACTGAACTCCTTCCACTTGCGCTGCATTCGCCACATCCTGGACATATCCTGGCAGGACAAAGTGCCCAACACAGAAGTTCTGTCCCGCGCTGGCCTTCCCTCCATGTTCACTCTACTCAGGCAGCGCAGGCTCCGCTGGCTAGGCCACGTTCACCGTAAGGAGGATGGCAGAATCCCCAAAGACGTCCTGTACGGAGAACTGGCGACTGGCAGGAGAGACGTTGGCCGGCCACAGCTGCGCTTTAGAGACATCTGCAAGAGAGACATGAAGGCCCTGGAGATCAACACAGAGCGCTGAGAGGACCTTGCAATGGACCACTCCAAATGGAGAGGCACCCTGACCAGATAGCTCAAGGCGGGTGAAGAGAGACTGACTGCTGCAGCAGATGAAAAAGGACCCGCAGGAAGAACCGCCACAGATCCAGCAGCACGGAGACCACCCACAAGTGCGACCTGTGTGACAGGGACTGCCATTCGCGCATCGGCCTGTTCAGCCACAGGTGGTGCTGTTCCAGCAGAGTAGACGTTTAGGATTCTCTTCCATGGTCATCATAGACCGACGGAGGCCGATGACGAGGACTTATTTTAATGGAGAGAGTTGTAACAATCTGTCATGATCAGGCGAGCACGCCTTCCCCCTCCCTCCTGTTTCTGTTTTCCCGGCTCTGGAGCTCATCAGCGCACCTGTGTGATTACACACCTGCTGCTTCCTGATTCATCAGCATATTTAAGGCCAGTGTGTGAAGAGCTCTCCGCTGGATCATTGGGTTTGCGCCGCCTCACAACTGCTGTTCTTGTTGTTTGGCAAATTTATTATTCTCTTGAGTTGTCTTACCTTTTGTCCTCTCCTCCTCTCAGGTTTGCTGCCGCCTCCAGCGGTGCACCTCCAGAGCTGTGTGTGCTCGCTTGCCTGAACCATCCCTCTCCAAGACAACGGCTTCGAACCATCCCTCTCCAAGACAACGGCTTCTCCACCCAGGTCATCCAGTCACTCTTCTCCTTCCCTGCAGTCTCCAGACCCCCGTCACTTTTCTCAAGCTGGAGGTCACTGCTGGGCTCTCTGCCAATATTGTAAGATCCATTTCCTCAGTTGTCATTTCCCAGTGTGCCATACTCGTCATGAATCATTTCTCTCCTCTCTTTCCACCTAGACTGCATGTGGCTCCAGCGTGCAACTGTTTTCCTTGTATATAGTGTGGCGTTTTGTTGCGGGTTTCCTTAATTGTGGTGTGTGTATTTACTCTTTAAGTTAGCATGTTGTATTGGGTTTTGAGTTAATTGTGGTATGTGTATTTATTCTATAAGTTAACGTGTTTATATAGGGTTTTAGGTTTTCATTTAAGTGGTAACTTTTCATCTGAGTCTGCGTATTCTTCCGAAGTGGTTGCCCTTCACTTGAGCCTCTGCAAAACCCCAAATCATGACAGAATGATCCTGCCAAGATTGAGGCTTAGCGGGCGCTGTTTCAGGAGAACCGTCAGTGTTCTCACATTTGGAAGCCAGGACAATTTCTGTCCCCGCGCCTGCCCGTATGGGGGGGAGGTGGGGGGATGTGAAGGGTTCCTGTTACACTGCCGGATGTACTTCCAGCAGGTGGAGAGAGAATACAGGGATGATTCGGCTAAGATTCAGTTCCTAATCCTATTAGATAAGATAAGATAAGCCTTTATTAGTCCCACAACCGGGAAATTCCAGGATTGCAACAGCACAGGGATAGCAACACTCAGAGCAACAATCAGAAGGCAAGAAAAAAAAAAGCAAGCAAGAGCAGCTAATATACATATGTACATATTACTATAAATATATATATATATATATACACACACAGACACACAGTGTAGAGCATTGTAGCTGGATGGGATAAATATATGAGTATATAAACACACAGTGTTTATATACTTTAGGACAATCCACCTTTTTCCGGCTGAGGACCATGGACTCGGACTTGGAGGTGCTGATTCTCATCCCAGCCGCTTCACACTCAGCGGCAAACCGTCCCAGCAAGAGCTGTAGGTCATTGCTGGATGAAGCCAACAGGACAACATCATCTGCAAACAACAGAGATGAGATCCTGTGGTCACCAAGCATGACACCCTCCATTCCCTGGCTGCGCCTAGAAATCCTGTCCATAAAAATTATGAACAGGATCGTGACAAAGGGCAGCCCTGGCGGAGTCCAACTCTCACTGGGAATGACTCCGACCGAGTGTTGGCAATACGAACCAAACTCTCACAACGGTCGTACAGAGACTGAATAGCTCGTAACAACAAGCCCGATACCCCATACTCCCGAAGCACCCCCCACAAAAATCCACGAGGGACGCGGTCAAATGCCTTCTCCAAGTCCACAAAACACATGTAAACTGGTTGGGCAAACTCCCACGAACCCTCGAGAATTCTCGAGAGGGTAAAGAGCTGGTCCGATGTGCCACGGCCAGGACGAAAACCACATTGCTCCTCCTGAATCCGAGGTTCGACCAACGGCCGGACTCTCCTCTCCAGTACCTTGGCATAGACCTTCCCAGGGAGGCTGAGGAGTGTGATCCCTCTAAAGTTGGAGCACACCCTCCGGTCCCCTTTTTTAAAGAGAGGAACCACCACCCCAGTTTGCCATGCCAAAGGCACTGCCCCCGACCTCCACGCAATGTTGCAGAGGCGTGTCAACCATGACAACCCAACAACATCTAGGGCCTTGAGGTACTCAGGGCGAATCTCGTCCACCCCCAGGGCCCGGCCACCAAGGAGATTTTTAACCACCTTGGCGACCTCAGCCCCTGTGATAGGCGAGTCATCCCCCTCGTCCCCAAACCCTGCTTCCACTGTGGAAGGCGTATCAGTGGGATTGAGGAGATCCTCGAAGTATTCCTTCCACCGCCCGACGATGTCCCCAGTCGAAGTCAACAGTGTCCCATCCGCACCATACACAGTGTGGACGGGGAGCTGCTTTCCCCTCCTGAGCCGCCGGACAGTTTGCCAGAATCTCTTTGAGGCCGACCGAAAGTCTTGTTCCATGGCTTCACCGAACTCCTCCCATACCCGGGTTTTTGCTTCAGCAACCACCCGAACTGCACTCTGCTTGGCCTGCCGGTACACCTCAGCTGCTTCGGGAGTCCCACAAGCCAACCAAGCTTGATAGGACTCCTTCTTCAGCATAATGGCCCCCCTCACCACTGGTGTCCACCACTTGGTTTGGGGGTTGCCACCACGAGATGCACCGACCACCTTGCGGCCGCAGCTCTGGGCCGCTGCTTCAACAACAGAGGTGGAGAACATGGCCCATTCAGACTCCATGTCTCCAGACTCCCTCGGAATGTGGTTGAAGTTCTTCCGGAGGTGGGAGTTGAAGACCTCCCGGACAGGGGCCTCAGCCAGACGCTCCCAGCACACCCTCACTATACGTTTGGGTCTACCAGGTCTGAATGGCTTCCTCCCCTGCCATCGGATCCAACTCACCACCAGGTGGTGATCAGTTGACAGCTCTGCACCTCTCTTTACTCGGGTGTCCAAGACATACGGTCGCAGGTCTGATGATACAATAACAAAATCGATCATCGACCTGCGACCTAGGGTGTCCTGGTGCCAAGTGCACATATGGACACCTTTATGCTTGAACATGGTGTTCGTTATGGACAGACTGTGGTTAGCACAGAAGTCCAATAACTGAACACCACTCGGGTTCAGATCAGGCAGGCCGTTCCTCCCAATCACCCCCCTCCAGGTTTCACTGTCGTTGCCCATGTGCGCATTGAAGTCCCCCAGTAGGACAATGGAGCCTGTCCCCAACCCTCTCCGGGTTGGGGACAGGCTCCTGCCCCAAGTGGAGGAGTTTAAGTATCTTGGGGTCTTGTTCACGAGTGAGGGGAGAATGGAGCGAGAGATCGACAGACGGATTGGAGCAGCATCTGCAGTGATGCGGACGTTGTATCGGTCTGTTGTGGTGAAGAGGGAGCTTAGTTCTAAGGCAAAGCTGTCGATTTACCAGTCAATCTACGTTCCTACTCTCACCTATGGTCACGGGCTTTGGGTAATGACCGAAAGAACGAGATCGCGGATACAAGTGGCTGAAATGAGCTTTCTCCGTAGGATTGTTGGACTCACCCTCAGAGATAGGGTGAGGAGCTCAGTCATCCGGGAGAGGCTCAGAGTAGAACCGCTGCTCCTCCACATTGAAAGGAGTCAGTTGAGGTGGTACGGGCATCTGATTAGGATGCCTCCTGGACGCCTCCCACTTGAGGTGTTTCAGGCACGTCCCACTGGGAGGAGACCTCGGGGCAGACCCAGGACTCGGTGGAGAGACTATGTCTCCCAGCTGGTCTGGGAACACCTTGGTATCCCCTCCTAAGAGCTGGAGCAGGTGGCTGGGGAGAGGGAAGTCTGGGCTTCTCTGCTTGAACTGCTGCCTCTGCGACCCGGACCTCCGGAAAAGCGGTAGAAGATGGATGGATGGATGGATAAACACACAGTACGGAGCATTGCAGCTAGGTGGAAAAAATATGTAAATATATAAACACACACAGTGCGGAGCAATGTGGCTAGATGGAATAATAAGAATTAGGAACTCCCTCCTGGAATTCCCACCAGTTACCGGAGTGGTGGCTCAGTTGATAGAGCATCCGCCCCACACCCGGGAGGCAGGGGTTCAAATCCCGGCCGGGTCATGCCAAAGACCATATAAAAGTGGAACTTCCTGCCGTCCAGCTTGGTGCTCAGCAATAATGGAATGGAGGAGGGAAATTTGTGGCGGCGCCTTGCATGGCAGCGGCCCTCTGATTCTGCACTTGGGGTGTGTGTGATTAACACAGTAGATAGGTAAAGCACAATCTCGTTCTACTGTACATGATTGGTTGTACAGTTGAATGACAGTAAGGGTGATTACTCTGTGACTGGGCACTCAAGTGGGCTCAGTCTATCTTGAGTGGTCGGGAGGGGGCCCAGTATACTTTTGAATGTTTCTTTCAGGAATTCACCTGGGCATTTGACCACACAGAGAGCGAGGGTACCATTGCTTGCCAGTTGCTGGGGCTTCAACAGGAGAATTGGTTAGTCACCAACTACTCAGTCGAGTTTCGGGTCACCGCGGCAGACTCCAAGTGGAATGACGCTGCGCTATGTAATGTCTTCCTCAGGAGTTTGAATGCCAACCTCCGTGACAAACTGGCTATTCGGGTGAACCTCACCTCTCTGGATGAATTGATCACACAGGAAGTGGCCTTAGACAATCGGTTCCGGGAGCACGCTAGAGAGCGGAGGACCGCTGCTTCCTCGCCTGCCCCACGGCCCGTTCCCCCGCCCCCTTGCGCTGCATCCACGACGCCGCCAAGGACTCATCTGACTCTGGAGGAGTGCTGGTGCCGAGAATAGGCTGGGGCGTGCATGTATTGTGGGGCTACTGATCATGCCATCTCCAAATGCCCAATTCAAGCCAAAAGAACCGGCCCATCAGTAATCGTGGGGGGTCCGGCGGGAAGTTCTTCTCGAAATTTCCCCAGCTGTTTTACACTACCGGCTCTTATCCAGTTACCGGAAGTCGAGTGTAAAACCTCCGCTCTGGTGGATTCCGGGGCGGAGCCAAACTTCATTCATCAACAATTGATTAAAAAATTTCAGATTCCCACCAGGAACCTCCCGACACCTGTTAATGTCTCTGCCTTATCTGGTTGTAGTCTCACGGCGGTGACCTGGCAAACTGAACCCATTTCGGTCATTTTGTCCAGTAACCACTGTGAGACAATCCAATTTTTTGTGCTGCCACAATCTTCCGCTTCCATGATTTTGGGGCATCCGTGGCTTCACAAACATAACCCCATAATTAACTGGGCCCAGGGTTCAATCTCTTCCTGGAGCTCATTCTGTTTGTCGTCGTGTCTCCATTCCACTGCTTGCTCACCCTCTCTCCCTCTTTCTTCCCCTTCGGCTGAGCCGACGGATCTCAGTTGCATGCCCGAGGTCTACCATGACTCAGGGGAGGTCTTTAGCAGGTCAAGGGCCCCATCTTTGCCACCTCATCGGTCCTATGACTGCGCTATTGACCTCCTTCCGGGTGCGCGGCTGCCATCCAGCTGGCTCTACAGTTTATCTGGGCCAGAGTCCCATCCTTTTTGATGGGACTTTGCGGCCATGCATTGATTATCATGAGCTAAATTCCGTCACCATTAAGGATAAATTAAATGCCCGTTGCCGCTCATCAATTTGGCCTTTGAACTCCTCCAACAGGCATGGGTATATAGTAGTAAGCTCCATCTCCAGAAAGCGTATCATTTGTGTCAACTGTGTCACAGTCTGGTATAGGAGCTGCTCTGTCGCTGACCGTAAGGCGCTGCAGCGGGTGGGGAAAACCGCCCAACGCATCACAGGGACTCCACTTCCAGTTATAGAGGACGTCTACAGGAAAAGATGTCTGCGCCGGGCACGCAGCATTCTTAGGGACTCCAACCATCCTGCTCATGGACTGTTCCAGCTTCTCCCCTCCAGAAGGCGTTTCAGAAGCCTTCGGACTAGAACCAGCAGGTTTAGGAACAGTTTCTTTCCAACAGTTGTCACGTTATTGAACTTAGTTCCCCGCTGACTCTCTTACCATCATCTCTTACCATCCTCACCTGTACATAACTGCTCATCTAACTTATTGTACATTATTTGCACATAACAGTACTCTTAACTTTCTGCACTGCTGTATATATTTGCATATATTTGCTTAAATTGCACATACTGTTAATTACTGTATATACTGCACTGCTGTCCCTTGCACTTCTGATTGGATGCTAAACTGTGTTTCGTTACCTTGTATTCATACATGTGTAATGACAATAAAGTTGAATCTAATCTAATCTAATCTAATCTAATTTGGTATGTATCCGCAAGGGGGATGAATAGAAGACGGCGTTTAAAATGCATTTGGGTCATTTTGAATATCTGGTCATGCCCTTTGGCCTGACCAATGCCCCCGCCGTCTTCCAGCAATTAATCAATGATGTCCTCCGGGCCATGGTGAACAATTTTGTTTTTGTTTACTTAGATGACATATTGATTTTTTCTCGCACGCTGGAGGAACATGGCGTCCACGTCCGGACCGTCCTGCAGCGGCTGCTTGAGAATCAGCTTTTTGTGAAAGCTGAGAAGTGTGAGTTTTCCACCTACTACACTTCTTTCTTGGGGTTTACCGTGGGCGGGGGCACGTTAAAGGCTGAACCAGCAAAGATTCAGGCGGAAGTAGACTGGCCAACTCCCCAAACCAGGAAGGAGCTTCAACGCTTCCTGGGTTTTGCAAATTTCTACCGCTGGTTCATCCATGATTATAGCAAAATCGCTCTGCCCCTTACCCAGCTTACTTCAACCAACAGTCCATTCAAGTGGTCCGAGGCCGCTGAGTGGGCTTTTACTATTCTTAAGAAAAAATTACCACTGCACCTATCTTGGTGCACGTAGACCCCCAGAATCAGAAAGCTTTATTGCCAAGCATGTTTACAGTGTAAACAAACGAGGAATTTGACTTGACATTGGACGCGCTCGATAAGCGCCTTCCAATGATGCGGCAGCCAAGAAGACGCCTGTCATCAGTGGAGGGTAAAGAGGGGAATGGGGGAGGGAATGACACAATGGGCAGAGAGAAAAAACATAGTTAATCAAAATAAAGCTCGTATTTTGTGAGCAAAATTGTGATTACATAGAAAAAAACCCTCTAAGCACAATTAGCAGACCAATACAGATCACACAATACAAAAGAGAGAGACCAGTGTGTGTGTAGTCAGCATGTAATCAGCATGAGTGCGGTGTTGATGTATCAGTTGCTGGTGCACAACAAAGGGGCGCCTCCTGGCAACGGATGGGTGTTATGTTCATGTATTCAAAACACAGATAAGCATGTCCCAGAGTCTATCTCTCTTCGTACATGCCAGATGGCAAAGTTCTGTATTAGACACATGATACTGCTGTCCTTGAAGAGTCCAGTTTGCTGAACAACAGCAATTGTTGTTATTGTTTGGGTTAAAGAGAAGCCAAATGGGGGGGCGCTCGTGCGCAGTAATGGAGTAGACGTGTTTCTACGAGGCTCCGTCGCAGACTTCTAAATTTTGTTTATTTTTGCTACACCTACTTACCAACTTTTTGCCTACTTATCGTCAGAGCTGTTTCTAACTAACCTCCAATCATGCCACCCAAGAGAGACGAGGTAAAACCATCAAATTCAGCCTCGGCTAGCGCTAGCAATGAAGCTATATTAGCTGCAGTTAACAAATATGGCGCTGAGCTAGCTAAAGTTTCAGCGCAGATGGAAGAGTTGAAAAAGTCCGTGGAGGGTCGCTTAAGCACAGTGGAGACGCATTTGGGCACATTACAGAATGAACATAATCAGACTGAACAACGTTTGGATAGTATGGATGTGGCACTCTCCGACGCAGATGTTCGCATCACGGCACTGGAAGCTAGCTACCGTGAGTTGCAGGTGGAAAATGGTCGGCTTAAGGCTAAGCTAAATGACTTGGAGGGGCACTCACGTAGGTTAAACATCAGGATCGTGGGGATCAAAGAAGGAGAAGAGAAGGGCAATCCCACGGAGTTTGTGACACGACTGCTACTGGAGCTGCTTGGCCCGAATAACCTGACCAAGCCCATTAAAATTGACCGTGCCCACCGCAGCCTCAAACCTAAGCCTCCGGACAACGAGCGCCCATGGATGATCATCGCCAAAGTCCACAATGACCGCGACTTGGCCAATATTTTTAAACTCAGCAGACAACAGGGTCCACTCCGTTATCAAGGCCACAAAGTGTACATCTTCCCGGACTACACTGCGGAGGTTGCATCACAGCGTCAAGCCTTTAACAACGTCAAGAAGAAGCTGACTGATGCCGGCGCCAAGTGTTCTCTACGGTTTCCAGCCAAACTTCAGGTCGTCCACAACAGAGAAGTTAAAGTGTTTAACACTCCGGCGGATGCAGAGAGGTTTGCCAACTCCCTGACTGACAGTGTATAACTGGCGAAGTGCACATTGTTTAAATTATACAGCTGTTGACGCCACTCTAATACTGCACTTTATTCTGCCTCGCCCTTTTTTGATGGCATATTCCAAGTTAATTATATTGTCTCTGTGTGTAGCTTTCTTTCAGTTAATTGATTCACATTAGAAGACTGCGCGGTTCCATTGGTGGTTTGCTGAAATGCAAAATTGTGTCCGTTACCCAGCAGTCTCCCAAGTATTAGTGGGTTTTGCCGCTTTGTTCCTGTTTTTTTGCGGCGCTAAGGGAATGGGTTTTTATAATACGTTTTTCTTTTTTAATTTGTTCTTTGTTTGGTTTGTTTTGCCTGCCAGTGTAGCCATTTACTGCCTAAGCCCATATATTTTTTTAAATTTAGTTTTTGAATGCAAGCTGGTTCTTCTGGATCAGGTGTGAGTCATCTCACGTTCACATCATGGAACTGTAGGGGTTTGGGGAAAGCTCTCAAAAGAGTAAAAGTATTTTCACATCTGAAATCATTGTCCTCTGATATAATCTTCTTACAGGAAACCCATATTCACCCCACAGAACAGAGACGGTTGAGAGCCTTATGGATATCCCAGGTTTATCAATCTACCTTTTCCTCAAAGGCCAGACGAGTGGCCATCTTAGTGCGCAGAACTATACCTTTTGTATTCAAGTCTATGGTGACCGATCCAGGTGGGAGATTTGTGTTTGTAACAGGTACCATAAACTCTATGCCATTGGCCCTTTTGAATGTATATGCTCCAAATTTTGACAGTCCGGATTTCTTCTGTAAAATCTTTCGTCTTGTTGCGGAACAGAATAACTGTAACATTATTATAGGAGGTGATTTTAATTGTTTCCTAGACCCTCATCTTGATAGATCTTCCATTACAACTGCTCCCATGTTAAAATCTGTGCCAGTCCTAAATAATCTTATTAAATCGCTAAATTTAGTGGATATTTGGAGGCATCAACATCCCTTGGACAGACAATACTCCTTTTTCTTCAAGGTACATGGTAGTTTTACTAGGATTGATTATTTTCTCGTTGATTCCAATTTAATTACCAACGTTGTCAGTTCAGATTATAACAATATTTTAATCTCTGATCATGCCCCTGTGTCTGTTAAAATAAACTTCAATATGCTTGTGCACTCATATAATTGGAAATACAATCCGGCATTAAATTCAGATAAAGCTTTTTGTGAAAGCATCTCAAACAAAATTACAGATTTCTTATACTTTAATGATAATGGTGAGGTATCTGATTCCACACTGTGGGAAACATTTAAATCCGTTATTAGGGGTGATATTATCTCGTACCAGTCTTATAATAAAAAGGTTAAACAGAAGCGTATGTCTGAAATACAGACCCAACTCCCTTTGTTGGAGGAATCATTTCGTATCTCAAAATCAGATGAAATACTAAAGAATATTGTATCTGCAAGACTTGAATACAGCCGCATTCTTGGTGAGCATGTTTGTAATTATATACGAAAGCTTAAACAAAAGCAATTTGAGCTTGGTGATAAAGCACACAGCGTACTCGCTAGGCAGTTGAGAGGTGTTCAAGCTGAACGGGCAATTTATAAAATTGTATCTAATGGAGAACTAATAACTGACCCTTTACAGATAAATAACACTTTTTATGAATATTATAAAAACTTGTATACCTCTAAATCATCGTCATCAAAGGAAGACATATGGGGGCTCTTAAATAGATTGGATATGCCCACATTGAGTGAAAATGCCAAACAACAGTTGGATGCTGACTTCACACTAGAGGAGATCAAAGCTGCCATCCGTTCATTTCCAAATGGTAAGGCTTGTGGCCCTGATGGATTTGGCATTGAATTTTATAAAATTCACATTGATAAACTTGCTCCATTGTTGCTTCGTATGATAAACTCTTCCGCAAAGGAAGGATCATTCCCAGAGACATTATACGATGCGAACATTTGTCTACTGTTGAAGAAGGGTAAAGATGAAACAAAACTAGCTTCTTATTGCCCTCTCAGCCTTTTAAATAGTGACCAGAAAATTGTTGCAAAAGTTTTGGCAAACCGCTTGAACAAACACATTGGTTCCTTAATTCATAGTGACCAAACCGGGTTTATCCCCGAAAGGTTTGCATTTTCGAATACTCGTAGACTTCTGAACGTCATGTATTCTAACAACCCACCATATTCTGCTGTTGTCTCTTTGGATGCACAACAGGCCTTCGATCAAATTGAGTGGGAGTATATGTTTATTACTCTTAAAAGATTTGGCTTTGGTGACAGATTTATAGCTATCGCAAAAATGCTCTATGCACGTCCTAGATCATATGTACTTACTAACAACAATAAATCTGCCCCATTTTTATTGCATCGCGGGACCAGGCAGGGCTGTTGCCTATCGCCAATGTTTTTTGCTCTGGCGCTTGAACCACTTGCTATTGCCATCAGGATGGAGCCTGAAATAGTAGGGTTTAGATATAGCGCATGTACTATTGGCTTGTACGCTGATGATGTCATTTTGACACTGTCTGACATTAGACAGTCTCTTCCACCTCTTCTTGAGATCATTAGGGAATTTGGTCAGTTCTCTGGTTTTACCATTAACTGGGAGAAAAGTGTTCTCATGCCTCTTTCAGATGGTCTAGATAAAACATTTCTCAACACATTACCTTTTAAAATATCAAATGAGCACTTTGAATATTTAGGAATCACCATCCCTAGGAATCCCAAACTTATTTTCAAATTGAATTTTACAGAACTATTAAATAAGATTAGGAGCATGATTGAGAAATGGAAATTACTACCAATTTCTCTAATCGGACGAGTAAATATTGTCAAAATGATTGTACTTCCTAAATTTATATATTTATTTCAGAATCTGCCAATTTTTCTTACAGCATCTTTTTTTAAATTAGTTGATTCCATTATCATCCCCTTTATTTGGGCTGGCAACCCCCCCCGTGTCTCTAAATTACATCTCCAAAAATCCTCGGTCGAGGGTGGTCTTGGGTTGCCTATTATGAGACATTATTATTGGGCCTGCAACGCTAGGGCCTTGGTCTTCTGGTCCCAAGATAATCATTATGCGGATCAAATACCGTGTTGGCCTGCACTTGAATCTCATAACTGTCAATCCCTCATTGGTACATCTTTATCTGCTTTATTATTTAGCAAGGTCGACGTCCCTCTGAATGTGTTCAGACATGACTTTGTGCTGCACAACTCTTTCAGAATTCTGAAACAAATTAAGAAGATATTGCATCTTCCTGACCTTTCTATATATGCACCTATATGCCAAAACCCTGCCTTCAAACCAGCTTTATCAGATCCTGTGTTCAGGCAATGGTCAAATAAAGGTATTCTTTCAATAAAGGACCTGTATATCAACAAAAATTTTGCATCTTTTACACAATTACAAATGAAGTTCAATCTCCCACTTGGTCATTTTTTCAGGTACCTGCAGATTAGACATTTTGTACAACAGTCTTTAACCCATTTTGTCAAACTTCCTGTACAACATGATTTCTATGAGGTTTTGAGAAAACACCCAACCTCCAAGCATTTAGTTTCAGAATTCGTTAATCTTTTCTCTTGGCCAACGTCTTCGACCCATGTCAAGGAGGCATGGACGAGGGATGCAGGTATAGAGATCTCAAATGATCTATGGGAAAGAGCCTTAGTTGGTATCCATTCATGTTCAGTAAATGCCAGACTTCAGCTAATACAATTTAAAGTAATACACCGATTACATTACTCTAAGACTCGCCTTAATAGACTTTTTCCAACCATTTCACCACTATGTGACAAGTGTAAAATAAGTGATGGTACTTTATGTCATTTATTTTTCTCCTGCCCCTCGCTTAAAAATTTTTGGTCTCAGATTTTTAATTTGCACAGTGTCATATATAAAAAAGTCATAATACCTGATGTCTTAACAGTAATACTTGGTTGTTCAGATCAAACTTTGCTCTGCTCACAGTCACTTCAGCATGCTATCAGGTTTGGTATGATTGTTGCGAAGAGGGTCATCCTGAAAGAATGGAAGGCCAATACGCCGCCCAGTTATATTAACTGGCTCAACGATTTGGCATCCTGCTTGTACCTTGAAGAGATTCGTTATCATTTGTCTAACACTCAAGATATGTTTACTAAAATTTGGGGACCACTTATGGATCACATTAAGAAAAAGAAGACTCAGCCTGTAACATAAAAGGATTGTATTATGAAACTTGCTTAGCATGGACTGCTTACACTTTTGTAGTTATATGGGCTTTGTGTAACAATCACTTATTTCTTTGTGTATTTTCTTGAGCACTGGCAGTGTTTATTGTTCTGTCTTATTTTTAAAAAACTGAATAAAATATATATTAAAAAAAAAGAGAAGCCAAACACCTTCCTGCAAAATCTCTGCACCTGGAGGAATGAGTTCCCAAGGACGCTGAATCAAGGCCAGATGAGCACAGTCACTTGGAGCATAGTGATTTCCACTCTCTTGCGATTCTGTGCATCACAATTAATTCAATTCACAGGCTTAAAATCGCTGGTCGAATTGTTGAAGGAGCTTCGCCGCGATCCGCATTTTGACCAGCTCTTCCAACTTTTTAAATTTCCGATACACTAGGAAACTCCGGAGCCAAACAATAGAAATCCTGTGATCATATCCAAACAGATAGATATCTTCTGCATCTTCAATCGAATCACACAGACACATGAGATCCAATTAACCCATGAGTCACACATTTGGGCTCCCCCGGGCCCGATTTTCTGTTGAAGGTGGTGTCAATTGCATTTAAAGCCCGAAATTCCATTTTTCCCGTTTTTCCGTTTGGATTGAGATCCGCGAGAAGGAGCAAGACACAGACACAGACGAAGCAAGCTGGGATCAGTCAGGGAGGCGGGAGGAGGAGAGGAGTGAAAATGCGACTGCTCTCTCTGAAAGCCGGAAGAAGAATGCTCAAGCCCAGTTTGTGGTTGAGGTGGATGCTTCTGATTCGGGGGGTGGGTGCTGTGCTCTCACAGCGTTTCGGCTCCGATCAGAAGTTCCACCCATGTGTGTTTTTCTCTCGGCGGCTGACCCCAGCCAAGAGAAATTACAACATAGGAGGCCGCGAGCTGCTGGCCATCAAATTGGCGCTGGAGGAGTGGAGACACTGGTTGGAGGGAGCCAATCAGCCAGTGATGGTCTGGACTGATCACAAAAATTTAGAATATCTCAGCTCGGCCAGACGTTTTGAATGCCCAGCAGGCTCGGTTGGCCCTGTTTTTTCTTAGATTCAACCTTTCCATCACATACTGCCCAGGGTCTCGTAACATTAAACCCGATGCTCTCTCACACCAGTTTTCCTCCAACTCCTCCTCCACTCCCTCTCCTGCAGCCGCTGCCTCCCTCCCGGACACTATCCTGCCCTCTTCCTGTATTTTGGGAGCCCTTACTTGGGATATCGACCAGAGGGTCCGGCAGGCCCAGTCGGTAGAACCTGTTCCCAAGGGAGGCCTGCCAACAGGCTGTATGTGCCCTCCCCCTCACGTAGTGACGTTATCCAGTGGGGGCACACAAGTTTTTTTGCCTGTCATCCCTGTCATGGAACTTATTCAGCATGTGTTTTGGTGGCCTTCCCTCAGGACGGACGTGAGAGACTGTGTGAAGGCCTGCCACACATTTGTCGCCAATAAATCAGACTCTTCTCCCCCAGCTGGTTTCCTCCACCCTCTCCCCATCCCTTCCCATCCCTGGTCCCATGTCACCTTTGACTTTGTCTCGGTTCTCTCTCCATCTCAAGGTAACACTGTCATTTTCACCATCACTGATCGCTTCTCTAAGGCCATTTACTTGGTTCCCCTTCCTGGTCTCCCTTCTGCTGCCGAGACGGCTAATCTCCTGTCCATCCATGTCATCCTGTTACGTGGCATCCCCATAGACATTGTCTCTGATCGAGGACTACAATGTACTTCACGGGTATGGAGAGCATTTTGTCGATCCTTGGGCACCTCTGTCAGCCTTACATCTGGATATCATCCCCACAGCAACAGTCAGGTCGAGCGTGCAAACCAGTCCTTGGAGGCCACCCTGAGGTGTGTAGCATCCCACAACCCTTCAACCTGGAGCTCCCACCTGACCTGGGTGGAGTATGCACTCAACTCTGCCGTCTCCTCTGCCACAGGGCTGACACCTTTTGAAGCTGCCATGGGGTACACACCACCGCTTCTGCCCATGATGGAGAGGGAGATTGTGGTACCTTCTGTGGAGGCCCATGGCCGTCGCTGTCGCCGCCTCTGGAGATCCACTCGGGCGGCTCTTCAGTGATATCTGAGCGGAATCGCCTGCATTCCAACCGTAGGCGTGCAGCGGTGCCTAAATACTCTGTGGGCCAGAAGGTCTGGTTATCTGCCGAGAGGGTACCGGTGAAGACGGATTCTCCGAAGCTGTCCCCTCGCTTTCTGGGTCCATTCCCAATATCCCGCATCATCAACGACGCCACTGTCCGGCTGAAGTTGCCCGCATCTCTCCGCATTCATCCTACCTTCCACGTTGCTCAGATCAAACCCCTCTCCATCAGCCCCTTGTCCCCTCCTCCAGACCCCCCTCCACCTCCCCGGATGATCAATGGACATACCACCTACACCGTCCAGCGGATTCTGGATGTCCACTGTCGAGGCCTGGGGGGCTGCAGTATCTTGTGCACTGGAAGGGTTATGGTCCGGAGGAGAGATCATGGATTCCGCGATCCTACTTCCATGACAAGGATATGGTTCGAGCGTTCCACCTTGCCCATCCACAGAACCCCGGGGATCCGCCAGGAGGCGTCCCTTGTGGGGTGGGTGGGGGGCACTGTCATGATCAGGCGATCATGCCTCCCCCCTCCCTTCCTGTTTCTGCTTTCCCGGCTCCGGAGCTCATCAGCGCACCTGCGTGATTACACACCTGCTGCTTCCTGATTCACCAGCTTATTTAAAGGCCAGTGTGTGAAGAGCTCTTCGTTGGCTCGTTGGGTTTGTGCCGCCTCACAACTGCTGTTCTTGTTGTTTGGCAAATTTGTTATTCTCTCGAGTTGTTTTACCTTTTGTCCTCTCCTCCTCTCAGGTTTGCTGCTGCCTCCAGCAGTGCGAATCCAGAGCTGTGTATGCTTGCTTACCTGAACCATCCCTCTCCAAGATAACGGCTTCTCCACCCAGGTCCTCCAGTCATTCCTCCTCCTTCCCTGCAGTCTCCAGACCCCCGTCACTTTTCCCAAGCTGGAGTTTACTGCTGGGCTCTCTGCCAGTATTGTAAGATCCATTTCCTCAGTTGTCATTTCCCAGTGTGCCATACTTGTCATGAATCATTTCTCTCCTCTCTTTCCTCCTAGGCCGCATGTGGCTCCAGTGTGCAACTGTTTTCCTTGTATGTAATGTAGCGTTTTGGTTGTGGGTTTCCTTAATTGTGGTGTGTGTATTTATTCTTTAGTTAGTTAGCGTGTTGTATTGGGTTTTGGGTTAATTGTGGTGTGTATTTATTTGCATGTTTGTATAGGGTTTTGGGTTTTCATTAAAGTGGTGTTAACTTTTCATCTGAGCCTGCGTATTCTTCTGAAGTGGTTGCCCTGCACTTAAGTCTCTGCAAAACCCCAAATCATGACACAGTCAAAATATAATCACCTGTCATTTTATTTATATGATGATACACTAATTATTTTTTTTATTTCATCCATGTTCACATTTTAAAAGTGAACTTAGTGTTGGAGACTATAGGTATTATTACCTCCGCCAAGGCAGGACGGAGGTGATGTTTTTAGTGGCGTTGGTTGGTTTGTCTGTTGGTTGGTTTGCCTGTTGGTTGGTTTGTCTGTTGGTTGGTTTGCCTTTTAGCAACATAACTCAAAAAGTTATTAATGGATTTTGATGAAATTTTCAGGAAAGGTGTGTAATGGCATGGGAAACAGATTATTACATTTTGGTGGTGATTTGGTTCACAATCTAGATGCAGGATTTTTTTGAATATTATTTAATATATTAATCTGGTGCCTTTCATGTACTGCCCCTTTAAGACGTGTCCACTGAGTTATGTGTGTGGTCACGCCATCGGGCCATGCACCTGGGCAATCCGGAAGCCAAACACTGCAGAAAAAGTACTGGGGGGGTGTCCACCAAACTCATTTTTTTCTGCTGTGGGTGACTATTTTCTATTCATTCTCTATGTAGTCCAGTGTTTACAGCGCTGAGTGCCCTCGGCGGTATAACGCTTTGAGCGGTGGCCACATTTTGTGTGGCCACCAAGTGCACGTTCAATAGATACAAGAACTCATTTATCCCGATGTCAGTAAAACTTTTAAACTCAGATAAATAGGTCAGGGACACTTATAACTCATGTTCTTAATGACTGCTGTTATATATTTATGTATGTATGTACTTGTATTATTTATTGGGTTTTATTTCATTCATTATGTACTACATCCATTGTGTATATGTGGATTGTGTGGTTGCAGCACGGGTGACAAGCCCAAGACAAATTTCCCCTTGAGGGACAATAAAGTTTATCTTGTGGGTGACCCCCACAACAGACTGGGACAAGCAGAGCGCTCAGCTGGAGCAATTGGCAGAACAATGAGATGTGTGTATTGATATCAATAGGCAGCCTCCATTTGTCTAGCTTTTTCCTGCCAGTAATCTTCCTATTGTTATGGGTGACTCTCAAATGCAAATGTCTTCCTGTCAGTAATCCTCCTATTGATGTGGGTGACTCTCAAATGCAAATGTCCATGCCTACTGCTGTGAATGCATTGTCTGTAGTGGGGTATTTAAACTGCATCACTCTGTAACTCTCTCTCTCTCTCTGACGACTGCTCAACTGTCCACACGATTGCCTGAGAGCCTGAGAGCTCGCTCTGGCGCGCCTGCACGGCGCTGGGGTGAGTTCTGTGATGGCGGTATGATTAATAAAATCCCTCAAAAACTCTCAGTTCGCTGCCTATTATTCCATGCCGCTACAATCTTATCTTATCTTATCTTATTTTGTCGCAGTGCTCAAGGCTGAAAAAAGCTCAGCTTGTCAGACTGCTGTACAACTGCACTCGTCAATGTCAGACCATTCTAAGCAGCCAATCAGAATTAAGGAAGGGCGGAACAATGGATGCCGGTACAAGAAGACGACAATGGTAGGTGACGGACGGTGGAAAGGCTCAACTTTGCTGCATCAAAGAACCTGGTACTCTTTGATCTGACACTAAAAGGATATCATGATCAAAATTTGAAGGCAAACACTTGGAGGAACATGTCCACATCTGTCGGCGTGCCAGGTGAGCGTTTGTGCATTTGTCATGGTCGTAATTCTTACAAGTTTGTTGCGGCAAATAATAAGATAAGCCTTTATTAGTTCCACAATGGGGAAATTCCAGGATTGCAACAGCACAGGGATAGCAACACTCAGAGCAATAATTTAGAAGATAAGAAAATAAAAGCAGTGAATATACATATGTACACATAAATATATAAATATATATACACAGTGCGGAGCATTGTAGCTAGATGGAATAAACAGCATAACCGTCTATTTAGTTACCCCACATAGTATGAATATGTACCCATACATATTGTCAACCTCCGTAGCGATTGATATTGTCCTAGTTGTATACTGGAGGGGACCATTTTGTGTAAGTCTGTTGCGTCTTTTGCATTCAATACTATTAGGTCGTCATGTTTTTTGCTATCTCTGCAAGCAGCCCTGCTTAGGTTATAAAGTCTGACAGCTGTAGGTAGGAAGGACTTGCGAAACCTCTCGGTCACACACCTAGGATGATGTAGCCTACCGCTAAATGAGCTCCTCAGTGCGTTCAGTATGTCCTGCATAGGGTTGGACTCAGACTCCAACAGAAATGACAGCTTAGTCACCATCCTCCTCTCTCCTATCTCCTCCACTGGGTCAAGGCGCTGCCCCAGGACAGAGCTAGCTTTCTTGATCAGTTTGTTTAGTCTCTTCTTATTGGCTGCTGTGATGCCCCTGCCCCAGCAGACCACTCCAAAAGTGATGGCTGATGCCACCACCGAATCGTAGAAGGTCTTCAGCAGCACCCCTTGTACACCAAAAGACCTGAGTCTCCTCAGTAGGAACAGCCTGCATTGCCCCTTCTTGTAGAGTGCGTCGATATTGTGTGACCAGTCTAGTTTATTGTTCAAATGAACACCCAGGTACTTGTAGGATGTCACCATCTCAATGTCTGTTCACTGGTGCTGTGAAGGGGGTTGTCCTTGCCTGCGGCAGTCCCCCAACAGCTCCTTAGTTTTTCTCGCGTTGATCTGGAGGCAGTTCCGATAGCACCAGTCCACGAAGTCCTGGATGAGTCCTCTGTACTCAGCTTCATCTCCGTTGGAGATGAGATCGACGATCACAGAGTCGTCAGAGAACTTCTGTAGATGGCAGTGTGCTGTGTTGTGTGAGAAGTCTGCAGTATAATGGGTGAACAGGAAGGGAGCCAAAACCGTTCCCTGGGGGGCCCCCGTGCTGCCGATGATCGCGTCGGACACACAATCCCGGGTTTTCACAAACTGTGGCCGGTTTGTGAGGTAGTCCAGGATCCATGATGACAGGTGCTGGTCCACCCCTGTGCACAGCAGCTTGTCCCTCAGGATCATCGGTTGGATGGTGTTGAAAGCACTGGAGAAGTCAAAGAACATGATCCTCACCACGTTTCCAGGCTTCTCCAGGTGGTACAGGGAACGGTGAAGGAGGAATATCACTGCATCCTCCACCCCGATGCCATACTGGTAGGTGAACTGGAGTGGATCCATCGCTGGTCCCACCAGGGGGCGGAGGTGAGCAAGGAGCAGTCTCTCCAGGGTCTTCATCAGGTGAGACGTCAGGGCCACTGGTCTGTAGCTGTTCAGGTCTCTGGGGTGGGAAGTCATTGGTATGGGTACCACACAAGATGTTTTCCACAACTGTGGTACACTCCCCAGCTTCAGGCTCAGGTTGAAGATGTGCTCCACAATCCCACACAGCTGGTCTGCACAGGACTTGAGGAGCTTTGTGCTGATGCAGTCTGGACCCGAGGTCTTCCTCTCCTTGATCTTCCTCAGCTCCGTCCTCACCTGGGTCTTAGTGAGGGTCAGGTTGGGGGGCTGTGTGCTGGGAGTGGGGGGGGGTGTTGGTGGAGGGGGGTGGACAGCAGGTCTCGATGACGGTAGAGGCAGCAGCAGTGGTTGTTGTGCAGGCGGGGGGGGGGGGGGGGCGGTTGGTCAAACCTATTAAAAAACAGGTTCAGATTGTTCGCCCACTCCCTGCCCCCCGTGGCCTGGGAGGAAGTATTCTGGAGCCCAGAGATGGTTTTGAGGTTTCTCCAGACCCCGCCGATGTCGCTCTGTTGCAGCTTGTCCTCCATCTTCTTCCTGAAGCTGTCCTTGCCTTCTCTGATCTTCCTCCTTAGCTCCCTCTGTACGGACTTCAGCATCTCCCTGTTCCCCAACCTGAAGATCCTCTTCTTCTCTCTCAGAAATGATTTTAACTCAGGGTTGATCCAGGGTTTGTTGTTTGAGCAACACTGTGTGATCTTGGTGGGTACGGTGTTGTCCACACAGAAGGGGCCGTCGATGTCCTCACCATGTGGATCGCAGAGCTGCTCCCAGACAGTGGTTTCAAAACAGTCCTTTAGAGCGTCCATTGCCTCCTCAGACCATAACTTCACCGTGCGCATAACCGGAGGTTGTCTATGTACTAGGGTTTTGTACACCGGCAGGAGATGAACCAAGTTGTGATCTGATCTCCCGAGTGGGGGGAGTGGTGATGAGGTGTACGCCTCCTTAGTGTTAGCATAGAATAAGTCCAGTGTTTTATTGTCTCTAGTGTGGCATGTGACATACTGGGTGAACGTGGGCAGAATGGGGGACAGTGAAATATGGTTGAAATCACCGGAGATGAGGAGGAGGGCATCTGGGTGTTGTGTCAGCAGCCTGCCAGTGTTCGCCATCGGATTTGCATAAATAACTAGAAAAGCACTCGGAGAGCGCAGACCTCCGCCATGCGCCACAGTTCCCCCCATACAGTCTTGAGATTCCTTGATCATGTAAACATATGACAAGCAGTGGTTCAGTAGTTATTCACGAAAATGGCATTTTCCGTAATGGCGGCCACAGTTCCTCCCATACAGTGTTTGTGTGTACGTTTTCAGATTCCTTGACCATGAAAACATATGACTAGCAATTGGATTGACAATGATAGGATTAGTGGTTCAGTAGTTATTCACGAAAATGGCATTTTCCATAATGACGGCCACAGTTCCTCCCATACAATGTTTGTGTGTACGTTTTCAGATTCCTTGACGATGAAAACATATGACTAGCAATTGGATTGACAATGATAGGATTAGTGGTTCAGTAGTTATTCACGAAAATGGCATTTTCCGTAATGGCGGCCACAGTTCCCCCCATACAGTGCTTGTGTGTACGTTTTCAGATTTCTTGACCATGAAAATATATGACTAGCAATTGGATTGACAATGCTAGGATTAGTGGTTCAGTAGTTATTCACGAAAATGGCATTTTCCGTAATGGCGGCCACAGTTCCCCCCATACAGTGTTTGTGTGTACGTTTTCAGATTCCTTGACCGTGAAAACATATGACTAGCAATTGGATTCACAACAATTGGATTGACAATGATAGGATTAGTGGTTTAGTAGTTATTCACGAAAATGGCATTTTGCGTAATGGCGGTTTTCTTGTGGACGGTGATCCGGATCACCACCAAAATCTAATCATCTGTAGGATACCCCATTTCTGACAATCTGTGAAAATTTCATGAAAATCCGTCCATAACTTTTTGAGTTATCTTGCTAACAGACAAACAAACAGACAGACAAACAAACAAACAAACAAACCAACGCCGATGATCACATAACCTCCCCCTTTGGCGGAGGTAACAATGCAGATCACGTGTGAGTGATCTGCAATATGTAATATGGATATCTGTAATATGGATACTATGTGAATTTGTAGCTGATAACTGCAAAAAAATGGAATAGGGAAGAGAGGAGGAAAAAACAAAAAACAACCTGAAAGATTCATTAAACCATGATGTTGATTTAAGGTGGACTTGCCCAGCCCCAATGTATGGTCAATACAATTATGACAGTCTTGTTATTATTATTATTATTATTATTATTATTATGTAGTCATATAATGTAGTCATATTGTTTTGCTGTTGTTTCTCTATTTGTTAATAATAATAATAATAATGGATTGCATTTATATAGTGCCTTTCATTCAAATTTTCAGGCAAGGTGTGTAATGGCACACTGAACACATGATTAGATCTTGGTGATGATCTCAAAATGCATACCTCTGCCAAGGCTCTTATCTTCTCACAGAGTGTTGGCGACAATACTCCAAAAATACTGGATGGATTTGGATGTAATTTTCACAAGAGGGGGCCTTGGCCCAAAGATGAACTCCCCCCACTCGGGAGATCGGATCACAACTTGGTTCATCTCCGGCCGGTGTACAAACCCCTGGTGCACAGACAACGTCCGGCCATGCGCACAGTGGAGTTATGGTCTGAGGAGACAATGGACACTCTAAAAGGCTGTTTTGAAGCCACCGCCTGGAAGCAGCTCTGCAATCCACATGGTGAGGACATCGATGGCCTCATTCACACCTTCACGGGCTACCTCAGCTTCTGTGTGGACAAATCCGTTCCCACCAAGACCATACGGTGTTGCTCAAACAACAAACCCTGGATCAACCCTGAAATAAAAACACTTCTGAGAGAGAAGAAGAGGATCTTCAGGTCGGGGAATAGGGAGATGCTGAAGTCCGTACAGAGGTAGCTGAGGAGAAAGATCAGAGAAGGCAAGGACAGCTTCAGGAAGAAGATGGAGGACAAGTTGCAACAGAGCGACATCAGCGGGGTCTGGAGAAACCTCAAAACCATCTCTGGGCTCCAGAATACCTCCCCCCAGGCCACGGGGCGCAGGGAGTGGGCGAACAACCTGAATCTGTTTTTCAATAGGTTTGACCAACCGCCCTCCCCCCTGACTGCACAACAACCACTGCTGCCTCTAAAGAAATCAAGTCCTGCTGCCCACTCCCCACTCCACCAACACCCCCCCACCCCCAACACACAGCCCCCCATCCTGACCCTGACCAGGACCCAGGTGAGGACGGAGCTGAGGAAGATCAAGGTGAGGAAGGCGTCGGGACCGGACGGCATCAGCGCAAAGCTCCTCAAGTCCTGTGCAGACCAGCTGTGTGGGATTGTGACGTACATCTTCAACCTGAGCCTGAAGCTGGGGAGGGTACCACAGCTGTGGAAAACATCTTGTGTGGTACCTGTACCAAAAACTTCCCACCCCAAAGACCTGAACAGCTACAGACTGGTGGCCTTGACGTCCCACTTGATGAAGACCCTGGAGAGACTGCTCCTTGCTCACCTCCGCCCCCTGGTGGAACCAGCGATGGATCCACTCCAGTTCGCCTACCAGCATGGCATTGGGGTGGAGGATGCGGTGATCTTCCTCCTTCACCGTTCTCTGTCCCACCTGGAGAAGCCCGGGAATATGGTGAGGATCATGTTCTTTGACTTCTCCAGTGCTTTCAACACCATCCAACCGATGATCCTGAAGGACAAGCTGCTGCGCGTAGGGGTGGACCAACACCTGTCATCATGGATCCTGGACTACCTCACGAACCGGCCTCAGTTTGTGAGAACCCGGGACTGTGTGTCCGACACGATCATCAGTAGCACGGGGGCCCCCCAGGGAACGGTGCTGGCTCCCTTCCTGTTCACTCTTTATACTGCGGACTTCTCACACAACACAACACACTGCCATCTACAGAAGTTCTCTGATGGCTCTGCGATCGTTGGCCTCATCTCCAATGGAGATGAAGCTGAGTACAGAGGGCTTATCCAGGACTTCGTAGACTGGTGCCATCGGAACTGCCTCCAGATCAACGCAAGGAAAACTAAGGAGCTGATGGTGGACTGCCGCAGGCATGGGCAGCCCCTCACAGCACCAGTAAATATACAGGGAACAGACATCGAGATGGTGACATCCTATAAGTACCTGGGTGTTCATCTGAACAATAAACTAGACTGGTCACACAATACTGACGCACTCTACAAGAAGGGACAGCGCAGGCTGTTCCTGCTGAGGAGACTCAGGTCTTTTGGTGTACAAGGGGCGCTGCTGAAGACATTCTATGACACGGTGGTGGCATCAGCCATCACTTTTGGAGTGGTCTGCTGGGGCAGTGGCATTACAGCAGCCGATAGGAAGAGACTGAACAAACTGATTAAGAAAGCTAGCTCTGTCCTGGGGCAGCGCCTTGATCCGGTGGAGGAGATAGGAGAGAGAAGGACGGTGGCTAAACTGTCATCTCTGCTGGAGTCCGAGTTCCACCCTATGCAGGACGTACTGAATGCACTGAGGAGCTCATTTAGCAGCAGACTACATCATCCCAGGTGCACAACCGAGAGGTTTTGTAGGTCCTTCCTACCAACGGCTGTCAGACTGTACAACCTAAGCAGGGCTGCTCGCAGAGATAGCAAAAAGACGTAACAAACTAATAGTTTTTAAATGCAAAAGATGCAATAGACTTACACAATGGTCCCCTCCGGCATACAACTAGGAAAATACCGGTCGCTATGGAGGGTGACAATATGTATGGGCACATAATCATACCATATAGGATAACTAAGTAGAGGGTTATGCTGTTTCATCCCATCTAGCAACAATGCTCTGCACTGTGTGTGTTTATATATTTACATATTTATTCCATCTAGCTACAATGCTCAGCACTGGGTGTGTTCATATTTATATATCTATATATTTATTCCATCTAGCTACAATGCTCCGCACTGTGTTTTTATATATCTATATATTTATTCCATCTAGCTACAATGCTCCGCACTGTGTGTGTTTATATACTTACATATTTATTCCACCTAGCTGCAATGCTCCGTACTGTGGGTGTTTATATATTTACATATTTATTCCATCTAGCTACAGTGCTCTGCACTGTGTGTTTATATATTCATATATTTATTCCATCCAGCTACAATGGTCTGCACTGTGTGTCTGTGTGTGTGTATATATATATTTTATAGTAATATGTACATATGTATATTAGCTGCTCTTGCTTGCTTGTTTTTTATTTTCTTGCCTTCTGATTGTTGCTCTGAGTGTTGCTATCCCTGTGCTGTTGCAATCCTGGAATTTCCCCATTGTGGGACTAATAAAGGCTTATCTTATCTTATCTTATCTTATTAGATGTTGGAGGAGATCAGTGGTTGCATACCTCCGCCAAGGCCCTGTCTCACAATGTACAGATAGATGGCGATATGGACGGACAAAGGGATGGAGGGGAGGACAAAGGGAGGGAGGGATGGAGCCTTGGTGGAGGTATCCGCTCTCTGAGGGCCCTCTAGTCATATTTTTTGAGGAATAAATGAATGAATGACTGAACAGGGGAAAAGGGCATGCAGAAGTAACTACATAGGAAAATAAATCAAAAATAAATACTGGAATGTATGCCCAAGGGAGATGTGTTCACTCCCAAAGTAGGTCCAGAATAGCAGGAAGCCTCCACAAATGCTGTTCTTTATATGTGTTGCCTGATGCTGATGTCAGCTGACCTGTGTTGAGTATTCGTTTGCTTAAGTTAACCTAAGTTGCTAACAGCTACATATACAGTACCCTAAAATGGCAAAAGTTTGCCAACGCTGAATGCAACACTGGCAAATGCTAGCAAAAGTTCATAAAAGTTGGTGTGTGCTGGATTAAAAAAACCCTGCTCATGAACATAATTTCACCAACGTTTGGACTAATTTCTCTAATTTTTCAAAACGTCTGTAAAAGTCAGTCCAAACGTTACAGTGTGAACCCAGCTTTACCTTAGGCCGACTTAGATAAACGCTGCGTAACTTAGCCCAGCGCTCAAGAACTTTTACAAACTGAACACAACTTTCACCGTGTATTTCCAAATGTTGACAAATTTTCAGCATGCTGAAAACTTTCAAAGAACACAACTTTCGCCAGCATTTGCCAACAAACACCAACTATCATTAACTTTTACTAGGTTTTGCCAACAAAGCCAGACATTTGCGAAAACATCAGTAAAAGTTGGTCCAAACGTTGTAGTGTGAATCCACCCTAAAGGTTTAAAAAAACAAAACAAAACATCAACCTAGCCATAAAAACTGAACATATTGTAGGTCCAAAATGATTCCTTATCCACTTCTGTGGAATTACCTATTGATAAACGCAGTGTTCCTTAACACATCAGGTTATCAATTATTATTTGACAAACACCAAATAGGCTCCACTTCCACCACCTACACATTAGTATCTTACAGCTTGGGCTACCATGGCCAGAAAACTTGTACTCGTGTTCAGTGTAGTCTGCTAGCATCAGAGCTAGCACTAGCCAAAGGTTTGATTTAAAGAACGTGCTGTATTTGTTGGACTGTAAAGCTACTTCTACTAGGGATGGTGTTGTCTTACCACCACTGAGCCATGCTTCAGAACCACAACCTGTGAGTAAATGAATTAGATCATATTTTATCAGCAAGGTTGATTGACCAGATGTTGCTGCTGAAACTGTAAGAATAGCAATGACATGCTGTTGAAATAAGGGGAGGCAATTGAGCACCATGAGTCCGGACCTAGTCGGCTTCATGCGGCACTGCTTCTGCACTCTCATTCCTGATGCTGGTTGTACTTGTGGCGGCGTGACGTTCTTGGCGGCAGGTTGTGCTTCGGGTTGGCGTCATTCATCGGGGTCCTGCTTGGCCACGGACTCTCTCTCCTGCAGCTGTACAGTGGCTCTGTGAGGCTTATGCCGGGCGAGGATCTGAGTCGAGTCCGGATTATATTCTCTGTCCATATTCTGCTTGACCGTGAACCAGATCTCCTGCGATGAGGTAGCAGCTCAAGAAACCTCATGCTGTGTGGGGCGCTTCTGTTGTTTTTCTGTCCCACTGCCAGGGAAAAGCGCTGTTGCTGGGGTATTGTCTGGTGGGTCGTCCAGTGGTGGACGTGAAGGCAGATCGGTCTTGCCGTTGACAGGGCAGGCTCTACCCTCCTCCGGTTCCTGTGTGACTGTGGACCGGATCTCCTGCGATGTGGCAGTAGCTCGAGAACATTTGCAATGCGTGAGGACCAGCTCCTGGTCCCGTGTGGGTGCAGTCTGGAACTCCTGTGGTGGCGCTGGGCCCTGCATGGATGCGGTCTGGGGCTCCTGCAGCTGCTCTGGTTCTACTGGGTTCTGCTTGGTGTGCAGTACAGGGAGTGGCTGTGTCTATATCTGAGTGCAGTGGACTCAAGCCGTTGTTGGCCAAATTGAGTTTACCTCTGGGTCGTTGCACTGTGGTGCCCTGCTGTCCATCCTGAGAAGACGTGGGATCAACGGGCTCAGCAGCCGGGGCAACCGTCTGTACTAGCGGAGCTGACTGTGGGGAGCACGGGCCTGGGCCCGTTAGCTGCAATGCTAACTGGACAGCCTCTTCTAGCTCTAGCTGGGATGCTATCTCCAGTGCTTTGGCCAGTGTCAGGCTGTTCGGTGCCACCATTAACTTCTCCTGCAGCTTCATATTTGTAGTGTGCTCTGCCAACTTGTCTCGTACCATCTCCTCTTCCCAGTCTCCATACTCACATGCACTAGCCAGACAGTAGAGGCTGGCGATAAATTGCTGGACCAACTCACCTGCTCACTGTTGGCGCTGGCAAAACTTGACCCGTCTAGCTGTCACACCCTTGGAGTTCACAAAATGTATGGCTAGCAATGCGATACATTTGTTGTAGGTATCTGCCAGTCCCAATGTTCTGAAGACACCTTGTCCCTTGCTGCCGAGGCTGCGAATCAGCATGGCGCACAGCCTAGCCTCACTAGTATTAGCCAGGCTGATGGCACACATGAAGGACTTGAACAGTTTGCGCCAACAAATCCAAAGAATGGGTGGCTCCCCTGGCGGGGTGAGGAATGGTGGACAAGTTGCCAACAATGCATCCATACTTCAGGAAAACTATTAATTTTCCTATGTAAGTCCAATTTTTCTCCTCGTTGCCAATTGTTATGTCTGGAAGCAGGGACCAGCAGACACATTGTCTGTGTGTTGAAAGTTAGCTTTATTAACAAGCTAGCAACATGTGCACATACATGAACAAGCTAACTGGAGTGAGGTACAGGCAAAGCAGCAGGCTAGAGGCAGAGTGCCAAAGACCACGTCTCCCACTGTTAGCCCCTTAATACACCCACAGCGCAGTGATGTTATTATGTGAATGTGTTCCCATGTCCATGGCACTTAAGGTGGTATTAGCGGTATGCCACACAGCGCACAGATTGATAACTGATAATATTGGTTGTGACCTTACAGCAGGCTCATTTAACTAGTGGCCCGCGGGCTGCATGCGGCCCAGAAGCAACCTCCGAGTGGCCCGCAGGCCCAGGCCACACCAAGGAAATATAAATTTAAGAAAAAAAATAAGTAGGAATGATGGTCTGCAAGCATACACACAAACAACGCGCGTGACCGTCATCTGCGCAAAGCTCAGAAGTGCACCACCTGCGTGACAGTTCCAGTCGGCAGGCAGAGCGTCTTGCTCACTGTCTGAGAGAAGCATGAGCTTATTAAAGTACTTTAAACATGGAAAAAATCAGAAGACATATGTAAGCAGTGGAGGCATTTATCATGGTTTTAACCCTCTGGTAATGGGAACAAACCGCTGTGGTTAAGCTTCACATGCAAGGAAAGAGGCAAGAGTGACTGAATCGCTGAGGATTTACTTGACCAGCCATTACAATAATTTCTGTTCATTATTATGTACCTGGCAAGTTAAGATGACCGAAATTCACAAAGTCAGTGACTTTAATCTGTCAGTAGCCTTCAGACAAATTAAACATGTCAACATTTGGATTTCAAAGTAGGGAGCGAGGGATTTCCTGCTGTCTGAGTGGTGAGGAGATTTCTAAAAACTATGAATATATAGAAATATTTTAACAAATAACTGCATCTTTGGTAGTTTAAGTTAGTTTATTTAATTAAATGTAATTTTATAATTTTTTTCTTTGAAATCAGAGTTATATTATAGATACAATTATATATATACAATTTTGACCACAATTATATTAATTGTGGTCAAAAGTGTAAATTGTACAAGGAAAAAAAGTCACATTTTTACCACAATTTGTTTCAAATTTATAACCCCCGCCCCCGTAATTTATTTTAAAAATAGACAAAAATTAGCCATAAAATAATCCACAACTGTATAATAAAGTCTCAAATGTACAAGAAAAGTCAGTTTTACAAGAGGAAATTACAAATTTGAGGAAAATGGTTTCAAATTTAGATAAATTTACAGGAAAAAAATAGAAAACTATAAGAAAATTGTTATAAATTTTGAAGAAAAACCACAAACTTTCAAGACTGAAGTCATTACTCAAGTTTTTAAGTGGGTTCTTTTTGCATCCTTAACTCTACTAGAAATTTTTGGTTGACTGATATGTGTGTGTAATGGAATGTGTAGTTATAAAAAGAGGTTCCTACTCACACATGGTGATTTAAAACAAAAGACACCACAACAGTGGATATGCAATGTTTGTTAATGTTATCAATCTTTTCTTGGGAGGGTTGTGCACTGAAGTGTTTGACAGTTCATTTTTTATTCAGCATCACTTTGTGATGTGCCAAGGTCAGTTATGACCAGGATGTAGTATATTTTATTTCAAAAGGGAAACAAATGTTAATCCTATTAACAGTGCACATTGAGTTTTTATGCACTTTGAGATATGCCTAAGATATGAACGAAATGGTTATTAACAGAATTTTATTTTTTTTCATTCTATTTATTTAATTGTTATTCAAGAGAAAGCATATTTCTACTACGTCAGTTCTGCTCAACCCCAGCACTGTTATTGTGTTTTTATGCACTTTTGATGTGCTTTTGTCATGTGCCAAGCGCACAATTAAAACCAAGACAATGAATAAAAAATGCATATTTTTCGTCATACTGATCTGTGTTGGTTTGAAATTTTTCTTATTCAACGGATCACTGAACATCTACGGCCCGGTTACATGTCTTGATTTGAAATTGCGGCCCAACTGATTTTGTAATTGAATAGCCCTGCCTTACAGGTAGAGGATCAGCTGCCGGGAAATCCTCACCTTCCCTCCCGTCCGTCGTCCAGCAAGGTAAAGTGAACTCTCCTTGTGCATATACACCGTGTTCCAAATTATTATGCAAACTGTATTTGTCTCTGATTTTCCTAAATAGTCGATGCAAATGACAGTCAGTATAATTTTCAAGTCCTCAGCTGTTAGAGCATAATTCAAATTTTATTGAACACACTTCCCAATGATAACTACATTTTGCAAAAATAAAAAACCTCTCAAAATGCACTGTTTCAAATTATTATGCACAACAGAGTTTCAAAACATTTTATGAGTTGTAAAGAACTGAAAATGGCCATTTGTTGAATTTACAGCATTTGGAGGTCATATTTACTGAAGTCAAAAGCTATTTCAATCAAAAACATCTTAACAGGCCGTTATATGTTAACACAGGACCCCTTCTTTGATATAACCTTCACAATTCCTGCATCCATTGAACTTGTGAGTTTTTGGAGAGTTTCTGCTTGAATTTCTTTGCAAGATGTCAGAATAGCCTCCCACAGCTGCTGTTTTGATGTGAACTGCCTCCCACCCTCATAGTCGTTTTACTTGTGGATGCCCCAAAGATTCTCAATAGGGTTGAGGTCAGGGGAGGATGGGGGCCACACCACAAGTTGCTCTCCTTTTATGCCCATAGCAGCCAATGACAGAGGTATTTTTTGCAGCATGAGATAATTTTGCTACAGAAGGCACCGTTCTTCTTGTACCATGGAAGAAAGTGGTCAGTCAGAAACTCTATATACTTTGCCGAGGTCATTTTCACACCTTTAGGGACCCTAAAGGGGCCTACCAGTTCTCTCCCCATGATTCTGGCCCAAAACATGACTCTGCCACCTCCTTGCTGCTGTTGCAGCCTTGTTGGGACATGGTGGCCATCCACCAACCATCCACTACTCCATCTATCTGGACCATCCGGGGTTGCACGGCACTCATCAGTAAACAAGACTGTTTGAAAATTAGTCTTCATGTATTTCTGGGCCCACTGCAACCATTTCTGCTTGTGAGCATTGGTTAGGGGTGGCTGAATAGTAGGTTTATGCACAACTGCAAGCCTCTGGAGGATCCTATACCTTGAGGTTTGTTGGACTCCAGAGGCACCAGCAGCTTCAAATACATGTTTGCTGCTTTGTAATGGCATTTAAGCAGCTTCTCTCTTAATCCGATAAATTTGTCTGGCAGAAACCTTCCTCATTATGTCTTTATCTGCACAAACCCGTCTTGCTCTGAATCAGCCACAAATTTCTTCACAGTACGTTGATCATGCTTAAGTTTTCGTGAAATACCTAATGTTTTCATACCTTGTCCAAGGCATTGCACTATTTGATGCTTTTCGGCAGCAGAGAGATCCTTTTTCTTTCCCATATTGCTTGAAACCTGTGGCATGCTTAACTAGAAAAGCACTCATAGAGCGCATACCTTCGCCAAGGCTCCTTCCGTTTCTCATGGATCCCCTTCAAAATGTAATGGGTTTGTGTGTAGGCCTATAGCCACTTGTGGTGAAAATTGCATCAAAGTCTGTCCATCAGTTTTGGAGTATTGTTGCTAACACACTGTGAGAAGATAAGAGCCTTGGCTGAGGTATGCATTCTCAGATCATTACCAAAATATAATGGGTTCCTCTGTAGCCCACAAACCACCTCTGGTGAAAATTTCATCCAAATCCATCCAGTAGTTTTGTGTAATCCTGCTGCACAAATACAAACAAAGCCCTTGGTGGAGGTATGCACTCTCAGATCATCCCCAAAATCTAATCATCTGTTCCCCATGCCATTACACACCTTTCCTGAAAATTTCATCAAAATCCGTTCATAACTTTTTGAGTTATGTTGGTAACAGACTAACAGACAGACAGACAGACAGACAGACAAACCCCGATAAAAACATTACGTCCTTGGCAGAGGTAATAAAGTGGAACATCCTTCTTAAGTAGTTTTCCTTTAATTGGGCTCACCTGGCAAACTAATTATAACAGGTGTCTGAGATTGATATCAGTGATCCAAAGAGCCCTGAGACACAATACCATCCATGAGTGTAATTGAAAAACAAAAAATTGAATATTTATGACACTAAAGGTGGTGCGGTGGTGCAGTGGTTAGCACTGTGGCAGCACAGCAACTCACATTTGGCCATGGGATCCCTGGTTCGATCCCAGCCCCTGACCAACAGTGATCTGTGTGGAGTTTGCATGTTCTCCCCGTGTCTGCGTGGGTTTACTCCGGGAGTTCTCTGATTTCCTCCCACAGGCCAAAAACATGCAGGTTAGGTTAACTGGAAACTCTAAAGTGGCCCTAGGTGTGAATGTGTGCGTGAATGGTAAAGGGATAGCGCCGTAACGTGGCTGCTTCATCCATCCAGGTGGATGCCCTCAATTTCCCATCTGGGGATCAATAAAGTATACAAAAATAAAAAAAAAATCCTATTTGCATAATAATTTGGAACATGGTGTATATACAGTGGAAAGTGCAAGGGGAGGCCTCGGCTTAGGCAAAAAAGGGGAACAGTTCAGGGTAATAATTACAGTCACTTACAGGAGCTGTGTGGGCTGAAGAGGATCGCTCCGCCTGGAAGAGTTGGTCCTGGTCTGTCAAGATGAGAGGGTCCTGTTCTGCCAGGACAGTGGTCCACCTGTACACAGGTAAGTCCTAGGAAAACACAGAGGAGATGGTGGAGCAGAATAATGCAGATGGGTTAGAATGCTTATGAAGTCCCACGTAGGAGGAGAGGGTCATAGGCGAAACAGAGATAAGCTGCACACGATGAGAGGAATGCTTTGTGCAGCATGAAGTAGTCAACATCTCCATGCTGAAATGAAGCTCCACTCTCTATTTAAAGGCTGCCTTAATTAGGGGCGGCAGGTGTGGAGATGCAGCAGCTGTGAGGAAGGAGAACAATCAGAGAGGAGAAACAACAGTGCAGCCTGGATCACTACAGAGGTATGCTTGGGACCATTGTCCTGTTGGAAGGCCCAATGGTGCTAAAGCTTCAGCTTCCTCACAGACGTCATGACATTTTCTCCCAGGATTTCTTGATATTTGATTGAATCCATCTTGCCCTCCACACGCTGCAGGTTTCCAATGCCAAAGAAACCGAAGCAGCCACAGAGCATTACTGAGCCACCGCCATGCTTCACTGCAGGCACGGTGTTCTTTTCAGCGTGTGGTTCATTCTTCTTCCTTCAGACATAGCACTGATCCACTGGTCAGAAAAGTTCCAGTTTTGTTTCATCGCTCCACAGAGCAGAATCCCAAAACCTCTTTGGCCTCTTATATGGTTTTGAGCGAATTGGAACCGACCTTTCTCTGTGCTTTTGGGTCAGTAATGGTGTACGTCTTGGAGTTTGGGCATGGAGCCCTTCAGCATTTAGTATGCACCTTACTGTGTAAACTGAAACCTCAGTGCCTGCTGCCACCAAGTCTTGCTGATGGTGTTTTGCCGTCAATTGAGGGCTTTTGACCACCTGCCTCCTCAGAACTCTGGTGGCAGCTGTTGATAACTTGCTCTTTCTCCCACTTCCAGGTAGTATAGCCACTGTTCCTTTAACTTTAAACTTGCGAACTATGCTTCCAACTGTCTCTCTAGGAACATTCAGTGCCTTTGCTATCTTTTTGTATCCTTTTCCTTGTTTTTTCTTTGAACCTTTCGGACAATTCTCTTGACTTAGCCATTTTTCTAACATCAATCAAACGTCACCATCAACAGTCCAGGTATTTCAGGTGTTCTATCTCAAGCAACCCTTGGTTGGTTTCATCAGGTGTGCTTGAGACCACACCTGATGTGCAAATGTGTGCTCTTATGAGGAATTCTATTCAGGGGGTTGAATAATTTTGAGACTGCAGTAGTCATTGAAAGTGTGATTTAGAGTTGAATTTGGATAAAATCCTTGTAATTTTAGTTTATTTAACTTTATAAGCTGTTCTTGTGTAATTTGTTTATTGCGGGCAAATTTTACATTTTGCAAATAAACCTACAACAGGGGTTAAATGATTTTGATTGCAACTGTATATACAAACAGCGCTGTATAAAAGTTTTAGGGGTGGAGTCGTGCCATCTTCTTTTGGCTTGAAGAGGATAAGCAAAGCTTGACTCAGTTCTCTCCCTTTAGCTGTCAGACATATTTATTAAACATTGCAACACTCAGCAAAACATTTATCCATCGTATCATTAGCATGCATATATCATTCATGTTGCTGCTACTGCTCAGAAGAGCTAAATGCTGCTCAGTACAGATATATGCTGCTGCTCAGTCAGGGAACCACAAGACTGCACAATATGTAGTTACATCACATCCCAATGTTCCATAAAAACCCCCAAGAGGAACAACAGTTCTTCATAATTGGTTTTAGATTTGGTTCAACTAGCTTTCTGAAATCAGAACTGAGTTTTATTTCAAAATAGGTTCCTTTTTTAGGTGACCAGTGGAAAGGAAAGTCACTTGGTGGAGCAGACCCTGCCATTGCCAATATACTGTCGGCCTGCCTTCCATTTTTGCTCACAACAAATAGCAGATTTCTCTAAAACCTGATATTGGCCACTGAACATGACACTCTGTGCTCTTTGGCTGCATCTAGAAATCCTGTCCATAACTTTTATGAACAGGATTGGTGACAAAGGGCAGCACTGGTGGAGTCCAATTCTGACTGGGAATGAGTTCAACTGATTGTTGGCAATACGAACCAAACTCTACCAATGATCGTATAGAGACCAGATAGCTTGTAGCAATAAGCCCGATACACCAAACTCCTGAAGCCATCCCCCAAGAAACCACAAGGAACACGGTCAAATGCTTTCTTCAAGTCCATAAAACACATGTAGACTGGTTGGACAAATGCCCACAAATCCGTGAGGATCCTTAAGATAGTAAAGGGTTTTTCCAGAGTGCCACAACCAGGACAAAAACCACATTGCTCCTCCTAAATCTGAGGTTCGACCAACACCCAGACTCTCCTCTCCAGTACCTCTCATCCATCCCCCAAGCTCTGCTACTGAAGAGTCTCTTAACAACTTCAGCAACCTCAGCCCCAGTGATGAGCAAATCATCCTCCTTGTCCTCAGGCTCTGCTTCCACTATAGAAGCTGTGTCAGTGGGCTAAAGGAAATCCTCAAAGTACTCCTTCCACTGCCCCAAAATGTCCCCAACTTAAGTCAGCAGCTGTCCATCTGTACCATGCACAGTGTGGACAGGAGGCTGCTTTCCCCTCCTGAGTTGCCAGACGGTTTGCCCAAATCTCTTCAAGGTTGACCAAAAGTCTTGTTCCATGGCCTGATCAAACTCCTCCCACACTTGAGAATTTCCTTGAATGACTGTCTGAGCTTCACTCTGCTTGGGCTAAAGGCCACCTCAGCTGCTTCAGCAGTCCCACAAGCCAGCCAAGCTCAGTGGAGGACTCCTTCTTCAGTCTCATGGCCCCCTAACCTTTGGTGTCCACCATTTAATTCAGGGGTTGCCACCACAAGAGGGACCAACAACCTTACGGGCACAGCTCTGAGCATCCAACAGTGGAGGTGGAGAATATGGCCCATTCAGACTTCATGTCTCCAGTCTCCCTCGGAATGTGGTCAAAGTTCTTCCGGAGATGGGAGTTAAAGATTTCTCAGACAGGGGGGTCAGCCAGACATTCCCAGCACACCCTCACTATACATTTGGGGGTGGCTGTGGTGTAGGGGTAGTGTGGCCGACTACTAATCAAAGGGTCAGTGGTTCGATTCCTGCTCTTTCTACAGTCTACATGTTGAAGTGTCCTTGAGCAAGACACTGAACCCCCAGTGACTCCTGGCCTTGATCAGGCCAGTGCCTTGTATGGCAGCTCCACTGCCATGAGTGTGTGACTGTGTGTGTGTGTGTGTGAATGAGTGACTAGCAGGATCTGTAAAGTGCTTTTGTCACCCAGAGATGAGTAAAAAGTGCTATATAAGTGAACGCCATTTACCATTTGGGTCCAACTCACCACTGGGTGGTGATCAACTGACAGCTCTGAACCTCAAGTGTCAAACACATATGGTTGCAGGTCTGATGACACTATAACAAAATCAATCATTGACTTATGACCTAGGGTGTCCTGGTGCCAGAACCCAAGCTGTGTGTTGAGGTGAGCCAGATTACATCTAGCTGGAATCTCTCAACCTTGTGCACAACTCACGCTACTCTCCCCCCAGAGAGGTGACATTCCACATTCCAAAAGCCAGTTCAGTAAACCTGGGACTGGACTGCCACGGCCTCTGCCTCTGACTGTTACCCAATCCACATAGCACTGGACCTCCATGATCCCTCCTCCAGATGATGAACCCACTGGAGGGTGGACCCATGCGGCTCGTCTGGGCTGAGCCCAAGCTTGTTCCATGGGCAGAAACCCAGCCACCAGTTGCTTGCCATCAAGCCCTCCCCCAGGTCTGGCTCTAGGGTGGGGCCCTGGTAGCCCCAAATTGGGCGGGGTACACTGAATCCTTGATTTTTTTTAAACTGTTTAATTTAATACAAGATAAGAAATAATTAAATCATATGAATCAGGACAAGTCCTAAAACATATGGATGAGATTTGTGAAAAAGAAAACTATATTAACCACATGTATGTGACAGCTGTAAAAAAAAAAAAAGTAAAATGCAGCTTACACTATATAGTGGTGTGAAAAAGTGTTTGCCCCCTTCCTGATTTCTCATTTTTTTGTATGTTTGTCACACTTAAATGTTTCAGATCATCAAACAAATTTAAATATTAGACAAAGATAACACAAGTAAACACAAAATGCAGTTTTCAAATGAAGATGTTTATTATTAAGGGTCAAAAAAAAAAATCCAAACCTACATGGCCCTGTGTGAAAAAGTGATTCCCCCCACCCCTGTTAAAATGTAAATAAACTGTGGTTTATCACATCTTTGGAAAGCTGAGTTCAATTTCTCTAGCCACACCAAGGCCTGATTACTGTCACACCTGTTCTCAATCAAGAAATCACTTAAATAGGACCTGCCTGACAAAGTGAAGTAGACCAAAAGATCCTCAAAAGCTAGACATCATGTTGTGATCCAAAGAAATTGAGGACAAATGAGAAACAAAGCAATTGAGATCTATCGGTCTGGGAAAGGTTAAAAAGTCATTTCTAAAGCTTTGGGACTCCAGCAAACCACAGTGAGAGCCATTATCTACAAATGGCGAAAACATAGAACAGTGGTGAACCTTCCCAGGAGTGGTCAGCTGACCAAAATTACCTCAAGAGCGCAGCAACGACTCATCCAAGAGGTCACAAAAGACCCCACAACAACATCCAAAGAACTGCAGGCCTCATTTGCCTCAGTTAAGGTCAGTGTTCATGACTCCATCATAAGAAAGGAACTGGACAAAAATGGCCTGCAATGCAGAGTTCCAAGATGAAAACCACTGCTGAGTAAAAAGAACATAAAGGCTTGTCTCAGTTTTGCTAGAAAACATCTTGGTGATCCTCAAGACTTTTGGGAAAATACTCTGTGGACTGACCAGATAAAAGCTGAACTTTTTGGAAGGTGTGTGTCCCATTACATCCGGCGTAAAAGTAACACAGCATTTCAGAAAAGGAACATCATACCAACAGTAAGATATGGTGGTGGTAGTGTGATGGTCTGGGGCTGTTTTGCTGTTTCAGGACCTGGAAGACTTGCTGTGGTAAATGGAGCCATGAATTCTACATGTCTGTTCTTTTCTTCTTCTTCTCTATCCCTTCACCCCCCAGCCAGTCACAGCAGATGACTACTCCTCCCTGAGCCTGGTTCTGCTGGAGGTTTCTTCCTCCTAAAAGGGAGTTTTTCCTCTCCACTGTCACCAAGTGCTTGCTCACAGGGGATCACTTGATTGCTGGGGTCTTTCTGCAATTGTGGGGGTTTCCCCTACAGTTGAAAGTGCTATGAGATGACTGTTGTTGTGAAATGGCGCTATATAAATAAAGTTGAATTGAATTGAATTCTGCTGTCTACCAAAAAATCCTGAAGGAGAATGTCTGGCCATCTGTTCGTGACCTCAAGCTGAAGTGTAGTTGGGTTCTGCAGCAGGACAATGATCCAAAACACACCAGCAAGTCCACCTCTGAATGATTTTATGATAGAAAAGGTTCATATTCATATAGGCTGTTATATTTGTGTATTTATAATATTTATAATATTTATAATTGTGTATTTATAATTTTTCTGCATTGATGTATGTGGTTATTGTGTATATTTTTTATCTTGATTCTTTTTTCTAAAGCCCATCCAGGGACAAGAGTTGCAAATTAGCTAATAGCTATACACTCTATGTGCAACACAACAGATTGATTGTCTTTGATTAATTGTCTATGTTTATTGCACTGTCCCTGTCAAATAAACTAATCTACTACTAAAAAAAAAAAAATATTTGTCTTTTGCTTTGTCTCAGAGTCTGTGTAAAAGTATCAAGGATGCAGCTGTATTATATTATCATATACAGTATATTATATTATCATCTTGTTTTCGTTCAATTTGTGCGACTCCCGTGGGACTGGTACTGAGTGAGCGTCATGATTCTTGAGAAAGACATAATCTGTACACCAAGTTTTGACCAGATGTACTGGACCATTCATGATGGACAATTCCTTCTCCACCTCTCAGATAACGAAGGGCTTAAAGAACTGAGTGATGTGTGTTTGAGTCAGAATGGTGTGCGAATAGGCTCTGAGACTGTTTTTGTATTGTTCTCCACTGGCCAGTGTAATTAAATTTGCTGAAACTCTGATCCCGCCTGGTTTTTCACTGAAGGTTAAGAAGGATTTTTCTAACACTTAAGAAAAACAAAATGAAGACTTTGGAGTGGCCTAGTCAAAGTTCTGACCTGAATCTTATTAAGATGCTGTGGCATGACCTTAAAAAGGTGGTTTATGCTCAAAAACCGTCCAGTGTGGCTGAATTACAACAATTCTGCAAAGATGAGTGGGCCAAAATTCCTCCATAGTGCTGTAAAAGACTCATTGCCAGTTATCGCAGACGCTTAATTGCAGTTGTTGCTGCTAAGGGTAGCCAAACCAGCTATTAGGTTTAGGGGGCAATCACTTTTTCCACACAGGGTCATGTAGGTTTGAATTTTTTTCCCCCTTAATAATAAACACCTTCATTTAAAAACTGCATTTTGTGTTTACTTGTGTTAACCTTGGGTCTGCCCCGGGGTCTCCTCCCAGTGGGACGTGCCTGAAACACCTCAAGTGGGAGGCGTCCAGGAGGCATCCTAATCAGATGCCCATACCACCTCAACTGACTCCTTTCAATGTGGAGAAGCAGCGGTTCTACTCTGAGCCTCTCCCGGATGACTGAGCTCCTCACCCTATCTCTGAGGGTGAGTCCAGCAATCCTACGGAGAAAGCTCATTTCAGCCGCTTGTATCCGCGATCTCATTCTTTCGGTCATTACCCAAAGCTCATGACCATAGGTGAGAGTAGGAATGTAGACTGACTGGTAAATTGACAGCTTTGCCTTAGAACTAAGCTCCCTCTTCACCACAACAGACCGGTACAACGTCCGCATCATTGCAGATGCTGCTCCAATCTGTCTGTCAATCTCTCGCTCCATTTTCCCCTCACTCGTGAACAAGACCCCAAGATACCTAAACTCCTCCATTTGGGGCAGGAGCCTGTCCCCAACCCAAAGAGGACAATCCACCTTTTTCCGGCTGAGGACCATGGACTCGGACTTGGAGGTGCTGATTCTCATCCCAGCCGCTTCACACTCAGCGGCAAACCGTCCCAGCAAGAGCTGTAGGTCATTGCTGGATGAAGCCAATAGGACAACATCATCTGCAAACAACAGAGATGAGATCCTGTGGTTACCAAGCATGACACCCTCCATTCCCTGGCTGCGCCTAGAAATCCTGTCCATAAAAATTATGAACAGGATCGGTGACAAAGGGCAGCCCTGGCCGAGTCCAACTCGCACTGGGAATGAGTCCGACCGAGTGTTGGCAATACGAACCAAACTCTCACAACGGTCATACAGAGACCGAATAGCTCGTAACAACAAGCCCGATACCCCACACTCCCGAAGCACCCCCCACAAAAATCCACGAGGGATGCGGTCAAATGCCTTCTCCAAGTCCACAAAACACATGTAAACTGGTTGGAGTGTAAATAACGACTGGTTCATATAGCAGACGACTTTATTCACTCTCATATCAGTCATACACAGAAAAAGCATGTCTCAATACACCATGGGTTCTCCTTTTATACCAACCACCCATCTCACATCTGCATGACATCTCACATCACAATACATTCATCCCTTCTCCCCCCAACTCTGTCTTCCTGCTACCTCACCATAATCTCCATAGCCATTGTCCTTCTCTGTTTACCCTCTGCATCCAGTCTGAGATGATTAACCCAGTCTCTACACTGCCCCCCCCCCGAATCTCAGACCGAGTTTCAGTCCTCACGACCTTTTAGCTTCAGTCTCCTCCCATATCTGCTGTAACGGGGGTTTACCGCCTCCACGGCACTGCTGTGCCGGTGGGGGGCTCCTGGAGGTGTGTCTGTCTGCGGATGGGCCATGGCGAGGGGGGTGAAACCTTCGACTTGCCCGTGTGGCTGCTCTGATGAATCGTTTACCTGGGGAGTTCTCAGTGGGGGTCTTCCGCACCGAGGGGCCTGAGCCAACAGCACTTGCTCGTCCGCCACCACAAAGGTGGGCTTAAGTCTGTCTATGCATATTTCCCCCCGACGACCCCCCAAGTGTACCAAAAAATGTTTGTCCCCTGTTTTCAGCACTCTGAACGGGCCATCGTAGGGTGGGTGCAATGGAGGGCGGTGGGCATTGTGCCTGACAAACATGAACGCCGAGTTCTTCAAAATTTTTGGCACAAAAGTGCGTGGAAAACAGTGGTGGGCCGGGCCCGGCAGCATACCTGTTTCTGCACTATGCTGCAAACGTTGAGACGGGCAGTTGTCCGGCGCGGGATTATCTGGCATCCTCTCTGAAGAGCTGGAGCAGGTGGCTGGGGAGAGGGAAGTCTGGGCTTCTCTGCTTGAACTGCTGCCTCCGCGACCCGGACTTCCGGAAAAGCGGTAGAAGATGGATGGATGGATGGATGGATGGATTGTGTTATCTTTGTCTAATATTTAAATTTCTTTGATGATCTGAAACATTTAAGCGTGACAAACATACAAAAAAATGAGAAATCAGGAAGGGGGCAAACACTTTTTCACACCACTGTATATTGGAATTGTTCCCAAATTCACACACTCACTCTTTTGGATAAAATAGTGACCTAGAGACTTTCTCTTTAAGAACATTATTTTGTGCTGATCTCATCGTTTGTGTTCTAATGAGGTTTCCTTTTTGTTGGATTAGATTTGACAGCTAGATTACCTCTTTTACATCCCCACCCCACCCCCTGTTAATATTGATAATTGGGTGATGATGCAAGTCATTAATACGTGTAACCCATCGAAGAGGCCAACTTCAGCAGACCCTAAACTTGCCTGTATCTTAGGTTATCAAAGTGCAGGCAGTGCTTCTCCATGAAGTGAGCCTATTTTAATGGTTTACTGTATACTTGTATACTGTATGTGACCTATGGCTGCATTTTATAAAGTCAAGAGTAAGAAGATAAAGTCCTGTACTTACATAGCACTTTTTCTAATCTCAAGAACCTCCCAAAGCTCCTAATGTCATGAGCTGAGCACAGGAGTTTCCGCCATGCTTAGTCTCATGGCTTTTTCTCTATATTTATATGTGTTGTATTTGGTGCTTTTTTGGTTTCTGTTATTCTTGCACTGTTTTTCCATTTTCCTGTTTATGTCTTAGTTTTGTTATGCTCTTATTCTGTATTAATTTGTATTTATTTCTCAGTCTGTACTTGTTCATATTTTATTCTTTAAATTCCTTGTTGTGGTTGACAGCTGTCAGTGGCATTTCCTGGTTTGTGCTCTGTGTGGGCGTAGCCCCTGTAGCTGTCAGCTGGTCGCTCCCCTGTCATTGCTCCCAGCTGGTACAATTATGAATCATTAATCATTAGCTAAGTTTACATGGACACAAGCAACCGGATTAAAAGCCTGATCGGAATAAAAATGCTTCATGTAAACACGCCAATCTGAATATTCTAACCCGATCACGCTCATTCGGATCAAAATTTCATTCCGATTGAGAGGGGTGGGTTATGCCGATTGTTAATCTAAACGGTGCGCATGAAAACACTTATTCCGAATGTAGGGCAGAAAATATGTTTACTGCGCATGTCTGTACACCAGCCGCACATCGACGTGACGTATTTCTGCCTTAGCAGCAGCTAGCGGAAGACATAGCGGGAGTAAAACAAACTGGTCTGTATCATCCTGCTGTCTCCCTCTGTTCATCATACGCAGAAGTATGCACTTTTAGCTTCATTACGGAGACCAGCAGAAGAAAAAGTACAGTCTGAGTAACACAATACAGGTCAATTTCGACACGAAGCGGGGATTGCTAACACCGGAAGTTGCTTCTTCTTCTACTATTTTCGGAATGTCAAAATCTCGACTTGGACAAAATTGTTGGTACCCCTCTGTTAATGAAAGAAAAACCCACAATGGTCACAGCAATAACCTGAATCTGACAAAAGTGGTAATAAATAAAAATTCTATGAAAATTAACCAATGAAAATCAGACAATGCTTTTGAATTGTGGTTCAACAGAATTATTTTAAAAAACAAACTCATGAAACAGGCCTGGACAAAAATGATGGTACCCTTAACTTAATATTTTGTTGCACAACCTTTTGATGCAATCACTGCAATCAAATGATTTCTGTAACTGTCAGTGAGACTTCTGCACCTCTCAGCAGGTATTTTGGCCCACTCCTCATGAGCAAACTGCTCCAGTTGTCTCAGGTTTGAAGGGTGCCTTCTCCAGACGGCATGTTTCAGCTCCTTCCACAGACGTTCAATAGGATTTAGATCAGGGCTCATAGAAGGCCATTTTAGAATAGTTCAATGTTTCGCTCTTAGCCATTCTTGGGTGTTATTAGCTGTGTGTTTTGGGTCATTATCCTGTTGCAAGACCCATGACCTGCGACTGAGACCAAGCTGTCTGACACTGGGCAGCACATTTCTCTCTAGAATACCTTGATAGTCTTGAGATTTCATTGTACCCTGCACAGATTCAAGACACCCTGTGCCAGGTGCAGCAAAGCAGCCCCACAACATAACAGAACCTCCTCCATGTTTCACAGTAGGGACAGTGTTCTTTTCTTGGTATGCTTCATTTTTGCATCTGTAAACACAGAGCTGATGACTGGAGGCCGACAGACACTCCTGGGGCTGAAGCTGTAATCGCAAGATGTCTTGAGACAATTTGCGCAATAATCCAAACGGCAACTGCTGTCGACCGAGCTTAAAAACAAACTTTTCCACAGGTAGTTTTTTTTTCTTTTTTGTAATTAATTCATTAACTAATTGTCTGTGTTTATCTTTCTTTTTTCGTACGGAGCTGGAGGAACTAGAGAACTACATCGATGAGTTGTATTACCGTTGCTGTGCCATGGAGCAGGCGAGTGTGTGTTCCGTTCCTGCTTCTCAGTCTAAACGACCGAGACCCACAGATTTGCCAAAAATAACGCCCGAGAAATCACAGCAGGGCACCGAGGTTAGTGACATCCTTTTCTCCATTGAGAATAAACTTATCAGCATGGATGGTAGACTGGCGCTGGTCGAGCTCATTCATCAAGCGTTCCAGAGTTTGCGGGAGAGTTTAGAATTCAGTCAAGCACAGCTCGTCTCTCTCGTAGAGGAAAATAACAGCCTGAAAAAGTCAGTGAACACACTAACCACGCGGCTTGGCGTTGTTGAGGGAGAAAACCGAAAAATGAAGGAAACAGTTCTCAGTTTGCAGTCACGCAGCATGAGAGATAATCTTGTTTTTTCTGGAATTGTTGAAAAAAATAATGAAAATCCAGAACAGCTGGTCAGGAAATTTATCTCATCACAACTAAAACTATCCCCCGAAGTCACAAATTCAATTACCTTCCACCGAGTCCACCGAATTGGCCAAAAAAAATTCCCAAAATAAACATCCCAGACCTATTGTTGCCAAATTTGAGCATTTTAAGCAAAAAATTTTGGTACAGAGGCAGGGTAGGCAGCTTAAAAACACCAGTTATGGTCTAAATGATCAATTTCCACAGGAAATCTTGGAAAGGAGGAGGTGTAGAGTGTGTGAAATCACAGGCAGATTCATTTCAAATGATTATTGCACACTCACATCTCATGAGCACAGAACAGAATGACTCGTCGCATCACGAGCACAGAACAGACTGACTAGTCACATTAAACATCTTTCTCTCTACATCAAGTTACACTTCACAAGATTCAAGGCACTTCCTCATAACAGCAGGACATCTACACCACACTTCATTCAACCCCCACTCCCACTGTTCTCCCATGTGTATTCATTGTCTCTGTCTAAGGTGTGAAATAACCTGAGGCCCACAGAGGAAGCTTTTTCCCATTAGGAAACAAAACATCCAAGAAGGTAAACGAGCAATTGTTTCTATGGATAGACTGTATATAGATGGCAAGCTGTTTATGGATGAAACTATAACGCCCTGGTTATTCTAGAGCCTATTTTGTTTTTTGTTGATTTTTTTTTTTTTTTATAGCTACAGGTGGAAAAAGAATGCAATTGTGCACAGGTCTCTTACTCTTACTCGATCTCAATTTAATTTGTTAACATTTGTCAAAATGTTTATTTCTTTGTTGTTGAGGTTGTTGTTTGTTTGTTTGTCTGTTGTAGTTAATTTTTTTTAAAGTTCTTAGGTCATTGTTGTATGTTATCTGCATTTTTTCACCACTTACTAACCTTTATGTCTGTTTTTTTTCTCATATTTCTGGTTTATAGGAAATAACTTGAAATACATGGAGCCCATTTGCTTGCAATTGCAGGCAAATGGCACAGAGACATCATGCATGCACACCCAATTATATATGCGTAGGTGTATACTTTACACACACACATACAGTATATGCATACATTACAGACATACAGTATAATCACATAGGCACATTTAGTTAGTCTTGAGTACATAACCAGTAAGTGAAAACATGTCCACATTTAAGTTTGTCACGTGGAACATACGTGGAATTGATACCAGGGAGAAGAGGCCAAAAGTTTTTAATCAACTGAATGATTTACAGGCAGACTTTGTCTTATTGCAGGAGACACATGTCTCTAACTCATCTGTAGATGCGCTCACCTCCCTGGAATTCCCCCACATGTACTCAGCCGGCTTTAATTCTAAACAAAGGGGGGTAGCTATACTGGTAAACAGAAGAATACGCTTTGTTGTGAATAACACCATAACAGATCTGGAAGGTAGATTTATAATACTAAAAATCTCAGTCCAAAATTTGGATCTATGTATTGCAAGCATTTATGGGCCAAATGTTGACGACCCATCCTATTTTTACACTTTTTTCACTTCTCTTTCTGAACACTTGGACACTACACTTATAATAGGAGGGGATTTCAACCTGGTGTTAAACCATGCAATCGACAAGCTCAGTACATCGGGGAATCACCGATTGATTACATGAATAATTTTGGTCTTTGCGATGAATGGCGTTCTCTTTACCCAACTCTTTGGGAATACACTTTTTTTTCATCAGTTCATAGTTCACATTCATGTCTAGATTTCTTTTTAGCCAGTAACTCTGTTATGAGGGACATCACAGACACTGAAATATGTTCAAATCAAGCTATTAGTGATCACCATCCAGTATCTCTTACATTAGTAAATGGGAAAGCTACAAGGGAAACTAGGAGCTGGAAATTTAATATATCACTACTGAAAGACAAAGACTGTATTAACTACTTTAATAAAGAGTGGGAATCATATCTGGAATATAATGATGTGCCAGGAATATCCCCAGGTGTTCTTTGGGAAGCAGCAAAAGCAGTCATGCGAGGTAAAATAATCTCTTACTGTTCATATAAGAATAAAAAAGAAAAGGCACTGGTACTGGACTTAGAACAGAAAATTAAGTCACTGGAGACAACCTGTGTCATTTCTCCGCAGGAACAGACACTTAACGATCTGAGAAAATTAAAGCTGGAATTAAAAGAAATTACGAACAAAAGAACACAGTTTTTAATACAAAGACTGCATCTTGAGAAATTTGAACACAGTAATAAATTGGGGCGATATCTTGCGAACCAGCTTAGATTGAATAAAGAAAAAACAACTATCCACTCTTTCAAGGATTTGACTGGAAATATTACCCATGAGCCTGAAGAAATAAATAACTCCTTCAGAAAGTTTTATGAAAACCTCTACTCATCTCAAGTTAACCCATCTGACTCAGAGATAAATAAATTTTTGGACGATATTAATTTACCACAATTAAATAATGAACAGATTGCAGCTCTGGATGCACCTCTTCAGGTATCTGAACTCCAGGAGGCACTTAAGCACATCCCAAACAACAAAGCCCCGGGACCAGATGGTTTCCCAGTAGAATTTTATAAAGAATTTTGGCCTGTGATGGCACCTACTTTTTTTTTTAAAATGGTGAACCTAATTAAAGAAGATAATGTAATTCCTCCAAATATGAATTTGGCTATTATTATCCTGCTCCTTAAACCTGGAAAAGAACCTATGCTTCCATCCAGCTACCGTCCCATCTCACTTATGAATGTCGATCTTAAAATAATTTGCAAAGCTCTCGCCAAAAGACTGGAAAGGATAATTCCGTTTATCATACACCCTGATCAAACAGGTTTCATCAAGGGTAGGCACTCGGCTGATAATACACGTAGGCTATTTAATAGACCACTGCAAGATCAATAACATAGAAACTACAATCTTGTCCCTGGATGCAGAGAAAGCCTTTGACCGTGTTAACTGGAAATTTCTTTTTATGGTGTTAAACAAGTTTGGGTTTGGTTCATCTTTCATAAACTGTATTAAAACACTATATAGGTGTCCCACTGCGTCTGTCCGAACAAATGATCAGACTTCTTGAAGCTTTAATCTCCAGAGAGGTACTAGGCAGGGGTGTCCACTCTCTCCCTCACTTTTTACCATCTTTATTGAACCATTAGCAGCAGCCATACAACAAAATGTTGATATCAGAGGTATTCAAACTGGAGAAAAGGAACACAAAATAAGTCTTCATGCTGATGATGTATTGATTTTCCTTGAAAACTCACAAAGATCTCTTCTTCAGACAGTGGCGCTCATTGATAAATTTTCATCATTATCAAACTACTCTATTAACTGGGTAAAATCAATAGTTCTACCTATAAATTGCAATTTCTCAAAAACATCTACTATTCCAATACAATCAGGAAATATTAAATATTTAGGAATAAATATTTCCCCCAGGCTCTCAGAGTTATTGTGACTAAATCACATTCCCCTTTTAAAAACAATACAAGATGACCTTATGCGCTGGGGGACACTACCTTTGTCACTAATGGGAAGAGTCGCAACCGTTAAAATGATGGTCCTTCCTAAAATCAACTATTTGTTCTCAATGATCCCTACCCAACCATCAATGACCTGGTTTAAGTCTCTAGACTCAAATATAAGTAAATTTTTATGGAAGGATAAATCATCACGGATTAGTTTAAAAATCCTCCAAAAAGCGAAAGAGTGTGGAGGCTTAGATTTACCATTTTTTTTAAAATTACTTTTTAGCCAATAGACTGCAGTTTGTTTCAAAATGGACAAAATCAACCCCACTAGGAAACCCATGGTTAGATGCTGAACAGGCTCTCCGTGGGTCGCTAAATATCTCTGACTTATCTTTTATAAGTCCCTGTATTAAATGCCATGACTGTTTTGAAAGTATTAATATCAGCTCCTCTCTGACGGCTTGGTGGAAATTTTTAAAGATAACTGGGTCTTCACTTGTCCCTTGTAAACTCACACCCATTTGGAATAATCCTGACATCTTGCAACAAAAGAGGACATTAAAATTTCCATTATGGCAAGAGAAGGGAATAAATAACTTAGAACATCTTATTCAAGGTGGAAATTTTATCCAATTTCAGGAACTAGTGTCACAGTACGACATCAGTGATAAAAAGTATTTTGGATATCAACAGTTTAAATCCATAATAAAAGCAAGATTTAATCTTAGTCAGACAGATTTAGAGGTACCAGTTAAGGTGGCAGAGTTTTTAAATCGCCGTTCCCCTAAATTGATATTGAAACTACATGGACTATTATCAAAGCTGGATGAGTCCGTATCTCTTCCAATACCAAAATGGGAGACAGACTTATCGATTAATAAGGAGGAAAGTTTCTGGACACAAATATGTTTATACACTTTTAAGATGACTAAAAACTCTAACTTACAACTTATACAGTATAAAGTTCTACATAGAATTCATTACACAGGACAAAAGATGTTCAAAATGGGCGTGAGTCACACAAATACCTGCTCTCACTGCACCAGCAACATCCCGGATAGCTATATGCATGCTATGTGTAACGGCAGCAGCTGTGTTTGTTTGATCCATGTGAGAAACATGGCAATTCTTGTGACTGTTGTAATTTCCCCGCTATATATGTCAACAGTGACATCCTTTCTAGTATTTGACCTTTGGTTGTACAGCAATGCCTCCCAAAGATTTGTTTTGGCAGGTATATATACTCACAGCCTGGCTCTGTGTGCCAGTCAAAAGTTGTTTACTTTGTGTCTGGGGGAACCCCCAACATGGAAATGACCTTTGACCTCTGGGGAATCCCTTGGGAATTCCCTACCTTTTTTTTTTATTTATTCCCTCCATATTTTCTTTTAAAACCTAGGTTTGGAAATTTGTCCTTTGAGATTTAAAAATTATTGAAATAATTTGCCATCAAAAATACATGAGGTATAAGCATTATTCACAACAGGAAGTAGACGATTTGAGACTTCCTGCCCAGCAGAATATGACAACGGATGGATTGAGCATGGCTGGCTAGGACAAAAATCCAAGCCATCCAGCTGCTTACCTCAGCCCAGGTAGGGTGAAACTGTCATAATGATGAAATAATCCCTCATATCCAATTATCTACCCGATATTTTGTAGGTTGTTTGAGAGATGATGATATTTTTGAAGTTTGTTGAAGTGTGACTAGACCATGTGACTGTCAGTGGTAATCCATGCCTATGTAACATTTCACCTAGTCTCCATGCATGTGCAAAAAAAACTGTAATAGTTGTGAAAAAGTAATTTTTGAAGCTTCATTTGTGAATAGGGATGTATTTTTGACTTGAAGTAAATGCAGTATTATTCTGGTCAGTCACTGCTACAATTCCCGGCCTGCATGGCCTTGGTAGCTTTTAGAAGTGCAAATCTGGCAATCCTTCATTATTTACTGGATGCCTAGTTCTAGTCAATTTTATTGTTATGTTTTTGAATTGACATCTTGACTTTAAATTAGCTGAAATACCAATTTACAAGGTATTTATTCCGGGCTATTAGTTGCAGACAAAATGTGAGAGCCTGCAAGGAATTTCTGCCCTCGGAAGGCTGCGACCCGGCAAAGTGGTTAGTGAAATGTTTAACTCTGTTGAAGTTTAATGATGGTTGTTTGAATATGCACATGTCCAAAGAATAGAAACTTTTGTGTGTGTTTCTAATATGAAAATCTGATGTGCACAAGCCTTACAATTTTTAAATGTGGATTTGATAATCTGTTGTATTTGTTTACAGTAAATGCTGCATAATTTTGCTGGTAGCTTTCTTGCAACAACTCAGTAAACCTAAAAAATCTATCAATTTGAGATCATAAATGTTTACATTTGTGTGTATGCAGTATGATTTAATTTCTGTAATACTAGAATTTTGTGTCCACAGCTGAAATAATGTTTCTTGTGTTTGATATGTTTCAGTCTTTACGGTGTTTGATGCATTAAAGTCAAAAGCAAGGACATTAAAGATGTGTCAAACATCAGTTATTGCACACCAAAATGCAGCTCATAATCCGGGGCCAGAACAGTAAAGACACTACCTCATACTCGTCTGTACCAAGTCATCGTGGACGAGCATGGGTGTGCAAGCAAAGAACGCTGCAGATTCAAGAGGTTGGGTTGTGCCGTGTCATCGAGATCGTGATGGTGACATCCTGTCAGTACCACTCACCAGTGTGCTAGTGCTAGTATATGACAATTAAGTAAGATACATTCACTTTTCTGCTACAGTCTGTAAGTGAAGGACATGTATCCAGTGATTGAACCTTGAGGACACATTTTAAGTCAATTCAAGTCAAGTTTGTGTTTCTCAAGTGCAAAGTCAAGTTTATTAGTCACTGAATACTGTGTTTATTTTGTGCTGATGTTGAGAGAAGTGTTTGCATTATTCTGTTTTCATTGTACATGTACTGCTTGTGCACATCCTGTTGCTAGCGTATTTCAATCAGTATTTTTGAACATCAATTTAAATCAGGCTAGTAAGATCAAATAAGATCAAGGGCTGAGGTAAGGGCTGGTTGAGCTTCAATTCAATGATATAAGTATATTTCAAGATTCCTCAAATTTAATTCAATTTTGAATTAATCAAATCAAGTACAAGTTCAAAGTATTTAGGGAATCATATACCCCAAAGATAAGAATTCCCTAATTCAAGTATAGTTTCCATTCAGTTATTTTGAGTGGAAATTTCGAGGTAAACATAAAAAACACATTGTGTTTCAGGTTTGCATAATATTTTTTATCTCCAGGTTTTCACTCAAGAAATCTGGTTGGTGAAAATCCCAATTACTAAGCCTGGCTAGCATTGTCTGTCAGACCATCCAGATTTACTAAACATTTTTTTTTACGGTCATTAGATTGCCAAAACGACTGTCGGGTGGCATATGCTGTCACAAAGAGTTCACCAACTCACTGAAACAGTTGACAGTGTATGTAATACTGCCGGCAATCGAAACTCACTTTATTCAAAGAGGTAATATAAATTACCATTTCATTTTTTGTCCCATTTCCTCACTATTTTCCATAAACACTGTACTGCAACAAAATGGCTGCAGCTGCCAAAAATGCAACTGAGCAAGAATTGCGAGAGCAGATCACAGCTGCCAAAGAGCAATTACAAGCCATAAATGCTGACTTGGCAGTTGAAACCTTGTCTGAGGAAGAGCGAGCTCAACTCAACACTGATGCAGAAACAGTACATGATGCAATAGAAACTCTTGAAATGGAGTTGGCTACAATCAGTGAACAAGAAAAGAATAATGGTGACAAGAAGCAACCAGAAGAAGAGAATGCGGTAGCTGGAGTTCAAGAGAAGGAAGATGCTAGTGATCCAGAAGATGGCGCCACTGGCAAGACTAACCAGAACACTGCGCAAACAAAACTCAGGCATGTCCCACTTCATGAGCTGAAGCAAAGACGAGAGACATGCATGAAGAGACTGAAAGAAGTCAGGCGGTTAGTGAAAACAAAGGGAGAGGATAAGTCTGTCTCACCAGAGATTTCTGCTGAATACGACAGCCTCAATGACAAAGTTGCGACTTTAGATGCTGTCATCAGTAAAAAGGAAGAACAAGAAGCACAGGTAGACAGAGCAAACAAAAAGTTTATGCGAACATACAGTAAAGTAAAGAAGGCTGTGTTCGCTCTTTTTTATGCATACAAAGATGAGGTCTTGGACACAACTGAAGATGACTTGGAAGACCTGATTCGCCTGGACAAAGAAATGACAGCTACATATGAAGCCTGCCGAGATTTGTGCCCGCCAGACAACGAGATGCGGTGCAGAGTCGACAGCGCTAAGCAAATGTGCTCAGACATGGCGAAAACCTTGAAACAAATTGGAGAGAATCCAATGATGGCAGACAAGGAGAGAAAAAGCCTTCTCAAGACTACTTGGGGAATGAATTATTCTAGGTCTCTCTTTGGAAGCAAGTTAGACTATGAGTCTGATATTTCTGCCAAGTCTAAAGTCTCCATTCAGTCAAAGGTATCTGTAAGTGCACAGATTTCAGAATCTTCAACAGGCTCTTCAACAGGATCAAGTAATGCCTCAGAAAAGGCCAGGAAGCTGGCTGAATTGAGCGCTAAGCGAAAGTGTGCAGAACTTCACGCAAAGATAAGGAAATACAAGGTGGCCTTGGAAAGTTGTCATGAACAATTAGAAATAGCAGAAGAAGAGGAAAGAGTCCAAAGGTCAGATGACATCTCTTGTTGCAGTGACAAGCCTAGTAAAGGTTATCTGAATCCAGAGGCACCTGCTTTTTCTCCTGAGGCCAGATCACCAAGAGCTGAAGATTGCGCGAGCCAAGTAGAGTCACAGTTGGCCTTCATCGCCCAAACATTCTCAGATAGCGTCAGCAAATCAAGGCTGCCTGTCCCCACACCTCCTGTGTTTGATGGTGACCCACTCAAGTTCATCAACTTTCGCAAAAGTTTTGTGACACTTGTTGAGAACAAGGGAATTCCACCATCAGACAAGCTGTATTATCTGCGGCAGTACCTTGCAGGAGAAGCCAGAGCGGCAGTAGAAGGTTGTTTTTTCGGAAGTGATGAAGCTGCCTACAACCGTGCATGGACCACGTTGGAAGAGCGGTTCGGATACCCCTTCACCGTTCAACTCTCCTTGAGAAACAAGTTGAGAGACTGGCCCAAAGTAACAGGCAAAGATAAGAAAGGTCTTCAAGATTTGAGCGATTTCCTGAGCACCCTCAAAGAAGCTATCCCCTACGTGAAAGGTCTTGAAGTTTTGAACGATTGCGTCCAAATCCAGGAAACAGCAACCAAGTTACCCGAGTATTGTAACACTAGGTGGACATGGCGTGTTACAGAAGACATAGATGTTGGAAAGGGCTACCCTTCGTTTCAAGAATTTGTCGACTTCGTAGCCAGAGAAGCCAGAGTGGCTACCAACCCTATATGCGTGGTCGCTCAAAACCAAGACAAGTTGCCAACCACGAATAGAGGAAACGAGTCTAGGGCAAAGACAAAACGAGCACCTGGCATTACTCATGCCACCAACACCAACACCAGTGCTGAAAAAGAAACCCCTAAAAGTGGAGCCAAAAATTCTCCAGTTTGCACCTACTGCGACAAAGATCACCTCATCTACAAGTGCAATGCTTTCAAAGAGTTGCCTTATGATGACAAAATACAAAGCATTCGAAGCAAGGCCCTTTGCTCCAAATGTCTCAGACGTGGCCACACATCAAAGAAGTGTCTAGTTAAAGTGTCCTGCAACACGTGCAAAGGCAAACACCAAACTCTGCTGCACTTAGACAAGAAGAAAGCAGACACAAAGCTTACAGAGTCAGAAGCCGACAAAGATAAAAACACATTTGAATCTATTTCAAACAAAACCAACCAAGATTACATGAAGAGTTATACTTCAATGATCGTACCTGTTTGGGTCAAGACAGGCCAAGCTGGCTCGCAAGAAGTATTGGTTTATGCACTGATTGATACCCAGAGCAACAGCTCCTATATCACAGAGGATCTGGCAGCCAAGCTGTGCATGCCACATGAAATAACAAGAATGAAGATAACAACTATGACATCTTCATCGGTGGTCTATTGTAAGAAGTTCTCAGACATCAAACTGAGAGGATACGACTCGACTGTTGAAGTCCGAGTCAAGTCGTGCTACACAAGAGACCACATCCCTCACAACAGGGAGCACATTCCTTCAAAGGTAGCGGCAAGTATGATGCCTCATTTGGCTCGAATAGCCCCCTTCATTCCTCCTTTTCAAGACTGTGAAGTGGGACTGCTCATTGGATACTCCTGCCCACAAGCACTCAGACCGGTGGAGATAGTCTCCGGAAATCCCGAAGAAGCCTTTGCTGTGAAAACAGACTTGGGATGGAGCATCATTGGAGGCCCTTGTTATGAACAAGGCAACAATGGTGTATGCCATAGGATTGTCGCCAAAGAATTGATAGTGCCACCACCCTGTGAGATCCTGAAGGTTCTCGACCAAGATTTCAGCGACACCAAAGATGAAGCGAAGGAGCTAATCTGCCAGGCCACTGAAATATGCAAAAAGGGCAAAGTTAGACTCCATAAGTTCCTGTCGAACAGCATAGCCGTCCTGGAATCTATACCACCCTCAGAAAGAGCCACTACCGTCTCCGAAATAAACTTGGAACTGGAACCTCTCCCGGTTGAGCGCACACTTGGAACAAGATGGGATGTTCAAAATGACTGCTTCAGGTTCAAGATAACACTACAGGATAAACCCAACACAAGAAGAGGCATCCTCTCTACAGTCATGTCAGACTATGACCCAAATGGATTTCTTAGCCCTGTGGTGTTGCAAGGGAAAAAGATCCTGCAAGAACTGTGCAAGCAAAAGAAATCCTGGGACGAACCTGTCGAGCCTGTCATAATTGAACGGTGGGAGAGCTGGAAAGCAGATATTCAGGAACTGGAGGATCTGAAAATACCCAGATGTTTCAAGCCTGACAAGGAAGTGAAATCTTTCGAGTTGCATCATTTCAGTGATGCCAGCACTCAAGGTTATGGGCAGTGCTCGTATGTCAGAATGTGTGACCAAGATGGAAACATAGACTGCGCCTTGCTCATGAGCAAAGCGAGAGTGGCACCATCAAAAGTTGTCTCCATTCCTCGGCTTGAATTGACAGCAGCAACAACGTCAGTGAAAATCAGCAAGTTCCTCAGAAGAGAGCTCGAGATCCAGGTCACCAAGGAATATTTTTGGACAGACAGCAAGGTCGTGCTGGGATACATCGCCAACAGTGCAAAGCGGTTTCACGTGTTTGTCAGCAACCGTGTACAGTACATTCGGGAGAACACTGAAGTGCAACAATGGCACCACGTACCGACCAAGTCGAATCCAGCCGATCTAGCTTCGAGAGGTGTGTCGGCCAAAGAACTGGGCACCTCTATGTGGCTGAAAGGCCCAGAATTTCTCTACAAAGCAGAGCTACCACTGACTTCGCCAGACGATACTCTCAACCTTGGCGACCCTGAAGTAAAAGCACAGTGTCTCGGGGCATCTAGCGTTGTTCTACCAACAGGACTGTTGGATGTACTACAAAGGATTTCGAAGTGGCAGACCATGATCAACATCTTGGGAACTATGATAAGAAGAGTGTCTTCGAAGACAAGCCGTCTACTCCAAGACAGAAAAGCACGTAATCTAGCCATCAAGTGGTTACAAGCCAAAGAGTTTCCTGAAGAGATCACAACCCTGGGGAAAGGTAGAAACGTAGCAACGTCAAGCTGCTTGAAGACTCTAGATCCCATGTTGGATGAAGAAGGCCTGCTAAGGGTTGGGGGAAGAGTTCGTGAAGCAGAAGACATCACCAAGGAAGAATGTCACCCCATTATCCTTCCAAGAAAATCACATGTCACCGAGGCCATCATCAGGCATGTACATCAAAAGACCAATCATGGAGGTCGCAGCTCAACTTTGAATGAACTACGATCTCAAGGATATTACGTACAAAGGGGCTACAAGACAGTGGCTCAAGTGATACGCAACTGTATCATGTGTCGCGAGCAAAGAAGACCAGCGGAGAGTCAGAAGATGGCTGACTTGCCACAAGAACGTACAGAAGCGCATCCTCCATTCTACAAGTCTGGAATGGATGTCTTTGGCCCGTATCTCATCAAACGCGGAAGATCAGAAATCAAGCGCTACGGACTGCTGTGCACGTGTCTGTACAGTCGTGCAATTCACCTGGAGCTTCTAGACGACCTCTCAACTGACTGTTTCATCAATGCCCTAAGATGCTTCTTGGCATTGCGAGGTGTGGTTAGAAGCATACTCTGCGATCAAGATTCCAACTTCATCGGTGCTGACAATGAACTGAAACAAGCTCTTGCCGAATTGGATCATGACAAGCTGGAGACAGTTCTAGCAAACAAGCAAGTGGAGTTCAAGTTCAATGCTCCTCATGCTAGTGAGCAAGGTGGCGTATGGGAAAGACAGATCCACACAGTGAGGAAGACGCTGAAGTCGGTGATAGACTTTGCGAACACACGACTAGACGACGCCTCCTTAAGAACACTGTTCTATGAGGCAGCATACATCGTGAACAGTCGTCCATTGTCTCCAACGTCTTTGAATGACCCACTCGCCGAACCTCCCATAACGCCAAACGCTCTACTTCATGGCAAGCTTGAGGGAGTCTTACCTCCACCAGGAGCCTTCTGCGCCCAGGACGTTTATGCACGGAAACGCTGGAGGCGTGTTCAACACCTGAGTCAGCTCTTTCGAAGTAGATGGAAACAAGAATACTTACTGAATCTCCAACATCGCCAAAAGTGGTGCAAACCACAAAGAAACCTCCAAACAGGAGACATTGTTCTCATGATGGATGAAGGGTTGGTGAGAAACCAGTGGCCACTTGGACTTGTGACGAGTGCAATGGCCGACAAGGACGGACTTGTCCGAAAAGTGAGGCTGAGAATTTCGAACGCCAGAAGTGTGGCTCGTGGGGAGAAGATTAAGCCAGTCTCCGAACTGGAAAGACCAGTGCAAAAGGTTGTGCTCTTGCTGCCGGTTAAAGATTAGGTGACATTGTGAAAATTTTATGTTGGCATGACTTTATAGTCTTCCATCATAAAGATTTTGGTGGGAGTGTAACGGCAGCAGCTGTGTTTGTTTGATCCATGTGAGAAACATGGCAGTTCTTGTGACTGCTGTAATTTCCCCGCTATATATGTCAACAGTGACATCCTTTCTAGTATTTGACCTTTGGTTGTACAGCAATGCCTCCCAAAGATTTGTTTTGGCAGGTATATATACTCACAGCCTGGCTCTGTGTGCCAGTCAAAAGTTGTTTACTTTGTGTCTGGGGGAACCCCCAACATGGAAATGACCTTTGACCTCTGGGGAATCCCTTGGGAATTCCCTACCTTTTTTTTTTATTTATTCCCTCCATATTTTCTTTTAAAACCTAGGTTTGGAAATTTGTCCTTTGAGATTTAAAAATTATTGAAATAATTTGCCATCAAAAATACATGAGGTATAAGCATTATTCACAACAGGAAGTAGACGATTTGAGACTTCCTGCCCAGCAGAATATGACAACGGACGGATTGAGCATGGCTGGCTAAGACAAAAATCCAAGCCATCCAGCTGCTTACCTCAGCCCAGGTAGGGTGAAACTGTCATAATGATGAAATAATCCCTCATATCCAATTATCTACCCGATATTTTGTAGGTTGTTTGAGAGATGATGATATTTTTGAAGTTTGTCGAAGTGTGACTAGACCATGTGACTGTCAGTGGTAATCCATGCCTATGTAACATTTCACCTAGTCTCCATGCATGTGCAAAAAAAACTGTAATAGTTGTGAAAAAGTAATTTTTGAAGCTTCATTTGTGAATAGGGATGTATTTTTGACTTGAAGTAAATGCAGTATTATTCTGGTCAGTCACTGCTACAATTCCCGGCCTGCATGGCCTTGGTAGCTTTTAGAAGTGCAAATCTGGCAATCCTTCATTATTTACTGGATGCCTAGTTCTAGTCAGTTTTATTGTTATGTTTTTGAATTGACATCTTGACTTTAAATTAGCTGAAATACCAATTTACAAGGTATTTATTCCGGGCTATTAATTGCAGACAAAATGTGAGAGCCTGCAAGGAATTTCTGCCCTCGGAAGGCTGCGACCCGGCAAAGTGGTTAGTGAAATGTTTAACTCTGTTGAAGTTTAATGATGGTTGTTTGAATATGCACATGTCCAAAGAATAGAAACTTTTGTGTGTGTTTCTAATATGAAAATCTGATGTGCACAAGCCTTACAATTTTTAAATGTGGATTTGATAATCTGTTGTATTTGTTTACAGTAAATGCTGCATAATTTTGCTGGTAGCTTTCTTGCAACAACTCAGTAAACCTAAAAAATCTATCAATTTGAGATCGTAAATGTTTACATTTGTGTGTATGCAGTATGATTTAATTTCTGTAATACTAGAATTTTGTGTCCACAGCTGAAATAATGTTTCTTGTGTTTGATATGTTTCAGTCTTTACGGTGTTTGATGCATTAAAGTCAAAAGCAAGGACATTACAGATGTGTCAAACATCAGTTATTGCACACCAAAATGCAGCTCATAATCCGGGGCCGGAACACTATGTGGTCCTGTGCACCGGTTCAAAAGTTCTGGCGGAAGAGATGTGAGGACCTGTCGGCATGGCTTGGGTATAGTGTCCCACCCTCACCCACACTTTGCATATTCGGTGATTTAAGTGAAATAAATAGATGCAAGGATGTCACACATGGTTCTCACTGCCTTATGCATTGCAAAGAAAACTGTCCTCATGAACTGGAAATCAAGAAATAACTTATGCATGACTTATTGTAATAACTTACTATTGGATTATATTAGCCTGGAGAGAATGACAGCCTTCTCAAATAATCAATTGGCGGAATTCAATTCTTTCTGGTTCCCGCTTATTAATTCTATAATCTGAGGGGTGGCGGGCGGTGGCGGGCAGACGGTGGCGGGCCGTCTGTCTGGCCCTGGGGGGGGGGGAAGTTGGTTGGGGGGGGCTGCAGGGTGGGCCGGGGGGTGGGGCTGTGGCCCCCGGCCGGCTGGCCTCGCCCCTCGGGGGGGGGTCTGGGTCTGGCCCTGGTCCCCTGATGCTGGAGGGGGGGGCGTCTCCCCCCCCCCCCCCGGGCTGGGGGCAGGTGTGTGCCAGTGGTGTGGGTTGGCCCCGGTGCATCCTTGTGCGGCGAAGTTGTGTTTTCCCTGGGGCCCTGGTGGCACCCTGGGGTTGGTGCCTGCATCCTGGGTTGCCCTCCCCATCCACTGGGGTCTGCGGGTGTGGATGTGCATGTGTGTGTGTGTGTATGTGTGTGAGAGTGAGTGTCTGTGGGGGCTTGTGTATGAGTGGATGCGGAAGTGGGTGTGTGTTGAGTGGGCAGGTGGGGCTGTGTGTGGGTGTAGGTGGGCATGTGTGATGGTGGGTGGGGGTACGTGTGTGTATGGAAGCGGTTACTTGTGGGTGGATGTCTGGGGGGTGGAGGATGTGTGTATGGGTAGGAGAACTTGGGTTGGGCGGCAGGGGTTGGGCAGTCCATCTAGTGGCAGGGGGGCTGGCGTTTTGGGGCCTGCTTGTCCTGGCCGCCCTGCTGTTGTGTTGCGGGGTGAGGCGCCTTGTTGCATTGCCCCTGGTGTCACTGGCGGCGGGTGTGTGTTGGTACTTGGGGGTGGTTGGGGGGCCATTGGCGCGGGTTGATGGCCGTGTTTCCATTGGGTTGCTCCGGGGTGGCTGTGGTTGCAGGGCGGCCTGTGGCTGTCGGTGTGCATCTGGGGTGGGTGGTCGTGGGCCTGCGTGGGCGCTCGGGGGTGTCGCCTGGCATGTTGGGCGTCGTGTGGGTCCGGCCCATTGTTCACTATTGTGACTGTTGTTGTCCATGTTTGTGTGTGTAAGATGAGTGGAAATATGTATGGCTGCCCCATCATGCTGGTGGTGCTGGGAGCACCGGGGCGTGATGCTGGTGGGTCCTGGGCTGCTTCCACTGGCGGCCCTCACCCTGGGTTGGGATTTGGGGGCAGTGGGTGGCCTAATGAACCAGTCTGTAAGCTGGCTTCTGGGGGGGGGGGATGGCCTTGTTTTTAGACCGCCTACCTCCCAGTCTTATTTCCCGCCCTCCCACTCCCCCTGATCTTTTTTGTTACATTTAGGGCTTTGGGGTGGGGGTGTGCCACATTGTGTCGGTGAAGGGGATAACTTTGCTGCGCGGTGGGGCTGCACTCACCTCAATTTTAATTGCATTTTAGACACTGAGGGCTTAAGGGGATGGGGGCCCTGCTGCCCATTGTAGTGGCTAGCGGTACTCCAATCACTATCCCCCCAGTTTTAATTGCACTTTGGTAGTCCACAGATTTACACACAATTATATCATATAACCAACACCCACCCATCATGTTCTGTGCGGGGGGAGGGGGTGGGGGTCTTCCCCCACCCCTGTTGCCCTGCTCTTGCTGGGGGCGTGGGGGCCTGGTGGGGACCTGGGACCTATCATGTTGTCAAAATCCCTGAGTGCTACTGAATATATAGATACAACCAAGGAAGTGAGAGGGGGGCTAAATATGAGTGTAAGTGAGCGTGAGGGGGGGATGAATGGAGGTGGTGATGGTGGGTCGGTTCTGTGCGGCACTTTGCATGTTGGGTGGCATCTTGGGGCACCTGTGGTGGTCTGCTGATTGTTTGCTCAGATGGACACCGGGGTGGGGGTCTGCTTCTGTGGCCTGCGCCGGTGGTCTCCCTGGTCACTGCCGGGCACTGGTGCATGTTCAGGCTTGCTGCATCTGCTTCGTAGCTGCCTTATGAAACAAAGGTGAATGAGGGGTGAGTTTGAATGGGTACAGGAGTGAGAGAGAATGGGTCGTCTGGGTGAGTGAGAGAGGTGTGCATGGGAGCTTGTGGGTGTGAAGGTGTGGGGAGGGGTGTGTCTGCGAGTTGGGAAGTGCTGGATTAAGTGGGGTAGTGCCTCTCGGCAACGTGGGCTCCCCTGGGCGGGGGGACTTCTTTGGACATGGGGGTCCCCAGGGTGTGTGACAGAGGCGCTGGGTCGGGCCCGCTGTGGGGGTGCCTGGGGGGGCTTGCGCCGAGGGGCGCGGGCCGGTCTCTGCGCCGGGGGTGGGGTCGCTGGCCCCCTGGTGCCTGGGGCCCGGGGGCGGACGTTGGCCCCGCTGGGGGGGGGGTGTCGGGCAGGTCCAGGGGTGTGGGGTCACCGCGCCGGCCGCCAAGCAGCCTGGCCTCCCTTGATTGTCCCTCCGGGGGCGGATGCCTGGCTTTCCTTGGGCTTGCTGACTTCGGACGTTTGTGTTCTGTGGGGGTTGGTGGCGCTGCCTTGCCTGCTCAGGGTTCCCAGTGGGAGAGCTGCTGTGACCGGCCCTCCGCTTCGTATGTTTCCTGACAAACCACTTACATGCACACACTTATTTTGCACCCGTTCTCATATATATATGCACGCAGACATACACGCACAAGTATCTCTCCTTTAACAGGTGCGGAGACCAGACTCGTGTTGAGACATCTTCGGTGGAAGAAGCAATTTGTCTTTTATTTGTTTTAGTTGTTGGTTTTTTTAATTTTTTTTTTGTCTGTTTCCCTCCCTTTTCTTGTCCCCTCCATACACTTCCTTTCCCTCTTCCCCATCCTGTTGGGTCTTCCATGGGTAAAATAATTAAAATAAAGTATTAAAAGTTATTACAGGAGGAGTTTACAACAATATACAATACACAGTTAGGTACTGTATAAGCTCCTCTTGGCAAAGTAAATCTGTTTTGGCACAATAAGGGTGACAGATCCCTGTTCTGTTTGCCTAGCTGCCTGACAGGACAAGGGAAGAAAAAAAAAAAAAAGAACATAGAGCTGATGTGTCTTGCCAAAAAGTTGCAGTTTTGTCTCGTCTATCCATAGGACATTCTCCCAGAAACTTTATGGCTTGTCAACATGCAGTTTGCAAATTGCAGTCTGGCTTTTTTATGATTTGTTTTCAACAGTGGTGTCCTCCTTGGTCGTCTCCCATGAAGTCCACTTTGGATCAAACAACGACGGATGGTGCGATCTGACACTGATGTACCTTGACCCTGGAGTTCACCATGAATGTGTTTAGAGGTTGTTCTGGGCTCTTTTGTTACCATTCGTATTATCCGTCTCTTCCATTTTTCATCAAGTTTCCTCCTGCGGCCACGTCCAGGCTGGTTGGCTACGGTCCCGTGGATCTTAAATTTCTGAATAATATGTGCAACTGTAGCCACAGGAACATCAAGCTGCTTGGAGATGGCCTTATAGCCTTTACCTTTAACATGCTTGTCTATTTTCTTTCTAATCTCCTGAGACAACTCTCTCCTTTGCTTCCTCTGGTCCATGTTTAGTGTGGTACACACCATGTCACCAAACAGCACAGTGACTGCTTGTCACCCTTTAAATAGGCCGACTGACTGATTAGAAGTTTGTAGACACCTGTGATGTTAATTAGAGGACACATCTTGGTTGAACATGTCCCTATGGTCACATTATTTTCAATCTTTTCTAGGAGTACCATCATTTTGTCCAGGCCTGTTTCATGAGTTTGTTTTTAAAAGTAATTCTGTTGAACCACAATTCAAAAGCATGGCAATGCCGTCATATAGACAAATGTGTCTTTATGATTTCATATAGACCATCACTCATGATGCCTACAATAATGTGTCTTTATGATGTCATATGGCTCACAATTGGCAAGGTGAATAAGTCACAGTTGTCTGAAGATAAGAGTTGAGGTTCAATTGGACACAGCAATAATGATAGGACTACAGCTCCTGACCAGATTGAGTGATGATATAGAGTGAAGTACGTGGCGGTAATACACCTGTAAGCTGGTTGCCAACTGCCAATCAAATCTAAAAGAAGAAGAAGAAGAAGTCACAGTTTGAACCAGACGCTACATAGAGGACTACAGCTCCTGACTAGATAGTGATAATATAGAGTGAAGTACATGGCGGTAATGCACCTGTAAGCTGGTTGCCAACCGCCAATCAAATCTAAAAGAAGAAGAAGAAGAAGACGCTACATAGAATAGGTAAACACCCAACACACAGCTGTGCACATTGTGGTTCTCCGGAAACAGTTCAACACGTTTTGTTGGGAATGTCAGGGATACCGGGAACAAAGGAAACATCTGACTGCAGTAATAGAAAGGACTAAATTAAGCTTTGGTTTGGAAAACATGTTAGGAACCTCAGTCAAAGAAATATATGTAGCTCTACTTAGATATTTAAGTGCAACTGGATTAATCAAGGATGCCTCCTGGACGCCTCCCACTTGAGGTGTTTCAGGTACGTCCCACTGGGAGGAGACCCCGGGGCAGACCCAGGACTCGGTGGAGAGACTATGTCTCCCAGCTGGTCTGGGAACGCCTTGGTATCCCCTCTGAAGAGCTGGAGCAGGTGGCTGGAGAGAGGGAAGTCTGGGCTTCTCTGCTTGAACTGCTGCCTCCGCGATTCGGACCTCCGGAAAAGCGGTAGAAGATGGATGGATGGATGGATGGATGGATGGATTAATCAAAAGAATTTAGTTTTTTTCCCTCCCATTCTCTTGTCCACGCTCCAACCCAGTGGGTGGCGATGGTGCACCTGCAGGCTGGTTGCCAGCTGGCAATCAGATCTAGAAGAAGAAGAAGAGCGCAGAAGAGAAGAAGAGAAGAAGAAGAGCAGTGACGCGGGTGACGACAACAAAACCTGGATGAATCCTGAATCTTGGTCAAAACGTCACAAAGCTATGAGGAAGACGTCACAAAGCTACAAAGCTATGAGGATTATGTCAGAAAGCTATGAGCTATGAGTAAGAAGTCACAAAGCTATAAGGAAGATGTCACAAAGCTATGAGGAAATCATCGCAAAGCTATAAGGAAAACATCACAGGGTGACAAAGCTATGATGAGTAAGAAGTCACAAAGCTATGAGGAAAACGTCACAAAGCTATGAGGAAAACAATCAAGTCAGTGGCGGTAATGCACCTTTAAATGGCTGCCAACTGCCAATCAAGTCTAACAGAAGAGGAAGAAAAAGTCACAGGGCCAGTCTTTACAGCTCGTTGGTGTTCTCTGCATAACAGATTTCTTCAGCCATGGCCAGTTCTACATTGCCGCGAGCAGAGTTGCCAGACCAAGCAGTCTTCGTATTGTTGCTCAAGATCAAGAAACTCAGCAAAAGTGTCGCTTTCTGAGCAATGTGGTTTTTAAAGAGGTGCTGACACAGTAAAAATGTGTAACCTTGAAGAATAACAGTCTACACTACAAATGTGTAAAATGCCAAGCAAAGCACTGATTTTCTCTGGGTGCTCCGGTTTCTTGGTTTCTACGGGCATGCACGGGCCTTCCTGAACAGGGTCGAAAGCCACTTTTTGCTCAGATCAATTTTCATGATCCTGTCCATGAACTGGAATTATGATGCACCTATCCCTCAATCAGTGGTCTGAACGAAGATGAAGAAGAAGAAGAAGAGGAAGACCCACCAGATGGAGAGCAATAGAATGAGGAGAACTGCTGCACGTCAGAAAAGATGCCGTGAAGATGAAACACCTCAGGTTCCAGCAGTACGCCGCAGGCATGACTGTGAACAACACGGCCGTCTGAGACAGGAGGAGACCCTTCAGCAATGGCATGCAGAAATACTGGCTTATACTTGGTTTCTACAGGCATGGACGGGTATGCATGGGTATGTACTAGTTAACAAGGTCAGGAGTTCCTGGCAACGGAAGGCAAAGGACAGAGCTGCATGGAGGAATTTGATCAGACCTAAATGAAACAGTCATTGTTGCTCCCGACAGACTGCTATGATGATGATAATGATGTATGACCAGAATATATTTTTATTGTAATCTTTCTTACATATGCACCTACAAAATTGTACTTTCATAATGGTTATTCTGACTTCTTTCAAATGATGTATAGACATTAGGGCTGTCCTGAATTTCCTGTAAATTTGAAGTTTTTCATCATAAATTTACATTCAATTAAAAATACTCCTTTTAATATGTAAATGTAAAGTTTTTTTTTTTTCATTTTACACTATTTCCTCTAAATTTTACTATTCCAAACATTGCAATTTTTGCCAAGTAAACTGAATTATTTTCTTATATATGCATCATGTATTTTTGGTAAATTTGTGAGTTTTTCTCCAAATATGTAGGTTTTTTTTTTTTTTGGTAAAGTCGTTAAAGTTAAAATTCATAATTTACCTTTACTGAAATTAAGCAGTTAGAAGACAAAAAGTGAAAATCTGAATATTACATACCACATTTGAGAACTGAATACCAGTTTAACAAATGAATATCAGGATAATTTAATATTTGGGTGCAGCCATTTGTTGACTTGTGCAAGATTTCATGTACAGCTAGCTCCCTGCCTATTATCTGAACTGCTAACTAGATGTGGAAACACTTCATTGATTCATTGTCGTGATGATGACCGTCGTGCTTTCTTCTGTGACTGTTTCACCCTGACAACTAAAGAGATCCTGGATATGCTAATGGTTCATAGTCCCACTCCTGTGGAGACAGTGCTTCTCCTGTGTTGTTGCTGTACCAAAGCACTGATGCATAATGCAGAAAGAGATTCTGCAAAAGACACAGACCATAGTTTTATTCTGGCATGAGCAGACATGTTGTTTTACACATAAGCCACATTAGAGGACGGGGGCCAAACCTTTAAAATGAATTAGGCAAAGGTCAGAAGGCCATTTCAAATTATTTATGCATGCATCCAAGTTGCGCCCAAGTCTGTTTATTCAGGTTTTTTGCTCATTTGTTTTTCAAAGCCTAGCCCTTTTTTTTTCCATGTACTTAATGCAGCTTTCTTCTTTGGCCTCATCAGCAAATATGAAAAAATGAGCCCCTGTGGGTGTGAAGTAGGTCAAACTGTTAGTTGGTAAATTGAGCTTGGCTCAGACAGGCTTGAAACAGCACTAATTCTACATTTTATTTATTTATCAGTTCACAATGTTCTCTCCCTATGGATAACACAGATCCTAATCCTAGATTGATAATTGCCAAACATACCCTTTTCAAAACCATAATTATTTGCTTTTGGTTAATGAGAAGAACAGCTGTTTGGGCTCTGTTAAATAAACTCGAGCCCAGATAGTGTATTCAATGATTTGAAATCAAGTGAAGGCTTACCTTGCTGTCACTGCTACTGCGCATGAATTACTGATTTTATTTCCAACCCACTGTATGTGTAGCACGTCTCTCACTTGTCACGGCATATCCGACTCAATATTCCATCATCTTCGCCACGAGGATACTCCAGTGATGCTCCCTTTACTGACACCCAGCTGGCTTCATTCAGAATTTTAAGTTTAAAACTATCAAACTGCACTTCAGTGAGTAGTTCTAGAAGGACACTTTTTACTCTTGAGGATTTTTTGAAGAATGAACTATATTTTTACTTTGGTACATTTAGCTGTACTCTTTGAAGTGCTGTTGATTCATTGGTTTGACATTACTATGAGTTTTTCTTTGAGTTGTTGAAGGTCTGGCAGAATTTTCATGCGGGGGGGGGGGGGGGGCTACGGACTAGTCATGGAGCGGAGGCTGGGTGAGCACGCAGAAACCAGAGGGAGAACTCGGGGGCAGGGTGGCAGGAAGCTGGTCCAGCCTGGTTGTTGGGGTGGGTTCACATTACAGCGTTTGGATCCGACGTTGACTGACGTGTTGCCAAACATCTGGCTCTGCAGGCAAAAATGTTTGAACACTGGTGAAAGTTGTGCTCTTTTAAAATTTTCAGCATGCTGAAAATTTAACGACATTTGGAAATAAACGATGGTGAAAGTTGTGCTCAGTTTGTAAAAGTTTTGCAGAGCTAGCCTAAATCAGCCTAAGTTAAGCTCCACTGGCAAACTTCGACTGAAATGCTGGCAGAAGCAATGATTTTAGATGAAACACACTTCAAACATGCACAGACACAAGGGAAGTGCTGAAGGAGTGTCCCTGTCCATTTTTTTTTTTTTTTTTAGATTTAGTATACTTTATTGATCCCCAGACGGGAAATTGAGGGTCATCCACCACCTGGATGGATGAAGCAGCCACAGCACGGCGCTATCCCTTAACCATTCACACACACATTCACACCTAGGGCCACTTTAGAGTCTCCAATTAACCTAACCTGCGTGTTTTTGGCATGTGGGAGGAAACCGGAGAAATCCCGGGGTAAACCCACGCATACACGGGGAGAACATGCAAACTCCATACAGATCACTGTTGGTCGGGGGCTGGGATCAAACCCACGATCCCACAATCCCCACGATCCCCCAGCCAAGGGTAAACTGTGCTGCCGCAGTGCTAACCACTGTGCCACCGTGCAGCCCATGGGGCTGGAATGGCAAAAGCTGAAAGAAGGGGGATTAAAAAAAAAGAATATGTATATATATATATATATATGTATGTGTGTGTGTGTGTGTGTGTGTGTAAAATCCCCCAAAAAGTGTGACAGCCCAAAATCTCCTCACTGCAAAATTTTGTGTTTATAATTTTCTGCTCTGTGCGTAATCCTACAGGATTTATTGATTCGGCTTAAATTGTGGGGAATCAAAAAGTGCTGATATGATGTCAAAAAATAAAGGACATTTAACGCAGTTTAAAAAAAAAAACTGTGTGCCCTATTTTGACGGTCATCAGTGGACTTTTGTGCCAGACTCCCCACCACACGCCACTATTTTTTTTAGTTTCTGATAGTGCATTGTCTGATTTTTTTACACTTTGTGTCACGCCATCTAATTACCAGTGGACAGTGCATCCACTTTTTGCTGCAAGCTGGAGAGTCATTTCAAAGAGGCGTGGCAGCGCGCAGTCTCATGTGCATCAGTATTATGGTGCATGTTATGACAATGTGCTTTTGTTCAGGAAGAAGGAGGCCTGTTGTCAGAAGCGCATTGTTTAATGCTTTTAGTGTGGACATGGTTTATATAGATGGTATAAAATATATATGTAGCGCTACCTGGTACAAACTATTAAAAGCAATATATACAGTATGTGAGTGGGAATGAAGATATTTTTTCATTACCAGCACATAAACATACATGGGGCACCAGCCCAATGAATTGGCAATCTTATTAATAATTCAATATTTGTGCCAGCGATGAATCAGTCTCAAAACCTGAGTTCGCTCTGCTTTTAATCAAGAAAATGACATGAAATTAAACAATAACTCCAATATACCTTTTTTTAACACTTTAATAAGAGATTCAGTATACAGTAGATGAGCACATTCAGATGACTTTAAGACAGTGAATTCAATATACTGTATATCATGAACACATTAAGCTGATAATGGATTACTGAGCATGAAGTGCACGGTGGCGCAGTGGTTTAGCACTGTGGCAGCACAGTTTTACCCTCGGCCGGGGGACCGCGGGGATCATGAGATCGTGGGTTCAATCCCAGCCCCCGACCAACAGTGAGCTGTGTGGAGTTTGCATGTTCTCCCCGTGTTGCGCGGGTTTACTCCGGGATTTCTCCGGTTTCCTCCCGCACACCAAAAACATGTAGGTTTAGGGCGCTCGCGCACGCAGCGACCAGCAGCCGGTGGCTTGTCACCAGACTGCAAACCAAGTCTACCTACGGGTACAAATAAGTAACAAAAAAAAAAAAAAAAAAAGAAGTGTATTATTAAGCATTTGTGGAACCACAGAAAATCATAGCTTAAATTGGCACTATAGTGGAAACTAAGAAACCATAAAATAGCTGTAAAGCAAAATGGTTAGGAAAAATTGATACAGTTTTATGAAGAAAATGATAAGAATCAGTTTATATAAAGAAAAAATTTTGTGTTACTCTGAAAAGGAACGGAGATTAATGGAAAGAAAATTGTATTTGTAGTTCTGAAAGGAGTTCAGAGATGCTAGGTTTATAGAACTTATAAAAGGAATGTTCTAGAGAGTTAAATTTAATCTGGACAACAGACCTTAAGCACAGCAGATAAAGTCAGATTGTGACCCCACCAATGGAGGTTCATTGGTGAGGTTGAGAGGAAAGGACAGGTTGTGACCATAATTTAACGAATCACTTAGGAAATAGTGGCCATTTCATCCCCCGTTTCTGAATCCCGTACACGTAGCTCTCCTAACCTTCTACAGCCTAGCAAACCTGGAGCTCTGGAAGGAGCTGCTTTTATTGGATGAGTCGTTCACAAAAGGCTCCTCCTGCCTGGCCTGCAGGAACCAGGAAGTAATAATGGATGGTTTCAACACAATGAAATAAAACAGCAAAAGTGATTTTGAAATGAGAAATATATCATTTAGTTGCTGAATCTGTTTTTATATGACGCACACATCTGCTCGTTTGCACCTCAGTAGGGAAGAGTAGACAGTAGTGTTTAAACAAGGTTTATTACCAACCACTTGTCAGGTTATATACAGGAGTGGAGTTAAGTTTACAATCACAGTTTTTTTAAAATTATCCTTTAAAAAACACTAAAACACCACAACAAAACATGCAATCATTTTTTATTTATTTCCATCCATCCATCCATCTTCTACCGCTTTTCCGGAGGTCCGGGTCGCGGAGGCAGCAGTTCAAGCAGAGAAGCCCAGGCTTCCCTCTCCCCAGCCACCTGCTCCAGCTCTTCAGAGGGGATACCAAGGCGTTCCCAGACTAGCTGGGAGACATAGTCTCTCCACCGAGTCCTGGGTCTGCCCCGGGGTCTCCTCCCAGTGGGACGTGCCTGAAACACCTCAAGTGGGAGGCGTCCAGGAGGCATCCTAATCAGATGCCCATACCACCTCAACTGACTCCTTTCAATGTGGAGGAGCAGCGGTTCTACTCTGAGCCTCTCCCGGATGACTGAGCTCCTCACCCTATCTCTGAGGGTGAGTCCAGCAATCCTACGGAGAAAGCTCATTTCAGCCGCTTGTATCCGCGATCTCGTTCTTTCGGTCATTACCCAAAGCTCGTGACCATAGGTGAGAGTAGGAACGTAGATTGACTGGTAAATCGACAGCTTTGCCTTAGAACTAAGCTCCCTCTTCACCACAACAGACCGGTACAACGTCCGCATCACTGCAGATGCTGCTCCAATCCGTCTGTCGATCTCTCGCTCCATTTTCCCCTCACTCGTGAACAAGACCCCAAGATACTTAAACTCCTCCACTTGGGGCAGGAGCCTGTCCCCAACCCGGAGAGGACAATCCACCTTTTTCCGGCTGAGGACCATGGACTCGGACTTGGAGGTGCTGATTCTCATCCCAGCCGCTTCACACTCAGCGGCAAACCGTCCCAGCAAGAGCTGTAGGTCATTGCTGGATGAAGCCAACAGGACAACATCATCTGCAAACAACAGAGATGAGATCCTGTGGTCACCAAGCATGACACCCTCCATTCCCTGGCTGCGCCTAGAAATCCTGTCCATAAAAATTATGAACAGGACCGGTGACAAAGGGCAGCCCTGGCGGAGTCCAACTCTCACTGGGAATGACTCCGACCGAGTGTTGGCAATGCGAACTAAACTCTCACAACGGTCGTACAGAGACCGAATAGCTCGTAACAACAAGCCCGATACCCCATACTCCCGAAGCACCCCCCACAAAAATCCACGAGGGACGCGGTCAAATGCCTTCTCCAAGTCCACAAAACACATGTAAACTGGTTGGGCAAACTCCCACGAACCCTCAAGAATTCTCGAGAGGGTAAAGAGCTGGTCCGATGTGCCACGGCCAGGACGAAAACCACATTGCTCCTCCTGAATCCGAGGTTCAACCAACGGCCGGACTCTCCTCTCCAGTACCTTGGCATAGACCTTCCCAGGGAGGCTGAGGAGTGTGATCCCTCTAAAGTTGGAGCACACCCTCCGGTCCCCTTTTTTGAAGAGAGGAACCACCACCCCGGTTTGCCATGCCAAAGGCACTGCCCCCGACCTCCACGCAATGTTGCAGAGGCGTGTCAACCATGACAACCCAACAACATCCAGGGCCTTGAGGTACTCGGGGCGAATCTCGTCCACCCCCGGAGCCCGGCCACCAAGGAGATTTTTAACCACCTTGGCGACCTCAGCCCCTGTGATAGGCGAGTCATCCCCCTCGTCCCCAAACCCTGCTTCCTCTGTGGAAGGCGTATCAGTGGGATTGAGGAGATCCTCGAAGTATTCCTTCCACCGCCCGACGATATCCCCAGTTGAAGTCAACAGTGTCCCATCCGCACCATACACAGTGTGGACGGGGAGCTGCTTTCCCCTCCTGAGCCGCCGAACAGTTTGCCAGAATCTCTTTGAAGCCGACCGAAAGTCTTGTTCCATGGCCTCACCGAACTCCTCCCATACCCGGGTTTTTGCTTCAGCAACCACCCGAGCTGCACTCCGCTTGGCCTGCCGGTACACCTCAGCTGCTTCGGGAGTCCCACAAGCCAACCAAGCTTGATAGGACTCCTTCTTCAGCTTAATGGCCCCCCTCACCACTGGTGTCCACCACTTGGTTCGGGGGTTGCCACCACGAGATGCACCGACCACCTTGCGGCCGCAGCTCTGGGCTGCCGCTTCAACAACAGAGGTGGAGAACATGGCCCATTCAGACTCCATGTCTCCAGACTCCCTCGGAATGTGGTTGAAGTTCTTCCGGAGGTGGGAGTTGAAGACCTCCCGGATTTTATTTATTTAATTTTATTTAACCTTTATTTATACAGGGTAGTTCCACTGAGAGGCAACCTGTCATGTCTGGTGTGCGATCTCGCAGCGGACATATAAAATGGAAGCGAGCCCAACGTGCAGTAAAGTAAGTGTGTTTATTACAGGGAAAAATGTACACAAAATGTCCAAATAACAGTCACTGTTGCGAATGAGTGAGACAACCCGCTACAAACCTTGTTGGCTTAGAGGAAATGCCTAACGCACTCCGAACAGTCAGGGGTGGAGGGAAAAGGCACAAAAGGAAAGACTTACGCATATGTTAGTCCAGGGGAAGAAAGCCAAACATCGGTGAGTCAGGATGTCCATACACTAACAAAGGCAAGTGGACACAGCTGTGTGGCAAGCCAGTGCATGATTAGCTGGAAATGTACAGTATGTGTATGCATGTGTGAGTGTGTGTGCATGCATGCGTGTGTGTGTGCATGTGGTGATACCATACAGCCGGTGAATGGTGAGGAGGAGGCATGGCTGTAGGACTGGCAGAGAGCAAGGCTCAATCTGCCAGCTGGAATTAATAAGCAACAGTCAAAGAACTACAGTCACAGGTCGTGGACGGGGTTGAAAACAACCCCGAACATGACAGAGCCCCCACCTCAAGGGGTGGATACCAGACACCCACCGTACCATCAAAACAGAAAACACAACCTGCCCCCCCACACCCAAAAGGCCATCACAACAAACCAGGGTGGGAGGTGGGGGAAAACAGGTTAGGAGGGATTAATAAAGAAAAGACAAACACCACAATACAACACCATGAACACAGCACTTTTCCCACCCCAAAATTAACTAACCCACCCCACCCCCAAGAGTCCCACAGTTCAAGGGACCAACCACTGTCCCAGGCCCATGAACGACCATAAGTTCAGGGGGTCGGCCAAAGTCCCAGGGCCAGCAGGCGGCCTGCAGAATGGCATCAGGCGGCCTGCCAGAGGAAAAGGGCCACCTGACCCAAGAACCCAGTCCTTCGGGCGACCAGCCTGCATAGTTGAGCCACCAGGCCTGGAGGGATAGACGAGGCGGTGGCCTACCCACCGGAAGGCTGACAGGTGGGTGGCCGGACTGAAGAAGGGGAACCCCTGCGGTTCCTGGTAGCAGGACCAGGCGGACCATGGCGGAGCCTGGCAGAAGAGGAAGGGACACCCCGAGGACCTCTGGAAGGGAGGAAGGGACCTCGGTGTCCCCAAGCTGTCCGGCTGCATCCTTGGTGGTCCCAGCTTGGGACTGGGGCTCGACTGCACCCTCGGTGGTTCCGGCTTGGGACTGGGGTTGGCTGCACCCTTGGTGGTTCCGGCTTGGGACTGGGGCTCAGCTGCACCCTCGGTGGTCCCGGCTTGGGACTGGAGCTCGGCTGCACCCTCGGTGGTCCCGGCTTGGGACTGGAGCTCAGCTGCACCCTCGGTGGTCCCAGCTTGGGACTGGAGCTCGGCTGCACCCTCAGTGGACCCCGAACAAGCCATGGTTGCACCCACAGTGAAGCCCAGCTGGACCCCTGCTGCACCCGTGGTGGGACCCGGCTGGGTCGCTGCTGCAACCTCGGTGGGCCTTGGGTTGAGGTACGGCATCAGGTGGCCTGCCAGCCAAAAAGGGCCACCTGACCCAAGAACCCAGTCCTTCGGGTGGCCAGCCTGCATAGTTGAGCCACCAGGCCTGGAGGGATAGACGAGGTGGTGGCCTACCCACCGGAAGGCTGTGAGGTGGGTGGCCGGACTGAAGAAGGGGAACCCCTGCGGTTCCTGGTAGCAGGACCAGGCGGACCACGGCGGAGCCTGGCACAAGAGGAAGGGACACCCTGAAGATCCCTGGAAGGGAGGAAGGGACCTCGGTGTCCCCAAGCTGTCCGGCTGCATCCTTGGTGGTCCCAGCTTGGGACTGGGGCTTGGCTGCACCCTCGGTGGTTCCGGCTTGGGACTGGGGCTCGGCTGCACTCTCGGTGGATCCGACTTGGGACTGGGGCTCGGCTGCACCCTCGGTGGTCCCGGCTTGGGACTGGAGCTCGGCTGCACCCTCGGTGGTCCCGGCTTGGGACTGGAGCTCGGCTGCACCCTCGGTAGTCCCGGCTTGGGACTGGAGCTCAGCTGCACCCTCGGTGGTCCCGGCTTGAGACTGGAGCTTGGCTGCACCCTTGGTGGTCCCGGCTTGAGACTGGAGCTCGGCTGCACCCTCAGTGGACCCCGACCAAGCCATGGTTGCACCCACAGTGAAGCCCAGCTGGACCCCTGCTGCACCCGTGGTGGGACCCGGCTGGGTCGCTGCTGCAACCTCGGTGGGCCTCCGGTTGAGGTATGGTGCCCATGGTGGACCAAGGCTGGAGTGCAGCACCCACGTGGGACTGATGATGGGGCGCGGCACCCACGATGGTCCCCGGCCGGGACACAGCACCCATAGAGACCCAGGCTGAGGCAGAACCCAAACTACAGCCTCTGGCAGATGGGGAGCTGAATCCAGGTCGACTTCACTGGGAACAGCAGTAGCTCCGGTTACCTTCAGCGGCGAGCCTGGATCCTCTGACTCATCCGGTGACATGACTCTCTCTCTGGCGACCCTAGAGGAGGACTCGAACAGGGAAAGGAAGGGTCAGGGTCGCCGGCAGCGGCAGAGCCCAGCGAGGCGAGCTCAGGTGCAGCGTATGGCTGCAGCTGGCCCTCCTCACCCTGAGCTAGGCAAAAATGCTCTAATATGGAAAGGAGGAAGAAAAAAGAGAGCACTTGCCTTAACTCGAGTTCTACCATCGATCCGGGCGATGTTTCCATAGGCTCAACCTCCTGGAGGCGCAGCTCGGGCACTGACTCTGCTTTGGCGGCTTCCACAGCAGGCATGATGGTCTCTGCAGTCTCCGTTCTCCCAGTCGTTGTGACCCATGCTGGTGATTCCTCTGGCGTGGCAGCTGTGGTCTGGCTCACCATTGGTATGGGGGAACGATCCTCCCGGACCTCTGGCCCCTCCTGGTCCCGATGGTGTGGCTCTAGTGTTGGCGTGCAATCGGAGGAAGCAGGAGAGAGCAGGGAGAGGGCTGGTGAGCAGTTCAAAGCTGCAGCTGGTGGAGAGATCTCTGGGGACTGCGCACCCAGAGATCCTCTATCAGGGATCAAGCAAGAATTTTCAATAATTTTAGAAACACATGAAGAGATTACATGCCTGTTCTCTTGGTTTGTGATGTCTGCTGCTGCAGCTGGTGAGGCAACGCTCCTCGCGATGGCTGTGGCGGAACTGGGCTCCTCCATACGTTGTGGAGAAGCCTCCCTGGATGGCGCTGGAGAGGGAGGGGTAGCCGCCAAGTCCTCCTCCTCCAAATGGCGATCTATCTCCATCAGCATTGCAAATCTGTGCTTCTCCCATCCAGTCTCAGATGAAGCGGGGCCGTCCTCTGATTGGAGTCTCTGTTCCTCCATCATTAGGCGGTCAATATCATCTAAGATGGATTGGCAGCGTTTCCCCGGAATTAAGCAGGCCTGAGCTCTGGAGACGAGGGCGGGGCTGGAGTGGAAGAGCTGAGGGAGGAGGAAGGCTTCACCCAGCGCGAGTGCCTCTTCCGTATTGGGGGCTGCTCCAACGCTGGTGTCTCCCTCCTGGGCTCCTCCTCTCGCAGCATGAGAATGAAATTAAGGATGTCCGCTGATTCTGGAAAAAATAAAAGGTCTGGACATCCCTCTAATACCTCCACCGTGACGTCCCGAGCTGCACGAATTGCTTCGGAAGAACAATGCCCTTGAATCCCGGACAAGACGCCCTCCAGATGGGCCAGTCCGAGCCGCTCTTCATGGCTCCAGTAGTCCGCTATGGCTCTGGTTGCAGGTAGGGGAAAAACACACACAAAAATGAAAGAGGGGAAAAAAATAACAACACATTACTCACTGCTTGGGCTCTTTGTGGTGGCAGCTTACTGTCATGTCTGTGATGGTCTGAGCGCCAATTTCGTCTGCGCTCGGGTCATGCAGTATTTTCCTCCCATTTGGTAAATTACCTGTGGCTCTCCGAGCTTTTATTGTGACAGTGCTCAGAGGGGCTTCCGGCTGTCAGAGCCGAGCTCCTCTGACAGCTGAATTGCATTGAATTGATTGCCTCATCAGCTGTTTCATCCTGAGCCCTACTTAAGCGAGCAGCTTGGGTTACTCCGAGCTGCAATCTCGTCAGACGTTCACCCGTGAACAACCCTTCATCTTCCATCCGTTGTTTGTAAGTGTTATTCTGAGACTCTGTGTTTCTTTGTCTGTACCATTACCTTAGTTGTATTTTAGCCCCCGTGGCTCATTATTTTGTCGTTTGTCGTCTGTAATAAATTGTGCAAACTCATCGGTGGCCTATAGCGTCTCATTTGCGGTCCATGAAGGCCGCACCATGACAATGTCCGGTGCGCAATCTCGCAGCAGACATATAAAATGGAAGCGAGCCCAATGTGCAGTAAAGTAAGCATGTTTATTACAGGGAAAAATGTCCACAAAATGTCCAGATAACAGTCACTGTTGCAAATGAGTGAGACAACCCGCTACAAACCTCGTTGGCTTAGAGAAAATGCCTAATGTGCTCAGAACAGTCAGGAGAGGAGGTAAAAGGCACAAACGGAAAGACTTACACATATGGCATGCCAAAAACATGCAGGTTAGGTTAATTGGAGACTCTAAATTGGCCCTTGCTGTGAATGTGTGTGTGAATGGTTAAAAAGGGATGGCGCCGTATTGTGGCTGCTTCATCCATCCTAGGTGGTGGATGACCCTTAATTTCTGTAAAGCATCTTTGAGTGTCTATGATAAAGCGCTATATAAATCTGATGGATTGATTGATTGTTTGATTGATTGATTGATTGATATGTTGGAGCGGAATGGCTCAAAGAAACAACACAATAAGTCCAGGGGAAGAAAGCCAAACATCGGTGAGTCAGGATGTCTTTGCTGACTTAACCTGCCACACTGACTGGTCACACTGCCTCCCCATAAGTACACCATACACTAACAAAGGCAAGTGGACACAGCCGTGTGGCAAGCCAGTGCGTGATTAATTGGAAATGTATGTGTATGCATGTGTGAGTGTGTGTGCGTGTATGCGTGCGTGTGTGTGTGCATGTGGTGATACCATACAGCCGGTGAATGTCTGGTGAGGAGGAGGCGTGGCTGTAGGACTGGCAGAGAGCAAGGCTCAATCTGCCAGCTGGAATTAATAAGCAACAGTCAAAAAAACTACAGCCACAGGTCATGGACGGGGTTGAAAACAACCCAGAACATGACACAACCTCTCTTTTTCAAGGACGCCCTGTTCACATTCACACCTGGAAGCTGGCCACTACAACCACAGACCGACCTGTGGCCACTGAGCAGCTCCACTGGAGCAGTTGGGGTTAAGGGTCTTGCTCAAGGGTGTCATGAACCTAGGTTTGGTGGTCCCAAACCCAGTTCTGACCCATGGTTATTTTGGCCCACTTCTCTATTTATTTTCCATCAGGTGATTCGGGGAGTCCTTTAGGTCCTCGCTCCCTGACAGCTCGGGCACGCCCCCTCCTCCTGTCAGTATTGCCAACTTATCCTCATTATGGGTGTTTCACACACTTACACGCACACACTTCATTCACTCCCATTCACACGCTCATACACTCACTCATGCACACGTTTTCAATTACGTCCAGCCCACACTCATTCACACCGGCGGTCTCTTCCCTCATTAGTATTTTGACTACTTAAACGCTGTGAGAGTAGAGAGAGACCGCCGGAGCATTATGTGCTTCATACACGACAGCGTGTACCTTTGTATATGCAAGTTACCATTCCCTACGTTACTCTGTCAGCCTGTTTCATCATCATCTACAGGACTGCACGGACAGCCCCAGCACCTTAAGTTAATGTTTGTCTTTCTCCCTGTGCTGACAGCAGCTCTGCAGCACTAGGCATTCCCTCCCCTGGGCTGTAGAGCATCCACTCAGAACTCAGAACTCAGAAAAGGATTTATTGCCAAGTACATTAACAGTAAACAACTGATAACATACGAGGGATTTGACTTGACACTGAAAACGACCTGCATTTTCGGTGACGCGGCAGCATCGATAACGCGCCTGTCATCAGACGGGTACAGGAAGCATAGGGAAGAAAAGGATAACACAATAGGAAAGAGCAAAAAAACATTGATTGTCAGAATACTGGTCATATATGATCAATATTATGATTACAAGAAAAAAAAGCCCTCAATGCACAATTAGCAGACAAGAATGTACACAAAGACACAAAGGGAGCAGTGAGTGAATGATCTTCTCATCAGTATATTGAGTCAGTGTTGGTGTAGTGTTGAGTGGAGGTATTTATATCAGTTAAGAACAACAAAGTCTCTTCAGCAGGAGATGTTTTGTCTAGCGGCTGGCACTTTGTCCTTGAGCCAGGCAGCTGGCTGTCCATAAGAGTCAATGCAGCTCAAATGTTCAGGAGGCCACATCCAGGTGGCCTCCATTGTTATTACTGCATCTGTTCAACTCGCTGTTCACTGCGTGCTTCCTTGCTGGACTTGTTATTTTGGGATTTTCGTTAATAAAGAGCACGAGTCTACTCCTGCGATTGGGTTTTTCATTCTGCCCTCTGTGCGCAGCGTAATGGCGCACGAGAGTTCACAACAAAGGGTACCACAGCGGGGTTAAGGAGGGTGGGGCAAACACTGCTATGTTATCTGTTCCACCTAGATCTAACCCTGTCGGTCCAGGGATTGAACCCACGACCCTCCGCTCACCAATCCACATCCCTAACCATCAAGCCACCACCACCCATAATAATAACATGCAATAAATCAACTGGTAAAAAAAAAAAGAAAAACAGCAAACTCAGTTAAAACCAATACAATGCATATACCCCCAAGTACTAAAATAAAAGGGATAAATATACTCTCAAAATAATTCAACATAATAATAATGATAATAATAATGATAATAATAATAATAATATGTTACATCTGTTTACCATGTTTAAACGCACAGCATGAATCCAAGTCGCTTTGCCTGCTGCTTTGTTCAGCAGCCTCCTGCACATTATCAGTACATGAATGTGTACTGTGGAGCAGAGACCAGAAACACTACTGATTCGTTCAGCAGCCTCCCGCACAGTTCTCAGTACAGGAACATGTACTGACTCAGGAGCAGAGACCGACACACCAGCTGATTCGTACAGCTGCTGATTTGTACAGCAGTTGTCTCCCTCATGTTCTCGTCAGTTCAGTCAGTGAGCATACTGAAGAGCAGTGAAGGAGCGAGTCCTGCCTGCTCAGTTCAGCTGCGTTAGTGCTGAACTGAGCGGCCGCCTGCCTAGCTTGTCCATTGCAGAAATCCATCAATAAATATCTCCGACATCCCGGTTCAGCTGAAGAGCTCCTGGTCCTTCTGTCTGCAAATGAGTGTCTGTCTCATTTTCAAACTAGTAACTAGTTTACTCCCCAGTGTTGATACCTTTACTCTGATGATGGCAGAATCAATCAATCAATCAATCAGACTTTATTTATAAAGCACTTTTCATACAGTGTAGCAGCTCAAAGTAGCTGTACAAAATAATAAACAACATACACCAAAAACATCGTCTCACCCACCCACACACATACATACACTCACAACACACCGACTAATGGACCTACCATATAAAACCATGTTAAAAACATGTTTTGTTCATGTAAAACATTAAAACTGAACTGAGGAAGCACTATCAGTGAGGAACAACCAGAGGTAATAAGACAGAATCTCAAAGCTAGCACTATCCCTTAGACGTGAACAAATGTGCAGTTTCGCGTGTGCTTGCCTCTTTCCATTGACTTTGTATGCATGGTGTGAATGCACCTTTAGATCTCCAATACAGCAGTGAGTGATTTGGTGGACAAATCTTTAGAACGGATCTTTTTAGTGAACCAACTGAAGTGCTTCAGTATATTTTAGTGACCCGTGGAGCCCATCACTAGTCACAACCGTAGAAGCTGGATGCTGGTCATACAGGTCGGTCGTCTCAGTTTATACAAAGAAAAATAAATTTGACATCTTGCCAGGTTGTCATATTCCAAATAATGTTTGTTTATAGCTCAGAGTCCAATCAGAACAACAAACTTGATTAAATGGTCTAATTTAAAAATGTTCCATCACGTCTGTCATGATAATTAGATTTTTCTTATATTTTTTTTCCCTTGTTTGTTGGGGGTGAACCTGGAGGAATCGAGAGTTAGCACTCAGAGCTGTGGAGAGAACAGGTGGACTCATGATTTCTAAAAAGAAAAAAGTGGTATTTGACTGAAATAACCACAGCAAAAATGATTTGACGGCTTTACTGGTTGTGATTTTTTTAGCAGTTTACTTTGCAAACTGAAACTCACCAAAGGATGATTAAATTATGAATGTACTGTAGTAAATTTACATGAAAAAAGTTGCAAATTTACAAGAAATAAACAGCAAATTTATGAGAAAAATTACCAAATTTACAAGAAAATGTAATGATGTATAGTGATGTAAAAAAGTGTTTGCCCCCTTCCTGATTTCTCATTTTTTTGTATGTTTGTCACACTTAAATGTTTCAGATCATCAAACAAATTTAAATATTAGACAAATATAACACAAGTAAAAACAAAATGCAGTTTTTAAATGAAGGTGTTTATTATCAAGGGGGGAAAAATCCAAACCTACATGGCCCTGTGTGGACAAAGTGATTGCCCCCTAAACCTAATGACTGGTTGGGCCACCCTTAGCAGCAACAACTGCAATCAAGCGTTTGCTATAACTGGCAATGAGTCTTTTACAGTGCTGTGGAGGAATTCTGGCCCACTCATCTTTACAGAATTGTTGTAATTCAGCCACATTGGAGGGTTTTCGAGCATGAACCGCCTTTTTAAGTTCATGCCACAGCATCTCAATCAGATTCAGGTCAGGACTTTGACTAGGCCACTCCAAAGTCTTCATCTTGTTTTTCTTAAGCCATTCAGAGGTGGACTTGCTGGTGTGTTTTGGATCATTGTGCTGCTGCAGAACCCAAGTTCAGACCTTCAGCTTGAGGTCACGAACAGATGGCCGGACACTCTCCTTCAGGATTTTTTGGTACACAGCAGAATTCATGGTTCCATTTACCACAGCAAGTCTTTCCGGTCCTGAAGCAGCAAAACAGCCCCACACCATCACACTACCACCACCATATTTCACTGTTGGTATGATGTTCCTTTTCTCAAATGCTGTGTTACTTTTACACCGGATGTAATGGGACACACACCTTCCAAAAAGTTCAACTTTCGTCTCATCAGTCCACAGAATATTTTCCCAAAAGTCTTGGGGATCATCAAGATGTTTTCTGGGAAAACTGAGATGAGCATTTATGTTCTTTTTGCTCAGCAGTGGTTTTCATCTTGGAACTCTGCCTTGCAGGCCATTTTTGCCCAGTCTCTTTCTTATGGTGGAGTCATGAACACTGACCTTAACTGAGGCAAGTGAGGCCTGCAGTTCTTTGGATGTTGTTGTGGGGTCTTTTGTGACCTCTTGGATGAGTCGTCACTGCGCTCTTGGGGTAATTTTGGTTGGCCGGCCACTACTGGGAACGTTCATCACTGTTCCATGTTTTCACCATTTGCGGATATTGGCTCTCACTGTGGTTTGATGGAGTCCAAAAGCTTTAGAAATGGCTTTATAACCTTTTCCAGACTGATAAATCTCAATTACTTTGTTTCTCATTTGTTCCTGAATTTCTTTGGATCGCAGCATGATATCTAGCTTTTGAGGATCTTTTGGTCTACTTCACTTAGTCAGGCAGGTCCTGTTTAAGTGATTTCTTGATTGAGAACAGGTGTGGCAGTAATCAGGCCTGGGTGTGGCTAGAGAAATTGAACTCAGTGACATAACGCACGGCTCAGGAGACGCACACACACAGGCTTAGAGTAGTTCAAAGAGTTTATTAACAGCAGGGGAGAATGAGTGCGTGTCTGCGGGATGTAAATGTGTTGGTGATGGTGTCAGCTCCAGGCACAGAGGCAGGTGACCGTACAGCCGAGCAACCCTATGGAGAGAGCACAGGGAGAGGGTGACGGGCATACACCAACACAGGAGGAATTTATGGCGAGAGAAGGACTTACTTGGTGGGTCAGGACAGCTGGCACAACAAGGGGGTGAGGCCCGGAAGACAGCCACCTGGGGAGCTCCGTGCAGCAGCGAGGATTGGGCGATGGAGAGGAGATGTCCGCCGCTGGGAAATCCACCTGTGCACAGGGGAGAAGACTGAAGAGAAGAGGTAAGCGATCTTCTTACAAAAATGGTCACGCTGAAGGGAAGTATGCTCACAACGGTGAGGGACGAAGTCTGACGGCTTCAGGCCGAGCCTCCGGGCGAGACGGCCTTTATCCCTCGCCGCTGATGGTTGTCAGGTGCGTGAGCAGGTGGCGCCGCTGATGAATGGCGCGGCGTGACACTCAGCTTTCCAAAGATGTGATAAACCACAGTTAATTTATGTTTTAACACAGGATGGGGAGGGGGGGCAATCACTTTTTCACACAGGGCCATGTAGGTTTTGATTTTTTCCCCCCTTAATAATAAACACCTTCATTTAAAAACTGCATTTTGTGTTTACTTGTGTTATCTTTGTCTAATATTTAAATTTGTTTGATAATCTGAAATACGACATATCTTGGTATACAAGTATATCAAGATTTGCCTTTTTAGATTAAATTATGAAAAAAATCAAGAACTTATTTTTAATTGTCTCCTTCTTTTGAGATGGTACAATTTGATAGCAGTTAAAACCTGGACAAATAAAACAAAAGGAACTGAGAGCTACTACAAGAAATTAAAATGGAGTAATTTTTTCCACACTGTCAGATCAAGTCTCATTGGCAGGCATGGATTAATTCCACCTCACCACTGACATCATGTTGAGCCTCGGCAGAAGAATGCGCTGTGTCAGCATGTCAGGTATACATTTTTTAAATCTTATTGTGTGTGACAGCAGTTCACCCACGCACATGGTTGAATGCAGCTTGTTGTAGCTGTGCACACTTAGCAGGCCAAACTGGTCAAAATACGGTCACTTCCATAACTAAAAAGATAAGGCTTCATATCCAGGCCACACACCCTGATGGCTCTAGTTATGCTCTATGGTTAATACAAACTCAAAACGTGCAAACGTGATTGCATGTTTCTCTATTATGGCAATGAATCATAGTGATTTGCAGTCTGCACAATAGACAGAATCCACTGTAAAGTTTGCCAGTTGCATTAAAGTGTCAACGGTACTGTTGTGATTTATTAGATCCAAAGTTAATGCAGGCAGAAGGAATACCACACAGATGGGATGTAACTTAGATGCTACTGTTAGTGGCATATATTGGCTTTAATAGACTGAAAACTGTCTCTGACAAGTGGGATCCTTTGATTTAGAGCCTTTTACTGCCCCAGTCAACATGAGGGAAAAAGTACACCTTTATATCTTCTTTTCCTGGCATTAAGGTTGCTAGTGTTACAAAGGGATGAAATCAGCAGTTAGCAGCCTATATTGCTTTCTTTAAACCTTCAGTTAAATATAATCCACCGTGGGGTGTTTACCAGTAGCTTGACTGCTTTATTTATTCATTAAAATTAGTCATTCACATTCGTTCATGTCCTAGTCTTTTCTACTTAGTCTCAAGTGCTGATCCTAGTCACACATGTCCTTGACTGCAATACTCCACTGAGTACTAGACCCATATTTAATATTGCAATATGTCAGGTTTTTTTCTTTTAGTCACGGACGTATGTGGAGCACTGTTCATGCAGGCAGTTTTCATCTTAATTTTACACCTTGCACATCTAAAGGTTACAGAAAGCCAGCTAGTTTGATCTAATTGAAAACAGTATAGAAGAACATTTCTAATCACATAACCTACGTTTAAAGTTAGTAGAAACTATAAATGAAAGGTCAAATGGTGCTTTCACACCTACAGGCTTTGGTTTGTTTCAGTCAAACTCGAGTTTGTTTTCTCCATTAGTGTGGTTCGTTTTGTCTGGTGAGAACACGGTAATCACACTCAGCCGTGCACCAAACCAGCCGTACCGAGACCGCCTAAATGAGGTGGTATCGATTCAAATCAGCTGGCGAACTCTGGTGCGGTCCTGCAGGTGAGAAAGGGACCACACGAAAACAGGACCAGCGGCAAACGGAAAACATTTTATGCCACTGTGGCTGAGCATGTCACGGTTGTGGAGGATTAATGAACCCCATCTCCTGTACTGTCTTGATATGCGCCTTTACTGACTCAGATGCATTAACATGTTATCTTCCATCTGTAGCAGCACGATTTGCCAGAAGTGATATATGCACTTAATGTGATAAACGATAAACAGGATGATGAAACCCCCCCATAGATTACGCTACAATTTGTATTATTTTCCCCCCAGAAATGCATAAATGCACAGTAGTCATCCTACTTCCTGTATTCACCTTTCCTGTTCTCGTGGCAAAAACATCTGACCAATAAGAACAGAGAATGTTCTGACATAAGTCTCGCGGGATTTAACGTGGTGCCGTTTGGTCTGCTTGAATTTTTGCCTGTGTGAAAGGGAACCGAATCAAGGAAAAAATGTTACAAAGAAACAAACTTATCAGCTGATTTGGACCAAAGTAAGCAAATTTAGGTGTGAAAGTGCCCTAAAAGTACCCATCTTTCTTTTTTCTTCTATTAAACTGATGATAATCGGCCTGCTCTACAACTACTAAAATACAAATAACTTGCTTCTTACTATTTTTGTGTCTTCTTAGGCCTCTGTTGGTCAGGGTTGACCATGGGTGAAGCATCCTAGTTCTGGTTGTCTGCTCACCTGGAGCAGCGTTGTCTGTGGCTAAATAAACTGATGCGGGAGTGGCAGTCTCTATTGCAAAGGTCACACCTGTGTGTAGTCTCTGGTCTGTTGGAGCTGCTGCTTTCCTTCCTGCGTGCTCATTTCCTGCAGCAGCGATCATCAGTTTCTCCTCCCCTGATTTTGGATGTTGCTTCAGGGTCCCTTTCCACTTTGCACGGTCACCTGCTAGGCTCTCTCAGGTCTCTGCGTTGATGTCGGTGGCCTTCATGTCTCTCTTAACGACGTCTTTATACCGGAGCTGGGGGCGACCAGTGGATCTCCTCCCAGATGCCAGTTCTCCATACAGGAAGTCCTCTGGGATGCGCCCATCGTCCATGCGGCGGACATGGCCGAGCCAGCACAGCCTGGGCTGTCTGAGGAAAGTGAACCTGCTGGGAAGTCCCACGCAATTCAAGACATCTGCGTCGGTTACCTTGTCCTACCAGAATATGTCCAGGATGCGGCGGATGCTTCACAGACGGAAGGTGTTGAGTCGCTTCTCCTGTCTGGCATATGTTATCCATGACTCACTGCCGTACAGCAGTGTGCTGATGACACAGATGTTATACACTGCCATCTTAGTCTTCACCAGCAGCTTGGGGTTTGTCCACACTCTGGTTGTGAGGCGAGCGAGTGTTGTAGCTGCCGTCCCGATCCTTCTGTATATTTCTGTGTCAAGCGAGAGATTGTCGGTTATGGTAGAGCCAAGGTAGGTGAAGTGGTGGACGACGTCAAGTTCATAGTCATCGATGGTGATGGCAGATGGTGGTTCAGTGCCTTGTCCTTGTCAGTGTCTAAGCCATTTTTGTGGCTTAGAAACAGTAACAGTACAGTCTCACACTTTTCACCAGAATCAGCCAGGCCTCCGTTGCTCGTCTCCAGCTGGTGCAAAATGCGGCCGCCCAATTTTTAACAGGCATAAACAAGCGAGAGCACGTGACCCCAGTTTTGGCCTTCCTTCACTGACTTCCTGTTCACTCAGGAAAATTATTTTGCTTTTAAGTCTCTATGGCCACGCCCCATTATATTTGTCTGATGTGCTGCATGCGTACATCCCATCACGTTTCCTCAGGTCAACAGACCAGATGCTTTTTCTCGTTCCAAAGACTCATCGTGAGCTTAGAGGTGATGGTGCATTCTTTGTTGCGGCTCCTAAACTCTGGGCTGAGTTGTCGGGGCTCCCTCAGTTTTTGTCTTTAAATCTTGTTTAGAAAAACAACTTTAATTCCTAACCCAGTGTCAGACAGTTACAATGATTTTATTTCTTTACTTTTGTTTTCAATTAACCCTTAATATTGATTTTTTCCCTCTGTTTTTAGCTGTGCCTGAATTGTTTACTTCCTTGGTGCTTTAATTTCTCTGTTTTTCCGGACTCTTTTCTTATCTTGTGTATCTAATTTGGATTTCACCATTTATACATAAGCAAACTATATTTCCTTTTCTTCATGAGGGTGGGATCCATACGTAAATCATTCTGGTTTCATTAAGTGTATGTAGCATTTGAAATGATGGAGAAACAGCTACTGAACCCAGAGACGTTATTGACAGGTTTTTTTTGAGCCGTGTTGTAAAATTTTCAAGGCCGTCTGTCATTTTGACAGATTGTGCTGATGCCATATCTGCTCCGTTTATGTTTTTGTAACTGTTTCTGTGTTTCACACAAAATGCCAACACATGACTTGTGTATGATTGCAAAACACTTTTGGAGCTTCGTCTTGTTTGCTGACTTTACACAGGAGCGGAGATTGTTGAGAGATCTGGCCAATTTTTGATCTAGCAATGATCTTCAGTGATCGCCACAGTTGCCATGGTCTTCTCAAAGTTTTGACTCAGTCCAAAACAAACAAGGATCTCCCAAACAATCCCAAAGATCAAAAAAATTGGCCCAATCTCTCAGCGGCCTTAGTGCTGTGTAAAGTGGCCGTTATTCATGCAATTTGACCACAAAAGCAAAGATTCTTTGCCCCCTCTGCTACCTGGAATACTGGCTTACCTGCATGGGCATCACACCCATGGGTGTTGTGGGTGTTTCAACCCCCAGAGTTTTCAAGGGGACACCAATGAACTTGCACAGTTTTTCCAGTTACCCACAAATGCCGCTCAGTTTCTCTGGCCTCCGTGTGCACTGCTCTCCCCGTCCCTTTCCTGTTCCTTGAAACATGACATGGTTGGCCGGCTGAGTGTGAGCGCCTGATTTGCGTTCCTAAAAAGTTGAAAGCTTCCCAGATGGGCAATGAAATAAAAGCAGGATTAAAATAACTTTTTTTTTTTTTAGTTACAGTTTTTAAAAGAGCTCTCCTGAAGGAAGAGTGGCTCTGTGTGTGTGTGTGTGTGTGTGTGTGATGCGTGGTGCTTATTTCCGTCCAAGGTGCACTCCTGTCTGGTGTGTGTGTTTGTGAATACAAAATTCCCAGTTTCATGTTGTGGTGCTCTTGGACTGCCACTTTACCCCCAGAAGTTCCTCCTGGAGAGTTTTTACATGCAGTTGGGGATTTATTTTATAACAAGGGGTTGTTCATAAATGTAGTATATGGTGTAAATGTAATTTCAACACAAGTTTGCAAGAATAAAAGTACAAAAATATGCTAAAAAAAAGCTAATTTACAATTTAAAAAGTCACACATTTATAATAAGCAAGTCCCAAATTTACTAAAAAAAAGTTTGGTTTTTTTGTGAGAAAATACACAACTTTCAAATGCTGAAAAACTCCCACATTTCCAAGAAAAAAGTCATAAATTTACAACAAAGTCGCACATTTACAAGGAAAAAAGTGCCATTTTTCTAGAACATTTTTTTTTTTTTACCTTTTTCTCTCAAAATTTTCAAATTTTCTCACAAATCAGTGAGGTTTTTCTTTTAAACTAACATTTTTCTTGGAAAGTTATAACTTTTTTTAATATAAATGCAACTTTTTCCTGGCACATTTATTGTTGTTATTATTGTTATTTTATGTTTTGTAGTAAATCACTGCCACAGGCGCTCCATTGCACCATCAGCCCCTAGTGGTCAAGATTTTTTTCAAGAAAATATTCAGTTCAGATGTCAGAGATTTCCAAAGCTATAACTTGAAAGTGGTAAGAGATAATGGCTTACTGTCAATTAGAAAGATGTAGAATATGATCCAAAGTTTGAGATAGGAGTAAATTTATGCATCTAATTTGCATAATGTGATGCAGCCATAACAAATTACATAACTTTCGGTCAAAAATGGACTTTTGGACATATTTACCCAAAGGATTGTTTTGTTTTCTTGTCACTGGTTTTGTTTTGGGTTGTTGTTATCTTCTCTTCAAAGTATATGAATGAGAACATTAGTAGAATGTCAAACAAAGAAATTCATCAGAGTTACTGCTTGCCAGGCGGCTCTCGCTTCATCCATTTTCGTCCATCCTGGTTGTTATTTTGCTTTCTGGTGGTCATTTGCGCTTTCTCTCCCACATCCAGAAACTCTTTTGATTATCCCACCTCAATTTCCCTTTAATTCTGCCGCAATTTATCTTATATGACGACATGGGACCGGCGCGATTGTTGTCTAGTCACATGGTGCTGGGGGTGGCAGCAGGTGAACATCAACCAGCTTCGCCCACCCTCTGTTATAACAAAATGTAAACATTTACCTTCAAAAGCTAAATAATCTCTTTTCAGAATCATAGTTGGCAAATTTGGGAGCAAATGGCTCCTCTGTCTGCGATCGAGTACGTCCACAGCGATTGGTAATGTCCACATTTGTTTGTCTAATAATTTCTTCTTCTTTGGTGTCCAGAAGGATGCTTCTATGTCCGCCGTAAGTCCTCCAAGACAAGAGCAGTAAGTTATACGTGTCTGCCATCTTGTGAGATGGAATCCTTTGTACAACTTAAATTAGCTGGGGAGTTTTTTGGCCACGTCATATAACATCACATGACAGGCGCAGCACTGCGCCTGTGGCAGTGGGGGTGCTGTCTGTCCATGAAACCTTGCCACAATAAGGGTTAATACTTCTTTTCTGTAAATTTGCACTGTTTTGTGATAAATTTGTTACTTTCCCCCACATAGACTTACAACAATATATAATCATAAATTTAGAACTTTTTTCTACAAAATTTGAAACTTTTTTCCTATAGAATTTGCAACAATGTTTCTCTTATTTTCATGAAGTTTCTTGTAATTTGCTCCTGTCCTCTCACTGATATACCCAGTGGTTCTGTATATTAACTGTCCTTGCATGTCTTTATGAGGATAGAGGGTGGCAGGTTAACAGAGGGCAGGATTTTTGCTCATTTTGCTGACAAAGCTAATGACCCGTTGTTTTTTTTAAGGATTTACTTATAAATCTTATAAATGGAGGTTTAATATTTTATTTATTGAAATAAAAGCCTTTTTCAGATTTTTGCAAAGATGTATGTATTTTCAACAGATTTATTTTTCAATGGAAGCTGCCTATTCTTTTTTGTCATTGACCCTTTGTCCTGTAAATACATAAGTACAAATTGAATACCTTTATTGTATTTGCACACAAGCACAACAACACATTGTTTAGAGCAAACCTAAGATGCCACCAAGTAATGATGAAGCCCATGGTTTTTGTAAAAATCTATTGGATATTAAATACCCCCCACCAGCTGAACCACAACACCTAGACTTTTGAAAAGCTTGCTACGCCCCTGCTTACCTACTGTATACTGAGCTCCAGCCCCACCACTCCATTGGAGGCATTGCAGACACAGGGGCCTATTTGGCCAGCTCTCCTAAAGATTTGCTGGCACAAGACAAATCGGTTCCTCTCCTCAATTCTTCATGGCACTCGCTGGACCCCGCTGACTCCTGGCTGGTACCTGTCCTGGGCTCTGCTCAGGTGATCCAACCTCCGTGCCCCTGTCCACTACACCTACCCTGGCCAGGGGTAAATCTGCAGAACCTGCAGCCACTGGTGCGTGCTACACCTCTGATTGCTGCTCTGAAACCCGGCATCCACCAGAATGGGTCTGGTGAACACCAGATCTAGTGTATAACAACACTTTTACCCTAAATGATTTCTTCTCTCTGGGATTGGATTTCCTCTGTGTGACTGAAACATGGGTCTATCCTGGTGAATCCAGAGCCTTTTCTGAACTACTGCCTTGTGACTGCTTACAATTTAATTCCATGAAGTCTTTAGGCTGTGGTGGAGGTTTAATGACTGTTTACAAATTGAAATTTGATGGTAAACAGCTTTGAAGTGGGTCTTTAGTAGGTCATGGCATAATTTTTACAACCCTACCCTTCAAAATGACAAACAATAATAAATTCTAGCACAACCTCTGCTGAACCTTTTCATTTTTCAAAACTAGTCTGGTTATGCACCATTACACAACAGTTAGTGACCAAGCGATTTGATTGGACAATAGGGAGTCCAGGAGTTTTTAAAATCCCCGATAATTGCACTCCAATTTCACCAGATATGTATCACTCCACTTCAAAGGTGTTCTAGTAATCGTTAATTAGTAACAGTTATTTACGGTCGACTCCTGGTTGGCACTTTAAATGGTAAAGGGCGTTCACTTATATAGCGCTTTTTCTCATCTCTGGATGGCCAAAGTGCTTTACAGATCCTGCTATCCACCCATTCACACACTGATGGCGGCAGAGCTGCCATACACAGGCGCTGGCCTGATCCGCCAGGAGCAACTGGGGGTTCAGTGTCTTGCTCAAGGACACTTTGACATGCAGACTGCAGACAGAGTGGGAATCAAACCCCTTACCCTCCAATCAGTAGTCGGTCACACAACACCTGCGCCACAGCTGCAGGTGTAGTGTGGCCACATTAATGGAACATGGCAAAATGATGGACATTTTTCTGAATATAAAATTTGAATTATGAATGGTCATCAGAAGAGGAGGAGGAGGAGAAGGGAAGAAGCCAGGCTATTTTCACGGAAACCTCCCAGTGTGCAAGAATTTCATCAGCTGACTTGGACAATCTGGAGAAAAGCAAAAATGAGGATAACACAGTAAACCACAATACTTTGTGGTGATGGACTCTTTGATTCATCTGAAAATGCCAAGAAACACCAACGAAGTGTGCCGAAGAAATCACTAGCATGCTAACTGTTATGTATGGAAATACCTGGGTGATGAATGAGGCAAGATGAAGTTGGCGAACATGGATTTATAGATGTAACTGGAAAGCAGCGGTTACACGCAGGCACCTGGTGTGGGCACTGGTCAAAGAGACCGTAAGAATGATGGTCCGCCCACTATATAGGGCAGTGCGGTGACATAACAGGAAGTCCATGTCACCACACTGCACTTCACAATAAAATGCCACATTTCCCTATAACACCCCCCCCCCTTAGAAAAGTCCAAAACCACACACGATTGAACCCCTCCTCCCCAGTTTAGAACCTGAATTACACTCTAAAATAATGAAAACTGATGTACTAAAGTGGCCTAACACACTCACACAAAGCAATCTAAAATAGGGCTGGCGGGTGGACTGCTGCACAGCCCGCACGGTATGGTGAATTATTCTGCCACCAAATAACCAAAAGAGAGTCTTTTATCAAACTAGAATACTTGCCGTGCTCCTAAACTAAAACACAAATGCACATATATATATATATATATGTATACAGTGGTGTGGAAAAGTGTTTGCCCCCTTCCTGATTTCTCATTTTCTTGTATGTCACACTTAAATGTTTCAGATCATCAAACAAATTTTAAATATTAGACAAAGATAACACAAGTAAACACAAAATGCAGTTTTTAAATGAAGATGTTTATTATTAAGGGGAAAAAAAATCCAAACCTACATGGCCCTGTGTGAAAAACTGATTGCACCTCCCTGTTAAAACATAAATTAACTGTGGTTTATCACATCTTTGGAAAGCTGAGTTCAATTTCTCTAGCCACACCCAGGCCTGATTGCTGCCACACCTGTTCTCAATCAAGAAATCACTTAAATAGGACCTGCCTGACAAAGTGAAGTAGACCAAAAGATCCTCAAAAGCTAGACATCATGCTGGGATCTAAAGAAATTCAGGAACAAATGAGACACAAAGAAATTGAGATTTATCAGTCTGGAAAAGGTTATAAAGCCATTTCTAAAGCTTTGGGACTCCAGCGAACCAAAGTGAGAGCCATTATCCACAAATGGCAAAAACATGGAACAGTGGTGAACCTTCCCAGGAGTGGCCAGCTGACCAAAATTACCTCAAGAGCACAGCGATGACTCATCCAAGAGGTCACAAAAGACCCCACAACAACATTCAAGGAACTGCAGGCCTCACTTGCCTCAGTTAAGGTCAGTGTTCATGACTCTACCATAAGAAAGACACTGGGCAAAAATGGCCTGCAAGGCAGCGTTCCAAGATGAAAACCACTGCTGAGCAAAAAGAACATAAAGGCTCATCTCAGTTTTGCCAGAAAACATTTTGATGATCCCCAAGACTTTTGGGAAAATACTCTGTGGATTGACGAGACAAAAGTTGAACTTTTTGGAAGGTGTGTGTCCCATTACATCCGGCGCAAAAGTAACACAGCATTTGAGAAAAGGAACATCATACCAACAGTAAAATATTGTGGTGGTAGTTTGATGGTTGAGGCTGTTTTGCTGCTTCAGGACCGGGAAGACTTGCTGTGGTAAATGGAACCATGAATTCTGCTGTGTACCAAAAAATCCTGAAGGAGAATGTCTGGCCATCTGTTTGTGACCTCAATCTGAAGCGCACTTGGGTTCTGCAGCAGGACAATGATCCAAAACACACCAGCAAGTCCACCTCTGAATGGCTTAAGAAAAACAAAATGAAGACTTTGGAGTGGCCTAGTCAAAGTCCTGACCTGAATCCACTTTTTTCACACCACTGTACATGGAGCTGCAAATACTGTTTACATTGTACATTAGCTGATGCTGCACTAATTTGCACAATGTAAATTAGTGCAACATCAGCTAATGTACAATGAGAGCAGTGAATGTTTCAGCAATGAGTGCAGTTGCACATACAGTTAGGCCCAGAAATATTTGGACAGTGGCACAATCTTCATGATTTGGGCTCTGCATGCCACCACATTGGATTTGAAATGAAACAACTACAACAGAATTGAAGTGCAGACTTTAAGGTTTAATTCAAGGGGTTGAACAAAAATATATGATTAAACATGTAGGAATTGTAGCTATTTTTATACAAACACTCCTCATTTCAGGGGCTCAAAAGTAATTGGACAAATAAACATAACCCTAAGTAAAATGTTACTTTTCAATATTTTGTTGAAAATCCTTTGCAGGCAATGACTGCCTGAAGTCTGGAACCCATGGACATCACCAAACGCTGGGTTTCCTCCTTTGTGATGCTTTGCCAGGCCTTTACTGCAGCTGTCTTCAGTTGTTGCTTGTTTGTGGGTCTTTCTGCCTTAAGTTTTGTCTTGAGCAAGTGAAATGCATGCTCGATTGGGCTGAGATCTGGTGATTGACTCGGCCATTGCAGAATATTCCACTTTGTTGCTTTAAAAAACTCCTGGGTTGCTTTTGCAGTATGTTTTGGATCATTCGTGAAGCGCCATCCAATCAACTTTGCTGAATTTGGCTGAATCTGAGCAGAAAGTATATCCCTATACACTTCAGAATTCATCCGGCTGCTTCTGTATTTTGTCACATCATCAATAAACACAAGTGACCCAGTGCCATTGGAAACTATGGATGCCCATGCCATCACACTGCCTCCACCATGTTTTACAGAAGATGTAGTGCTTTGGATCATGAGCTGTTCCAATTCTTCTCCAAACTTTCTTCTTCCCATCATTCTGGTACAGGTTGATCTTAGTCTCATCTGTCCAAAGAATGCTGTTCCAGAACTAGGCTGGCTTCTTCAGGTGTTTTTTGGCAAAGTCAATTCTGGCCTTTCTATTTTTAAGGCTGATTAATGGTTTGCACCTTGTGGTGAATCCTTTGTATTTACTCTCATGAAGTCTTCTCTTTATGGTAGACTTAGATACTGATACATCTACTTCCTGAAGAGTGTTCTTCACTTGAGTGGATGTTGTGAAGGGGTTGTTCTTCACCATGGAAAGGATTCTGTGATCATCCACCACTGTTGTCTTCCGTGGACGTCCAGGCCTTTTTGAGTTCCCAAGCTCACCAGCGCACTCTTTTTTTCTCAGAATGTACCAAACTGTTGATTTGGCCACTCCTAACATTTCTGCTATCTCTCTGATGGATTTCTTCTTTTTTTTTCAGCCTCAGGATGGTCTGTTTCACCTCCATTGAGAGCTCCTTTGACCTCATGTTGTGTGTTCACAGCAACAGCTTCCAAATGCAAACACCACTCCTGGAATCAACTCCAGACCTTTTAACTGCTTAATTGATGACAGGTTAACGAGGGAAGAGCCCATGCAGCCTTGTTATTATTTTTTTTTGCAGCCTTCTGAGTCAATTGTCCAATTACTTTTGGTCCCTTGAAAAAGAGGCGGCTACGTATTAAAGAGCTGTAATTCCTAAACCCTTGCTCCAATTTGGATGTGAATACTCCCAAATTACAGCTGAGAGTCTGCACTTTAAGCCCATATTGATTATATAATTGTATCCTGAATATGTTTTCGTAAACAGCTAAAATAACAAAACTTGTGTCACTGTCCAAATATTTTTGGGCCTAACTGTATGCAAAGTGACAAAAGTAAACAGTAAACAGTTGGATACAGTTGCATAAGGTAGTCATATGATTACAGACTCCTATTAGCTGTTTAGGACTCTGATGGCGGTCTTGAGTCTTGAGTCTTAAAGTCCTACATTTCACACTTCTGTACCTCCAACCTGAGGGTAGAAGTATGAACAGTCCATATTGGGGGTGGGTGGGGTCCTTAAGAATGGAGGCAGTTCTCCTGTGAACTCTGCGGTTGTAGATGCTCTTCAGAGAGGGCAGTGGAGTCCTGATTATCCTCTCTGCAGTCTTCACCACTCTCTGCAGGTGTCTGCGGTCCAAGACAGTAGTGCTGCTGTACCACGCAGTGAAACAGGTGGTCAAGATGTTCTCAACAATGCAGCTGTAGAAGTTGCCGAGGATCCTGGGTGACATCCCAAACTTCCTCAGCCTCCTCAAAAAGTATAGCCACTATTGAGCCTTCTTGTGTGTTGTTCATTGTCCAGGTGAAGTCCTCAGTGATGTAGACACCCAAGTACTTAAAGCTGCTGATCCTCTCCACTTTGAGCTCCCTGAGGTTATTGTCCTCACACCAAGACACCAGACGGGCCACCTCCCTTCTGCAGGCCACTTCATCCCCTCCAGTGATTCTTCCTTTCACTGCGGTGTCATCCATAAACTTCAGGATGATGTTGTCCTTGTGAGAGGTGACATAGTTGTGAGTGACCAGGGTGTAAAAGATGAGGCTGAGGACTCATCCCTGTGGGGTGTCTGTGCTTGTAATGATGCTGGCTGAGGTTCTGTTTCCAATCCAGACAGACTGGGGTCTGACAGTTAGGAAGCCTAAAAGCCAGTCACAGAAGGTTGGGTTCAAGCCAAGTGTGAACAGTTTATGGGTGAGTTTATGTGGGATGACCGTGTTGAAAGCAGAACTGTAATCAACAAAGAGTATCCTGATGTAGGAGTCTTTGTTTTCCAGGTGGGAGAGGGAGTAGTGGAGTGCAGCAGCGATAGCGTTCGAGGTGCACCTGTTGGGCTGGTAGGCATACTGCAGGGGGTTCATGGTGTCCACTATGCTGCTCTGAATGTGGACCAGCACCACTCTTTGAAATCACTCCATAATGGTTGGAGTGAGTGCTACTGGCCTGTAGTCATTCAGGCAGGTAGGTGGACTCTTCTTGGGAGTGGGGACAATGGTCGTGGTCTTGTAGCAGAAGGGAACGGTACCCTGGTTGAAGGAATGGTTGAAAATGGAGGTGAGAACATCAGCCAGCTCATTGGCACATGCTCTGAGGGCCCGCCCAAGGATGTTGTCTGGCCCTGCTGCCTTTCAGGGGTTGACCCTCCTCAGAGCTCTGTACACCTGGCCTATTGAGACTGTTGGGGGAGGGGAAGGGAGTCGAGTAGTCGAATTGTGTGTGTGCTTCCTTTCTGTGCTGTGACTGGAGGACTCATGGAGGGTGTAGAAGGTGTTGAGATCATCTGGCAGGTTGTCTGTAGAGCTGATGGTGCTGGTGGTGGTCCTGTGGTCTGTGATGTGCTGCAGGCCTTGCCACATCACATAATGATGGCAGTTTTTACAATTTTTGTCATTCTTTTAATGGAATGATTACCTCTGCCAGGCCGAAGGCCAGGAGGAGGTTATGTTTTTGCCAGCGTTTGTCTGTTTGTCTGTCTGTTTGTCTGTCTGTTTGTCTGTTGGTTAGCAAGATAACTCAAAAAGTTTTGGACGGATTTCCATGAAACTTTCAGGCGTTGTTGGAAATGGTACAAGGAAGAACTGATTAAATTTTGGGGATGATCCGGATCACCGTCTGGATACAGGAATTTTTTAAAGGATTCTTTAACATTGTGAGATACGGCCATTTTCAACATGTGTGCAGGGGCAATAGAGGGCGCTGCTCGTCGTGTCTAACGAACACAAACTCCGCGTTCTTCAAAGTTTTAGGCACAAAAGCACGCGGAAAACAGTGGTGGGCAGGGCCCGCCAGCGTGCCTGTGTTTGCGCTACGCTGCAAAAGCTGAGACGGGCAGCTGTCCGGCGCGGGATTATTTGGCAGAAATTCCCCGGCCAGCCATAGGGGCTGCGCGAAAACCAGCTCTCTGCCGGAGAAGCTTCCACATCCTCTTTTTTTCCGCAGAGCGCAAACCCAATAAAACCCACGGCAACCATTATCGCACCTTCTTTTGTCCTGCGGCTCTGGAACAGAGAGGAATCTTGGCGCCAGTAATGCTGCACCTGATATGTGTGACTCTAATGCTAAAAGTGACTGCATCAGGGATTTTGGACCTCAAGTCGCACTTTGCTACACAGGGCCACAAAAACTGTGTAGCCAAATTCGATGGATGGATGAACATTTTCAGCCAGTGACAGAACCGACGGCCTTCCAAATCCAGTGCATCACTAGCAGAAGTGATGTTTTGTCATTTTGTGGCAGAGCACAATCTACTCCCATTGGTGGCAGATCACTTCAGTGATTTGGTGCCAACATTGTTTCCTGGTAGTGCAAACACAGGCACGCTGGCGGGCCCTGCCCACCACTGTTTTCCGCGTGCTTTTGTGCCTAAAACTTTGAAGAACGCAGAGTTTGTGTTCGTCAGACACGATGAGCAGCGCCCTCTATTGCCCCTGCACACATGTTGAAAATGGCCGTATCTCACAATGTTAAAGAATCCTTTAAAAAATTCCTGTATCCAGACGGTGATCCGGATCATTCCCAAAATTTAATCAGTTCTTCCTTGTACCATTTCCAACAACGCCTGAAAGTTTCATGGAAATCCGTCCAAAACTTTTTGAGTTATCTTGCTAACCAACAGACAAACAGACAGACAAACAGACAAACAGACAAACAGACAAACGCTGGCAAAAACATAACCTCGAACCTCCTCCTGGCCTTCGGCCTGGCAGAGGTAATAACTGAGTTTTATGGATTGCTTGCGGTCTGAATTTAAACTATTAAAAGCCTAACTGAAGTTCATAGCCTATTCATCTAATTTTTTTAAATTTATATTTTGAAGGCACATGCACAAAAGTGTTCCACAACTTGCTTTTTGTGTCTCAAGTGTGGCTCAGACTACCCCTTGACGCCTGAATTTATTTCCAACTGTTAACAAATTTAAATTTTTTTTAAAATTTTTTTCATAATTGAAAATCGTTGTTTTTTTGTTTTTTGTTTTTTTTTGATTGATGCGAATTCGCGACAATAGGCATCAAGGGGTTAAAATTTATAGGTGAACTGAAACCACCTTTTTGCGCAAAAAGTAGAATAGCAGATTAATTCCTTATTACCTATTGTATTTTTCAACACATAAAAGAAATTTTTAGGCCGTGCGATGGCCAAGCTATAAGCCGATAAACTTTTGCCTCTGGCTGGCAGTGTCAAACAAACCGGAAGTAGTGCAGACGACGCTGCGTGACGTCACGAGTGTGAGCCTTATCAAAACAACAATGGCAGATGATAGTAGTTCCAGCAGTCAAGAACACCAGAGTTTTCAGAGTGAAGAGGCATTCAGGATCGGTGACAAGACAGAGGAGGATGCAGGAGTGTCAAGTGAACAGGAAGAGAGCGAGGGAGGCATCGAACCGTACAGATTCGAGACAGAATTTTCGGGGGATTCCGGCACCTACTCAGAGTCAGACCGCAGCAGTGATGGGGAGGAGAGTCGCTTATTGAATACAGAATGGTGAGTCTTTACTTCTCTACTTTGGCATGTTTGGGGTGTCAGGAAAAGGAAAATTAACAATAAAAAAGAGAGAAAAAAAAACCCATCAGCATTTTTCTAACTTATTATTTATACATAGAGCTAGGACTGTACAATAGCCTGGCCGTGTACACACTTATTTGTACCCGTAGGTAGATTTGGTTTGCAGTCTGGTGACAAGCCACAGGCTGCTGGTCGCTGCGTGCGCGAGCTAAACCTACATGTTTTTGGTATGCGGGAGGAAACCGGAGAAATCCCGGAGTAAACCCATGCAACACGGGGAGAACATGCAAACTCCACACAGCTCACTGTTGGTCGGGGGCTGGGATCGAGCCCACGGTCTCATGATCCCCGCGATCCCCCGGCCGAGGGTAAACTGTGCTGCCACAGTGCTAAACCACTGCGCCACCGTGCAGCCCAAAAAACTTGGCATTGAATAGACACATCCGTGGCGTAGGGTTAACACGTGTATTCAGGACAGGTTCCATGACCATGGGCTATGTATTACAATACTTCTACAGACTATAGTGGCAATACACATGAACAGAACTGGCCTCTGCATTTGACTGTGCTATTTATAAATAATATCTATATCTAGAAACGCATCGCTTCCCGGTTGCTTTTCCTCCCCCTTTCTTTTCTTTCGTCGCCATGACAGCTTTTCTTGGCCACTGAACAGATCTTCCCAGGTGTTGGAAGTGTTTTGTAGTCGACTATCACGACAAAATGCACCAAAAACAACCAGTGTCGACGTGCTCGCAATGGTAAACATGAGGACTGTGTCCCATTCGTGACGTCACGCGGAACTCCGGCTGCACTTCCGGATAATTGGCGGATTCGTAGGATTTTTCAGGGCGGGAAATTTAAAATCGCGATTTTCTCCAAGATTCCAGGATTGGTGGAGGGGGTGCCAATGATAAATTATCTTTATAATTGTATGTACTATCACCCGTTGCCGTTCAATGCCGTTCACTTCAGTTCACCTTTATGTATAGCAGCTTGATATCACTTATCTATTGTCAGTCATTAGGTGCAAATTCTGACAGCTCCCTCTGACTTATGAGTTTACACCCTGACACATAGCAGTCATAGACAGTAGACTTCACCTCCACTACGCTGGACCATGGCATAAAGAGCAACAGGTGTGTCCAAAATAAGTCAAGTGCACCTGCATGTTTTTAAAAAGCCCTGCTTAAACAGCTCTTGATAAAGTACCACTGACTTTAGACATGGTTTTTGTTGGTCAAAAGCACAATGTCATTGTGTTGCTGTAAACTAGCAACATAATAACTTTTTTTCCTTTTGTGTTTTTAGAGGTTTTTCTGTTTTTCCCCATAGTAGAAATTTTTAATATAGTGTACTAGCCGTGACCACTTTATTCAAATTGCTGACGCATCTCCTTATTCCACTGGTCCAGTGGCTTACTGCCTGCCTTCTGTAATGTAAATTGCTTGTCCTTTTCACACTCCCGCTATTTTTCTAGTACTTCTTTTTACCTCCGCCAGGCCAAAGGCCAGGAGGAGGTTATGTTTTTGCCAGCGTTTGTCTGTCTGTCTGTTTGTCTGTCTGTTGGTTAGCAAGATAACTCAAAAAGTTTTGGACGGATTTCCATGAAACTTTCAGGCGTTGTTGGAAATGGTACAAGGAAGAACTGATTAAATTTTGGGGATGATCCGGATCACCGTCTGGATACAGGAATTTTTTAAAGGATTCTTTAACATTGTGAGATACGGCCATTTTCAACATGTGTGCAGGGGCAATAGAGGGCGCTGCTCGTCGTGTCTGACGAACACAAACTCCGCATTCTTCAAAGTTTTAGGCACAAAAGCACGCGGAAAACAGTGGTGGGCAGGGCCCGCCAGCGTGCCTGTGTTTGCACTACACTGCAAAAGCTGAGACGGGCAGCTGTCCGGCACGGGATTATTTGGCAGAAATTCCCCGGCCAGCCACAGGGGCTGCGCAAAAACCAGCTCTCTGCCGGGGAAGCTTCCAAATCCTCTTTTTTCCGCGGAGCGCAAACCCAATAAAACTCACGGCAACCATTATCACACCTTCTTTTGTCCTGCGGCTCCGGAACAGAGAGGAATCCCGGCACCGCGCGCCTGATATGTGTGACTCTAATGCTAAAAGTGACTGCATCAGGGATTTTGGACCTCAAGTCGCACTTTGCTACACAGGGCCACAAAAACTGTGTAGCCAAATTCGATGGATGGATGAACATTTTCAGCCAGTGACAGAACCGACGGCCTTCCAAATCCAATGCATCACTAGCAGAAGTGATGTTTTGTCATTTTGTGGCAGAGCACAATCTACTCCCATTGGTGGCAGATCACTTCAGTGATTTGGTGCCAACATTGTTTCCTAACAGCAAGAGCGCTCAATTTTTTTGTGCTACTTAGCTTATTATTTTCACATTACCAAAAAGTTATGGCTCAAGATTGTGTCCATATAAGTGTACATTTGAATAAATATGTTTGAAATAGTTCATGTTGCAGTTGCTGTTTGTTTAGTTTTTGTTTGTTTGTTTGTTTTTGCTTCAGTTTTCTTTCATCTGTCGATAAATACAGTTTTTAAGTACTCAGTACAGGTGTGAAAGCCCCCCCCCCCAATAAGGGAGGCATTAGGTCAGTACAGGCGTGAAAGCCCCCGATAAGGGAGGCATGAGGTATGCCTTGACAGGTCGCAGCCTGGCACTTTGCAGATGGAGGAGATGGACAAAACAGCAACACTTCAGTTTATTACCTCCGCCAAGGAGGTAATGCTTTTACTACTGAAACACTAATCCTATCATTGTGAATCCAATTGCTAGTCACATGTTTTCATGGTCAAGGAATCTCAAAACGTACACACAAACACTGTATGGGGGGGAACTGTGGCGCTTGGCGGAGGTCTGCGCTCTCCGAGTGCTTTTCTAGTTTTTCATTGTTTTTACATGTTTTTCCTGTTTTTCCCCATGTACTTCCCCTGTTTTTTCCCTTGTTTCTTCTTTTTTCCTGGCACTTACCCAGTAATTTGAGAGCTGTATTCCAAAGTCTTACCCCATATCCTCCATAACTAGATGAAAGCACCAAGGTGTGCCTCGTTGCCAGAGCCTTGGCGGAGGTATGCGTTCTGGGATAATCACCAAAATGTTATGGGTTCCTCTCTAGCCCAAGGACCACCTCTGGTAAAAATTTCATCCAAATTCGTCTAGTAGTTTTGGAGTACACGCATGTGCAGTGAAAATAATCTGCAGTTCACATGCCCATACTGTTGGCGGCAGCCAAGAGCCACCAGACTGATTTGAACAGCTGCAATCCAAACACAGAAGAAGAGCATGGTGGCAGACATTTTAAATGGCGGAAGCGATGGAGGTACGTGAATTCAATGACAATCAAGACGAACACGAGCTTTTGCTGTTTAGTGGCAGAGAAAGAAAACAGATGGGAAAAAAGATGAACATTTGTTCACCCAGTATTGGCAGATTGCTCAGTACTTCCCTCTGGTGGGAATTTCTGGGTGCATGTGCAGTTCACTGCAACCATTTGTGGGTGAGGAATGTTGGGACTTGTAGATTTTAGTGAGTTTTTAACAAGTTTTACCTCATCCTTCCTCTGCAAAACTAAACAGCAAAACCAGTGTGAAAGCAATCAATGTGATGAATAAATGGTGTAGCTGCTGAATGTGTTTTTTTTAGTAACCATTGTTTTTTTATAACAGCCCAGCTCCACATGCTGTAAAAAAAAAGTGCTGTGCTGTAAAAAAGTCGCACTGCCGACTCTAGTGGCCCAGCATAGTTATTACAATACCTTTTTTCCCTGCTCCATTGATGGTAAAGGTGAGTTAAATTTGGGTTTATTTTGAAAACAAAGCCTTATCTCAGAATTCTGGCCAATTAAAGGTCGAGAAAATATGGCGATACAGTAATACAGGCCTTTAGTTGCACTTATTAATTTTAACTGGGTGAGCTGAAACAGACAGGCGGACAGACGGATACACCCACACACACACACACACACACACACACATAAAACCAACTATCCATACACAGATGCACTGAGTGATTTGCTTATGCCTTCGTTTTCACCGAGGCATAATAATAGCGCGGTGGTCTTTCTCCATCTGCAGCATAAGACAGATGCTATTGCATGGAGAGATATCATTGCTGACATGCTTACAGAGCTTCAAATTTGGGTTTCCAGTTTAAAAATGAGAAGTCTCTCTATTCCCACTACTGAAAAATCAAAGCATTTTGTGTTTTTGGAGAGCTGTTTCATGAGGCCCTACCCTGCAAGAGCAGCCTTATGGGGACTTGTACCACAAACATGATGCTGTTTTTTTAATCAACTTTGTGATATCGGGGTGGCTGTGGCGCAGGTGTAATGTGGCCGACTACTGATTAGTCCTGGTCAGGGGTTCGATTCCCGCTCTGTCTGGAGTCTGCATGTCGAAGTGTCCTTGAGCAAGACACTGAACCCCCAGTGCTCCTGGTGGGTCAGGCCAGCGCCGGTGTATGGCAGCTACGCCGCTGTCAGTATGTGAATGGATGGGTGGATAGCAGAATCTATAAAGTGCTTTGGCCATCTAGAGATGAGAATAAAAACGCTATATAAGTGAATGCCATTTACCATTTATATGACACCTGTCAGGTTGATGGAATATCTTGGCAAAGAGGAACTGCTCTTTTATCATTGCTCACACATCCAACTTTTTTCTTTTTTTTTAGATTTGGGTTGTCTTTTGTTGAATTTTCCATGAAATCTAATAACCACATGCTTAATATACCACCCTTCTTTCAAATATATCAACTCTAGTCTCGAAGCACTCCACAATTCTATTACAATTCAAAGGGCTGTGATGAGATTGCAAAACAATTATCAATGCATCTTTTTTCTGTTCAGGATTTCTTTTTACCTCCGCCAAAGGGGGAGGTTATGTGATCATCGGCGTTGGTTTGTCTGTCTGTCTGTCTGTCTGTCTGTTTGTTTGTCTGTTTGTTAGCAAGATAACTCAAAAAGTTATGGACGGATTTTCATGAAATTTTCACAGATTGTCAGAAATGGGGTATCCTACAGATGATTAGATTTTGGTGGTGATCCGGATCACTGTCTGGATCCAGGAATTTTTTAAAGGATTCTTTTTTTACCTCCGCCAAGGAGGTTATGTGATCATTGGCATTGGTTTGTCTGTCTGTCTGTTCGTTTGTTTGTCTGTTAGCAAGATAACTCAAAAACTTATGGATGGATTTTCATGAAATTTTCAAAGATTGTCAGAAATGGGGTATCCTACCGATGATTACATTTTGGTGGTGATCCGGATCACCGTCCAGAAGAAAACCGCCATTATGGAAAATGCCATTTTCGTGAATAACTACTGAACCACTAATCCTATCATTGTCAATCCAATTGCTAGTCATATGCTTTCATGGTCAAGGAATCGGAAAACGTACACACAAACACTGTATGGGGGGGAACTGTGGCGCTAAACCGCCATTACGGAAAATGCCATTTTCGTGAATAACTACTGAACCACTAATCCTATCATTGTGAATCCAATTGCTAGTCATATATTTTCATGGTCAAGGAATCTGAAAACGTACACACAAACACTGTATGGGGGGGAACTGTGGCGCTTGGCGGAGGTCTGCGCTTTCCGAGTGCTTTTCTAATTTCTTACTGTATGACTGCTTAGTTCTTTCAAAGTGAAGTATTTGTAGTGACCCATAATGAATTTTCTTCCTATATTGTTTAGCAATAAAACAAATAATGGAGAGATGTGACAAGTCAACTGGGGTATTACATTTAACCAGCATATATCCCACTACAGCCCCCAAAGGACCTGGCTACTCCCACTTCAGCTTTGGCATAGACGGCCATGACCCACTACTGATCTCTGGACATTTGAAAATAGATTCTTTAACATCTGTGCATTAATTCAGAATCTTCCTTAGATGGTGATTTGATGCATATAAAATAAGTTAGAAAGCAAGACAACATGGAATAATTTACATTAGACTCTAAATCTGAGTGTACTGTTTATATAATGATGATACTTAAGCAACACAAAAGCTGTAAGTCAAACTAGTCCTGCCTTGCTTCTCATACAAGGTCAAGTTTGTGAGTTTTTATAACTTATAGCAAAACACACCTGAGCCAAAATGCATCTTGTTTTCTGGCGAGTCAATTCACTTAATGCTTATTCATTCTAAATTAAAACCATAGCAGGCCTGATTAGCATACTGTATAATGCATGCAATGGAGTGCCTTTCTTGGCAGGGCGAGTAAAGTCATCAGTCAGTGATGACTGGACATGTCAATAAAAAAATATTCTAGAGACTGATTAAAAAACAAATATCCTAAATCTCAATTGACTGGCTAGCCAGAGAGATGGAGCTGGAAAAGATGTGCAGCAGGTTAGGCTGATTAAGGGCAAACATAGTAATGCACTAACAAGTGATGAGAATGTGTTGAGAAGGTGGAAGGAGTACTTTGGAGAGCTGATGAATGAAGAAAATGAGAGAGAGAGACGAGGATGGATGAAGGAATGATGGTGAACAAGGAAGTCCCGAGGATTAGCAAGACAGAAGTGAGGACAGATCTGAAGAGGATGAAGAATGGAAAGGCGGTTGGTCCAGATGACATACCTGTGGAGGTATGGAGGTGTTTAGGAGAGATGACAGTGGACTTTTTTAACTAGATTGTTTAACAAAATCTTGGAGAGTGAGAGGATGCCTGAGGAGTGGAGAAGAAGTATTTTGGTACCAATTTTCAAGAACAAAGGTGATGCTCAGAGCTGTAGTAACTACAGAGGCATAAAGTTGATCAGCCACACTATGAAGATACGGGAAAGAGTTGTTGAAGCCAGGTTAAGAGGAGAGGTGACAATCAGTGAACAGCAGTACGGTTTCATGCCAAGAAAGTACTACAGATGCAATGTTTGCTTTAAGAGTGTTGATGGAGAAGTATAGAGATGGTCAGAAGGAGTTGCACTCTGTCTTTGTGGATCTAGAGAAATCATATGAGAAAGTCAGGAGTGGCAGAGAAGTATGTGAGGGTGGTGCAGGACATGTATGAGGACAGCAAGACGGTGGTGAGGGGTGTTGTAGGAGTGACAGATAGATTCAAGTTGAGGGTGAGATTACATCAGGGATCGGCTCTGAGCCCCTTCTTGTTCACCATGGTGATGGACAGGCTGACAGATGAGGTCAGGCAGGAGTCTCTATGGACCCTGATGTTTGTAGATGACATTGTGATCTGTAGTGACAATAGGGAGCAGGTGGAAGATAACCTGGAGAAGTGGAGGTATGCTCTGGAGAGAAGAGGAATGAAAGTCAGTAGAAGGAAGACAGAATACATGAGTGTGAATGAGAGGGAGGCAGGTGTAACCCTGGATTTACACTGTCTGCGGATGCAGTACATTACAGCTGTGATCCAGCCTCTGAAGCAAATAGTTCCCATTCTCCTCAATTTTCTAATCCCCACCTGGTCCGGACCACTGCGGAACAAATCTTGCTCATCAAATTTGGTTTGCTAATGAAACGCAATGAGTCTATTTTAGAAAGATGCCGGATCCAATCCACAAGGAAATCCCGCAGTATCTCATGGTATTTAATAGCCGTTTGATTATTAAAAATGATTTAAGGATGTCCATTATTTTCTAAGGTCTACTCCTCCACCACTGTGTCAGAGAAGGTAAAAACTTGACTTAACATACAAACGTTTTATAGAATTACAATTAACGGGCTACTTAGATTTTATTTATAGCCCAAAAATCCAGGTGGAGAGCTGTTACATCACACTTCTTTGTTATCACGTGATAGTGATCAGTTCATCTCATTACTCTAGGGTCTTTCTCAAGATCTCACATTATTTTGTATAATTCTCATGTGATCTTACATTTTGAACTCTGTTCTTATCTGTCACGGTGGCCCTCGCGAGCCACCATAAGACACCCAACAAGTCACCGGTGAGTTTGCAATGATGTTTATTAGGACGAAGGAACAAGAGGATAACACAAAGTAACAAAGTAATGGAAAGGAATGAGCCTCGATGGGCTAAAACACACTATAATGAAAACAGGATCACAACAGGGTAAACTTACAATCGTTGACGATGAATAGACAGTGTCAGAGTCGGGGAATGCCCGATGCATCAGACAATGAGGAGTTTTGACGGAGACTGCTACATTGGGCTGCATTCAGCATCCGCTTAAATGCCGGCTGCTAATGAGCGCTGAATGCAGCACAGCTGGCAGGCTTTGACAGCAGGAAGCTCCTCCGAGCGCTGTCACAATAAGAGCCCGGGGAGCCAGAGGGTAATCACTGCTGTCAAGCCTGCAGGAGATGACGTATGACCCGAGCGCGGACGAGATCAGCGCTTGGATCATAACAGTACCTCCCCTTCGAGGGTGGGCTCTGAATGCCCAGTGACACCCAAACCCAAGCCCAGTGACACCCCCTCCCCCCAGGGCGGGCGGAAAGGGGGAACAGGCCAGGGAGGAGCGGACCAGCAAAGACCAAAAAAAAAACAAAACATGACGACAACAGGAGCGTGCAGGCAGACAGAGAGAATAAAAAAAAAAAAAGACACTCCCATGCACAAATTACGACCAAGGTAGAACGTAAAGGAGACGATCACAGGGCAAGATAACAGCGACCAGGATAATCACAAATACACAAACCATGGTCAAGGCAGACTGAAAATGAAACAATACAGAGCACGACAACAGAAAATGCCATATTCGCAAAGGTAAAAAAAAAGACATACCAACTGTTACAGGCAATGAATTTTAACAGAGGAAAAATGAACAACAAACACCCGCTAGGAGGGGGTGAGATGCAACAATATCATTACCTCCGCCAAGGAGGTTATGTGATCATCAGCGTTGGTTTGTTGGTCTGTTTGTCTGTCTGTTTGTCTGCTTGTTTGTTTGTTAGCAAGATAACTCAAAAAGTTATGGACGGATTTTCATGAAATTTTCACAGATTGTCAGAAATGGGGAATCCTACAGATGATTACATTTTGGTGGTGATTCGGATCACCGTCCAGAAGAAAACCGCCATTACGGAAAATGCCATTTTCCTCAATAACTACTGAACCACTAATCCTATCATTGTGAATCCAATTGCTAGTCATATGTTTTCAAGGTCAAGGAATCTGAAAACGTACACACAAACACTGTATGGGGGGAACTGTGGCGCTTGGCGGAGGTCTGCGCTCTCCGAGTGCTTTTCTAGTTAGTACTGTGGCATGAAGGCCAATAGTTCGGGGCGCTGCCCTGCATCTAGCGTCCACATCGCAGGCAGGGGGAAAAGAGACAGTTCGGGCGGCCTACCCCAGTCCCATGCCTGGGGATACAGTTCCTCTGGCGGCCGGGCCCGATCGCCGAAAGGGCGGGAACGTTTGTCGGGTGGCCGACCCAGAACGCCGAACCGGCGAAACAGCTCGCCAGGCGGCCGACCCGCATCACACAGCCACCAGGACCGTAGGGGGGAAGTAGAAGGCGGCCTCCCTGGAGAGGGGGAAGACGAGGGAGAGCCGGGCGGAGTATTTGGAACCCCAATGGCCCCCGGTGGAGATGAGCTGTGATGATGATCCTGAGGACGAGGATGATGATGATGAGGATGAGCCTGTCCAGTGTCTGGTGGCAGGGGATCTGCAGCTCCCTCACCGACCTTGACTTCAGCTGGTGCTGCACCCACGATGGACCCCGATTGGGTCATGGCTGCACCCGCGTCGGACCCCGACTGGGTCACGGCTGCACCAGAACTGACCTCCAACCCTGAACCCGAAACCTCTGGCACAGCGACCGGAATCAGCTCCGCACCGGTGACCCTGGGAGAAGGCTCAGGAGAGAGAAAAGAACCAGGATCAGGATCACCGGTAGCGACAGAGCCCAACAAGACGAGTTCGGGCGCAGTGGATGGCTGTCCCTGGCTCGTCTCTCCGAGAGACAGGCAGAAGTGCTCCAGAATAGAAAGGAGAAAAACAAAGTAAAGCACTTGCCTGTACTCGGGTTCTGTTGCTGTCCAGGACTCCGACGATCTGGGCTCAGACGGAAGGAGATCGTCTTCTGGCTCCCACTCAGCTGCGTTGGGCTCCGCAGCTGGCATGATGGTGTCCGCAGCCTGAGGACCCTCCGGCACTGGCGTCCACGCTGACGACCCACATGGCGTGGTGGCTGGGGACCCTTGACCCGCTGGACCAGACCGCTCATCTGTGGAGACCCGGGGACGCTTCATCGTCGGTGCAGGCTCCACGCTGCAGTCTGCTGTCCTCCTCCGCCCACGACGTGGCTGCGGGGCTGGAACCAGACTCTCCAGAACCACAGGCCCCCTCCTCATCCGGCGATGTTGGCCTGGCGTCGAGGACCGCTCAGCGGAGGGAGACACAGAGGAAGCGGGTTTAATAATAGAAGCCACAGCAGGTGGTGGGAGCTCGGGGGACTGCGAACCCCGAACTCCACCCCCAGGAGTCAGACAAGGCAAATCACAATTATGAGGAGATGAGTGAACTTGTACTTGCCTGTCTCCTGGAGGCAGGGTGGTGCCTGCTGTAGCGGACGTTGCTCCTCCCTTTCCCCGCCGAACTGTGACAGAGGGCCCCCTGGGAGGACGAGGGGGAGCTGCTCGTGATGGATCTGGGACGAGGCTCACCGGAACAGGATTCTGAACTCTCTCTGCAGCAGGAGGTGACGTCACAGAGGAGGGGACGACAGCTGAGACGATCCGGGCACGACGAGCTGACGGGACAGCGGGAACAGGTGGCCCGGGGGGAGAGGCTGCGGAGATTCCCTCCTGACGTGACGCCGAAGGAGCAGCTGGCTGGGAGGCAGGGTTCCTCCGACGACCCGGAACAGGATCCAGACGGGGCTTTTGCTGAGGGTTATCTTGGCCGGGGCGCCGACGTCTTCGACGACCCCCGAGTGACGCGAACTCCTGGAGTGGATCGAGGACAGGAATGGGATCCCAAAGTGGGGAGCGGGGATGCCTCCTCATCTGCTTACTCCCGTAGTCCTCCTCCATCATGCGGAGTATCTCGCGCTGTGCGGCAATGTCGTCCCTCCTCACGCTGACTTCGGGGTGGTCGGCATAGCGGGGAAGATTATTCAAAACATCCTCAGCACAGTCCAGGTATCCGCTGTGATAGTCGAGGAGGGAGGCGGAGATGAGCGTTTCATCAACATATTCTGGGGCGTCCGCCAGCTTGTAGCTCTGGCTCCGAGTGCGGCCCGTCCGCGATGGCATGCTTCCAGCACGCAGTACCCAGACAGGAAAGCGCAAGTCCAAATGCAAAACTCACCGGGAACGGAGTCTCGGTGTGGCGCCTCCGTTTAGGCGGCCTGGCAGCAGTCTACTGTCACGGTGGCCCTCGCGAGCCACCATAAGACGCCAACAAGTCACCGGTGAGTGTGCAATGATGTTTATTAGGACGAAGGAACAAGAGGATAACACAAAGTAACAAAGTAATGGAAAGGAATGAGCCTCGATGGGCTAAAACACACTATAATGAAAACAGGATCACAACAGGGTAAACTTACAATCGTAGACGATGAATAGACAGTGTCAGAGTCGGGGAATGCCCGATGCATCAGACAATGAGGAGCTTTGACGGAGACTGCTGCATTGGGCTGCATTCAGCGCCCGCTTAAATGCCGGCCACTAATGAGCCCTGAATGCAGCACAGCTGGCAGGCTTTGACAGCAGGAAGCTCCTCCGAGCGCTGTCACAATAAGAGCCCGGGGAGCCAGAGGGTAATCACTGCTGTCAAGCCTGCAGGAGATGACGTATGACCCGAGCGCGGATGAGATCAGCGCTCAGATCATAACATTATCCATGCCACTGCAAAACACAAGCTGATGAATGCAAGAGGCCATCCCCACTGCATCTGCAATGGACTGCATCCGGAGTGAGTGTAAATCCTGGGTAATGGTGAAGATGCAAGGAGTAGAGGTAGTGAAGGTAGATGAGTTTAAATAGCTGGGGTCAGCCATCCAAAGCAATAGACGGTGCACTAGAGAGGTGAAGAAGACAGTGCAGGCAGGGTGGAGTGGGTAGAGACGAGTGTCAGGGGTGATTTGTGCCAGAAGGGCGTCAGTGGCTCAGGAAATAGAGCGGGTCTTCTAATAACCAGAGGGTTGGCGGTTCAAATCCCTCTCTCCCCAGCCATCCTGCCGTGGTGTCCCTGGGCAAGACATGTTACCCACCTTGCCTCCAGTGTCCATGACACTGGGTATGAATGTGTATAAATATTTGATATTTGTCGGAGAGGCAGTCACTTTTCCGTCAGCCTGCCCCAGGGTAGCTGTGGTTATAGTAGTAGCTTACCACTACTATTGTCTGTGGATTGAATGAATAATGTATCCATTGTAAAGCATCTTTGAGTGTTCATGAAAAGCCCTATATAGATCTGATGCATTATTATTAGAAGGATAGCACCTAGAGTGAAATGGAAAATTTACAAGACAGTAGTGAGACCTGCTATAATATATGGTTTGGAGATGGTGGTGCTGACGAAAAGACAGGAAATGGAGCTGTAAATGGCAGAGTTGAAGAGGCTAAGATTCTCACTGGGAGTGACTAGGAGGGACAGGATTAGATAGGAGTATATCAGAGGAACAGCTCAGGTTAAGCGATTTAGAGACAAAGTAAGAGAGTCAAGGCTGAGATGTTTTGGACATGTGCAGAGGAGGAATAGTGGATATACTGAACAAATGATGTTGAAGATTGAGCTTCCAGGCAGGAGGAAACTGGTATATCAGCCAATACCAATACAGCATCCATTATGTCAGAGCATCGGAGCAGGCATCAAGGCTAGTGATGTTTAACTTTTAGTGATATTTCCCATTTCTTGACATACAAAAAAATACCGGAAGACCTAAAATGGCTTCTTGGAGAGAAAAACGAGATTTTGTATACTTTATTGATCCCCAGAGGGGAAAAGGGTGATAAAGGAGACAAAGGGTGTTTGGTTTTTTTTTTCAGAGAAGTGAGTGTTTTGAAATTTTTTTGATAATCATGTTGCAAATAGATGCATTTCAGAAGGTTAAAACCAACAAAAACACATTTTTTTTCTGTCAAGGACCCCATTTAAAATGATTCTGAACTGTATTATATTTTTAGTTCATCTGTATTTTTTCTTTCTTTACCAGATGGGAAGAAGTTCTGTGATTAGTTGTGCACACTGCATCTGTTGGTCTCTGCACACTATAAAAACAGGGAAAACTAGAAAAGCACTGATAGAGCGCATACCTCCGCCAAGGCTCCTTCCGTTTCTCATGGATCACCTCCAAAATGTAATGGGTTTGTGTGTAGGCCTATAGCCACTTGTGGTGAAAATTGCATCAAAGTCTGTCCGTCAGTTTTGGAGTATTGTTCCTAACACACTGTGAGAAGATAAGAGCCTTGGCTTAGGTATGCATTCTCAGATCATCACCAAAATATAATGGGTTCCTCTCTAGCCCAAGAACCACCTCTGGTGAAAATTTCATCCAAATCCATCCAGTAGTTTTTGTGTAATTCTGCTGCACAAATACAAACAAAGCCCTTGGTGGAGGTATGCACTCTCAGATCATCACCAAAATCTAATCATTTCTTCCTTGTCCCATTTCGGACTTGTCCTGAAAATTTCATCCAAATCCATTCATAACTTTTTGAGTTATGTTGGTAACAGACAGACAGACAGACAGACAGACAGACAGACCCCAGTAAAAACATAACCTCCTTGGCGGAGGTAATAAAAAAGATCTGACTTATCGATACAGTGCATCCACCTAAGCAATAGCGTGATTTGGCTGTTTTACAGTGCAGCTGCATCCCCCTCCCGCCTTCACTGTGTCATAATTCAGAACAAGAGAGGGACTCAAACGCTGAGCTACCACACCAAACGAACACTCAGACTGAGATGTAAAAATTTCACCAGTTTATTGCAAAACAAACCCCAACAAACAAATTTAAATAAAGGTGCACCATTAAAGAAAAGAGCAAAACAAAAACACACACTTAAATTTAAACACAACAACCGGTGCCTGCTGGCGCGCACACAGCCTACGGGAAAAGAGCAGAAAGAGATGATTAGAGGCAGATTCTCCACCAAAGGATAATAAGAAGAGGTGTTCACTCTTACTGCTGTGAGCAGAGGAGCCCGGCAGGGAACTTCTGAGTGGGACCAGCAAAGACAGGTGGAAGACGGTTGACCTGGGTTGATGTCTGGCATCTTTGGGTCAGGTGAGCGTGACCAGCGCCGGAGTACACACCGCTAAGGTGGCAGCAACCCTGAAAAGAGAGGGAAGGCACGGGAGTGAGGAGCACAGATCAACCAAAAGAGAAAATACTTAATGTGGCTTTTTACACAGGTAGCAAACGTAACGATCCAGCGGTGAGCTCCTCACACGCTAGCTCTTAAATACGCTGGACTGTCAGGAAGCAGCAGGTGTGTCAGTCACGCAGGTGTATGCAATTACTCCAGAGCCAGGAAGACAGGAACAGGAGGGGAGGGGGAGCACGCTCGCCTGATCATCACACACTTCTCCATTTGAGTAAGCTCAGTAACAGGATGTGAGATTACACTAGTAGGGTGGGAAACTCCTCCATACAGTTTCACATTACACTGAAATTCCACATCCAACAGCAGCTGACAAACAGGGCCACTTTAACTTGCCATTAGGCCCTTGGGCTGAGAGGTTTTGTAGCCCCCCCCCCCCCCCCCGGAACAGAATGTCAGTTTAAAAATTATGTAATAGCTATGTTTTTAATAATGGATTGCATTTATATAGCACTTTTCATGACACCCAGCACTTTACAATGAGTCAATTATTCATTCACTCCACAGACAATGATAGTTGTAAGCTACTTCTGTAGCCACAGTTCAAGCTCAAGTTCAAATTCAAAGGCTTTATTATCATGTGCACGGTTAAGAAATGCAACATTTCCTGAGCAATGAAATTCTTACTCTGCTCTCCAAAAGAATGCCAAGGTAATAGATACATATCAATACTAATAAAGGTAATAAACACACCTTAATACTAAATACTGATATATCTATAAATTCAAGATCTCTCTGTCTGTTTGTGTATCTGTCTGTGTGTGTGTGTGTATGGGTGTTCCTCAGATATCACTCAAACCGTTCATCACACTGACCTAAGATTTTAAACATGCTTTGCTGAAGCTACGAGGGTGTGCATCCCTGAATATGGAGTCACTCAGTCAAAATATGTAATTTTTATCAATAAAAGTTTAGCCACCATTGTGTGACCGCTCTATGTCTTCATCCCCTGGCTTAAAGAAGTATGGGCGGGGTTTTAAGATTGACTCCGTGCTCATTGGAGAATACACCGCATCATGGCCATGCTGATTGGACAATACATGGCATCACGGCCATGCTGATTGGATAACAGCATCACGACCTGTCAGTCATCACAACGCTTTGCGAATGAAGATTTTAGAAGTGCTTTGCTGCTGATGTTATGAGGGTGTGCATCCACGAGTATGGAGCCGCTCAGTCAAAATATATACCATAAAGTTGTGTATTTGCCATAGAGAACGCGGGGGTGGGGGGTGCTGCTGGGGACCTGTGCATCCATGAGTATGGAGCTGCTATATACCATAACGTTGCATAGGTGTAATGGATATATTCACCATACAGAACATGAGGTGCGGGGGGGGTGCTGTTGGGGACCCACTGCTGGTGACCCGTGGTGCCGGAATGACATCACTGGCACACAGGTAAGGCAGCAGCCGAGACTCCCGTTAACCGGCCAACACCGGTGTCCCGTGTGCTTCACGAAAGTCTGCCCGGTCAGGGGTACGCTAAAGTCCCAGCTGCTGCTCCATTGTGGAGCAGAATGACCACATCAACTGCATATTACATGCCAATACGTGCTTTGGCTAAATGACAGCAAGACGCAAAAATGTCCAAATAACGAAATAAATTATTTTTATTTAAATATTTATAGACAAATGGGAAACAATGATGCAAAACTTGCAGCCATTCTGCTTTGTGTGTGTGTGTGTGTGTGTGCATGTGTGCGCACGTGTGTATATTATCCCGTACATTAAAAAAAAAACCATGTTATACACACCTTGTTATCACCAAATACTGTACATTGTCCTCTTATATTTATATATATATATATATATATTTCTCTTTCCTTCATGAATATCATCTGCTTCCACCAGCATTTCAGTCAACATTTGCCAAAGGAGCTTAACTTAGGCTGACTTGGAGAACTCTGCATAATTTAGCCCAGCGCTCAGGAACTTTTACGAACTGAGCACAACTTTCACCAACGTTTATTTCCAAACGTCGCCAAATTTTCAGCATGCTGAAAATTCTCAACGAATACAACTTTCGCCAGCATTTGCCAACAAACACCAACTATCATTAAGTTTTATCAACTTTTGCCAGCAGAGCCAGACGTCTGCCAAAACGTCAGTAAAAGTTGGTCCAAATGTTGTAGTGTGAATCCACCCAAAAAAGCAGGTCCAGGATGGCAGGAAGCCTCCACAAACGCTGATCTTTATATGAGCGACGCCTGATGCTGATGTCAGCTGAACTGCGCTGAGTATTCTTAGCTTAAGTTAACCTAATTTGGCAACTGCTACACATACACTAGCCTAAGTTGGCAAAAGTTTGCCAACGCTGAATGCAACACTGGCGAATGCTAGCAAAAGTTTGTAAAAAGTTTGTAAAATTGGTGTGCGCTGAATTACAAAAACTGCTCACCAACGAAATTTCACCAAAGTTTGGACTGATTTTTTTAAAACGTCAGTAAAAGTTGGTCCAAGCATTATAGTATGAACCAAGCTTTGCCTGTGGTACAGGTAAACAGGTAATCCGCTGACCCGCTCTAAACCCAACTGGGCCCCACATGGGTTTAAAGCGAGTGAGCAGGTTTCAGTCACACTGGCATCATAGGTAAAATTACAAGACAAAAAACGTAACTAATTTATAAGACAAAATGCAAAAATTTAGAAGAAAAAAGTCACAAATTTATGAGGAAAAAACTTGAAAATGTTGCAAAATAACAACAAAGTAGCAAATATATGAATAAACTGAAAATTTACAAGAAACAAGTCACAAATTTTGAGAAAAATAGCAAGTTTACAGTAAAAAAAAAAAAATAAAAGCTCCAAATTTACAAGAAAATTTTCACAAATTTTTGGGAAAAAGTCACAAATTTACAAGAAAAAATGTAACATTTATGGGAAACAGAGTATTACAGTAAAAAGAGGCAAATTTATGGGAAAGTTCCAAAATTGCAAGAAAAAGTTAGCAAATTTGTAAGAAAAAAGTCACAATTTCATAAGAAAAACTAACAAATTTATAAGAAAAAAGATACAAATTTATAAGACAAAATCTAATTTATGAGAAAAAGTTTCAAGTTTACAGTAAAAAAGTTGCAAATTTATGAGAAAGTTTCAAATTTCCAAGGAAAATGTATCAAATGCACAGGAAAAAAGTCTACAAATTTACAAGAAAATCACAAATTTATGAGAAAATAAGCTGAAAATAGATAAGCAGGTAAAGCCCATGTGGGCAAACAGGCTAACATGGAATCCATGGATAAACCCACATTTAAGCCATTAGACAGCCCTGGTTTCACCTATAGTGGGGCCCACATGGACATGCTGGCTGGGCAGTAACCCCCAACTCAACTTAGAGTAAGAAGCAAAACTACAGAAAAACTAAGGAACCGGAGGGTGAGCTTCTTCTTCTTCTTCTTTTAGATTTGATTGGCGGTTGGCAACCAGCTTACAGGTGCATTACCGCCAGAGTTCTGGACAACTCCTTATGTGTGAAAAAATTATCCGTCCTTGGACTGTGTCCGAGGTGCGGCTGAGAATCCTGTACCTCGGAGAGTGAGCTGGTGATGGATGCTGGCGGTTAAGGAAGTGACCTCCCGACACTGCTCCACCTCCTTTTATAGGCCGACACCACTCCACAGCCAATGATGTGTCAGACAGAAGTGAACAAAGGCAAATTAATATCAAATAAACACAAACGCTAGGTGGATGTGCACAGCACACAAAGGCCCATGTACCACGGGTCCTATATGGTAATTTTTTAAAAACAGCAGGAATTGAAGTAGCACAGTAGCTGATGTAACCCAAATGGAAATAAATAATACAGGGCTGTCTTAGTGCTGCCTTCCCTAACAGAATAGTGCAAAATCTGTACCTGAGAAAGTGTTTATGAAGATCTATATGTTTAATAGGACAGCTGTAAAAACCATTAACTTCAGGCTGCTCCACGCTGCTGTGACGCAAAAGCGCAGGGTGACAGTTCTAAAATTCAACCTGCTATTTTATTCCCCGCATACAGAATTTCTTCACATACGGAACGAGAACCCTGACTCAGAACCATCTACAGCAGTTCAGGCTCAGGTAACGTACAGAACACAGGAACTTTATACTAGTGCATCTCAGTAAATTAGAATGCCATGATTTTTAATTACAAAAATGTATAAATTCATCAAAGTGAAATTTAAAAAAAGCTTGAAATGTTTCACTGTGTGTGTAATTAACACTGAATATATGAAAGTTTCACTAGTCTGTTACAGATTTTTTATTTTATTTCTTGCCATTCTTGTACTCTGGTTTTTTAGCCAGTTCTAACTAATGATTTTGCAAAGTCTGGACAGTTTTGTAACTTTTTCTGTAGTGTGTGAGTGGTTTTATAATCTTTAGCACTGGTAATGGAAATGTATGTGGTTTTGGCCTATTGACTGAAAGCTGCACTTCCACCTATTTAGGGGTAAGGCTGTTTATTGGTTTATTGCTTATTGGCCTATGTTGGCTGATATTGTACATGAGTGTAATTTGCCTTGGGCTAAGGCACAGAAAACAGGTTCTTCTGCTGATTGGCTTATTTTCAGACAATTAAGAAACAAGTGTTCTTTTTTGATCAAAAAAGCCAAATCAGACTATTATTTGTCTGTTACCACTGAGAACCTAAATAATCCTCACAAATACTGGAAAGTTGTTAAGTCAGTATCTGTAAGTAAATCTTCATGCTCTCTACCTGCCTATGTTTTGAAGAATTCTGATCCTGTCACTGACAAAATGGAAATGCTGAATTGTTTCAACAAGCATTTTATATCTTCTGGTTCCTTATTTGATTCTGTTGTATCTGTTTCTGAGAAACCTTGTATAGACTTCTCAAGGTACTCGGGACAGCCTTTTAATTTTGTACCTTTCAGTATTCAGGAAGTGCATATTGCACTCAAAGCTATTGACACAAGAACATCTTCTGGACCTGATTATATTAAGCCTAATTTTTCGAAAATGGCAGCTGATTTTGTAGCTAAACCTCTCACTTACCTCTTTAACCTTACAGTTGAAAAAAAAAAATGAAATACCCTCTGTATGGAAATCAGCTTTTGCCCTCCCTCTGCTAAAAGGAGATGACCCAGCCATGTTGACAAATTATAGGCAATATCTAATCTTTCTGTGCTGGCCAAAATTTTCAAGGTCTTGTGGGGGATTAAGTTAAGGATTTTTTTACTCCAATAATCTCTTGTTGAAATATCAATCAGGCTTCTGAAAAAAATCATAGTACCATTACAGTGGCAGTGAAGCTGATAAATGACATTTCAGTTGCACTTGATAAAAATCAACATTGTGCAAAACTTTTTATTGATTTGTCAAAAGTGTTTGATAATGTTGACCGTCATATTTTAAGAATTAAACTCCTTCAAATGGGACTGTCTGAACAAGCAGTGGGTTGGTTTACAATTTACTTCAGTGATAGGGCTCAGTGCATCAAACATGATGGCTTCTGTTCTGATTTTCTTACTGTCCAAAAGGGAGTGCCACAGGGCTCTGTATTAAGTCCTCTTTTATTTATCATTTATATTAGTGACCTTGGTCTGAATGTTTCGTGCTAATTTGCACTTTTATGCTGATGACACAGTTATTTACAGCTGTGCATCAGCTCTTGTTCAGGCCATTGAATCACTGCAGAAAGCCTTTGTAGCAGTCCAGCATTCATTAGCTCAGATGATGTCATGAACCGTCCTGTGCGCTTTTCCACAGCGCATGGTGAGGGGTGAAATAATGAGGATTTACGTGCTGGGTACACCACACACATTTATTAACGTAAAGTCACACAACTCCAAAAAGGGTGAAGACATACGAAAAATGCAAAAAGTAACTTACAGTGGGCGTTTGAGGGCTGGCATCGCCCAGCGAACACATGAGGAGACAAGTGTAGCCACACTGGCGTCCCACAGCCGGTATTGCTGTGCAGGCGCAAGAGAACCATGGCGATGTGGAGTGGCTACACGTCATGGCATACAGTTGAATAATGTAGTCTCCAGACAAAGCAGCAGACAACCAGTACAGTTCGGTGAAGACCCAGCAATGCGTGACTGTCATACCCGGCTCTAGGGAGCCGGGCAATCAGAGCCAGGGACAAGCCAGTGAGTCGAGATGTTTTATTTCGGGTAAAGGATAAGGGATGAGGAGAGCACAGACACTCATACAGACGTACATTCTCAGGCTGCACAGCGCAGGGGTAGGTAGCTCGTACCGGACATGGGGGTAACAAGACGTGCATACTCACAGCGGGATACAAACACAGGAATGCTGCAAGGGGAGTAGAGGCTGACACCAGACGAAGGGGCTTCAGCCTAGCAGTGCTTATGTCGCAGCCCCGAGTCACCGAGGCTGCTCCTATTTATCCTCATTGGCAGCGCCCCAGCTGATGAAGACTAGTTGGCCCCAGCCGTCCATAATGCTGCCAGCTGGGGGCCTGCTGAGACGCTGCTCAATGGGAAGCAGGGATGAGGGAAAACATGGGCTGAGTGCTGAGACGGCATCTCAACCCATGGTGACAGAGCCCCCCCCCTCAAGGTCGGGCTCCTGAATGACCAGGAACATCCCCCCCCCACCTAGGGTGGGAGGAAGGGAGGCAGGACCAGAGGGGAAGAAGCCAAGGGAAGGACAACACCAATGGGGCAATGTAGGGTAGCGGGAAAAAAACCCCAAATACAATACTGACAAAACAGGGAATAATTAACCCAGGTACAGATGGGGAGAAGAACTGGGTCAGCACGCCGGTTACACACTACCCAGAGAGTATCAACCATGCGTGACCCAGAGCAAGGAAAAAAAAAAAACACCAAAAAGGTACAGGGCAAAAATGCTGAGTATGGTCAAATAAAGGGGAAACACAATACACAGCACTAATATAAGTACATACACACAGTCACCAAGAAAAGTGAAGGTGACTGGAACAAATGGACAATTACAGAGCATGGTGTTACGGAAAACAAGGCACATGACTCTATAATGAACAAACAGGGCATAAAAAAAGAAATACTGAGTGCAGGCAAAGAAAACCCCACACACACGAATATATAAATACCCACAGTCACCTAAAGAAATAAAAGTGACTGGAATAAATGGATAACTGCAGAGCATGGTCTGAAAGGAAACAAAACATAACTCTACAATGAAAAAACGAGGCTAAAAACATGGCACAAAAAGTAAAATGCTGAGCATGAGCGATGGAAAACACACAGCACTATAAAAACGAATCCACCAACAGGACAAAATATTACACCCGAGTGACCTTCACAAAGATAAAAGAAAAAGTGACACCCGAGGGATATGGCAGGAAGAGTCCACAAATAGCCGAGATGGCTCCGGAGATCTCCCCGCCCATTGTCCAGCTGGCGAATCAGGGGAAGAGAAATGTTCGGACAGCGAACTCCGGACCCAAATCCCAGGAATCCAGTCCACCGGCAGCCGAACCAGGCCGCCCAGAGGCAAACACAGACCAGTGGGGGGAACCAGATCACCGAACCGAAAGTCTTGTGGGTCGGTCGTCGACCCGCATCACTCAACCACCAGGACCGTTGAGACGGACGAAGGGTCAGAGCGGATCCCGGTGGAAGAGGCTCAGGGGAGAGCCGATGACGAGGGCGGCGGGCGTCAGGCCGCAGGAAAACGGCCACCTCCTCACCGGACCTGGACAACACTGGGGCAGCACCCACGTCGGACCCCGACCAGGCCTCAGGTGAACCCACGTTGGACCCCGATTGGGTCTCGGGCGAACCCACGTTGAATACTGCACCAGAACCGACCTCCAACGTTGAACCCGGACCCTCCAGCACCACGAGGAACAGCAACTCCTTGCCGGTGACCCTGGAAGAAGGCTCAGAAGAGAAAACAGAACCGGGATCAGGATCACCGGCAACGCCAGAACCCGGCGAGACGAGCTCAGACGCAGCGGGCGGCTGCACCCGGCTCGTCTCCCCTGGAGATAGGCTGAAGTGCTCAAAGATAAAAAGAGAGAAAAGAAAGGAGAGCACTCGCCTGATCTCGGGTTCTGACGCCGTCCAGGACTGCGAAGATCCAGGATCCGTCGTCAGGAGGTCGTTGTCAGGCTCCCATCTAGCCATGTCGGGCCCCGCAGCCAGCACGATGGTCAGCGCAGCTTGAGATCCCTCCAGCTCAGGTAACCCCACCGACGATCCACTCGGCGTGAAGCCAGAAGAATCTCGTCCCGCTGGACCGAACCGCTCCTCCGTGGAGACCCGGGGACGCTCAGTCGTCGGCGTAGACTCCACGCAGCAGTCAGTCCCCCTCCTCCGTCCGCAATGTAGCTGCGGAACCACAGGCCCTCTCCATATCCCACCATGTTGACCCGGAGCCGGGGACCGCTCGGCGGAGAGAGACACAGAGGATGCGGGATTAGGCATACAGGTTACAGCAGGTGGGGAGAGTTCAGGGAGCTGCGAACCCTGAACTTCTCCTCCAGGGATGTGACAGAGCAAATCATTAAGCAGGTGTGAGAAAACTATGACTTGCCTGCCCCCTGGAGGTTGAGTATCGCCTGCTGTAGTGGATTCTGCTTCTTCCTCTCCCCGCCTGGCGATAACGGAGGACCCCCCGGGAATTCGTCTGAGGATCGCTCGCGTTGTCTCCAGCAGAGAGCTCACCAGGCCGGGATTCCAGGCACACACAGCAGTCAGGAAGCGCGTCGAGGAGGAGGGGAAAACAGCCGGGGTGAGCCAGCCCGAATGTCCAGGAATGACAGCGGGGGAACGAGGCTCAGGGGACGAGGCTGTAGAATCTCCACACTGACGAGGCGAAGGGATGACAGCTGCGTGGGAGGAACGGTCCTGACGATAGCCCAGAACTGGATCCGGACGAGGTTCGTGCAGAGGTGACTCGGCGATGTGATGGCGGCTATTCCCAGGGAACGAAGCGAGGGGAAACCCAGGATTCGCCGCTCCAGATCAGAGATCGAAGCGAGGAAGGCGCCGAGCACGGGAAAGCTTCGTAGCCCTGAAGTCCTCTCCATCAACCTCACTGCCGCCGCCACATGCCAGAAGGTGGTGGTAGGAAACACAGTAGAGCTCGCGACAGCCACTCGACCCCAGACATAACTGCTGTCAGCTGCGGCTCCTTGAAGGGAATCCCGAGTGACGTGGCGCAGGTCGGGGAAAGCCCTCTGGTTGGCGCGAACTCCCGGACTGGAATGGCGGCAGGAACGGGACTCCGAAGCGGGGAAAGGCGTCGCCCACTTTGACTTCCTGCCGGGATTTCCATCCACCCCGTGGAGCTTCTCTCGCTGTGTACCTGCAGCGTCTATCCTGGCACTGTCCTCCAGATGGAACACAGAATGAGGGTGACAGTCCAGGAATTCCTCAGCACGGCCCGGATGCCAGCGTCTCGCGTTGGAGGCGTCGTGCAGGGTGAAGAACGTCCCGTCGACAGCCTCCGAGATGGACCTCAGCTCGTCGCCCTGGCGCCGGAAGTGACTCCTGGGAAACGGCATGCTAGCAGCGCTGACACCCAGACAGAAAGGTACATTTCCACGGCGACTCACGGCCGCCGGTAGCTCTTCTGGCTGCGACATACTGTCATACCCGGCTCTAGGGAGCCGGGCAATCAGAGCCAGGGACAAGCCAGTGAGTCGAGATGTTTTATTTCGGGTAAAGGATAAGGGATGAGGAGAGCACAGACACTCATACAGACGTACATTCTCAGGCTGCACAGTGCAGGGGTAGGTAGCTCGTACCTGACATGGGGGTAACAAGACGTGCATACTCACAGCGGGATACAAACACAGGAATGCTGCAAGGGGAGTAGAGGCTGACACCAGACGAAGGGGCTTCAGCCTAGCAGTGCTTATGTCGCAGCCCCGAGTCATCGAGGCTGCTCCTATTTATCCTCATTGGCAGCGCCTCAGCTGATGAAGACTAATTGGCCCCAGCCGTCTATAATGCTGCCAGCTGGGGGCCTGCTGAGACGCTGCTCAATGGGAAGCAGGGATGAGGGAAAACATTGGCTGAGTGCCGAGACGGCATCTCAACCCATGGTGACAGTGACTGGCACAAGCTGCTTATACACACATGGCTGGTCATGGTGAAATTGGCAGCACCTGGGTGAGGAGTGGGAAGATGGCACACAGGAATAGACACAGCTGGTACTAACTTCGTGGGTTTACTCCGGGGGCTCCGGTTTCCTCCCACAATCCAAAGACATGCATGTTAGGTTAATTGGTTGTTCTAAATTGTCCCTAGACATCTGTTTCCTATAGGCCCTTAGAATAGAGGGTTAGTATTAGTGAAAGCACTTTGAGTGGTCTTTGTGACTAGAAAAGTACTATATAAGTGCAGGGTAGTTAGTTAGTTAGGGGAGGGGGCGTGGCTGGACTGGCGAGCTGTCAGCAGCACTTACAGAAAGTAGGTCACTGGCCCAGTTGTGCCACCTAACTCAGACATGAAGCGACTCAGCCCCCGGTGAAGACTTACCAGAGGAACTAACCGAGGCGGCAGCTGAGCGCGAGCGCGAGCTGGATCGAAGCTCGGGAGCGACGTTGGTGAGAGACGGGGGCCACCTGGACCACCCAGGCAGACGGCGGCAGGCGGCGGTGATCAGCGGCGGTGACCAGCGCTGCTCGGCTGCACTGGCGGTGTGTGGCGTGACCACCCAGGCAGACGGCGGCAGGCGGCGGTGATCGACGGCGGTGATCAGCGGAGCTGTGCGGCGTTACTTGGCGGAGGAGCTGTGCAGGAGCTCGGTTGCGGCGGCGGTGAGCGGAGGGACCAGCAGCGGCCGGGCTAGTTGAGGCCTAGCCGGATTCACTGTTTTTTACTATCCACAGGTCAGTAAAATGCCACCAAAGAAAGAGGAAATGGAAGAGATCAAAAAATCTCTGAACTTTATGTCAGAAGAATTGGCCAAATTGGCTAGCCAGCAGGCCAAAAATAATAGGCCTAATAGAAGATGTACAAGCCCTACAATCAATAATTCAAGAAAAAGACAAAAAAATTATGGACCTGGAGCAACGCGGGCATCTTTTGGAGCAACGCGTCGAGGAGCTTGAACAAGGTTCTCGTATGGATGACCTAGTTATAAGTGGACTAGACATCAGATATCAGTCATACGCCCATGCCGCAACAGGACTGAATGGCGAAGATGCTCCCATGAGTGAATCAGTCTCCTTAGAAAATCAAGTGCTTCAGTTCCTTAATAATAGAGACATTAAGGTAGAAGCCAATGCAATTTCAGCCTGTTATGCTTTACCGAAGAAAGATCCCAAAACAAAGAAATCAATTGTGATGCGCTTTGTGAACAGAAGGGTAAAAAATGACATACTGAGGCAGGCCAGAAAGCTACAGGGAACTCAAGTTTACCTAAATGAACACCTGACAAAAAAAAAAACGCTGAATTAGCACGGCAGGCACGGATGCTGAAAAAACAAAATAAGATACAGGCAACCTGGACAAGAAATTGTAGAATTTGGATCAAACTAAATGGAACACCTGAGCAAGCAAGGAGTATAATGATCAGAGATGCCACTGACTTAAATAAATACAGATGAACACTGATTAAGAAAATTATGAGTCAATGATAATCCATATTCATACACACGATAAGAATAGTTCTTTTGATACACCATGCCAAAGTACTTTAAAAAAAAATAAGCAAAATAAACAAAAACTTATGACCGACTCAAATAGACATCAATTATCCCCAGCTGGAGGATGTCATCTGTCACAGAGTGAGGAAACTCAAACTCTGAAAATATGCCACTATGCTGAACATAAACCACAAGAGATGGAGAATGATATTGATCCTGATAACTACTTTTTCAATAATATTCATAGCCACTGTGAATATTACACTGAAAAGCAATTCAAAAGTCAAGTGCAATTAGATGGTAAACTGTCAATAATACACTTCAACAGCAGAAGTCTTAACAAAAACTTTCCACAGATTCAGGACTATTTAAAACAGCTAGACAGAAAATTCACAGCCATTGCAGTCTCTGAAACCTGGTTTAATGAAGAACAGGCTCCCCTGATGGCAATAGAGGGATATCAGATGTTTTATATTAACAGAACTCAAAAAAAGGGTGGTGGTGTTGCACTGTATATTGATGACCTGCACAGGTGTAAGCCTGTAAATGAAATGTCCTTTGCACTACCAGGGATCTTGGAATGTGTCACTGTCGAGATTGTCCTAGACAAAACAAAAAATCTAATCATAAGTTGTATATATAGAACGCCGGGAACTTGCATTGAGACATTCAGAGATAAATTAGTCGAGCTGTACAATAATATTACTAGTAAGAAAATGGTAGCAATTTGTGGAGATTTCAATATTGATTTACTAAATCCACATCAACAAAATGTAGTTACAGAGTTCATGAACTCTATGTACAGCATGAGTCTATATCCCACAATAACACATCCCAGTAGAATCACAGTTCACACTGCTACACTTATTGACAACCTGTTTGTCAATGTTATCGATAAGAAAATAGAAAGTGGATTATTGATAAATGATATACACTACCGTTCAAAAGTTTGGGGTCACTTAGAGATTTCCTTATTTTTGAAAGAAAAGCACTGTTTTTTTCAATGAAGATAAATTTAAACTAATCAGAAATACACCCTAATATCTAATATACATTGGTAATGTGGTAAATGACTATTCTAGCTGCAAATGTCTGGTTTTTGGTGCAATATCTACATAGGTGTATAGAGGCCCATTTCCAGCAACTATCACTCCAGTGTTCTAATGGTACAATGTGTTTGCTCATTGCATCAAAAGGCTAATGGATGATTAGAAAACCCTTGTGCAATCATGTTAGCACAGCTGAAAACAGTTTAGCTGGTTAGAGAAGCTATAAAACTGACCTTCCTTTGAGCAGGTTGAGTATCTGGAAAAAAAATATTATTTCAAATACAAATCATTATTTCTAACCTTGTCAATGTCTTGACTATATTTTCTATTCATTTTACAACTCATGGTGGTAAATAAGTGTGACTTTTCATGGAAAACACAAAATAACTGTCTGGGTGACCCCAAACTTTTGAACGGTAGTGTAAGTGACCACTTGCCAACCTTTGCACTTATCCATGGCCACACGGGGCCCAACGCAGAAAAAATTTCAAAATCGTTCAGATACAAATCACCAAATGCAATCAATTCTTTTAAAGAGGACTTGCTGAAGAAAGACTGGACAGAAGTCTATGTATCAGATGTAAATGAAGCCTATTGCGGCGGCATGAAATAAAGCGGCGTTGTTGGAGGTTTTAAGTAGAGTTTATTATATCATACCACCGTCACGAGCTCCTCTCCCGGCGCCGTGCGTGCGCGCCAGGAGCGAGCCCACGGCTCTCAGTGAAGAAGACACAGAGCGCGTGTCTGCAGCAGAGGCTGAAGTGTGAGTGTGAGAGAGAGAGCATGGATTTCAGTCAGCTTAAATACCAGTTACAAAGCGTCGGGTCACCAGTGCGGCGGCATGGAATAAAGCGGCGTTGTTGGAGGTTTTAAGTAGAGTTTATTATATCATACCGCCGTCACGAGCTCCTCTCCCGGCGCCGTGCGTGCGCGCCAGGAGCGAGCCCACGGCTCTCAGTGAAGAAGACACAGAGCGCGTGTCTGCAGCAGAGGCTGAAGTGTGAGTGTGAGAGAGAGAGCATGGATTTCAGTCAGCTTAAATACCAGTTACAAACAATGCATGAAAGGCATTCACAGCAGGGAGTATGGCATTTGCATTTGAGAGGCATACATCACAATAGGCAGATTTGCTAGACTCTGCTCTAGGTGCAGAACAAAGAGGTTAACAGGCACATCTACATATTGATCTGAGTCTCTAGGTCACAGTAAGGACAGGACGCATGAACACAATGCGTGAAAGGTGACATTATCACAGTAGTGTAGCGGAAAAAACCAGGAGTAGCGAGCTGTCTGTCCTTAGTCTGTTTGTGGGGGTTTTCCCAAACCGCCACAGCTCCCCCCCAGAGGGCTCGGTAGGTGGTCGAGACCTCGATAGTGCAGCTTGGGCAGCGAGCAGGGAAAAGCTCTGTGCAGGAGGGGGTGGAGGGGGGTGGGGGTAGTAAAAGCCGGCCGGAGACGATGAAAACGTCCAGGCCGCGCAAAAATTGCTTGTGGGTCCGCGATGTCGAAGGGCTGGTCCCGTTGAACGTGCAGAGGTCCACAAGAAGAAAAATTAGTCACTGGCTCCTCTCGCGATTAAGTCCTGCAAGGATTAATAGCGGCCATGAAGAAAAGACGAGGCTGCGTGGCGGCTGTGATGAGGGCAGAGGGACTGGCGTGTTGACTTAAGGTTCAGGCGTAACCCTAAAGCCTCGGGAACCGCAGACAGCTGAATTCCCCTTGTGTGCCGTGGCTAAGACCATAAAATCCAGTGAGCAAGCTGCGTGCCTCAGGTGAACGAGCAAGCCTGAAGGGCCAGTGCGCAGCGGAAGGAAGGCGGTCAGAAAAGCCGTATTTGTCCCGTGCGTGGTGTGCGCCGTCCTCGTAACTCCCCGGTGCGTGTGCCGGGGTCCCGTGCGTGGGTGGGCCGCTGGAGAGGAGAACCAGGGTCAGGGAGTTTGCTGGAGATCATCCCTGTTGTCTGTTGGAGCGGTGAAGGAAAGTAGACGCTCTGTCACTCGCTCGGTCATGGTGCTTTCAGGTCCACGTGTGCTCCGTCGGCCATGGGGATCGCCGTCGTGGAGAGGGGGACGAGGTGCATGCGCTCACGGTGTGGAGGAGCTGTGAGCGCGGCCGGTCCAGCGTGGATGTGCCGATCTAGGCATGCAGATCTCACCATGAAACGCTGCTCAGCTTTCCCGGTCGTGGGTGTTCTCCGTGGGGTTTCGTCTGGAAAACTCCGCGTTGAGGACTCCCTGAAGCAGGAGGGAGGGCAGATCAGTCAGGCTGCTGCGTTCGCTGGTCGTCGGAGAATTACCGCCGGGTGTTGCGTTCGCTGGCAGCGTGTTCGTTTCAGCGTCGGGTCACCAGTGCGGCGGCATGGAATAAAGCGGCGTTGTTGGAGGTTTTAAGTAGAGTTTATTATATCATACCGCCGTCACGAGCTCCTCTCCCGGCGCCGTGCGTGCGCGCCAGGAGCGAGCCCACGGCTCTCAGTGAAGAAGACACAGAGCGCGTGTCTGCAGCAGAGGCTGAAGTGTGAGTGTGAGAGAGAGAGCATGGATTTCAGTCAGCTTAAATACCAGTTACAAACAATGCATGAAAGGCATTCACAGCAGGGAGTATGGCATTTGCATTTGAGAGGCATACATCACAATAGGCAGATTTGCTAGACTCTGCTCTAGGTGCAGAACAAAGAGGTTAACAGGCACATCTACATATTGATCTGAGTCTCTAGGTCACAGTAAGGACAGGACGCATGAACACAATGCGTGAAAGGTGACATTATCACAGTAGTGTAGCGGAAAAAACCAGGAGTAGCGAGCTGTCTGTCCTTAGTCTGTTTGTGGGGGTTTTCCCAAACCGCCACAGCTCCCCCCCAGAGGGCTCGGTAGGTGGTCGAGACCTCGATAGTGCAGCTTGGGCAGCGAGCAGGGAAAAGCTCTGTGCAGGAGGGGGTGGAGGGGGGTGGGGGTAGTAAAAGCCGGCCGGAGACGATGAAAACGTCCAGGCCGCGCAAAAATTGCTTGTGGGTCCGCGATGTCGAAGGGCTGGTCCCGTTGAACGTGCAGAGGTCCACAAGAAGAAAAATTAGTCACTGGCTCCTCTCGCGATTAAGTCCTGCAAGGATTAATAGCGGCCATGAAGAAAAGACGAGGCTGCGTGGCGGCTGTGATGAGGGCAGAGGGACTGGCGTGTTGACTTAAGGTTCAGGCGTAACCCTAAAGCCTCGGGAACCGCAGACAGCTGAATTCCCCTTGTGTGCTGTGGCTAAGACCATAAAATCCAGTGAGCAAGCTGCGTGCCTCAGGTGAACGAGCAAGCCTGAAGGGCCAGTGCGCAGCGGAAGGAAGGCGGTCAGAAAAGCCGTATTTGTCCCGTGCGTGGTGTGCGCCGTCCTCGTAACTCCCCGGTGCGTGTGCCGGGGTCCCGTGCGTGGGTGGGCCGCTGGAGAGGAGAACCAGGGTCAGGGAGCTTGCTGGAGATCATCCCTGTTGTCTGTTGGAGCGGTGAAGGAAAGTAGACGCTCTGTCACTCGCTCGGTCATGGTGCGTTCAGGTCAACGTGTGCTCCGTCGGCCATGGGGATCGCCGTCGTGGAGAGGGGGACGAGGTGCATGCGCTCACGGTGTGGAGGAGCTGTGAGCGCGGCCGGTCCAGCGTGGATGTGCCGATCTAGGCGTGCAGATCTCACCATGAAACGCTGCTCAGCTTTCCCGGTCGTGGGTGTTCTCCGTGGGGTTTCGTCTGGAAAACTCCGCGTTGAGGACTCCCTGAAGCAGGAGGGAGGGCAGATCAGTCAGGCTGCTGCGTTCGCTGGTCGTCGGAGAATTACCGCCGGGTGTTGCGTTCGCTGGCAGCCTGTTCGTTTCAGCGTCGGGTCACCAGTGCGGCGGCATGGAATAAAGCGGCGTTGTTGGAGGTTTTAAGTAGAGTTTATTATATCATACCGCCGTCACGAGCTCCTCTCCCGGCGCCGTGCGTGCGCGCCAGGAGCGAGCCCACGGCTCTCAGTGAAGAAGACACAGAGTGCGTGTCTGCAGCAGAGGCTGAAGTGTGAGTGAGAGAGAGAGCATGGATTTCAGTCAGCTTAAATACCAGTTACAAACAATGCATGACAGGCATTCACAGCAGGGAGTATGGCATTTGCATTTGAGAGGCATACATCACAATAGGCAGATTTGCTAGACTCTGCTCTAGGTGCAGAACAAAGAGGTTAACAGGCACATCTACATATTGATCTGAGTCTCTAGGTCACAGTAAGGACAGGACGCATGAACACAATGCGTGAAAGGTGACATTATCACAGTAGTGTAGCGGAAAAAACCAGGAGTAGCGAGTTGTCTGTCCTTAGTCTGTTTGTGGGGGTTTTCCCAAACCGCCACACCTATGACACATTTATAAACATTGTAACCACTCTTTATGAAAAAAACTGCCCATTAGTAAAAAAAAAGCTTAAACACAAATTTGCTGATAAGCCATGGTTAACCAAAGGACTACAAAAGGCGTGTAAAAAGAAAAATTTATTATATAAAGCTTTCCTAAAGAAAATAACAAAAGAAGCAGAGCAGCGGTATAAAACATACAAAAATAAGTTAACATATATAATAAGATGTAGTAAAAGAGACTATTACAGTAAAGAACTGGAGAAAAACAAAGACAATATTAAAAATACATGGACAATACTCAACAGTATCCTTGGAAATAAAAGCAGAAATACAAGCAACCCAACTAATATTCCAAAAAATAATAAAACGACTCAGAGTGTGAATATAGCTTCACCTGCAGATGAATTTAATAATTTTTTTGTTAACATTGGACCTAATCTGGCCCGAGAAATACCCACTACGGTGCCTACAGCCATCCAAGATGGCGCCCACAGCGGTCGACATGGTGCTTCGCTGCGCTCTTTGTTTGTTTTTGTTTGTCAATTGTGTGTCTGCTTGCACTTATACCCGTGAAGAACTTTTAAATATCAGGACTTTGACCCCCACGGACCTCCTCCCAGTTTTTCTAGCCCCTGCCGCCGATCTGGTTTATTGTTTGGCTCGGAAAGTGAGACGGCGGAAGAGAGGAAGACGAGCGGGCGCTCTCGTACGACTTCGCAGGAGAGGCTCGCGAACGGCGCTGCCTGGCATATTTCTGTCCAATACCAACTCTCTCTCTAACAAGGTGGATGAACTGAGACTGCTGATGCGTTTTAAGGACCTCGCCTCCTCAGCTGTCCTCTGCTTTACTGAGACCTGGCTCCGGGAAAATATACCGGACAGCGCGCTGCGCCTCGACGGCTTCCAGCTCTTCCGTGCTGATCGTGACACAGAGCTTTCCGGCAAGACCACAGGAGGCGGAGTCTGCTTCTACATCAACTGCAACTGGTGCTCTGATGTAACGGTAATTTCCAAACACTGTTCTCCTGCCTTGGAATTTCTTGTTATCAACTGCAAGCCTTTTTATTCCCCACGGGAGTTTGCTTCTTTTATACTGATCGCTGTGTACGCCCCTCCCGACGCGGACACGCGCGAAGCTCAGCGCGTGCTCGCGGATCACATTCAACACACAGAGCGGAGTTTTCCAGACTCGCTGATTATTGTGGCTGGCGACTTTAATCAGTGCAATCTGAGCCACGATCTCCCCCCGCTACAAACAGTTTATTAAATGCCCCACCAGAGGATTAAACACACTGGATCACTGTTACACCACAGTGAAAGACGCATATCGCGCTGTCCCTCGAGCTGCGCTGGGATTATCTGATCACGTGATGGTTCACCTCATTCCCACATACAGACAGAGATTGAAGCTCACTAAACCTGTTGTGAGCACTACGAAGATACGGACCAGTGATGCTGAGGAGAAGCTGGAAACGTGCATGGAAATATCTGACTGGGGCATGCTTAAAGGAGCCACGCATGATCTGGATGAGTACACGGACACTGTGAACTCATATATCCACTTTTGTGAAGAGAACATTCTTCCATCACGCACCAGGGTGAGTTACTCTAATGACAAACCCTGGTTCACAGCTAAGCTCAGACAGATCAGGAAGGAGAAGGAAGCAGCGCTGAAAAGTGGAGACAGGGACTGCTACAGGGAGGTTAAATACCGGTTTAACAGAGAGCTGAAGAGGGCTAAATCTGTGTACTCAGAGAGACTCCAGCAGCAGTTCACTGCTAATGATTCGGCTTCCGTGTGGAGAGGACTGAGGCAGATCACCAACTATCGGCCTCAGGCTCCTAAAGGTCAGGATGACAAAGCCCTTTGTCAGAGACTGTCCCAACACTATGCCCGTTTTGACACCTCGTCATCTGTGTCCAACTCCCCCCCTCCCTCCAGCTCCACGGCCTCCACATTCCCTACTTCATTTAAGGCACACCCCCCCACCTCCCCCCCTCCCCTTATCATCAGTGAGCAGGATGTGCTCAAACAGTTCTCCAGACTGAACCCGCGCAAGGCCCCCGGCCCAGACGGCGTGTCTCCCTCCACCCTGAGACTCTGTGCGAAACAGCTGGCTCCTGTATTCACAGACATTTTTAACACCTCCCTTAAGTTATGCCACGTGCCGTCCTGCCTCAAATCCTCCACCATCATCCCTGTCCCCAAGAAGCCACGGATCACTGGACTTAATGACTACAGACCTGTAGCGCTCACCTCTGTAGTCATGAAGTCCTTTGAGCGCCTGGTCCTGTCCCACCTCAAGTCCATCACCACCCCTCTCCTGGACCCGCTGCAGTTTGCCTACCGAGCCAACAGGTCTGTAGACGATGCAGTCAACCTGGCCCTCCACTCCATCCTGCAGCACCTGGACTCCCCGGGAACCTACGCCAGGATCCTGTTTGTGGACTTCAGCTCAGCATTCAACACCATCCGCCCCGCTCTGCTCCGGGACAAGCTGTCCCTGCTCAACGTGCCTGACTCCCTCTGCAAGTGGATCATCGACTTCCTGACGGACCGGAGGCAGCATGTGCGGCTGGGAAAGACTGTCTCAGACTATACTAGCATCAGCACCGGATCACCCCAGGGCTGTGTACTTTCCCCCCTACTCTTCTCCCTTTACACCAACTCCTGCACCTCCAGCCACCAGTCTGTCAAGTTGATCAAGTTTGCGGACGACACCACCCTCATCGGGCTCATCTCCAACGGCGACGAGTCCGCCTACAGGAGAGAGGTGGCCCAGCTGGCGTCCTGGTGCAGCAATAACAACCTGCAGCTGAACGCTCTGAAGACAGTGGAGATGATTGTAGACTTCAGGAAAGTCACTACTCCTCTGCCCCCCCTCACCCTCTCAGGCTCTCCCATCACCACTGCTGATTCCTTCCGCTTCCTAGGCACTACCATCACCAGGGACCTCAAATGGGAGCTGACCATCAGCTCACTCATCAAAAAAGCCCAGCAGAGGATGTTCTTCCTGCGGCAGCTGAGGAAGCTCAAGCTACCCACCAAGATGTTAGTGCAGTTCTACACAGCCATCATCGAGTCCATCCTCACCACCTCCATAACCGTGTGGTACGCAGGAGCCACTGCCAGGGACAGACTAAGGCTGCAGCGCGTCGTGCGCACTGCTGAGAAGGTGATCGGCTGCAAGCTCCCATCTCTCCAGGATCTGTACATCTCCAGGACCCGGAGGCGTGCTGGCCGGATCATAGCCGATCCCTCACACCCTGGTCATGTACTGTTTGCCCCCCTCCCCTCTGGTAGAAGACTTCGGTCCATCCAGACTAAAACCTCCCGTCACATGAACAGCTTCTTCCCCTCTGCCATTAGACTGCTGAACACTAAGTGACTCTCGTGCACCATGTACAGCAGCTCAACCAGACTCATGTCAATCATCACTGTTTTCTTCCTGCATTACCGACTGCACTATATAGTTCTCCACAGTATCTGCTGCTGGCTAATATATATTTTAACTGTTGACCAGTATCACTTAATCTTATCCTACACTTTATTACATGTATAGTTTATTTCTCTTATCTTATCATGTTTAATGTTGCAGCATTGTACCGAGACAAATTCCTAGTTTGTGTACTACATGAACAATGGCAATAAACCTGATTCTGATTCTGATTCTGATTCTACAGGCGATACAATATGCAATAACACTGCTGTAAAAGACTCCATCTTCATAAAGAACACAGACGAAAGAGAGGTCATTGAAATTGTTAAATCGTTCAAAAGTAAAACATCTACGGACTGTGATGGTATTGACATGCTATTAGTCAAAACTGTTATCGAATGCATAGTAAAACCACTGACGTATATCTGTAACCTGTCTCTCCAAACAGGTATATTTCCCAATGCAATGAAAATAGCTAAAGTAATTCCGATATACAAGACGGGCGACAGAGGGGAACTCTCAAACTATAGACCAATTTCACTATTACCGCAATTTTCCAAGATACTTGAAAAAATATTCTATGAGAGAATTGACAACTTCATACTGAAGAATGATTTATTGTGTGAGCAGCAATATGGGTTCAGACACAAGAGGACAACTGCATATGCCCTAATGGGATTTACAGAAAAAATATCAACAGCCATTGAAAATAAAGAGTATTCAGTTGGAGTATTCCTGGATCTTAAAAAAGCATTTGATACAGTAGATCACAATTTATTATTAAAGAAACTACAAAATTGTGGTATTAGAGGGGTAGCACTGTCCTGGTTAAGTAGTTACTTAAAGAATAGATATCAGTATGTATGTGTTAGCAACAAAAACTCAGAGTTACTGAAGGTCACCTGTGGAGTCCCACAGGGTTCAGTTTTGGGACCATTATTATTCAATATGTATATAAACGATATATGTAAAGTTTCAGAAAAAATGGACTTAATATTGTTTGCCGATGACACTAATCTATTATGCAGTGGAAACAATTTGGAACAACTTTTGGATACACTCGGAAAGGAATTAGGAAAGCTTAAACTGTGGTTTGATTCAAACAAATTGATGCTCAATTTAAGTAAGACAAAATTTATAGTCTTTAATAACCATCACAACAACCCAGTACCTAAACTCAGTGTAAATGGTGTAGAGATTGAAAGGGTATCTGAAACTAAATTTCTTGGAGTAATAATTGATAACAAACTGTGTTGGAAGTCACATATTAATTATATTAAAGGTAAAGAATCCAAATCAATTGCAATATTACACAGAGTGAAATATTTGCTGAATCAACCCACACTATACACCTTGTATCATTCATTAATACTCCCATACATGACATATTGTAATGAAGTATGGGGAAATACATATAAAACAAACATATATCCACTCTTTTTCCTTCAAAAGAGAGCTATTAGAATAATAAACAAAGCAGCTTACAGGGAACCAACAAACCCACTTTTTCTTAAACAAAAAACTCTCAAGTTGAAAGATCTGGTTGACTTTAAAACTGCAATAATAATGTTCAAAGTGAAGAATTTATCACTGCCCGCAAATATCCAAAAGTTGTTCCAAACAAGGGAGAAACGATATCACTTCAGAGGAACATGTATATTTCAAAAGCCTACAGTGAGAACAACCACCAAGCAACACTGTATTTCAGTGCAAGGAGTCAGATTATGGAACGATTTTAGACCTGAATTAAAATCATGTACAACGCTTGGACAATTTAAACAAAAACTAAAGGAAGAAATACTCCAAACATATTTACAAGACGACATGTAAACTCACATAAGGATTGACATATCCAGCCTGTGTTGTGTTGTAGCTTAGTTTTTTGTTTTTTATGTTTTTTTTTCTGTCACATTTTGTCTTAGATTTGTTTTTGAATAGTAACCGCTTAACTTAGCCTAGCTTAGTTTTCTTTTTTTTTCTCTCAGTCACATTTTGTCTTAGCTTTGTTTTGAATTGTAATCGCTCTTGACTGTTTTCTCTTTTTTCTATTTTGAATTCCTGGATGGAAAATGGGTGGGCAATATAAGCTGCGGCTTCAGCCATCACCCATTTCGGATAACTTACGTGGAATTGTATAATCAGAGGAGTCTTTGTCTAATTTGACCTTGTTGTTATATTATTCAGTTTCTTTTAACCTGTACTGTACTATCCGAAAATAAATAAATTCATTCATTCATTCATCTCTTCCACGTGTACCTGTTAAAAGGTGAGCTGCGGCGTTTTGAACCAGCTACAGATGGGAAAGAGATGACTGGCTGACACCGGCGTAAAGTGCGTTACAGTAATCCAGCCAAGATGAAATAAAAGCATGGATTACTGTTTCCAGGTGTGGTCTAGAGAGAATGGGTTTTACTTTTGCTAAACGCCTTAGATGAAAGAAGTTGGATTTTACCACAGAACAAATCTGCGTGTCTAACTTAAAATCATTGTCCATGATAAAACCAAGGTTCCTAGCTGTGGATTTAACATAAGGAGTAAGGGGGCCCAAGTATACAGGAGGGGACTCACAGGGGCGACTAGGTCCAAACACCATCACTTCGGTCTTCTTATCATTAAAATTTAGGAAGTTTAGGGCCATCCAAGACTTTATGTCTTCAATGCATGCCAGGAGTGAGTTTACTGATGAGGCAGCCTTTTGTTTTAGAGGGACATAAATCTGACAGTCATCAGCATACAGGTGGAAAGAGATACCATGCTTTTTAAAAATAAAAATGGAACCCAGTGGAAGTATGTACAGAGAAAAAAGCATGGGCCCTAGAATTGACCCCTGCGGGACCCCATATGGCAGAGGAGCAGAAGAGGATTCAAACCCAGACATGCTAACTTTAAAAGTCCTGTCTGCCAGATAGGACCTAAACTAGTTAAGAGCAGTGCCAAAAATGCCCACTAGGTGCTGCAAACGGGAAATTAAAACATGATGGTCCACTGTGTCAATGGCAGCAGTTAAATCAAGCAGCACAAGAACAGTATATTCACTTGAATCACATGCTAAGAGAATATCATTAAAAACTCTTAACAAGTCTGTCTCTGTGCTATGAAGAGCATTGAATTCAGATTGAAAAATCTCCAAAATACTGTGTTCATCCAGAAAACATTTCAGCTGTATATAGACAATTTTCTCTAAAATTTTTGAGAGAAATGGCAACTTAGAAATAAGCCTAAAATTTTCCAACATGGTATGATTGAGACCAGGTTTCTTAATCAAGGGCTGTACTACTGCATGTTTAAAATTTGCAGGAGCCACACCAGATGACAGGCTGCAGTTCAAGATGGTGAGAACTGACTGGCCTATACTGGGAAGCACCTCTTTAAAAAGTCTAGGAGGGACAGCGTCACAGGGAGACCCTGAGGGCTGAATGTGGCCAACCACATCCTCTAAAAACGACAGTCACCGGTTCAAACTGATTAAAAACAGCAGAACAAAGGGCAGAGACAGAGGGATCAGAGGCAGGAGCTGAGATGAGAGCCCTGGTGGTGGCCACCTTATCAATAAAAAAGTTCATAAAATCGTTGCATAACTCAGAGGAGGCTCCAAACAGTCAGTCTGTGGGGTATTAAGAACAGAGTCAATAGTGTTAAATAAAACACGTTGATTATGACAATGAGATAAAACAATATATTCAAAAAGACTTGAGTCTGTAATTGCTGCCAAAGGTGCATCAACAAAGTATTGAGCAAGGGCTGTGAATACTTATGTGCATGTGATTTCTTAGTTTTTTTTATTTTTAATAAATTTGCAAAAATCCCCCCAAAACTTTTTTTCACATTATCATTATGGGGTATTGTGTGTAGAATTTTGAGGAAAAAATGAATTTAATCCCTTTTGGAATAAGGCTGTAGCATAACAAAATGTGGACAAAGTGAAGCGCTGTGAAGACTTTCCGGATGCACTGTATGTTGTTGATGTTATATTGAAAAGTTTCCTTCAGTTTTAAGATTGCACTGAAAACGTTTTGAGTACTTTTTTTTTTTTTTTTGCGGGGGGGGGGGGGGGCACCAAACAAAAGTTAAGCTTAGGGCACCAAAATACCTAGCAGCGGCTCTGCATGGACCAGTGTCCAAACTAAGGCAAGTGAGGCCTGCAGTTCGTTAGATGTTCATCTGGGTTTCTGTTTTTAATCTGTTCTTGAATTTCTTCAGATCGCAGCATGATGTGTTGCTTTTTGAGATCTTTTACCCTACTTCACTTTGTCACACAGGTTCTATTTAAGTGATTTCTTGATTCAACAGGTCTGGCAGTAATCAGGCATGTGTGTGGCATGTGTGTGGCTAGTGAAATGGAACTCAGCTTTCCAAACAATGTGGTTAATCACAGTTAATTCATGATGTAACAAAGGGGAGAATTACTTTTTCACATAGAGCCAGGTAGGTGTGGATAGCTTTTTCTCCTTTTGATAAATGAAGTCATCATTTAATAACTGCACTTTATATTTACTTGGGTTATATTTTTCTAATAATAAGATTTGTTTGATCTGAACCGTTTAAGTGTGACGAACATGCAAAAATACAATAAATCTGGAAGGGAGCAAGTACTTTTTCACAGCTCTGTATAATATATAATATTTTGGTCTCAGCTTATTCTCAGTCTCTCTTGGTCTTGGTCCTCACTCGGTCTCAGACTGTTAAGTCTTGGTCTCGTCCTGGTCTCGGTACATGCTGGTCTCAATCATGTCTTGGTCTCGGTTAGCATGGTCTTGACTGCAACACTAGGATTCATGAATGGAATGTATCACCAGTTTAATCAACACGTCCGGACTAAAGACTGACTGCAAGTGTCTGGATTTATTTCAGACTGAAAATTTTGTAAGGCAGTGAAGAACTGGACAAAAGCAGCACCATATATGGGTAATGCAAGTGTTGAAGATAAAATACTGTGGAGATACTTCCAATCTCAGATGTGTTGCCATGGTATTAATGATATTTTACACTAGATAAAATGAATACAAGGAATTTTATTATCTTGAATATGTCTTATTCCCCCTCCGTGGCGCGCGATCTTATTGTGGTGGAGGGTTTTGTGTGCCCTGATGATCCCAGGAGCTATGTTGTAGGGAGCAACTTGTCCTTAGTAGGGTCTTCCAAGATGAAATGGCCCTGGATGAAGGACCAGCTCATGATTGGTCCAGTAGATCCCTATGAAAAAAGTTACAAGAAGGACCCAGTGTACCCAAAAGAGCCATATGGGTCCATCCTCCAGTGGGCTCATCACCTGCAGGAGGGATAATGGAGATCGTAGTGCCATGTGAACTGGCAGCAGTCTGGGCTACTTTGATTGGACTGCTGCACCAGGGACCCGGACCTGCAGTAGAGCAGTAGAGGTTGGATGGATGGATGGATATGTGTTATTCACATATACTGCCTTGTGGTCAGAAGTTCTACCTCAATCAGGGTTAAGGTATATTGCCAAGTAAAGTGTACACAGTAAAAGGAACTTGTCCTGGAGAGTAAATGCAGCAATAAAAAAGAACAAAAAACACAGGATAAGTCTCTATGGCTGATGCTGTCACGGTTTAAAGAACTGGACCCAAAGGCAATACTTAAAGCCAGCGATGATTCATTAAAGAGCTGGCCAGACGGGCACAGCTCGATGGTGCAAACACAAAATAGATAACAGCAGCTCAGGCGCTGCAACAAAAACTCACAAAATCAGGCAGGATCAGGCAAGGTAACAGACAAGACGTGTGTTGTTCATGCACGCATGACTAGGACACCCTTAAAGGACACAGATTGGGGCTGACAATATATACAGGTGCGTCTCAAAAAATTAGAATATCAAGAAAAAGTTCAATATTTTTTGTCATTCATTTCAGAAAGTGAAACCCATATATTATATAGATTCATTACACAGACAGTGAAATATTTCAAGTGTTTATTTATTTTAATTTTGATGACCATGGCTTACAGCCCATGAAAACCCCAAATTCAGTTTCTCAGAAAATTAGAATATTACATAAAATTAATTAAAAAAATAGTTTTTTAATAGAAATGTTGGCCGATTGAAAAGTATGTCCATGTGCACGCTCAATACTTGGTCGGGGCTCCTTTTGGATTAATTACTGTATCAATGTGGCGTGGCATGGAGGTGATCAGCCTGTGGCACTGCTGAGGTGTTATGAAGGCCCAGGTTGCTTTGATAGTGACCTTCAGCTTGTCTCCATTGTTGGGTCTGGTGTCTCTCATCTTCCTCTTGACAATCCTCCATAGATTCTCTATGGGGTTTAGGTCAGGAGAGTTTGCTGGCCAATCAAACACAGTGATGCCATGGTCATTAAACCAGGTTTTGATACTTTTGGCAGTGTGTGGGGGTGCCAAGTCCTGCTGGAAAGTGAAATCAGCTTCTCCATAAAGCTTGTCAGCAGAGGGAAGAATGAAGTGCTCTAAAATTTCCTGGTAGACGACTGCACTGACTTTGATCATGATAAAACACAGTGGACAAACACCAGCAGATGACCTCTGTTCAGATAAAAGTAAATTTTGTATTTCCTTTGGAAATCAAAGTCCCAGAGTCTGGAGAAAGAATGGAGAGGCACAGAATCTAAGTTGCTTGAGGTTTAGTGTGAAGTTTCCACAGTAAGTGATGAGTTGAGGAACCATGTCATCTGCTGGTGTTGGTCCACTGTGTTTTATCAAGACCAAAGTCAGCGCAGTCGTCTACCAGGAAATTTTAGAGCACTTCATGCTTCCCTCTGCTGACAAGGTTTATGGAGAAGCTGATTTCACTTTCCAGCAGGACTTGGCACCCCCACACACTGCCAAAATATCAAGACCTGGTTTAATGACCATGGCATTACTGTGTCTGATTGGTCAGCAAACTCTGCTGACTTAAACCCCATAGAGAATCTATGGAGGATTGTCAAGAGGAAGATGAGAGACACCAGACCCAACAATGGAGACAAGCTGAAGGTCACTATCAAAGCAACCTGGACCTTCATAACACCTCAGCAGTAACAGAGGCTGATCACCTCCATGCCACGCCACATTGATACAGTAATTAATCCAAAAGGAGCCCCGACCAAGTATTGAATGTGTACATGGACATACTTTTCAGTCAGCCAACATTTCTATTAAAAAACTATTTTTTAAAATTAATTTTATGTAATATTCTAATTTTTTGAGAAACTGAATTTGGGGTTTTCATGGGCTGTAAGCCAGTCATCAAGATTAAAATAAATAAACACTTGAAATGTATCACTCTCTCTGTAATAATATATGGGCTTCACTTTCTGAAATGAGTGACAAAAAATATTGAACATTTTCATGATAATCTAATTTTTTGAGATGTACCTGTAGACACGGGGTAATCAACACAATGACAAACAGGTGGGCACAATCAGGGGCAAACACAAACAGCGGGGCATGATCACTGACACAGGACTGGCGGAGCTGCACAGATGCACACAGAGGAAGCACCAACACATGAACAGAGGATCAGAGGGGAGACAAGACCATGGCAAAAAAGATAATATTCATACTAATAAATTAGACAAAGAGGCAACAGAGAAATGAACTGTACAGGACAGAATAATAAATAACAGCATGGTAACCCAGGATAATGATAATAATGAAGGTGAAGTCCAGAAAATCCCAAATGCAACTTAAAGTGAAGACTGGGGCCCATGTTGTGAAGGCAAGATAACACAAATTATAAATTAAGATGAGGGCATGAGACCTAGCCCACGCCTTGACAGATGCAAAAAAGGCAACAATTTTGTGCAAAGTGAAAGGGAAAACGATGCAATAAATGGCAAACAAAAAATCTTTAAAAAAAGACATTTATGTAGAAAAAAGTCATATATTTAAAAGGAAATTCACAAACTTACAAGAAAAAATGCTTGCAAATGGTAAATGGTAAATGGCATTCACTTATATAATGCTTTTATTCTCATCTCTTGATGACCAAAGCGCTTTACAGTTTCTGCTATCCACCCAGTAAGTCATTAATCAGCATTTTAATCCATGTTTTCTTAATCTCACTCAGTTGTATTGACTACTCTATCATGAGTGTAGCTTATATTGTTCCACAGTCCTGATGCTGGGATAAACCTCCAAAAAATGTGAGTGTTTTCATGATGCTTTTAAGTTGAGGTTGCTGACTGAGCCAAAAACTAAACAAAAAAGGAGAGCTTACTCATAGTGGTGTAGGGTAGAATTGTGTTGATGGTTGTTTTCCTCCATGGAGCTCTCCAACACACTATTCACGTCGCTCAATTGTCTGAAAGCTAAAGCTAAAGATGTGTTGATGAATGCCTGCTGGGCAATCACAGCCCAGCAGCTCTCAGCCAAAAGCCACAAAGTCATCGTAGGTGGGAAAAAGAATGAAATCCTGGAGGAGACAGTGGGGACAGAGGACTTATAGAGAGTGGTAAAAATACAGTTTTCACAAAAGAAAAAAGTTGCAGAGCTAGACATACGAGGGCTGCTAAGTAAAGGCTTCCCCAGACCCACTTCCTGTTATTGTAGGAGGCTGAATTTGCAGATGAATAATAATCCATATCCCTATAGGTCACGTGGTAATTTGCAGCTCTGAACTCCTAACAGTTTCTCTTTTACAGGAGCTAAGGTGGAGTAAGGTGTGATAATAGAGCCAGTTGAATGCAGAGCAGTCATCAAGTTCTGGTACTTGAGAGGCTGCACACCATGTGAGATGTTCCATGAAATAAAAGAGCCTTATGCGGAGGACGCCCCATCATATGATGTAGTCAAGCACTGGAATCCACAGTTCAAGTCGGGTTGGACAAGTGTGGAAATGGCACCCATTCCCAGATGACCACAGTGTGCCATAGATGAAGACACCAACTGGCAAGTGGAGGCCACTTTTTGGAGGATTATAGCATAACCATTCACCAACTATCCCAAGATGTCAAGATCGGTGTGGGGTCTGTGGAAAAAAAAAAAATCATCCATGATCATGTGCACATGCGGAAGTTGTCTGCAGGATGGCTTCCCTGGTTGCTCACACCATTCCAGAAGCAGGGATGAGTCATGTGCTGCCAGGCTCTTTTGTCCATGAGCCAAGAAAACCAGAAGGACTTCTTTGGCAGATTAATCCCACAGGATGAAACACAGGTCCATTACTGTGATCCAGAGATGAAAGCCCAGTCGAAGCAATGGAAGCATTATGACTTATCATCTCCGACCCCCAGCAGGTAAGGCCGTGCTCACAGTCTTTAGGGACCAGCATGGAGGATTGATGATGGATTTCTTGACAAAGGGTACCACAATTACCAGGGCTTACCACACTTCACTGCTGCAGAAATTGCAGAAGGCCATCAAAACCAAGAGGTGTGGCATGCTCTTCAGAATGCTGCTGCACGTCTTTTAACTGGAACACGTAAGAGGGACCTTCACTGGCTGCCTGTGCACTTTAGGGTTCATTTTATTGTTATTTATTTTTATGTCTTACATGTCCTTCTCATTTTATCTATTCCTAATGTACAGCACTTTGTATCAGCGGCAGCTGTTTTTAAAGTGCTTAAGAAATAAAGTTTGATTGACTGATTGATTGATGCTGACCAAAGGTGCCCACCTCCTGCAAGACAGCACCCCGATGGCTATGACATCCTTCCTCAACCTCTTACTCTCCCGACCTCGCACCATTTGATTTCCACCTCTTTCTAACCATGAAGTCATTTTTGAAGAGCAAGCACCTCCAAGATGATATAAGACTGATTTTCTAGGCCAAGTTGAGGCTTCTGATTCAACCTACAGACTTCTGTAAAGTTACTTCTGAGTTCCAATCTACATGAACACTCTCTGTGAACAGGACACCTCTGTCATGACTCGCCGCTCATCAGCGGCGCCAGCCGCGCGCACACCTGCTCCTCGTCAGCGGCGAGGTATTTAATCCACTCTGCCCTGGGCTTCGGCCTGAAGCCGTCTCTCAACTTCGGCACCATTTGCTACTACGGAACTCAAGCCTGCTAGCAAAGATTATCTGGGTAAGCTCCCCTTACCTCTTTCCTCCAGCCTTCTCCCCTGTGCACAGGTGGACTTCCCCGGCGGCGGACTTCCTCATCTCGCCGCTGTCTCTACGCTGCTGCCACAGGCACTGCAGGTCGCTGTCTCCCGGGCTCCGCCCTTGTCAACGCCAGCCACCTGTCGTAACCAAGTAAGCCAGCTAACCATCATTATCCTCTGTATTGGTGTGGTGCCCGTTACCCTTCTCCCTCTGCTTCCTCCCATAGGGTTGTCCGGCTGTACGGCCTCCTGCCCCCATGCCTGACGCAGACGCCACCACCAATACATTCTTATTCCACAGACACGCAGCCACACATCCCTGTTTGTTAATAAAGCTGTTGAATCTATCCTGAGCCTGCGTGTGTGTCTCCTGAGCCGTGCATTATGTCAACCTCCAACTCATCCTGTTTCCTAAATAAAGCATTGAAATGCCACATTCTTTGCTTGACTTATGACCCCAAGAATCCTCTTCGTGCCAGGAAGACACCTGGACTTTAATCATAAATCCCTTGGAACACTTAGCCTCAGACAGTTTTATGTGCTAAGAAGCCTTTTGATATAAACCAGAATCATCAAACATTCCTGGAGCCTCCTACCATTATCCAAAGCCCAACAGTTCCCCTTTCTGTTTAACTCAGGAACATGTTTGCTTATACTCTAATCAACATTGGATTTTGTTTTATCTGCCTAAAATAATCCTCTCTCCTCAAAACTTTGATATTTTTCCAGGAAATACTGCTCAGAACACTGTTGAAGATGACCTCCCGTGTGATGAACACTGATGGTTTGAAATGTTTAATTAATCATTGATTTCAAATGTATTGCATGTCTGAAATGTGTTTAAACAAATTTATAAAGTGCATGTTCACCAGAAGTAGTCATGAAAGTTAGTCATGGATCACTGAAGTTAGCTTAGATTTTATATATAAGTATGCAATGTGAATTTCACAGTTAATATGTGTTTTTCTTCTAAAAATTTATGCCAGTCATCTGACTGGTATCGGCCAACCACCAGTCCGTCTTTGTTGGATGACACCCCCTCTCATTCTATTGGTTGGTTACAGACAAAGGACCGCTTTCTTATTGGACCATGGTCCATTCAAATTTTCCACGATACTCAATAATTGGTTCTTCCTGCTGCCCATCATATGTTATGACCAAAGATTTGCTCTCATTTAAAAGAGGGAAATGCCCTAGTAGTGGAGTGTGTTCTTTCCGTTGTCTTTCGGTTGTCTTGCAGTTCAGTTCTTTCTGCTGTCTTTCTAAAGTCTTTTTGTCTCTTCTGTGTGCGTTTTTTTTTCCTCTGGTGTTTGAGGAGAGATCATCCTTTCTTGTTGAGCTCAACCCCTCTGACTTGGAGTGAAACTCCAAGCCTCCAGTTTTCCCTCTCCTCAGATGCCGTGTTTCTTCTGCCAAACTTTTTCTACTGATTTTCTTTAACTCACCGTTCAAGTGGACTGATAGTGATTTTTGAACTTTTTCCTTGAGACTGTCTCACCTACGTACCACGATGTGAGAAGAATCCGTTTTACATCCATTTTTCCTTCAGTCCTGTGGTTCGTGTCGGCTGGTGGACATCCCAGAGTTGTGCAGGGAAACCTGTTGGCCAGGAGAAGATGTCACCTGCCCAGGGGGCCAGCCAGCCAGCCACTCTGGTGCCTGCTACACTTAATCCCCTGCTGCTGAGTCTAAGCAGACCACTGCACCTACTGGAAAGTACTGCGGGCACTTTCCCTTGTTGCCATCTGCCGGCGTTCAAGATCATCGCTCAACTCTGAAGACACAGCTGGTCGTAAGCTTGACTCCAACTTTCTATTTGCTGGGCTAAATGTGATGTCTAATTCTAACTGAATATGACAAATTTTTCATGTTAAAAGTTAGTCCATAAGCTATGATAGGAGCTATAAAGCTGAAGGAAAAATAATATTCTCCTTTTCAATAACCTCTGTTTTTTGTAGAGTAACTCAGAATTTCCTTTTTCATATAATCAGCTTTTATCCTTTTCTCCATAAAATTGCATCCAATTTTATGTATACTTTTGTTACAGTTACTTCACAGTCTCCCATTGCATTGTAGTTAGAAATTCAAAATCTAGTTTCTCTTGTTTCCACAAAGGTTTAACTATAGACTTTATGCTCATTAATTTGTTATAAGTTGATATGATGTCTGATACTTGTTGATCCTTTCACCTCCTTACAAATCAATTGGATGTAATGCCATTTAAATTGAGTTTAATCATTAAAACTGTTAACAGTATATAGAAGTTTCTGCTTGATTTTTTTTTGTGTGTGTGTCTGCTTTCCTGGGTCATGGCAGAAGAATTCATGAATTTGAGACTGATTCATGAAAGGTACGAGGATTAGTTATTAATAAATTATCCAAGGTTTGGACTGGTGCCTCAAAACAAGTTTCCTTCTTTTTGTTGTTTCTTTTTGTTGTGTGTGTGTGGACCCGAAGCGAACCTTCGTTTCCACACACACCTATAGGTATAAATTAAATAATCTTTGTACCTTATACCTAATTGCTCCTACACTTCTACAGATGAGGTCTCCACAGATGCAAAAAGTGATGGGAGAAGTGTGTGACCAGTGGTAGTACCTATGTAGAGACAGACTAATAACTGTTAGAAGTTTGGTTCCTCTCAGTCCATCAAAAATGAGTCAGGGGAAATCTTTAATGAACAGCCTTTATACTGTAGCTGTGATTATTAAAAAATGGTCAAAAGAAAAAAAAATGATATAATTTTAAAATTAGATTTTAAGAAATGCATCTACATATCAAACTAATATATGATGTGATTTAATGTACCTGGACATGCATATATGAGAAATCTCCAACATGCATCATCTTTCCTTTGTCACCATCTGAAAACTTCAAAAGTACAAAGAGATTCTACAGTCCTGTTTTTGTTTCTGCTGTTGTTTAATTTTCCTCTGCTAAGAAGGCTTGGTTTACTTGTCTAGTGTTTCATTAGCAAATTCACCATAGGTTAGCCTTGGTCCATCTTAGAAGTTGGTGAAAGATCAAGGTCACATAACTCTATACAGTATCTCCATGTTCAAAAAATCATGACTAGAATGAAGACCATGCAGAAGAGCAAATTTAAATAGTTTAAAACATTTAAAAATGATAAAAATGGGGTAAAGGGGGAACCAAGTCAAGTCAAGCCTTTATTGCCATTGCATTCAATACAACAAAATTGGAGATGCTACTCCTTAGGTGCACGTCATCATAGCACATGATAAATAATAAATCACAGCCACACACAATCCGTAATAGTAAAAACCCTAAAAAAAAACAAACAAAAAAAACCCTGCCGACATACAAATAAAAAAAACAGAATAACATGAATACTAATAATGCAAGATGAGCATGATGGAGCACAGCCACACACAATCCATAATAGTTAAAAACCCTCAAAATAACCTGCAGACCTGCGAGTAAAAATAAACAGAATGACATGATACAAAAGATTCAAGATGAGCATAAATAATGATTAGTGAGAGTTTAGTGCAACAATAGCCTAAGGGAAGAAACTGTTCCTAAATCTGGATGTATGAGCTTTGATGGACCTATAACGTCTCCCTGATGGCGTCAGGTTGAAACAGTTTATTTCCAGGGTGTGTAGAGTCTTTTGAAATGATGGAGGCTCTTTTGAGGTAGCGGGAAGTGGCAATGTCCTGTAAAGAGGGTAATGAGCAGCCGATGATCTTTTCTGCTCTACGAATAATCTGCTGCAGTGATTTCTTCTCTGCAGCTGTGCTGCCTGCATACCACACTGTAATGTTGTAAGTTATAATGCTTTCAATAGCCGATCAGTAAAAAGTCACAAGCAGCCTCTCCTCCAGTTTGTTTCTACTCAGCAACCTGAAGAAATAGAGACACCGCTGTGCCTTTTTTGTGATTTCTACAGTGTTGATAGTCCAGGTGATATTATTGGATATATGAAGCCCCAGGTACTTTAAAGAGTGAACCTTTTCCTCACATGCTCCATTTACCCACAGCGGTGTTGGATTTTCTTTGTTTTTCCTTCTAAAATCCAGAGTTCTTTTGTTTTGTTAACATTTAATTTCAGGTTATTTGGCGGGGGTGGGACTGACCATCTAGTGGTCTGGGGGTTGATGATTCGGGGCCTGTGTGTCCTGGCCGCCCTGCCGTTATGTTACGGGGCTGGGTGCTTTGTTGCATTGCTCCTGGTGTCTTTGACGCCGGGTGTGTGGGTGCTTGGAGGTGGTCGGGGGGGTGTTGGCAAGGATTGGTGGCCGTGTTGCCCTTGGGCAGCTCTGGGGTGGCTGTGGCTGTGTGATGGCCTGCTGCTGTTGGTGTGTGTCTGGGGTGGATGGTTGGTGGGCTTACGGTGGGCGCTCAGGGGTGTCGCTTGGCGTGTTGGGCACTGTATGGATCCGGCCCATTGTTCACTATTGTGACTATTATTGTTGTGCATGTTCGTGTGTGCAAGATGAGTGGGAATGGGTGTGGCTGCTCCATCATGTTTGTGGTGCTGGGAGTGCCAGGAAACTACGTTGGTGGGTCCTGGGCTGCTCGGCCTGGTGGCCCTCGCCCTAGGTTGTAATTTGGGGGCAGTGGGTGGCCTCATGAACCAGTTTGCGAACTGGCTTCTGGGGGGGTACAGGTTCCCTTTTGGACCACCTCCCTCCCAGTCTTACCCCCCCCCCCCCCATTGTGGGTGGAACATACATCTTGTTGGATACACTGCACTATGGTAGTTCACACACCTGCACACAATCACATCATACAACTGACACACACCTATCACGAATTGTCCAAGGGGGATGGGGGGTCCTCCCCTCCATTACCTTCCTTCTGCCGGGTGCCCGGGGGCCTGGGACCCATCATGTCAAATCCCTTGGTGCTGCCGAATGAATAGATATGAGCAAGGGAGTCAGAGAGGGATTGAACAAGAGAGTAAGCGAGAGTGAGGAAGTGATGAGTGGAGATGGTGATGATGGGTTGGTTTTGTGTGGCGCTTTGCGTGTCAGGTGGCATCTCGGGGCACCTGCGGTGGTCTGCTGATCAGTTGCTCGGGTGGGCGCTGGGGGTGGGGGTCTGCTTCTGTGGCAGCGGTCACCCCAGGGTGGGTCGGCGGGGGGATGGCTGCTGGCCTGTGCTGGCGGTCTCCCCAGCCACTGCCGGGTGCTGGTGCATGGTCAGGCTCGCTGCATCTGCATTGTGGTCATCCTAAGTAATAAGGGTGAATGGGGGCGGGGTTGAGTGTGTGGGGGAAAGCACGAATGGATGTGAGTAGGTTGGAAGGTGAGTGACAATGCCCGTTGGGTGAACGTGAGTGAGAGTGGGTGACCCTGAGGGCAAGTGGGAGCGAGATTGAGCAGGTACAGGAGTGAGAGAGAATGGGCGGGTACAGGAGTGCAAGTGTGGGACCGTATGGGGGAGTGGGTGAGCAAGAGTGAGTTAGTGCATGTGGGTGCGTATGAGAGCATGAGGGTGTGAATATGTGGGAATGGGTGTGTCTTCCAGTCGGGAGGTGCTGGATTGAGAAGGTAGTGCCTCTCGGCAATGTGGGCTCTCCTGTGAGGGAAGGGGGGCCTCTATGAGTGTGGGGGTCCCTGGGGTGTACAGCGGTGGCCCTGGGGGTGGGGGGCACAGGGGGGTGCCTGAGGGGCTCATGCTGGGGGCACAGGCCGGTCTCCGGCCCAGGGGGAGGGGGCGCCGGCCTCCTGGCACCTGGGGCTCAGGGGCTGGCATTGGCCCCACTGGGTGGGTGGGGGGTTGGCAGGCTTGGGGGCGTGGGGCCGCCGTGCCGGCCACCTGGCAGCCTAGCCTCCCTTGACCATCCCTCCTAGGGCAGATGCCTGGCTTTCCTGGGGCCTGTTGACCTTAGGCATTTGTGCCCTGTGGGGATTGGTGGTGCTGCCTTGCCTGGTCGGGGTTTCTGGGAGGGGGGGGTGAGTTGCTGCGACCAGCTGCCCTCTTCGTATGTTCCATGACAAACCACTCACAAGCACACACTTATTTTGCACGCGCTTTCATATACACTCACAGGACGCACACGCACAAATGCCTCCCCTTTAACAGGTGGGGATAACAGACTCCTGTTGAGACCTCTTCGGTGAAAGAAGCAGTCTGTCTTCTGTTTGTTTTAGTTGTTGATTTGTTTGTCTTTTCATCTCCTTTTTTCTTTCTCCATCCCCACACCTCCTTTCCCCATTCCCCATCCTGCCGGGTCCTTCATGGGTGAAATAATTTAAATAAAATATTAAAAGTTATTACAAGAGGAGTTTACAACAATATACAGTAGATAGATTGGTACTGCATAAAGCTCTTTTTGGCAAATCAAATCTGTTTTGGCACAATAAGGGTAGCAGATTTTTATTCTGCTCACCAAGCTGCCTGACAGGACAAGGGAAAAAAAAATCAGGTTATTTGAGTCACACCACCTCAACAGTCTCTGAATCTCATCTCTGTAGTTGGACTCGTCTCCCTTTGTTATAAGTCCAATCACAACCGTATCATCTGCAAACTTGATGATGATGTTAGTCGGGTGTGCTGGAATGCAGTCATGCATGTACAATGAATAAAGCAATGGACTTAGCATGCACCCCTGAGGTGCACCCGTGCTGAGCAAGATAGAAGAGGAGAGGTGTGAGCCAAGTCTAACAACTTGTGTCCGGTTGGTGAGGAAGTCAGTAATCCACATGCAGATGGAAGAGGGGAAACCCAGGTGAAGCAGCTTTTCTACCAAAATGTCTGGGAGGATGGTATTGAAAGCGGAGCTGTAATCAATGAACAGCATCCTCACGTACGTGCTCCGTTGCTCTAGGTGACTCAGCGCCATGTGTGTTGTCATGGAGACTGCATCCTCTGTGGAACTGTTTGTTCGATAAACAAACTGATTGGAATCAAAGGAGGATGGAAGACAAGATTTGATGAAATGAGAGACCAGCCTCTCAAAACACTTCATGATGACAGATGTTAAGGCCACAGGTCTGTAGTTATTTAAGACATCTGCTGAGGCTGTCTTCTTCGGCACCAGAACAATGATGGCAGATTTGAGGCAAGATGGCACAATGTTCTGGGACAGAGAAGCATTGAAAATTTTTGTTAAAACCCCAGCTAACCGACTAGCACAAGACTGAAGTACCTTGCTTGGTATCCCATCAGGGCCAGCAGCTTTCCTTGGGTTAACTGATCTCAGTACACGTCTCACCTCATGTTCCTATACAATAAGAGATTCAATATTAGAGGAGGGAGATGAAGATGGAGATGGAGGTGGAGGAGGCAGGGTTATAGCTGTTCTCTTAATCTCAAACCGTGCAAAGAAGTTATTCAGCTTCTCTGCTAGTGAGGCATCTGTATTGAAGGTGTTTTTGTTAGAGCTGCCTTTGTAGTTGATAATCTGTTTTATCATACCCTGCCACATTCTGCATATATTGTTGTTTGTGAGATGACCCTCCACTCTTCTCTTATAGACTGCCTTTGCTTGTCATGGTCTGAGCGCCGATCTCGTCCGCGCTCGGGTCATGCAGTATTTTCCTTCCTGAGCTCTTATTCTGACATCGTCTCTACGGGGCTTCCGACTGTTAGAGCCAAGCAGCACAGCTGGTGCTGAGTCAGCTGATGACACCCTCATCAGCTGATTAATTATCTTGCCCTATTTAAGGGAGCAACTCCTGTCTCTCGGGGCTGCGACCTCGCATTTTCCAGACTGGTTTCCCTACGTCCAAAGCCAGTTCCTTTCAGCGTCCTATTCGCATGTAAGTGTTGTATCCTTGTCTCCTGTCAGTCTCCCTAGTTCTCAGTATATCATAGTGTGTCTTTGTCCTAGTCCTTATTTGTGTTTTGCCCCACGAGGCTCATTATTTTGTACTGTATGTCCTTCTTTAATAAATGTGCAAACGCTACGGCTGACTATAGTGTCTCATTAGCGGTCCGTGAGGACCGCTCCATGACAGTAGGTCACAGCCACAACAAGACGCAGGCGACCATGAGTTGCACTATTTGGGCTTGTACTTTTTCCCCCTGTTCTCATATCAGTGTGCTGGGAGATGACGCCGCCCAAGGCCTATGCGATGAGCTTGGGCTATGAGCTGGTTAAAATTAAAAATTAAATTAAATTAAATCACCCTTATTGTCATTCAACCGTACAACCAATCATGTACAGCACAACGAGATTGTGTTTTACCTATCTACAGTGTAAATCACACACACCCCAAGTGCAGAATCAGAGGGCCGCTGCCATGCAAGGCGCCGCCACAGAGTTCCCTCCTCCATTCCATTTATTGCTGAGCACCAAGCTGGACGGCAGGAAGTTCCACTTTTATATGGTCTTCGGCATGACCCGGCCTGGATTTGAACCCCTGCCTCCCGGGTGTGGGGCGGATGCTCTACCAACTGAGCCACCACTCCGGTTATGGCTCTCATTGACATTGATGGTATCCTCTCCACCGCTTGGCTTTACGACACTCCCAATGATGCACGCTGATACCTGGACCTCGCTGAGGCGGCTATTAACTGCCATCCTCTCTACGCTGATCACCCTGAAATCACGGCGAGGATGGCGGACATCTCTGCTCACTGGGAGAAGTTCCGTGGGCTGAAGGGAAACTCCGGCAGGAAGCTGAAGAGGAGACATCCTCGCTCCTCGTCTCGGGATCCCATTCCTGTCCCCCATCCAGTCCAGGAGTTCGCACCACCCAGGGGTCATCCCCAGCGGAGAAAGACGTCAGCCAGGATTCCCCTGGCGCATCCTCAACGAGAACCCCGTCCGGATCCAGTTCCGGGTAGCCGCACGAACTCTGCTTCCCAGCCAGCTGTTACTCCTGCGTCACGACAGGAGGAAAATCCAGCAGCCTCTGCCTCCGGGTCATCTGTCCCTGCTGTTCCGTCAGCTCCTCGTTCCCGGATCACCTCGGCTGTTTCTCCCTCCTCCTCGACGCTCTCTCCAGCTGTTGTGAGCTCCACGATTCCTGCCCCGGCAGTGCCCGTCATCAATCCTGTGCGAACGCCTCCTCGTCTTCCCGGGGGGCCCTCCGTCACCATCCAGCAGGGAAAGGGAAGAACCAAGCCCACCGCAGCAGCTTCCATCGACCCTCAGCAGATCAGGCAAGTGCCTTTTCATTCTCTTCCTTCACTGGGTGACTTGCCTTGTTTTATCCCTGGGGGTGGAGTTCGGGGTTCACAGTCCTCTGAGCTCCCTCCACCTGCTACAGTGATTAATTATGAACCTGCTACCTTTGTGTCTCTTTCCCCTGAGCGTTCTTCAGCGCCAGGTCTATGCCGTCGGACGAGGAAGGAGCCTGTGGCCCTGGAGTACCTGGTTCCTGCCCCACAGCCACGTCATGGGCAAAGGAGCAAAGGAGGTGCAAAGGAGCAAAGGAGCAAAGGAGGAGGGCGTACGCCTGCGCCGATGAGCAAGCGCCCCTGGGTCTCCACGGAGGGACAGTCTGACCCGGCAGGTCACGGATCCCCTGCCACCACGCCGTGCGGGCCCTTGGCATGGACGTCAGCGTCAGGGAATCCCCGGACTGTGGACAGCATCATGCCGGCTGTGGAGCCTGCTGTAGCCAAGTGGGAACCAGAGGAGGACCTTCTACCTGCTGAACCTGGATTGCCGAAGTCCTGGACGGCGGCAGAACTCGAGATCAGGCAAGTGCTCTATTTTGTCTTTTTTTTTTTCCTCCTGTCTATTCTGGAGCATTTTTGCCTGTCTCTCGGGGAGATGAGCCGGGTGCAGCCGTCAGCTGCATCTGAGCTTGTTTTGCTGGGCTCTGTCACTACCGGTGATCCTGATCCCGGTTCTCTTTCCTCTCCTGAGCCTTCTCCCAGGGTCACTGGTGTTGAGTTGATTCCGGTCGCTGTTTTGGAGGTTCCGGGTTCAGGTTTGGAGGCCGTCCCTGGTGCTGCGCCGGCCCAGTCGGGGTCCATCGTGGGTGCAGCTCCGACCCAATCAGGGTCTGTCGTGGGTGTGGTTCCGGCCCAGTCGGGGTCTGTCGTGGGTGCAGCACAATCCCGCTTGGGATCCAACGAAAGTGCAGCGCCAGTCAGTGTGGAGTTTGGAGAAGGAGCTGCAGATCCTCCGGCGATCGACGCCGGACTGGTCCCTCATTGTTTCCTCGATCCCTTTTCTTCTCCACCTGGTGCCGTTGGGATTTCCCTTACTCAACCCGGCTCTCCCTCCTTATCCCTTTTGGTAGGGAGGTCTCCTCCGAGCTCTTCCCTTCGGTCCTGGTGGCCTTTTGACACGGGTCGGGGAGACTCTTTTGCCGGTTCGGCATTCTGGGTCGGCCACCCGACAAACTGGACTCTCTGTTCGGCAACCTGGTCTGGCCACCAGAGGTACTGTTTCTCCAGGCCTGGGACTGGGTTAGGCCGCCTGAACTCACCCTTGTTCCCCTGCCTGCGATCTGGACGCTAGATGCGGGTAGACAGCCTGAGCTATTATTTTTTTATTCCATTGTGATCTGCCTGCCGTCATCCCTGTGGTTTTTTTCTCCTCTCCCTGGAAATATTTGGGATGCGCCTGTGTTTTGGTTTATGAACTATATTCAACTGTTTGTATTTCGCCGCTCTTTAGCGTGTGTTTTTTTTCTTTCTCCCCCTCTGTACTCTGAAATATGCGCTTTTGTCACCTCTGCCAGTTTATTTGGACTTACGGAACTGTCTGTATTTTGCCGCTGTGTAGCGTGATTTGTTGTTTTCCCTGCCTCTGTTTGAGAGATATGTGGTTCCTTTTGTTTCTTTGTGACATATTTCGGGACCCAGGAGACAGACACTGACACGGGCAAATTAGTGAACAATAATCTTTATTAGAGTGAAAGGGTGTGTAGTGCAAGTGTGAGAGCGTGGATAGTATCCTGGTCACTGGAACTGAGCACTCTGGACGGAGACCCGGCAACCCTGGAACATATAAGCACAGACAATTACTTTTGTCCCACGCTAATGACAAGCTATCAGTAGTGAGGCTTACTTGGGAGAAGCACAGGTTACGTCCTGCTGAGAACCAGCGGCCGTGCAACGTGGAGGTGAAGGCGTCCGTGAACGTACTGAGGCTTCCACCTGTGACTGTGGCGAGGACAGGTCTTCCAGAGACTCCGGCTGTGACTCCACAGACCGGGACGATGACAAACCAGCTGATGACAAGACCAGTGATTCCACAGAACGTGGTGATGATGATGATCCAGATGATGACAAGACGAATGATTCCACAGAACGTGGTGACGATGATAATCCAGACGATGACGAGACGAGTGATTCCACAGAGCGTGGTGACCATGACAATCCAGATGATGACGAGGTGAGTGATTCCACAGAACGTGGTGACGATGACACGACAGATGACGATGACACAAACTCCACCGGTAACGGTGGCCAGTACTCCTGTAACTGATACAGTAATAATTCAGGGATTTGTGGAGCAAGACGTACCGGTAGACTTGCCCAATCCTACCTGGATTCGCCCTGTGGAAGTCGCAAATCAGCTGCTTATCCAAGATCAACGCTGGGCGAATCCAAGACCGATCCTCCGGTCCAAAGCCCTCCCAGTCCACCAAATACTGAAGGCCACGACCCCGCCTGCGAACATCCAAGATGTCAGTCACCCCCCAGGCCGGATGGCCATCGATCATCCTTGGGGGTGGGGGTGCCGCGGGAGCAGGGCACAGGGGGTCAGAGATGTACGGCTTGACCTGGGAGACATGAAAGGTGGGGCAGATACGCATCAAAGAGGGGAGAGACAAGCGCACAGACATAGGGTTAACAATACGATTAATGGTGTAGGGACCAATAAAGCGTTTAGTCAGCTTACGCTTTTCAGCCGGCACACCAATATTCCGGGTAGATAACCAAACCTTCTGACCCACCTTATACTCCGGAGCGGGTCTCCTATGCCGGTTGGCCACCTGGATATTACGTTCAGTGGTCTTCAACAAAGCTTTGCGAGCGAGGGGCCACACTCACCGGCAGCGTTTAATATGTGCCTGGACAGAAGGAACCGCTACCTCCTTCTCCTCCTCAGGAAACAACGGAGGATCAAACCCACAAGAGGCTTTAAACGGGGAGACGCCCGTGGCCGTGGAGATCGTAGCGTTGTGAGCGTACTCAATCCAGGGCAGGAACTTGCTCCAGGAGGATGAGCAAGAGGAGATAACACAACGGAGGGCGGCCTCCAGCTCCTGATTAGTCCTCTTGCACTGACCATTACTTTGGGGGTGATAGCCAGAAGAGAGGCTGGCAGTGGCTCCTAGTGCCGTGCAGAAGGCGTTCCAAACTTGAGATACAAACTGGGGTCCTCGATCGGACACAATATCTGCAGGGATGCCATGAAGACGTACCACGTGTTGCACCAGGAGGTCCGCAGTCTCCTGGGCCGAAGGCAGACCCCGAAGAGGCACAAAATGGGCCGCCTTCGAGAACCGGTCTACAATGGTTAATACTGTGGTGTAGTCAGCTGAAGTGGGTAACCCAGTAACAAAGTCCATTGCTACATGAGACCAAGGGCGTGAAGGAACAGGTAACGGATGTAGTAAGCCTGCCGGGGGAGATGACGTCGTCTTCCCGGTGGCGCACTGAGCGCAGGCCCGAATGTAGCCAACAACGTCCTTCCGCAACCCTGGCCACCAGAAGGTCCTTTGAAGAAGATCCACAGTCCGACCCACTCCAGGATGACAAGCCAACTTGGAAGCGTGACCCCACTCAATCACCTTGCCTCGGACAGCGCGTGGAACAAACAAGCGGCCCCCCCCCCCCCCAGGGTCCGGCTCAGTCTTCTGGGCCTGGCGAACCGTCTTGCAGATACCCCAGGACAGGGCGCCCACGACGCAGGAAGGCGGCAGAATAGGGGCCTCCTGGTCCTCGGAGGATGGGGGGTCAAACTGCTGGGAGAGAGCGTCCGGCTTACCGTTCTTGCTTCCCGGCCGGTACGTGATGGTAAAATTAAACCGGCCGAAGAAGAGGGACCAGCGAGCCTGGCGTGCATTCAGGCGCTTAGCCGTCCTGAGGTACTCCAGGTTACAGTGATCAGTCCAAACCACGAACGGCTGAGCAGCCCCCTCCAGCCAATGTCTCCATTCCTCCAAGGCCAATTTCACAGCCAGTAACTCCCTGTCCCCGATGCTGTAGTTCCTCTCTGCAGGGGAGAGACGATGAGAGAAAAAAGCACAAGGGCGAATCTTACCATCCATGGGAGATCGTTGGGAGAGTACTGCTCCAACTCCCGCATCAGACGCGTCCACCTCCACCAAGCATTGAAGCTTCGGGTCCACCTGGGTAAGGACTCGGGCCGAGGCGAACTCCCTCTTGAGCTTTTCAAATGCATCGGCTGCTTCCTTACTCCAGCAAAATGGAATCTTAGGGGAGGTGAGAGCAGTCAAAGGACGGGCAATATTACCAAAGTTAGGCACGAACCTCCTATAAAAGTTAGCAAACCCCAGGAACCCTTGAAGCTGCTTTCTGGAGGTGGGTGCAGGCCATTCCACCACCGCCTTGACCTTGGCAGGGTCAGGAAGCACCTGGTTCCGAGCAATAATAAATCCAAGGAAGGAGGTTTGATCAGTGTGAAATTCGCATTTCTCGGCCTTGACAAACAGCTGGTTCTCCAGGAGGCGCTGTAATACTCTGCGGACATGCACCCGATGTTCCTCTAGTGTGCGGGAGAAGATGAGGATATCATCAAGATAAACGAAAACAAATGAGTTCAAGAAATCCCGTAGTACATCGTTAATCAAACGCTGGAAAACGGCTGGGGTGTTAGTTAACCCAAACGGCATTACCAGGTACTCAAAATGACCGCTGGGGGTCCGGAAAGCCATTTTCCACTCATCACCTTCTCTAATGCGCACTAGATGGTAGGCATTCCTAAGGTCCAGTTTAGTAAACCATGATGCCCCCTGGAGGGAGTCAAACGCAGTGTTCATCAAGGGCAGAGTATATTTATCCTTGACCATTATTTCATTCAGCCCCCGGAAGTCAATACAGGGGCGTAGTGAACCGTCCTTCTTTCCAACAAAGAAAAATCCGGCCCCCACGGCTGAAGACGACGGGCGGATAATACCAGAGGCCAAAGATTCCTTAATGTAAGTGTCCATAGCCTCGCGCTCCGGGGCTGATAGGCTGTAAAGGCGGCTAGCAGGTAGAGGGGCCCCAGCCTTCAGATTAATGGCGCAGTCATACGGACGATGGGGGGGGGGGGGGTAAAGACAACGCCCGAGATTTGCTGAACACTTGCCCCAAATCGTGGTAAACCTCAGGTACCTTAGATAAATCCGGTGGAGATGAATCGGGCAGAGGCACTTTCACGGATGGGGCGCACGCCGCTGATTGGAGGCAGGCACTAAGGCAGAACGTACTCCATGCCGTTATTCTCCCAGCTTGCCAATCAATAGTGGGGTTATGTAGGCGCAGCCAGGGGTATCCCAGAATAACGGGCGAAGAGGAAACGGGCAGCACTAAGAACTGAATTTCCTCCCTGTGATTCCCTGAGACAATTATAGACACAGGCGCTGTCTGAAGGTTAATGGTAGTCAACGACGCCTTCGACAGGGTAATCAATCTAACAGGGGGTTCTAAAGTCTGACAACTAAGGCCCATCCGGGTTGCCAGGTCTCTAGAAATGAAATTTTGCTCAGCTCCAGAATCAACTAACGCTAGTGTGGAGTGTTCTGTGTGAGTATGAATGAGTCTGAGGGGTAAATGACAACAAGTAAGGGGTTCCTCTGTGTTCTTGCCCGTGAATCCCCCTACTGCGATCCACGGGCCTTCCCTTTTTAACTTACTAGGACATTCGGAAACCCCATGTGACTCCTTCCCACAATAGAAACACAGGCCTTGATCCCTACGGCGTTGTTTCTCAGCTGCTGACACCTTAGAGTGACCAACAATGATGGCTTCCTGATCCGGGGCCTTTTCTGACGCGGGTAGAGCGAGCGGAAGAGAGACAGAAGCACGAGGGCGGGGTTTAACCGGACGGGAAGTAACTCGCCGACCAGCCGCCCGTTCCCTTAACCTACTATCGATACTAACTGCTAACGCAATTAAATCTTGCAAGTTATCTGGTTTATCCCGTGCCGCTAACTCATCCTTTAGCTCGTTGTTAAGACTGCGTAGAAAAATACCACAAAGAGATGGCTCCCCCCACCCAATCTCTGCGGCCAAGACCCGGAAGTCAATGGCGTAATCTGCAGCTGATCTCTTTCCCTGCTGTAGGCTTAAAAAACGTTCTGTCAACACCTCTCCCCTATCTGTGTGATCAAATACAGACAGAAACTCAGACACAAACTCCTGATAGGTAAGTAGAGAATAGCTAGGTCTAGCCATGATCGAATATGCCCAGTCCAAGGCTCTACCTGCCAGCAAGTTTATGACATAGCCTATCCGGCTAGAGTCGAGAGAAAAATCCCCCGGCACACGCAGAAAAACTGATTCACACTGTAAAATGAATCCTCGAGCTTCCCCGAGTTTCCCGCTGAACCGGGCAGGTGTTGGAATAGGGGTGAGGCGAGAGAACGAGGAGGTGTTAGCTAATCCTGATGCTAAGCCTGCAGGAGTAGAGGTATTTATGGTCGGGGGAAACGTTTGGTGTCCCTCCAAATGATCCAGCCAACCATTAATTTGAGTTAGTTGATTTAAGATTACTGTTTGCTGGTGGGCTAGCAAATCTACCCGGGCGCTAAGAGTGTTAATTAAGCGCGACAGTGAGCTGTCCGCTGGGTCAACGTGACGGAGTCGTACTGACATGTTTCGGGACCCAGGAGACAGACACTGACACGGGCAAATTAGTGAACAATAATCTTTATTAGAGTGAAAGGGTGTGTAGTGCAAGTGTGAGAGCGTGGATAGTATCCTGGTCACTGGAACTGAGCACTCTGGACGGAGACCCGGCAACCCTGGAACATATAAGCACAGACAATTACTTTTGTCCCACGCTAATGACAAGCTATCAGTAGTGAGGCTTACTTGGGAGAAGCACAGGTTACGTTCTGCTGAGAACCAGCGGCCGTGCAACGTGGAGGTGAAGGCGTCCGTGAACGTACTGAGGCTTCCACCTGTGACTGTGGCGAGGACAGGTCTTCCAGAGACTCCGGCTGTGACTCCACAGACCGGGACGATGACAAACCAGCTGATGACAAGACCAGTGATTCCACAGAATGTGGTGACGATGATGATCCAGATGATGACAAGACGAATGATTCCACAGAACGTGGTGACGATGATAATCCAGACAATGACGAGACGAGTGATTCCACAGAGCGTGGTGACCATGACAATCCAGATGATGACGAGGTGAGCGATTCCACAGAATGTGGTGACGATGACACGACAGATGACGATGACACAAACTCCACCGGTAATGGTGGCCAGTACTCCTGTAACTGATACAGTAATAATTCAGGGATTTGTGGAGCAAGACGTACCGGTAGTCGTGGTGGTAGCGAACCGCTACGTGTGCGAGTTGGCGTTACCCCGTCAGCTGGGGACGCAGGTCCGCCGCCAAGGGAGTCCACCTGTGCACAGGGGTAGAGGTTAGGAGTAGAGTAGCAAACAGTTCTCTTACGTGCTTGACTTTGAACAGAAGTCCTAGACGAGGCAAGAGAAGTTCTTGACGAGGCCAGAGAAGTTCCTGACGAGACAGTTCCTGACGAAGCAGTTCCTGACGAGACAGTTTCTGACGAGACAGTTCTTGACGAGACAGTTCTTGACGAGACAGTTTCTGACGAGACAAGAGAATACCTTGACGAGGCCAGAGAGCGGAGTTCTGGTTCTTTCTCTGACGAGGAGGACAGACGACTCCGTGCCGGGCTGTCAGCAACGCTGGCTTTTAACAGCTGCTGATTAACACCTGTGGACCTGTGCGCAGCTGGAGTTAATGATGCCAATGACGGCCCAGAGGCCGCCATGACACTTTGGGCCTGTGTATTTTGGTCTGTTGGCATTGTATTTCTATTATTTGCATTTATTGTTCTGTTGCCTCTGCCAGTCATTTGGAATTATTGTACTGCCTGTATTTCGCCACTATTTAGCGTGATTTTGTGTTTTCCCTTTCTCTGGTTGAGAGACGCCTGCGTATTGTGGTTTAACCTTGTATCTGTTATTTGCATTTTTTGTTCTGTCTTCTACCTGTGCATTATGGAGTATATTTGTGGGTTTTGTTTCCTTGCTCTGTTGTGCACCATGCTCATATTTGTTCTGTATTGGCCCTGGTCATTGTTTTTTTTTTCTCTGGTTCCCTTCCTTGGTGTTTGTTTTCCTTTTTTTTTTTTTGACTCTTGCTCGCTGAGCCTTTCTCCCCCTCCACCCGCCCTGGGTGGGTTTTCGTAGCCTTCCGGGTGGGGGGAATGCTTGGATGTTACGTTTACGCCCAGAGTGTGTCCTTCAGGGGGGAGTACTGTCATGGTCTGAGTGCCGATCTCGTCCGCGCTCGGGTCATGCAGTATTTTCCTCCCATTCTGTATTTAGTCCTGGTGAGCTCTCTGAGCTCTTTTTCTGACAGTGTCTCTATGGGGCTTCCGGCTGTCAGAGCCAAGCAGCACAGCTGGTGCTGAGTCAGCTGATGACACCCTCATCAGCTGATTAATTATCTTGCCCTATTTAAGGGAGCAGCTCCTGTCTCTCGGGGCTGCGACCTCGCATTTCCCAGACTGGTTTCCCTACGTCCAAAGCCAGTTCCTTTCAGCGTCCTATTCGCATGTAAGTGTTGTATCCTTGTCTCCCGTCAGTCTCCCTAGTTCTCAGTATATCATAGTGTGTCTTTGTCCTAGTCCTTATTTGTGTTTTGCCCCATGAGGCTTATTATTTTGCACTGTATGTCCTTCTTTAATAAATGTGCAAACTCTATGGCTGCCTATATTGTCTCATTAGTGGTCCGCGAGGACCGCTCCATGACATTGCTTCCTTGATGCCTTTCTTCAGTTCCGCTCTCGCCAAGTTGTATTTCTTCTTGTCCCTTGACCAGAAAGCAGAGAAGTGCTTCTTCAGCAGTCTTTTAACCTCTGCAGTCAACCATGGTTTCTGTTTAGAAAAAGACCTAATGCGTCTCATGACAGTTACACTATCCACACAGTGCTTAATGTATGCCAGCACAGTCCCTGCATGATCCCCCACATCAGGATGTTCGAATAAATCCCAATCATTACAGTCAAAACAATCCTGTAGTTGGGAGAGAGCATTGTCCAGCAAAGCTGTAACATTCCTGGTGCATGGTCTTATTTTCCTCGGAAGAGGAATGTATGCTGGAACCTGAAGCAAAGACAGATGATCTGATTGACCAAGATGGGGAAGAGGAACCGATTTATAAGTGTCCTTCATGTTGGAATACACCCTATCTAAAATGCTACTACCCCTCGTAGCACAATTCACAAACTACACAAAACTTGGCAGCACAGTTCTTAAAGTTCTTCTTGGTTACCTCCAGCTCATCCAGTTTGTTCATGATTGATCTGGCGTTGGTGAGGAATATGCTTGAGAGTGGAGTCCAGTGTGGTAGCTTCCTTAGCCTAGCCAGAAGGCCTGACCGGCATCCTCTCTTTTGCATCTGCTCCTTCCGCAGTCTCCACTGCTTGGAAAAAACAGTAACAAACCAGGGAGAGCCTGGTGGACGTGTGATGTCTTTTGGAATGTCGTGGGTCGACAAAAATTCTGTCAAAACAGTCTTACTATACCGTAATCCAATATCAATGAGATCTTTCCATCCATAGACGTAGTTCGCGAGACTCATGCATACCATTATACTCCACAAACATACGGCGCAGCACCAAAACAGAGAGCATACAGCTGCAGTCTGGACTTGCTCATCTCCAAAGGTCTCAGCATCTCTAAGATTATGGTGATGAACGTTACCATTCTTGTGTTTTCTTTGAAAGGGCTATTAATGCCAACAGAAATATCCAGACAGAGGTCATCAAAAAATGATACATCAGTGATAATACCAGTGACAGATCCATCCAAACTTTCTCTTCCTTACCCACCCTCTCTTCACCTTCAGTAACTGAGCTTGTGGAAAATTTCAGTGGTAAAATTACAAATATTATCAATGCCATTTGCTCCCATCAAGGCGAAGGTTGTCACTATTAAAAAGAAACCTCCATGGCAAAATGGCAAACTAGTAGGAGCTGAAAAAAGAGAGTGTCGAAAAGCTGAATGCAGGTGGCAAAAAACTAAATTACAGGTTCATTATGAAATCTATAATGAAAGATTGAGCATTTATAGTTTGGAGCTGAGAAATGCAAGGCAAGCATATTTTTCTGACATCATTGCTAAAAACAACAATAATGCATGCACCTTGTTCACTACTGTTGACAGGCTAACAAATCCCCCTGTGTCAGTAGCTCCTGAACTTCTATCCAACTGTGTCTGCAATGACTTTGCCTGTTTCTTTACTGACAAAATTCAGAAAATTATACAGTCAGTCAGTGCTCCTATGCCAGGTGCTGGACTTGTGTTTCCTATGTGTCCACATAGACAAAATGTAAACACCATGATGAATTGTTTCATTCAATCATAAAATCTTGATTGACATCATACACCACCTGAAATCCACTACCTGCTGCCTTAATACCCTCCCAGCAGAGTTTTTAAAAAACGTTTCATATTGCATCAGGTTCAGGTTACTTTATTTGTATCCATTGGTAGATTTGTTTTGCAGTCAGGTGACATCCTGTTGTATGGCCTCAGATCTGCTACAGATCATAAATATGTCTCTGCATTCAGGTGTCTTCCCTCACTGCTTTAAAACAGCTGTTATCAAGCTACTTCTAAAAAAGTGCAACCTAGACACCTCACTCATGAACAGCTATAGGCCTATATCAAACCTCCCCTTTCTTAGTAAAGTAATAGAAAAAGCTGTTTTTCAACAATTGTACAACTTCCTGACATTAAATAACTGTTTTGATGTCTTCCAGTCAGGTTTTCGGCCACACCACAGCACTGAGACAGCTCTAGTTAAGGTCCTTAATGACATCCACTCCAATACAGATAATGGCAACATTTCAGTCTTGGTTCTACTGGATCTCAGTGCTGCATTCAACACGATCGACCATTACATCTTACTAGACTGGCTATAAAACTGGGTGGGACTTTCTGATACAGCACTTAGCTGGTTTGAGTCCTATTTAAAAGACAGGGACTATTTTGTGTCAATGGGTAACTACAAATCCGAGCGAACAAAAACAACCTGTGTAGTTCCCCAAAGTTCCATTTTGGGACCTTTGCTTTTCAACATCTATGTGTTTCCACTAGCTCAAATCATAAAAAAACAACAAAATATATTACCATAATTATGCAGATGATACACAAATCTACATAACCGTCTCACCGGGAGACTATGATCCAATTAAAACCCTGATCAAATGCATTGGTCAAATTAAAGAGTGGATGTGCCAGAACTTTCTTCAGTTAAACAAAGACAAAACAGGAATAATAGTTTTTGGAGCCAAAGAAGAAAGACTCAAAGTTAGTACTCAGCTGCAATCAATAATGCTAAAAACCAACAGCCAAGCCAGAAATCTGGGTGTGGTTCTGGACTCAGCCCTGAATTTTACCAGCCACATTAAGACAGTAGTGAAGTCAGCCTATTATAACTTAAAGAACATAGCAAGGATTAGAGGTCTGATGTCTCAGCAGGATTTAGAAAAACTTGCCCATCCATTTATCTTCACTAAACTGGACTACTGTAATGTTGTCCTCACAGGTCTCCCTAAAAAGTCCATCAGACAGCTGCAGTTAGTTCAGAACTCTGCAGCTCGAGTCCTCACTAAAACCAAGAAAGTAGATCATATAACTGTCATAAAGTGGCCCTCCCCAAGGGCAAACAGGACGCCAAACACAGACTTTGAGTTTTAAGCGTTATTAACAAAGGAACACAAAAAGCAGAACATAACCCAATGAAAAAACACAGCGCGGTGGCTGGAGCAATAAATGCAAAAACAAGGAAGTGAGCAAAGAACAGGATAAACAATGACTTAACTTAGACAGGATGACCAGGGGATTCAGATGTGAATGACTGTCAACGCCGCTGCACCAGGGAATTGGTGCCCATGGCTTAAATAGGCTGCCCCTCATCACAAACACCTGCGGGGTCCTGAGGGGCGATTATTGTTGGCAGCTGTGACAGAGCGCGAACAGAGTTTGACAGCAGGAAGTAATGCGCAAGCTGTCACCACGCCAGCAACAATCAAAACAAAACCAAAGACGGAAATACAGACTCTAATAAACAGAAACCAAATACAGTCAAACAGAAAAATACAAAATAAATCTAATAACTAAACACAGCCCCTGCCTGTGCACCGGATCATGACAGAGCTCCTCCCCAAGGGGTGGCACCCAGAAACCCCAGGGTACCATCACAAAAAAAAAACTCCCCCCAAAGGGAACCCCCCCAAATACAAAATGAAGCCCAACATGACACTAGGACAATCACTAAAACAAGGGAAAAATGTACATACTGGAGGAGGGCGGAGCTCACGACCAGGGGGAAACAGAACAGCTCGGAACACCACGGCTGAGGTGCACCCATATGCTGGGAAACCCGAGACAAATTCAGCTGGAGCACAGCGGGACTCGACGGCTGAGGGGAACGGGGAAGGACAAAACCTGGTTGGAACTCAATGCTGTCTCCTCAACGGTAGATAAACTGGGAACGACTCAGATGAGCGTGGAACAGATATGGAAACAAAAATAGCCCAAACCAAAACATAACTATGACATAAAATAGATACCAATAAATAAGACAATGAAGAATAAACTGCGATCAGGGTGCGATCAAACTAAGGGTGCAAGTACAAAACGTAACAAAAAGAAAATAAAGCCAGACCAAAATGAAACATAACACAGTCTCTAGACCTGAGACAAGAACTCAAAACAAATAAGCAAATAGATTTCTTCAGATAATTACAAAAAGAAACAAAAGAACAGAAAAACAATAAACAACAAAAACCCAATAAAGAAAAACAAACCAATCGACATAACGCAACAACACAACATTTCAAAAGCAAGGAGAACTAAGAACTAAGCATAAACAGGAAAAAAACCCAGAAAAAAAACATTGCATATAAAGGAAAACATAACATGAAATGACCAAAAAGAAACAATTCACCCCGGGGGGAGGAGGGGGAACCCAGGCATGGAGGGACCGCAACTAAAGCAAACGACCCAAAAGCATCTAAGAACTAAAGAAACCACTCAAGAGCCCCAACCCAGAGCAACAGATGGCAAACGTTCAAGGGCCTCAGAGAAGAAAGAGAGGTGGCTTGGGTCCCCTACCAAAGTCCCAGGATCACCGGCATCTATGCTGGAACATGTCGGGTGGCCTCCCCAAGACTCAGAACCACTTGAGAAGGAGGGGCAGACCATCGGGCGGCATTCCGGCATCTCTAAGCCAGTGAGCCACAGCACACAACATGCCCACCCCCCCAGGGGTGGCAGCCAGGCATAATGCCCCCCCCCCAGAGCGCAGGAGCCGGTAGGTGGTGTTTACCAATGATCGGTGGCCGACCAGCAGGAACCTTCAAAGATGCACCCACAGTGACCCTGGACTGGGGCACAGCAGCACCCTCGGCAGCCCCGGCCTGGGGCATATCAGCACCCTTGGTGGACCTGGGCTGGGGCATAGCAGCACCCGCGGTGGCCCAGGGCTGTTGCATAGCAGCGCCCGTGGCGGCCCCGGGCTGTTGCGTAGCAGCGCCCGCGGCGGCCCAGGGCTGTTGCATAGCAGCGCCCGCGGCGGCCCCGGGCTGTTGCATAGCAGCGCCCGTGATGGCTCTGGGCTGGGGCATAGCAGCACCCGCAGCGGCTCTGGACTTGAGCAAGGTCCCTATGAACACCAGGTTGACCCGTGAGAAAACAAGACACATGAGGTGGTCAACCAGCGGGACCTTGGACTGTAGCACTGCACCTCACGGTGGCCCAGGACTGGGGAATTGCTGCACCTGTGGAGGCCCTGAACTGGGGCATCACTCCACCTGTGGCGGCCTCAGGCAGCGAGTCAGCAACACCCTTGAAGACGCTAGTCCTGAGTGGCCATTATTGCTGGCAGCTGTGACAGAGCGCGAACAGAGTTTGACAGCAGGAAGTGACGTGCGAGCTGTCACCACGCCAGCAACAATCAAAACAAAACCAAAAAAGGAAATACAGACTTTAATAAACACAAACCAAATACAGTCAAACAGAAAAATAAACAGAAAAAGACAAAATAAATATAATAAGTAAGCACAGTCCCCGCCCATGCACCGGATCATGACAATAACTCCAGTTCTCAAATCTTTACACTGGCTTCCTGTCTGTCAAAGAATAGACTTCAAAATACTGCTGTTGGTTTATGAAGCTCTGAATGGTTTAGGGCCAAAATACATTTCAGATCTGCTAGTCCATTATGAACCACCCAGAGCCCTCAGATCATCAGGGTCAGGCCTACTATCTGTGCCCAGAGTTAGAACCAAACATGGTGAGGCAGCGTTTAGTTTTTATGCCCTTCACATATGGAACAAACTCCGAGAAAGCATCGGGGCTGCTGAAACTCTCAGCTGCTTTAAATCAAGGTTAAAAATTCTCCTATTTGCCGTGGCCTTTCAGTAGAACATCTGTTAATCTCCTACAATGCACTGTAAATTTTTATTTCTGTTGTATTCTATTTTATCGTGCTTTTGTTTTTATTTAATTTACTTCTGAGTTTGCTTTTTAATTTCTTATGTATTCCTTTTCCAACTTGCTCTTATGCTTTAATGTTTTTTATGTAAAGCACTTTGAATTGTCTTGCACATGAAATGTGCTATACAAATAAACTTGCCTTGCCTTGCAGCACCAGCGTGCGTCGCCATCCATGCACTGATGGACCAAAGTAAATATGTTTATGTGCTGACATATCTTTGCATATGGGCTCATATCAAGAGCATTTTAACCTTTAAGCTGTGTGATTTCTTTTGCTCCTAGTAGCACAGCGTGGCACTGCGCCTGTCAACTGATATGATGTGCAGAAACACTGCCCTGCTGTACTGAGGATTTGTACTGATCATGCCAGTTCACAAGGTGGCAGGCACGCATTGGAGGACTCATGGATGACACGTAATATACCAAAGAGGAAGAAATCCTTCTTCTTCTTGGTCCCAAATTTGGCAACTATGATTCTAAAAAGAGATTATTTAGCTTATGAAGGTAGATGTTTACATGTTCTTATAACACAGGGAGCATGAAGCTCGTTGATTTGACCTGCCGGCACCCGGAGTGCCATATGACTGTAGAGCAATCGCCGGTTGCATGTCGTCATATAACATAAATTGCCACGGAATAAAAGCTAAATTAAGGTGGAATAATCAATAACAGTTTGTGGATGTAGGAGAGAAAGCTAAAATGACTAGGAGAGGACAAAAATTATGACCAGAATGCCGCAAATGGACGCCGCCTTGCCAGTGGTAAGTGACGAATGTCTTTGTTTGTTTGTATGCAAATTAGATGCATAAATTTGCTCCTATATGAAACTTTGGATCATATTCTACATCTTTCTAATTGACAGTAAGCCATTATCTCTTCCTACTGTCAAGTTATAGCCTTGGAAATTTCTGACATCTGATCTGAATATTTTCTTGAAAAAAAATCTTTACCACTGTTGACCACTAGGGGTTAAGTCGCAGTTTGACGATATACACAGTTAATCCCAGCAGCCTTCTATTTAGCACAATAACCTAGCTAATATGTGTAAAAACAGCACAGAAGCAAGCACCAGTATTGTAATTTTAAAGCCATTTCAGTGAAATTTAAAGATCATTTGTCATTCTGAAGGATAATTGGTTTTGGATAATAAAAATAGGAGTTTTTAAGGACCTGCAAATATTCTTGACAGCTAACAAAGTAAAGCCATAGACACAGTTGGGGAAAAAAACTGATCATTTGCTTTCTTAAAACAGGCTCAGTCTTCAAGGCCGCCTTAATGAACGGGCTAGGCTGGCTGAAGCTCAGGGGCCTATGAAGATCAGGGGCCTATCATGAGCCAGTAAAAAAGATCACATTGTTCATTGGTTAAATTCTATGTCCATCACTTGATATTTATATGTGGCTGCTGATTAGTCCAATTTACATGTGGCCCGCCTGGGCACCATGTAACAATAGCCTATCAGAGGAATTGTTTTGACATGTGACTATGCAAGCACCAGTGAGAGGTAAGACGTAATTAGCTTGGTCAAAATGTCCGGAAAAAAGTTTGTGAGTGGCACTTATAAAATTCATTCATTCATTCATCTTCTTCCGCTTAATTCTTTTTTGGGTCGCGGGGGAGCTGGAGCCTATCCCAGCATCTTTGGGCAAGAGGCAGGCTACACCCCGGACAGGTCGCCAGTCCATCGCAGGGCCAACACAGAGAGACAGACAACCATTCACTCTCACCGTCATACCTAAGGACAATTTAGAATCCCCAGTTTGTTGCCAGTTAACCTAACTTGCATGTTTTTGGCATGTGGGAGGAAACCGTAGAAATCCCGGAGTAAACCCACGCAGACACGGGGAGAACATGCAAACTCCAAACAGATCACTGTTGGTCGGGGGCTGGGATCGAACTCAGGATCCCCCGGCCAAGGGTGAGTTGCTGTGCTGCGGCGCGGTGGCGGAGTGGTTAGCTTATAAAATTATTGAGAGGAAAAGAGCTCAGGGAAAACAAATTGCTCAAAAAATCCCGAAGAATAAAGGATTTTTCTAAGCTGGAGCAATGAGTGGAGGCGGGGTTGTTTATTATTGCGCAAGGAGACAGGTGGGCTATTAAAGCACTCACCTGGAGGAGAAGACCACAAGATCCTGCCGAGAGAGAGCAGGCCAGTGGAGAAGGCAAGCTGAAATATGGAGACAAGCACAAGAAAAGCCAGGTTACTTGGAAAGGCCATCGTTACTTACATCAGACAGCTGTTCGTAGGACATGCTAACCCCAAGACAGCGCTTCAGAAGCGGCGTTGCAAACGGGGCAAGTGGGGTGGGCTACATGGTAGGCTAAAAGCTTGCGCTAATCGCCCACCGCTACCTAGCCTCCTGCTAGACAACGTACAGTCTCTGGAAAACAAACTGGACAAACTAAGAAAACTGAAGACCAGCGGGAGATAAGACAGTGCTGCGTTCTAATTTTCTGTGAGACGTGGCTCTCAGACAAAGTCCCCGAGTGCACCATTCAGCTACAGACCCACTCCGTACATTGGGCAGACCGGACATCAGCCATGGGTAAGACGAGAGGGGTGTGTTATAAACAACTTGTGTGGAGATGTACAGACTGTTTACAAGCACTGTTCGCCTGATGTGGAGTTTTTACTGCTGAAATGCTGTCTCTATTATCTACCGAGGGAGTTCACTGCTGTGTTTTGGCCACTTTTTACATTCCCCCGCGAAGCAACTAGACAGAAGCGCTCCGCAAACCCCACGACATCATCAGTGCATTAGAGACGTCCCATCCCAATGCTGTTTTTATTGTTGCTGGTGACTTTAACCAGTGCAATTTACGGACTGTACTTCTCAAATATTACCAGCATGTGGACACAAACATATGGGGTGCATAGAGAGTGGCACCCTGCCCCCACTTCGGACAGTCAGATCACATCTCCCTGTTTATGTACCCGGCCTACAGACAAAGACTGAAACAAACAAACCCTGTTGTTAAACAAATTAAATGCTGGACTCTAGAGGCTGAGAGCACCCTGCAAGACTGTTTTTCCCAGACAGACTGGGATGTGTTTAAAGCTGCAGCCACCCAGGAGGACTCGTCTGTAAACATACAGGACAATGCTGAGTATGTGACTGGGTACATCAGTACTTGTGTTGATACCATCGTACCCACCATACAAGTCAGGAAGTTCCCCAACCAGAAGCCCTGGATCAACAATCAGGTACATCAGATGCTGTGTGCTTGCTCTCAGGAAATCAGGCAATGAGGATGAGTACAAAGCTGCAAAGTATGGACTGTGGAAGATGATAACAACAGCCAAGAGGCAGTACAGAGAAAAGCTGGACAGCCTCTACTCCACTCCTGACCCTGGGCGCATGTGGCAAGGCCTGCAGCACATCACAGACTACAAGAGAACCAACAGCAACACCACTAGCTCCACAGATAGCCTGTCAGATGATCTCAACATCTTTTACACCCCCTTTGAGACCTCTCTGCACTGTAGCTGGAGGTCTCAAAGGGGGGGTAAAAGATGTTGAGATCAGGGATGCCCAGCATCCCTGGGCGGGCTCTCAGAGCATGTGCTGCCGAGCTGACTGATGTTCTCACATCCATCCTCTCTCAATCAGAACATAGTCCCCTCCTGTTTCAAAACCACAACCATTGTCCCCCTCCCCAAAAAGAGCCCACCAACCTGCCTAAATGATTACAGGCTGGTAGCACTCACTCCAATCATCATGAAGTACTTAGAGAGAATGGTGCTGGCTCTCATTCAGGACAGCATACTGGATACCATGAACCCCCTGCAGTACGCCTACTGGCCCAACAGGTCCACATCAGATGCCATTGCTGCTGCACTCCATTATTCTCTCTCCCACCTGGAAGATAAATACTCCTACATCAGGATGCTATTTGTCGACTACAGCTCCACCTTCAACACGATCATTTCCCACAAACTCACCTACAAACTGTCTTTACTTGGCCTACACCCCACCCTCTGTGACTGGCTACTGGACTTTCTGACTTACAGGCCTCACTCAGTCTGTCAGGATGGGTAACAGGACCTCCGCCAGCATCATCACAAATACAGGTGTCCCACAGGGTTGTGTTCTCAGCCCCATCCTCTACAACCTTTAAACCCATGACTGTGTTGCCTCCCACAAGAACAATGTCATCTTAAAGTTCGTGGATGACACAGCAGTGATAGGACCCATCACTGGTAGTGATGAAGCATCCTACAGGAGGGAGGTGGCCAGCCTGGTGTCATGGTGTGAGGACACAACCTCACCCTCAACACAGACAAGACAAAGGAGATAATAGTGGACATGAGGAAGGGGAGGAGACCTCATCGGCCGCTGTTCATCCGGGAGCTTGAGGTGGAGAGAGTGAGCAGCTTTAAATACCTGGGCATCCACATCAGCGAGAACCTTATGTGGACACTCAACACCACAGAGCTGGTTAAGAGAGCTCAGCAGTGGCTGTACTTTCTGAGGAGGCTGAGGGAGTTTGGCATGTCCCTCAAGATCCTCAACAACTTCTACAGCTGCATCATCGAGAGCATCTTGACCAACTGCATCACTGCGTGGTATGGCAGCACTACTACTTTGGACCACAAATGCCTGCAGAGAGTGGTGAAGACAGAGGACAAGATCATCAGGACTCCACTCCCCTCTCTGCAGAGCATCTACCACCGCAGAGTCCAAAGGAGAGCTGCCTCTATCCTCCAGGACCCCGCCCACACCCAGCACAGAATGTTCACACTTCTACCCTTAGGCTGGAGGTACAGAAGTGTGAAATGCAGGACATGCAGACTAAAAAACTCCTTCTTTCCCACTGCCATCAGACTCCTGAATAAAAAACAAACTCCAGACACAGCTTTGCAAATAAGAATTCACACACTGGTTGCTAAATTTGCACATTGCTCATTTGCACATTGTACATAGTCTCACCCCGTCTCATGTCCATATCATCTCTGCTGTTAAATTATCATTGTACAGTCTACTGGGTATTATCAGGGCACATGGCTTTACACAGAGAAATTCTCACACTGGGTGCTAATTTGTACATTGCTCATTTGCACATTGTACATAGTCTCATACCATCTCAGGTTCATATCATCTCTGATATTAAAATACCATTGCCCATTATAGTCATCCAGTGAATTTTCAATTTTCATTCTTCTTGTTTCCTCTAGTTTAACTGCTTTAACTGTCCTAATTGCCTAATGTATATTTATTAGTATTTATTAGTACTAGTGCATGACCAGAGAAAGCAAATATTCCTGTCTGAAACAGGTAACCCAATCAGGCTTTACAGGCCCAAACATAGGCTGTGTTTGAAAGTAGAATAAAGAGGTGTAGCCTATTTGTAGGCAATCACACGTTAAACTTTGGCAAATATCAAAGGGGCTGAACTGAGATTTATTTGACTGTGTGAATATTAATTACAGAATAATTGAAAATGAATGGGACATGCAATATTAGCCACTGTTTAAGAATCACTTGTTTATTGTTTTGTCAGATCACTAATTTGTGTGATCTTTTGTGACTTCTATTCATAATAGTGTATCTTGCACTTTGGGGAATGGGAGTTGTTCAGTTACCATTTAATTTAGTTTAAATGTGTAGTTTATAGTCTATTGTCAATAAACTCATGCAGTACTATAACAGAACACATTACAAATATTTGAGACCCTCTGTAGTGCATCCTTTTATATTTTAACAGTATTATAAGCAGTGCTGGGAGTAACACCACTACTTTTGCAATAACATGCTCTGTAACGAAATTACTATTTAAAAATTCAGTATTGCATTATAGTTACTGAAATTTGATCAGATGTGTTACTCGCGTTACACGTTTTATTAATATGGATAGATATTTTAGTGCAAATAAACTGATCCTACCATAGCTGGTGCAGCCGTGGGTTGGTTTCCTGTCCCACGGTGGGAAGAAATGCCATAGCGACTTATCATATGAAGCCCTGATCACCTGTTGTCCGAGCATGAGCAGCCCCCCAGCAGCTCCTACCTCTGTGGTTAAACATGAGTATTTTTTGAGCAAGAAGCTCGCATTTGACCGCGGTTGTGTAAATGTGTAAGATGTGTAAGTAATAAGTGACTTTCGCATCTCGGCTCGCGCAAAGCATCATGGGAGCGTGGCTACCAAACATGCTCTATTGATGCATTTAATTTATGGAAAGTTCCTGATCTACGAGCGTATTGTATACGTAGGGGTCTTCCTGGTTGTACCCGCAAACACAAGGATGAACTAGTTGCGCTTGCATTCGCGGCCATGTTGCAGAAATTGGCCAAAATGGCCCCCCTGTATGTATGCTGACATAGCAGATTTTTTGTTGTCAAAGGACCAAGCACCCTTACTTGTGAGACTCTGAAACGACTACAAAGAAGGTAAGTGAGTGGTTTGACAACTCAACTTTGGTTTTGTTATTTTGAGTAAAATTCACTACAAGCCATAGCCTGCTTACTTAGATCTATAGGTCCATACTACTATAGTTTAAGTACCATACCAGTGTCCATACCTACTACTTCAGGGTTTAGACTCGTGTCAATTAGGCTAGAACTTGAACAATACACAACACTATTTGATTATGTTATAATATAGACTTACTGCTTTAATCCAACAATTACATCCGTCTGGATCCTTCAGCTCTGTGGGGAATGTACTGTATATAACGTGAATCGTGGTCGACATGTGCACACGCTGGTCCCGAAGTTACACGCATGCATGCCACAAGTTTGCTTTTTCCACCGCTCTAGATGATACATGCCGTTCCCACACTTCACTACAGCACAATGTGCACCTGGCATAATGGTGATTTAAAGCTTGAAGCAGACTTTAAACAGCAGTTGTTCAGGTGTGACAGTACTGTTTCTATACAAAAGCAAGGCAGCTAGTGGAATGTTTGGTAGTCCTGACATTTGAACCGGATGTCGGGTTGCATAGTCCGCACATGCGCACTCATAATGCAAAAGTCGCTTATTGTGTGTAAGTTTTCTTACGCACAGAAAAAAAAGTGACTGTGGTTTGCTGCAGTAAGTTTTTGTAAGCGGTGAACTTTCATTTATCTGTGCTTTCAACTTTATTTTATCTCATTCATTTACTTGCAGTTGTGATATGCAATTATTTCATGGAAGTAAATCCTCTAAATATGCATTTTTAGTGGGCTGGTCCAGGGGTGTCAAACGTATGGCTCGTGGGCCAAAAACGGCCCACCAGGGGGTCCAAAATTTTCTCTGTGAATTTACAGCTTTATTTCTAGCAAATTTCTGACTTTTTACTGATTACAATAGTTTGGGTAAATCTGACCCATTTTTTTCTCTGTAAAGCCCCTTTTCCACTAGTACCCACTCAGCCCTACTCTACTCTACTCTACCCAGTTTGTAGGGTTTTCCATTAGTACCTAGTACCTGGTACCAGGTACTTTTTTCGTACCTTTTCCAGGGTAGGCACTAACCGCACTGAGTAGGCCTGGAAATGTGACGTCAGCAGACTGCTGGCCACTGATTGGTCAGGGCGTAATGTCATGAAAGCGCCTGTCTTCTGCAGAATCTCCAAACCGCCATTTGCAAAAGTAAACACGGTCACCGAGTAAACACAATATTAATAGAGATGGCTTCGCAGGTTTTGCGAATAAATAAACACTTGCAATATATCACTGTCCTTGTAATGAATCTATATATGGGTTTCACTTTCTGAAATAAGTGACAAAAATATTGAACTTTTTCATGATATTCTAATTTTTTGAGATGTGCCTGTATATGTTTTGAACTTGCTTGAACTAACCACCATCCATTTCAGTCTTTGGTCTAGGCAAGAGGAAAAGAGAAGCAGCCACCCCACAACAGACCTTGCCACTGTGGAAAGTACTGAAATCCTTTGCTTTTTTAGTTAAAGTATAGATAAAGTGCCAAAACTAAAGTAGCACAATTTCCACTTAATATGAAAAGGACTGAACTGATTTATTTGATTGTGTGAATATTAATTACAAAATAATTGAAAATGAATAGCACATCAACTGTAAAATAAACCTTGTTTATGTATCTATTTTTTTGTCAGATCACTTGTGTGATCCTTTGTGATTTATATTCAAAACTGTATGTTGCACTTTGGGGAATGGGAGTTGTTCAGTTACCAATATAATTTAGTTTATATAGTATGTGTAGTTTATAGTCTATCGTCAATAAACACATGCAGTATTATAATAGCAGGACACATTACAAATATGAGACCCATTGTAGTGCATTCTTTTATATTTTAGCAATACAAGTACAAAACACTGTCCACACTTGAAGCCAGAGCAAGAAGAGACACAGCGGTGCCAGAGCGGTGGCTAAATTTTTATTGATAAAAATTACATATTTTGACTAAGTGACTTCATACTTGGGGATGCACACCCTCAGTTAAAGTACTAGATTCCATTCAACTGAAGGTATTAACTCATTCTGATTGCTGAGGCCACAGTAAAAACAAACGATTTTAAATGTAATCCAGCCCTTGTAAAATCTACTTTACTGAAGCGCAGCTACATGAAAATTGTGGTTAAATACAACAACAAAGTACTTTTTTTTTTTGTCACATTCCACCACTGGCTTTTAGCAACAAGTGTATTTCCTAAATATGTTTTAAACTTGCTTTGATTAACCACCACCCACTTCTCTCTTTTTGTCTAGGCAAGAGGAAAACGATCCACACCAAACTGGACCTTGCGCCACTATTTACAGAGATGCAGGCTGAAGATCTGCTGATCTGGGACCAGTGTGAGTGGCACATCCCAGCTGCTTCTCAATGAGGCAGTGTGGCTGGCGTGTGTGACCCAGACTATTTTTTTTTTTTTTTTTACAGATTGAATTTTGCACATTCTGAATAACCTGGAATTTGCTGCTGATTGTAATAAACAATTTAGTGACTTCTGTGTTTGCATCATGATTTTCTATTTTGTATGTTAAGACACTGGTGGGAAAAGAGTCAACAGTACAAACCATTTAATTTAAGTAAGACAAAATTTATAGTTTTTAACAACCATCACAACAACTTAGTATCTAAACTCAGTGTAAATGGTGTAGAGATTGAAAGGGTATCTGAAACTAAATTTCTTGGAGTAATAATTGATAATAAACTGTGTTGGAAGTCACATATTAATTATATTAAAGGTAAAATATCTAAATCAATTGCAATACTACACAGAATGAAATATTTGCTGAATCAACCCACACTATATACCTTGTATCATTCGTTAATACTCCCATACATGACATATCTTACTGAAGTATGGGGAAATACATATAAAACAAACATATATCCAGTCTTTATGCTTCAGAAGAGAGCTATTAGAATAATAAACAAAGCTGCTTACAGGGAACCAACAAACCCACTTTTTCTTAAATTAAAAGCTCTCAAGTTGAAAGATCTGGTTGACTTTAAAACTGCAGTAATAATGTTTAAAGTGAAGAATCTATCACTGCCCACAAATATCCAAAGGTTGTTCCAAATAAGGGAGAAACAATGTCATTTCAGAGGAACATGTATATTTCAAAAACCTTCAGTGAGAACTACCACCAAGCAACACTGTGTTTCAGTGCAAGGAGTAAGATTATGGAACGATTTTGGACCTGAATTAAAATCATGTACAACGTTTGGACAATTTAAACAAAAACTAAAGGAAGAAATACTCCAAACATATATACAAGATGACATGTAAAATCACATAAGGATTGTCATATGGGCTGCACGGTGGCGCAGTGGTTAGCACTGCGGCAGCACAGTTTACCCTTGGCCGGGGGATCGAGGGATCGTGGGTTCAATCCCAGCCCAGTCCCAGCCCAATCCCAGTGATCTGTGTGGAGTTTGCATGTTCTCCCCGTGTTTGCGTGGGTTTACTCCGGGATTTCTCCGGTTTCCTCCCACATGCCAAAAACATGCAGGTTAGGTTAATTGGAGACTCTAAAGTGGCCCTAGGTGTGAATGTGTGTGTGAATGGTTAAGGGATAGCGCCGTATCGTGCCTGCTTCATCCATCCAGGTGGTGGATGACCCTCAATTTCCCCTCTGGGGATCAATAAAGTATACTAAATCTAAAAAAAAATATCCAGTCTGTGTTGTGTTGTTGCTTAGTTTTTTTTTGTCACATATTGTCTTAGCTTTGTTCCAAATTGTAATCGCTCTTGTTTTGTTTTTCTTTTGAATTCTTAGATGGAATATGGGTGGGCAATATAAGCTGCGGCTTCAGCCATCACCCATTTCGGATAACTTATGTTGAACTGTATAACCAGAGGAGTTATTGTTTAATTTGACCTTGTTGGATTTTTTCCCCTTTGTTATATTATTCTGTTTCTTTTTAATCTTTACTTTTAATCTATCCGAAATAAAGATTCATTCATCCATTCATCCATTCATTTATCAAAGACTTTGAAAATGGCTCATTATTAAGAAAAAGTAACCAAAAACAATTATTTTATTTACTGAAGACTGTATTGTTGGATGTGCCAGTGCAGTAGACACTGCACACTTTAGTGATAGTACCAGTATATGGAGGAATTCTGGGCCATATTAGCATCTTAAGGTAGGGGTGTCCAATCATGTGCTGTGGAGGGCCAAGACCTGCAGAATTTACCTGCAACCAGTGTCTTCAACATCACATTCCACTGATTGCTGATCAGTGAAAACACCTGCTGAAGAGACTGGGTAGAAGAGAGAACCTGCAGGGTCTTGGCCTTCCATAGCACATGATTGGACACCCCTGGGTTAGGGTTTAATGAGATTTAACATTTTAACACAAACTGCTTTATAGTTCATAATTCTGTTGACAGACTTACACAGAACCAAAAGTGATTTCTCAAACTGCTGGATTGTTCTTAGACAGCTTTTCCAATCTTTTAGTATTTAATTTATGTCACTTGTTGTAAACCTTCACAAATAAAACAAAAGTGACAGATCTGCAAAAAGTACAAAGGTTTATTGTCAAAATTCCCAGTGCAATACTACATGAATACATGTATAGTTCACTGTTGATGCAGAGAATATACTGTATATTTATACAGTATCTACATGTGTCTAGTAAATCAAGTATTTTCTTTAACCTTGTTACTGCATTATTTTAATTGCTTTAATCCTAGATCAAGTTTGCTTTGGCTTAAAATGCATCATAATTGTTAATTATATCTTATCATACCTAACTCAGTACTGTTTACCTGTTGAAATATATATTTTACGGCTAATATAACCCCATAACTACAACCTGGCGATCAGGTTTTGGCAGCTGATCACTTTTTGCCATGACATCACCATAGACTCGGTGCTGCTAGAGCAGGTACATCCCATGATGTCTCAACAGTCTGTCCATGATCTTCACACAAAGCACAATTTGATGCACAGGAAGCCAAACATTTCTACAGCCATTCTGAAGTTCTATAACCACTGATCATTTGTGAAGCTGGGGTGGCATCAGTGAGAGACTGTGTTGAACACCCAGACCCACGGTTTGAAGAGGTAATTTTGCCACAAGAGAGCCATCTGAAACACACACACAGCATAGACATTTTAGTACCTAACAGCGATAACTTGCAGACATTACAGTGTAGTACGGCGGACTGAAAGCAAACTAGTACAAACAATCATTAGCTTACCGTCATATGTGATTTTGATTGTATCCTCATGTCTTCGGTTCTATGGCTTCCTAAATTCTCCAGTACTTTTCCAGAGTCTTTCATCTTGCTGCCTGTGCCCTTGTCTGGCTCTCATTTTTTGCCTTAACTCTGACAAAAGCCCGAGAGACCGTGCAGACACCGAGCAGTCACCTCGTAAGCCGCCATCTTGTGTTTTTGTTATGTTGCATTTTTTACGTCTCTGGAGTGTGGCGCCGCCTTGTTGTAAAAATATCTCATCCACCCCAACTGGGACTCTGCCGTAATGGAAACAAAACCGTGCCGAATCGTGCAAAACCATGTAGAGGCGTGTAGACCTGACTGGGTACTAGTGGAAAAGGGGCATAAGATGAAACTTTTTCCTCATCAGTTTTCTCTTTCTTTTGTGTGCAAGATGATTTAAGTATGCATTTAAAAGTAACGTAAAAGTTACTTTTCCAAGTAGCTAGTTACTTTAATCATATAGTAACTCAAAAGTAGCTCAGTTACTTTTGAAAAGAAGTAACTGGTAACTGTAACTAGTTACTATTTGTTAGTAACTTGCCCAACACTGATTATAAGTACAAAACACCGCCCAAATTTCTTGAAGCCAGGGCATGAAGAGACACAGCGGTGACAGAGTGGTGGCTAAACTTTTATTGATAAAAATTACGTATTTTGACTGAGCGACGCCATACTCAGGGATTCACACCCTCGTAATCTCAGCAAAGCACTTATAAAACCTTAGGTCAGTCCAATGAATGGTTCAGACAGGAATACCTGCGTTCTATGGGCAATGCACTAGTAGACAGTGAAAGTACTAGATTCCATTCAATTGAATGTATTAATTCATTGTGATTGCTGAGGCCACAGTAAAAATGATTTAAAAAGTAACCCAGCCCTTGTAAAACCTACTTTACTGAAGCGCAGCTACATGAAAATTGTGGTTAAATACAACAAAGCACTTTTTTGTCACATTCCACCACTGGCTTTTAGCAACAAGTGTATTTCCCAAATATATGTTTCAAACTTGCTTTGATTAACCACCACCCATTTCTGTCTTTTGTCTAGGCAAGAGGAAAACGATCCACCTCAAACCGGACCTTGTGTCACTACAGACATGCAGGCTGAAGATCTGCTGAACCAAGACCAGTTTGAGTGGCACATCCAGTTGCTTCTCAGTGAGGCAAGGGAGCATGAAACTACCTTGTGAAGGGAGGAGATGGCTCAGAATGTGGCCTTCAATCAAGCATTCCTTGGTGTACTGGGCCACCTTGTGGCAGAGATGAGTTGCCAGTGTGTGACCTATCCTAATTTATTTATTTTTTTTTTTTTTTACAGTTTAGACTTTGAATTTTGCACATTCTAAATAATCTGGATTTTGCTGTTGATTGAAATAAACAATTTAGTGACATGGGTTTGCATCATGATTTTCTATTTTATCTGTTAAGACATCGGTGGGAGAAGAGTCAACAGCACAAACCACTTAACAGTGACATTGAACATAATTGCTCATTTTTAAGAAAAAGTAATCATAAACAATTATTTTATTTACTGAAGACTGTATTGTTGGATGTGCCACTGCAGAAGACCCTGCACACTTTAGTGATAGTACCAGTATATGGAGGAATTCTGGGCCATATTAGCATCTGTATTTCCTAATAATGGGTTAGGGCAGGGGTGTCCAATCATGTACCATGGAGGGCCAAGATCCTGCAGGCTTTACCTTCAGCCAGTGTCTTCAACAGCAGATTCCACTGAATTTCTTCCCACTGATTGCTGATCAGTGAAAACACCTGCTGAAGAGACTGGGTAGAAGAAAGAACCTGCAGGGTCTTGGCCCTCCATGGCACATGATTGGACACCCCTGGGTTAGGGTTTAATGGGATTTAACACAAACTGATTTATAGTTCATAATTCTGTTGACAGACTTATACCAAACCAAAAGTGATTTTTCAAACTGCTGGATTGTTCTTAGACAGCTTTTCCAATCTTTTAGTATTTAATTTATGTCACTTGTTGTAAACCGTCACAAATAAAACAAAAGGGGAGACAGATCTGTAAGAAGTACAAAAGTTTATTGTCAAAATTCCTAGTGCAATACTAAATGAATACATGTATAGTACATTGTTGATGCAGAGAATATATATTTATACAGTATCTACATGTACAGCCAGTAAGTCCATATATTTCTCCATGTGACCTTGTGACTGCATTACTTTAATTACGTTCAATCCTAGATCAAGTTTGTTTTGGCTTAAAAATGCATCATAATTGTTAAATGTATCTTATCATACCCAACTCAGTACTGTTTACCTGTTGAAATATACGTATATTTTATGGCTAATATAACCCCATAATTACAACCTGGCGATCAGGTTTTGGCAGCTGATCACTTTTTGCCATGACACCACCACAGACTCAGTGCTGCTAGGGCAGGTACATCTCATGATGTCTAACAGTCTCTCCATGATTTTCACACAGATCAGAGCAATTTGTTGCACAGGAAGGTAAACATTTCTTCAGACATTCTTAAGTTCTGTAACCACTGTGCATTTGTGAAGCTGGGGTGACATCCCAATACTGGGGGGCTCGGTTGAACAAACACACCCACGGTTTGAAGTGATAATTTTGCCACAAGAGAGCCATCTGAAACACACACACACACACACAGCATACATATTTTAATACCTAATAGTGATAACTTGCCACCATTACAATGTAGTACGGGGGACTTATTAATTACTGTAGCAAACTAGAATTAGCAATCATTAGCTTACCTTCATATGTGATCTAGCTTGTATCCTCACGTCTTCGGCTTTATACTGCTCCCTTGCTTCCTAAACTCTCCAGTAGCTTTCCAGAGTGTTTCGTGTCGCCATCTGTAGCTTTCTCTGGCTCTCCTTTTTTGCCTTTAGTCTGACAAATAGCCAGAGACCGAGCAGTACATATACCATCGCCTCGTAATCCTCCATCTTGTGTTTTGCTTGTGTTGCGTGTTTTACATCACGGGAGTGTTGGGCCACCTTGCTGTAAAACAATCCCACCCACCTCAGGCTGGACTCAGCTGTAATGGAAAACAAACTACACTGTGGCTAGCTCAGTTGAGTAAAGTCAAGGCGAAGTGAGTCGGGCTAAGTAGGTACTAGTGGAAAAGGGGCTTAAGGACCCTTCCGACCACACATGTACCTGTGGTTAGTATGCTGGGATTAGCAAGACAGTGATGTGGTCAGAGGCACCAAGGTGGGGGAGGGGGAGGGCCTTATGCACTCATCTCTGGTTGCTGAAAACATAGTCCAGTGTGTTGTTTTCCCGTGTAGGAAAGTTGATGTGTTGGTGTATTTCAGGAAACACAGTCTTTGGGTTGTATGCCATAGGAAGAGCCCAAAGCACCCTTATGAAGAACGTAAGAATTCTAGGGCCATCGTACAACAGAAAAGCAGTTTTCAAGAATGCCTCAAGTTGCTCTTGCGATTTGAATGGCAGCCATAAGAAACTATGCCCCATCTCCACAAATGTCTGCAAACTCCAGAATCCATAGGAACTGGGAGATTGTTACAAACCCATCATAGCTTAACCTAACAAAGGAAGATTTTTTTTTTTTTACTTCTCCCAGACATGTTGGCCATTATATATTTATTTGTTTGCACACCAGCATTTTCTTTCTTTCTATCTCCATCTGGACTGAGTTTTGGCTGTTAGCATGTATAGAATTTCCCCACTTATTGCACAAAAAACTAAACAAAAAAATCAAACAAACACACTGTGAGGCAATTGTGCCCTAGAAAAAGAATTTTGACTGTGCTCAAACAGACCCCATTCACCTATTTATCTTGGATATTATTCACCTAAATCGTAGACCCTTTGTGTTTGTGTTTTTGACAGATTAGTATCTTTTATAGCCTAATGGGAAAAGCCCTGCATTTTTTTTCTTTTGGCAACAAATGGCTGATCTGCTTTAAAGTGCTGCTGAGGTGCCTTCACACACTCCCTTTCAGGCTCATCTTAAAAACTGGAAAACTTCAAACCAAACAATTTCATCTCATTTAATTTGTTCACTGGGGAATCATTTCACTACGAGTGCAGTTTAAATTCTTTTTAAAATGTGTGCTGTAGGTGTTTAGATAAAACTATTTAGTCATGGAATTAAAAGTTTTAAAAGTCAGCCTAAATAAACCAAAAGTAGTACTGAGTTATAAGATCCAGGGAAGAAAAAAAAAATGCTCACAGCAGATAACACCGTTTTCATGGATTCAGTGCATAGGAACCACACTGATACAATTTCAGAAAGTCCCAGGAAAAAATGTTCTATACATCCTTGACTTATACTTGGACCTGAGCAATCAATAGGAACAGAATTATGAGGCAGTGAAGCAAGTGATTTTAATCTGGGACTAAATATCCAGTAGTGGATTAGTTTCAGACAATTTCATACCTCCAGAGCTCTTCATGAAATATGGATAAGGTGTGTGTGTATGTGTGTGTGTGTGTGTGTGGGGGGGGGGGGGGTTGGGGATTATAAAAAATAAAGGCATTTTCCCAAACCTCCTACTTCGATGGAGGCCAGATGAAAAATTGTGCAGACAGGCAGCTGGAGGATTTCAAGCCTCTTTACATAGCAGATTCCCCATCTCCCACAGCCTTGGTTTCTGGGCACGAGTTTAATTAGAACGACCCCCTGGTTAGGTACCTCTCAGCACAAACAGTGGAGTTCCTAAACATGCCCAGATTTTTCACAGCTGTGGGAAGTCTTTTGTTCAGTGGAAGCTTATTAGTATGGGCTTACGAAAAACCAAAGAGATGACATGCAAAGATGTTGAATGGGCCATTTACATACAGCAAACATTAACACATCCTGCACTGCAGACATTTACTCTGAAATACTGTTTGTGTTGTGAACAGGAGCAGTAGACATGAATGACGTCTTCCACAGCGTTTAGCATACACTTTAACACAGTTCGACTTTCTAATACCGGTTTTGTTCTGTGGGAGCAAAGATCAGGAATTACTAGAATTGAATAGACGTCTATTGTCACTGTTACAGAAACAATGAAAATCAGTTTAGCAACTCTGTTCTGTTTAGCATCAGATTTTTGAGGTGCAGAGTAAAAACTATATATACTCTATATAAAACAACTGTCATACAATATAAGAACACACGAAGATTGTGCACAAAGTGCATGAGTCAGTGAATATTGCATTGCCCGTTAGACTGAGGGTGGATGGCTGTTCAGTTAGTAGGGGAGGCAAGGGGTGGATACATTTAACAGCTTGTGGGTAGAAGCTGTTCTTGAGTCTGTTTGTCTTTGTCCTGTGCGTCCTATATCTTCTACCGGGGGGGGGGGGGCAGAATGTGAAGGGTCTCTGATTATACTACCGGCTTTCCTCTGGAGTCTGCCAGTGTAAATGTCACTGAGGAGGGGTAGTGCTGTCCCAGTCACCTGCTCTGCTGGTGTTACCACCTGCTGCACGTCTTTTCTGTCCCCCGCAGAACAGGAGCCGAACTACAGCGAACAGCAGTAAGTCAGGAGGTTCTCAGTGGTGGAGCAGTAGAAGTTAATTAGCAGGGGTTGTAGTAGATGGGCTTGATGGAGCTTCTTGAGGAAGTACAGTCATTGTTGTGCCTTCCCCACCTGGTGAGAAATATTTGTGGACCAGGTGAGGTCGGGAGATGTGGAGTCCAAAAAACCTGGAGCTTGCCACCCTCTCTACCTCCTCTCCATCAATATAGAGGGGGGAGGGCTCGGTGTGTTTGAATCTCCTGAAGTCCATTATCATCTCCTTGGTCTTGGATGTGTTCAAGTCTAGGTTATTGTCATCACACCATCGCCACAGATGCTGACATCCTCCCTATAGGCTGACTCATTGTTATCCTTAATCAGTCCTATGATGGTGGTGTCGTCAGCAAATTTGACGATGGTGTTGCTGGTGTGGACTGGGGAACAGTCATGCATGAAGAGGGAGAAAAGAAGGGGGCTGAGGACACAGCTCTGCAGTGTGCTGGTGTTCAGGATAAGCGTAGAGGCAATGTGGTCTCCTATCCTGACGTTCTGGGGTCTATTACTGAGGAAGTCCAATAACCAGGTGCACAGTGAACTACTCAGGCCCAAGTTGCCCAACTTCTGAACCAGTTTATGAGGTAGAACTGTATTAAAGGCTGAATTGAAGTCCACAAAGAGCATCCTCACAAAAGTGTCGCTGTTATCCAAGTGTATGAGGGCTGTGTGGAAGGCCGTTATGATGGCATCATCTGTCGACCTGTTTACTCTGTATGCAAACTGATGTGGATCAAGGTCAGCAGAAATGACAGTCTTAATGAGTCTCTCAAAACATTTGGTGATGATGGGGGTTAGGGCAACTGGTGGTAGTCATTCAGGCAGCTCACTGTTTTCTTCTTGGGCACTGGAACTATGGTGGCTGACTTAAGGCTGTAGTGGCTCTGGACAGGTCTGCAGCCCCTGTCCATGCTTTATGTTCCTTTCTGTCTCATTTATCGTGTTTGGTGTGTATCCCCTCCGTGTTTGTCAGCCCCGCCCATCTGGCCAGCTTTCTGTCGTCTTGGTCGTCTACTGTCATGCTGCTGTTATGCTGTAATTTCTCAGTTTGGGATCAATAAACTTTATTTATTTATATAGTGCCATTTCACAACAACAGTCATCTCATAGCACTTTCAACTGAAGGGGAAACCCCCACAATTGCAGAAAGACCCCAGCAATCAGGCGATCCCCTGTGAACAAGCGCTTGGCGACGGTGGAGAGGAAAACTCCCTTTTAACAGGAAGAAACCTCCAGCAGAACCAGGCTCAGGGAGTGGCAGTCATCTGCTGCGACTGGCTGGGGGGTGAGGGGATAGAGAAGATGAAAAGAACAGACATGTAGAGAGCAAACAGCACGATGGGGACTCAATCTATGGGAGAGAACAAAGTTCACAAAGTTCAAAGTTCAAAGTACATCTATCTATCTATGCTCTGCAAAGTCAAACATCCCAAAGTGCACCTGCACAGGTGTTCTCCCGAATCTCCCTGAAACACCTCTTTTGGATTTGCTGTTCTCTTCCCTGGAATTATCATTTCAAAGCCTACAGACCTCTCCTCTGTGGATTGCCACCTTATTGTGGTGGAAAGGTTTGTTTGCTCTATCCCTAGCTATGTTGCGGGGCATCTTTTCCCTGGAAAATTGGTCCTGGGTGAAGGGCCAGACCGAAAACAGTCCAGTAGATCTCCATAAAAAAAGTTACATTAAGGACCCAGTTTACCCAAAGAAACCACTTGGGTCCACCTATGTCTAGGGCAGCATGGTGGTGTAGTGGTTAGACCTGTTGTCTCACAGTAAGAAGGTCATGGATTCAAATCCACCAGCCAGCAGGGCCTCTCTGTGTGGAGTTTGCATGTTCTCCCCATGCTTGCATGGGTTTACCCCGGGTACTCCGGTTTCCTCCCATATTCCAATAGCATGCAAGTTTGGTTAATTGGAGACTCTAAAGTGGCCCTAGCTGTGAATATGTCTGTGAATGGTGCAGGGATTGGTGCTGCACCGTGGATGTCCTTGAATTTCCCTCTGGGATTAATAAAGTATACAAAAAAATGTCTGGACTACTCTGCTTGGACTGCTGCCTCTGCGACCCAGACCCCCGGATAGGTGGTAGAAGATGGATGCATGAATAGATGGAAGCCTACAGACCTGCCTCCTGGCTATTCTGGCACACGCAGTTGCCCAGGAGAAGAGGGAGGTTGTGCTGAGCCCTGGAAGTCACACAGCTACATTGCATCTAGCGTAGCTAGGGAATTAGCTAGTGGCCCGAGTGTTGATTTTAGAAATCTTCTCTGTAAATTCCAGTCACCCCACTACACATCTGTGGTCACAGCTTGTACAGTAATCCACAGTTGGCATCATGTTATTCTGGCCCACTTTGCTCAACCATGCAAGGCAGCAGGACCACGATTTTTGTGGATCTTTTTTTTTGTGTGAATTCTAGTCACTCAAACCACAAACTCATATGCCCGACAATGATTTATTTGGGTTTTAACATTCAGCCAGTTTTATGTTAGTAGGCTCAAGCTGTGTTCACTACCAAAGCTAGTTAGCCATCAGCTTCAAAATGGAGCTGACTCTGTAAATGACAGAACTCTTAATAGATTAGCGAGAGAGGGTGGGGTGAACTGGGACTCATTAGGTTTTAAAACAAAACCCCCACAATCAGCCCATTTTGAGGAAGACTCCAAGACTCCTCACTTGGGATGGGGGGGGGGTGTTTAAATGATACTGCAGTAACTAAACTCTGATGTTTTTTGATCAAAGCATGTCACAGACATTTAATTAACACCTCTGGGAGTTGTCTACCTGTGTAAAAAGTGCATAATAGAACATGTTTCAGAAAGACGTTTGCACCATGTACTGTGCAAATGTACTGCATACTTTTATGCAACAACGTTTGGATACTAGTTAACCAGCATTTCCACTAAGAGCAAGTTTTAAAAGCATTTTTTCCCAGTGACTTAAACTACTTCCACCTGATAATTTAAAAATAGCAAGCTGATTTATCCAGTGGATCAGTTTAAATGAAGCTCATATACATAATACATTTAAGCAATATTACATGAGAGGGAGTGCAATGAATCAGTGACTGAATGAATGAATTAATGATGAATGAATTATCAATTAATTCTGTATATCACTAAAGTGATTTGATCCTAGAAGACAAAACCACAGTGATATATTCATGATACTGCACAACCTTGAGTGTAGGGCTGTCACGGTAGAGAAATTTTCCCTGCGGTGATGGTGGATAGCTCAACACCACAATATGTGGTATTATTGCAAATGTTTTTAGGATCCTGTGGTCTCATAATATAAATAGGGTTCATAACTTATGTGGCAAACGATGGAAGCTGTGAGAAACTTGCTGCAGCTCCGCTCTCAACTTTATGTGCATGTGTGACAATTGTGTGGAGCTCCGGTCTTTCTAGGCATGAACTGCTGATTCTGTTAAAAAAAAAAAACCCTGATCATTTTCATAAAGCAGTGGCGGGAACTCCAGTATTTAACTATGGCATGTGTGGACTGGAGACTGCAGTGACAGCCTCCGTACAAGACCCTGTGTGGCGCTTGTCTCTGTGATTTTTAGATTTTTGCCGCTGTCTGAAAAATCACGTTCAAACAAGCAATGCACTGCCCAGTAGTTGTTTGGCTCTTGGACCTCAGTTGTCAGGATCATAAACACTCCGCACAGAGGGAAATAATGCGCTTTGTGCCCTTTCAGTGCTCACTGTCACAGCTGTATTTAGCAAGGAGTCCAAACGCTTCCACCACTAACTGCCTGCTGGAGTCTGTCTGGAGAGTTGCCGTTGCCAGCACCCGGTACTATGGAAGTTTCCACAGTACCGGTTGTTGCTGCTGTCAGTACCGAGTGCAAACATGATGTTGGCAATAAAAATAGACTTTACACATATTTTAACGAGATGTAAAATACACGTTACATCTCGTTGTTCTAAAGTGAACAACGAGATTTAGCCACACACACAAAAAAGGAAACACCGCGGTTGTTGCAGTTGCTCGTTTTCCTTTGTGGTAAGCTTGTCCATAGCGCGGTATTACATAATTGTGGTTATCGCGACAGCCCTACTTGAGTGTAATATTACTTTTATACAACAGTTCCACAAGCACAGCTTATTGAATGACAACAATACAGGACAAAATATTGTGATTTGTTTGTTATGCCTTGGTGGAACAGAGGCATATGGTAATCACTCAATGTGTCTCTGTGTGGTTGTGTGTGTGGTTGTATGTGTTGTGTATCTGTCTGTTCCCATCTTTTCAGCACAACCGGTCAAAATCAAGTGGAACTAAAGGCTTGTATCATTATATCGCCATATTTTCTCAACTCTTAATTGCCAGAATTTCGAGATAATGCTTTGTTTTCAAAATAAACACAAATTTAACTCACCATTATACCTTCAATGGAGCCACAAAAAAAGGTATTGGATTAACTAGGCCATGATAGTAAAGGTTGCACCGAGGCAGCTGCACCTTGGTGCTTTCATTTAACCAGTTATTTTGCATCACTGGAAAAAAAAAAAGAGTCTCTACAGAGTGTAACCAGTTAACGGTTGCTAAGCACCTTAATGAACATAATATAGAAAAGAATTTTGTCATTTTTACACATGTACTCATATTAAATATTGTCCAGTGTAGTTTATGTACATATTGGTCATCTGTTGAGTAGGGTCTGTGGGTCACGTGACTCACACCAGCGGCTTGTTAGCACATTAACAATTTAGCTTTGGCGCATTTCCATGTTAGTATGCATGCACTTCACTCTCCTTTTCTTGGCATTTTCAGATGAAATGAAGAATCTATCACCACACAGCTATTATCACAGAGATAGAATAGACTAGAGTGCTCATCGCTAGCCATATTAGTGCTGATAACAAACACACACATGCCTTAGAGCCACATAAGCATGTATTGCATTTTCTTCATTTTTGTACAAGATGTTGAATATTACATGAAATAAACAGCACATATTGTCAGGAGCATGGTTAAAAAAAATTAATAATAATAATACTAATGCGTCAGATTTATATAGCGCTTTTCATAGACACTCAAAGATGCTTTACAATGGATACATTATTCATTCACTCCACAGAGGTAGTGGTAAGCTACCTCTGTAGCCACAGCTGCCCTGGGGCAGACTGATGGAAACGTGGCTGCCAATTTGCGCCAACAGCCTCTCCAGCCACTACCAAACATTTATGCACATTCAAACCCAGTGTCATGGACACTGGAGGCAAGGTGGGTCAAGTGTCTTGCCCAGGGACACAACGGCAGGATGGCTGGGGAGAGCGGCATTCAAATCACTAAACCTCCAGTTTTTAGATGACCTGGTCTACCTCCTGAGCCACTGCCGCCCACATTTCTCTGCTCCGTTCCATTTTTGCTGAGCACCAAGCTGGATGGTAGGAAGTTCCATTTTCATATGGTCTTTGGTGTGACCCAGCTGGGACTTGAACCCTGACCTCTCAGCTGTGAGGCAGATGCTCTACCTCTAGGCCACCACTCTGGTAAAAAAAAAAAAAAAAATGAAAGAAAATAAAAGATGTTCAGTTTTAACAACAAAATTAATTAATTTAAACTCTGTTGTGACTGTTTTCAGCAGCCAAGTATCTGACATTTCAAGACTGTCTCCGTATGCAAGTGATTTTTGTTTTTGTTTTTTCTTATATTTGTCAGCTTTTTATAGGGATGCTCATTCACAGAATTGTAATTGCAAGAATGGCCAAAGTCCAAACAGACAGGGCAAGCAATTTGAGAAGAGTGTATTGTTAATAATAATATTTAATAATGTTAATGCTAATACTACTACTACTATTAATAATTGCAACAATAATAATTAGTAATACTACTAATAATTAATACTAGTAGTAGTAGTAGTAATAATGAAAACAAAAACAAATGAGTATCAACTTTTAAAGATTGTCTTCTGTATGTGCAAGCAATTTTTAAAACAAACGTTCTCATTGTTTATCAACAGAATAAGATAAAGGGCCTTATTGGGACAATCATCCATGGACGTTTCTGATAGACTTTCTACCGTATGCCTGTGTTTTTGTTAATTTTTGTCAGCGCATTGTCAATCTTTAACACTTTGCGTCATTCCATCAAATTACCAGTAGACAGTGCACTCGCAGGTGGAGGTATCATTTCAAAGAGGTGTGGCGGTGCGCAATCTAATGCAAACTACTATTATAGTGCATTCCATGAGAATCCACTTTTGATCAGGAAAAAGCTCTATCATCAGAAGTGCATTGTTTAATATTTCAGTGGCATGTTTTGTTTTGAAATCCGGGTTGGGGACAAGCTTCTGCCCCAAGTGGAGGAGTTTAAGTATCTTGGGGTCTTAATCATGAGTGAGGGGAGAATGGAGCAAGAGATTGACAGACGGCAGTGATGCAGACGTTGTACCGGTCTGCCGTGGTGAAGAGGGAGCTGAGCTCTAAGGCAAAGCTGTCGATTTATCGGTCGGTCTACGTTCCTACCCTCACTTATGATCATGAGCTTTGGGTAATGACCGAAAGAATAAGATCGCAGAAACGAGCAGCTGAAATGAGATTTCTCTGTAGGATTACTAGACTCACCCTTAGTGATAGGGTGAGGAGCTCAGTCATCCGGGAGAGGCTCAGAGTCGAACCGCTGCTCCTTCACATTGAAAGGAGCCATTTGAGGTGGTTTGGGCATTTGATAGGGATGCCTCCTGAATGCCACCCACTTGAGGTGTTTCAGGCACATTCCTCTGGGAGGAGACCCTGGGGCAGACCCAGGACTCGCTGTAGAGACTATGTCTCCCAGCTGGTCTGGGAATGTCTTGGTATCCTTTCTGAAGAGCTGGAGCAGGTGGCTGGGGAGAGGGAAGTATGGGCTTCTTTGCTTGAACTGCTGCCTCCGTGACCCGGACCTCTGGAAAAGCGATAGAAGATGGATGGATGGATGTTTTGAAATCACGCAGCTCCGGAGCTCATGAGGAAATGGCATACTTCTTCTTCTTCTTTCGGCTGCTCCCTTTAGGCGTCGCCACAGCGGATCATCTGTTTCCATCTCACCCTGTCCCTTGCATCTTCCTCTGTAACACCAACCCTCTCCATGTCCTCCTTCAAGACATCCATGAAGCTTCTCTGTGGTCTTTCTCTTTTCCTCCTGCTTGGCAGCTCCATCTTCAAAATCCTTTGTCCAATATATCCACTATCTCTTCTCTGCACATGTCCAAACCATCTCAGCCTTGTCTCTCCAAACTGCACAACAGGAGCTGTCCCTCCAATATACTCATTTCTAATCTTGTCCCTCATAATCACTCTCATTGACAATCTTAGCATCTTCAACTTTGCCATTTCCAGCTACACCTCTTGTCTTTTTGTCAGTTCCACCATCTCCAAACCATACATCATAGCAGGTCTCACTACCGTCTTGTAAATCTTTCCTTCCCCTCTTGCTGCTACCTTTCTGTCACAAATCACCCCTGACTCCTGTCTCCACCCACTCCGCTCTGCCTGCACTCTCTTCTTCATCTCTCTTGTGCATTTTCCATTGCTTTGGATGGTTGATCCCAGGTATTTAAACTCATCTACTTTCACTACCGCTACTCCGTGCATCTTCACGGTTGCACCTGCTTCCCTCTCATTCACACTCATGTATTCTGTCTTGCTTCTACTGACTTTCATTCCTCTTCTCTCCAGAGCATACCTCCACCCTTGTGTTAACAATCTGGTTAAAAAAATCCACGGCCATCACTCCTTGCCGGATTAGTGACCTAGTTGGTAGCGCATCCACCTGGATCATACCAAATCCTGGCTGGATCATACCAAAGACCATATAAAAATGGTACTTTCTGCCCTCTAGCTTGGTGCTCAGCATAATAAAACGGGGAAAGGAAAGTTATTGCACAGAGCTACCAGAGGACTGATTCCCCACTGTAGCTTCCACTACTCACAGTAGCTGTGTGGCCTAGGGTCAGTGAAATGGAGATAGGTGCCGTCCCATACACCACATGGTGTCCCACATGCTGTGAAAGGGATTAATTTAACTAACATCTCTCCTGAACATCTCCATACTTTAACAGGTATGTCGTCTGGACTAACTGCCTTTCCATTCTTCATCCTCTTCAGCGCTGCCCTCACTGTCTGGGCACACTGACAGTCTCACTGTCTGGGTAATGTTATGAACTTGGGTTTGAAGGTCTCAGACCCAGTTCTGACACTGTGGCTATTTTGACCATTTTGTGTATTGTATGCTTATTTTCCATCAGGCGCTTCAGGTAGCCCTTTTGGTCCTTCGCTCCCTGACAGCTTGGCCATGCCTCCTCCTCCTGTCAGTGGCACCAGCTGTTTCTTGTTATTGGGTTTCATTTACTCACACATACACACACATGCACTCTCCTGCACACATACACACGCACACTTCCATTCATCTTCACTCACATGCTCAGACACTCACTCATACACACCTGTTTTCCATTCACATCCACTCAGTCCAGTCCACACATTTCCACACCGGCGGTCTCTTCCCTCATTAGTATGGTCATTACTTAAGCTCTGCTTGAGTGGGAAGAAATCGCCAGATCGTTGCACATTATACACAGTGGCAGTTCTCCTCCGTGTATGTTGTCTGCACCCCCTACATTATTACTTTCAGCCTGACTGTTGTAGTCTTCTCTAACATCACCTGACGCCCGTTTGTTACCTGTTGTTAGCGGCTGTTCCTGATCAAGATAAGATAAGATAAGCCTTTATTAGTCCCACAATGGGGAAATTCCAGGATTGCAACAGCACAGGGATAGCAACACTCAGAGCAACAATCAGAAGGCAAGAAAAAACAAGAGCAGCGAGTATACACTACCGTTCAAAAGTTTGGGGTCACTCAGACAATTATTTTGTGTTTTCCATGAAAAGTCACACTTATTTACCACCATGAGTTGTAAAATGAATAGAAAATATAGTCAAGACATTGACAAGGTTAGAAATAATGATTTGTATTTGAAATAATAATTTTTTCCAGATACTCAACCTGCTCAAAGGAAGGTCAGTTTTATAGCTTCTCTAACCAGCTAAACTGTTTTCAGCTGTGCTAACATGATTGCACAAGGGTTTTCTAATCATCCATTAGCCTTCTGACGCAATGAGCAAACACATTGTGCCATTAGAACACTGGAGTGATAGTTGCTGGAAATGGGCCTCTATACACCTATGTAGATATTACACCAAAAACCAGACATTTGCAGCTAGAATAGTCATTTACCACATTAGCAATGTATATTAGATATTAGAGTGTATTTCTGATTAGTTTAAAGTTATCTTCATTGAAAAAACAGTGCTTTTCTTTCAAAAATAAGGAAATTTCTAAGTGACCCCAAACTTTTGAACGGTAGTGTATAAACACACACACAGTGCAGAGCATTGTAGCTAGATGGAATAAATATGTAAATATATAAACACACACAGTGCGGAGCATTGTAGCTAGATGGAATGAAACAGCATAACCGTCTACTTAGTTATCCTACATGGTATAATTATGTATCCATACATATTGTCACCCTCCGTAGCTACCGGTATTTTCCTAGTTGTATACGTATGTGTAAGTGTATTGCGTCTTTTGCATTCAATACTATTAGGTTGTCACGTCTTTTTGCTACCTCTGCGAGCAGCCCTGCTTAGGTTATACAGTCTGACAGCCGTTGGTAGGAAGGACCTGCGAAACCTCTTGGTTGTGCACCTAGGATGATGTAGTCTGCTGCTAAATGAGCTCCTCAGTGCATTCAGTATGTCCTGCATAGGGTGGAACTCGGACTCCAGCAGAGATGACAGTTTAGCCACCATCCTTCTGGCTGGTGGCTGGTGACTGCACGGTGGCGCAGTGGTTTAGCACTGTGGCAGCACAGTTTTACCCTTGGCCGGGGGATCGCGGGGATCATGAGGTCGTGGGTTCGATCCCAGCCCCCGACCAACAGTGAGCTGTGTGGAGTTTGCATGTTCTCCCCGTGTTGCGTGGGTTTACTCCGGGATTTCTCCGGTTTCCTCCCGCATACCAAAAACATGTAGGTTTAGGGCGCTCGCGCACGCAGCGACCAGCAGCCGGTGGTTTGTCACCAGACTGCAAACCAAGTCTACCTACGGGTACAAATAAGTAACAAAAAAAAAAAAAAAAAAAAAAAAAAAAAAAAAAAAAAAAAAAAATCCTTCTCTCTCCCATCTCCTCCACTGGGTCAAGGCGCTTCCCCAGGACAGAGCTAGCTTTCTTGATCAGTTTGTTCAGTCTCTTCCTATCGGCTGCTGTAATGCCACTGCCCCAGCAGACCACTCCAAAAGTGATGGCTGATGCCACCACCATGTCGTAGAATGTCTTCAGCAGTGCCCCTTGTACACCAAAAGACCTGAGTCTCCTCAGTAGGAACAGCCTGCGCTGTCCCTTCTTGTAGAGTGCGTCAGTATTGTGTGACCAGTCTAGTTTATTGTTCAGATGAACACCCAGGTACTTGTAGGATATCACCATCTCAATGTCTGTTCCCTGTATATTTACTGGTGCTGTGAGGGGTTGTCCTTGCCTGCGCCAGTCCACCACCAGCTCCTTAGTTTTCCTCGTGTTGATCTGGAGGCAGTTCCGATGGCACCAGTCCACAAAGTCCTGGATAAGCCCTCTGTACTCAGCTTCATCTCCGTTGGAGATGAAGCCAACGATCGTAGAGTCATCAGAGAACTTCTGTAGATGGCAGTGTGTTGTGTTGTGTGAGAAGTCCGCAGTATAAAGGGTGAACAGGAAGGGAGCCAAAACCGTTCCCTGGGGGGCCCCCGTGCTACCGATGATCGTGTCGGACACACAGTCCTGGGTTCTCACAAACTGTGGCCGGTTTGTGAGGTAGTCCAGAATCCATGATGACAGGTGCTGGTCCACCCCTGTGCACAGCAGCTTGTCCTTCAGGATCATCGGTTGGATGGTGTTGAAAGCACTGGAGAAGTTAAAGAACATGATCCTCACTGCATTCCCGGGCTTCTCCAGGTGGGACAGAGAATGGTGAAGGAGGAAGATGACCGCATCCACCACCCCAATACCATGCATCAATTGCTCATACCGGACAGCACGGACTGCTCCACCCCGTAAGTTCATGTTTGCCTTTCTCTTTGTGCCGATCAGCTGTTCTGTGGGACTAGGCATTCCCTCCCTTGGGCTGTTGAGCGTCCTAGAGGCGTCTTTGTTTTTCTGGTGCCCTTCATGACTATAACCCATCTGACTGTTTGCTTGTCTAGATCATTTGCTGGACTGAAAACTTATTTTTGTTCAATATAATTGCACGCAACAATCTCTGCACGTGGGTTTTCATTCCTTCCTCCGTGCGCTGTGTAATGGTACACGGGGGATCATAACAGAATGATCCGGCCCGAAAAAAAATCCCCCAAACAGCGGAGTTGTTGCGTGTATTTTTCTTTTTTCATTTTTTATGTGTTTGCAGTTTTCACCACCTGTTCTGAGGATCCAGTATGCTTCGGATGGATGAAGCAGCGAGGAGGAGACAGTGGAGCCGGGAGGACCTCCAAGCCATCATGGGGATTGAGGGCTTGGCAGCCAGCATGCACAGTTGTACCTCCTGGAGGGATGAGATGGACTGCTGGGACGGAGTCATCAACTTGGTGGAGCGGAGACCATACATACGCCTTCATCCCCGGGTAATTGCACTTTCACTTCCTCCACTACCGCCTCTGCCTCCACCAGCCTCCTCGCCATGTGATGCGAGGCCGGCTTCAGCACAGAGAAGAATGCAATGAGAGAAGCCCTGTTTCGTCTCCTGCATGTTGGCTCTTGTCCCGCTGGCCTCGCCTCCTCCACACCACCGTGACCCAGCATTGGACCGCAGGAAGAACTCCTCTGCTCCTCTGCCTGTCTTCCAGTTTGTGGGGGTGGCCCTCTCTGGATTCTCCAAGGGACCCAAACGCGCCACAGACAAGAAGCAGGAGGCTGAGTTTGCTGCAGCGAGAACCATCACACCAGTGATAAACAAGCAAGTGTGTTATTATTCTTTTCACTCATCTGATAAATCACCTTGCCTGACTCCCAGGAGTGAGACCCAGTTCATGCAGTCCACTGGGTTCTCACCACCCGTTGCAGCAGCTATCAACCCCCCTACTCTCTCCATATCTCCTTCTATCTCCTTTGAGTGTCCATCGGCCCTGGAGCTCAATCTTTGGAGGGAGGAGGGGGCCACAGCACTGAAACACTCTACTCCAGCCCCGCAGAGCCGCCATGGTCAAAGGAAGGGCACTGTGACCAACCTGAAGCCTGTGCCGACGGAGAAGCGTCCCCTGGTTTAAGCCTTTCAGTGTCCAATGCGACTTGGGACTCCACCTCCAGAATCCTTGCTGGAGGAGTCACCGGCGTTGGAGAACTCTCTGGAGGAGATCAGGACTGCAACTACCATTATGCCTGCTGCAGAGGCTGTCGCAGCAGAGTCAGCACCCAAACATCACCCTCAGCAGGATTGACGGAGTCCTGGATGGCGGTGGAGCTCGAATTCAAGCGAGTGATTTCTTTTATTTTTCTTTATTCAGCTTTAAAGAAATCATGCCTAGCTCTTGGTGAGGAGAGTCGGGTGCAGCCATCAGCTGCACCTGAGCTCACCTCGCCAGGCTGCGCCGCTGCCTGCGACCCTGACCTCCCTTCTTTGTGCCCTCTGTCCGAGCCTTCTTTCAGGGTCGCTGGAGATGGTCCAACACCGCCGGAGGTTTCCACATCACCGCCATCACCTGTTGTTCCGCTGGTGGGCTGCCTCCTTGGTATGGTGCTCGCCTTGGTTGATCAGCTTCCCAAGGATGCAGCATTGGCCCAGCCGGGGTCCACCGCGGGTGCAACTTCCCCCGCTGTGATCACCATGGACCCACCTCCTGTACCTTCGCCTGGGGTTCCCCTGGGTGACTGTCTTCTGGGTCTGGTGCTGTCATGGGTCAGCTGGTACACCGTAGGTGCAGCTCTGGCTCGGTCCGGGTCTACTGTGGGTGCAGCAAGGGCCCAGCTGGGCTCCACCATGGGTGCAACCATGGCTCAGTCGGGGTCCACCGTGGGTGCAATGCAGGCCCAGTCAGCGCTCACCACGGGAGCAATGAGGTCCCGGGAAGGGGCCACCACTGGTGCAATGTTGTCCCAGACCGGAACCATTGCGGGTGCTACTTTCCCCCTGCTCAAAGCCATGGGGGGCGTAGGAGGGGGGTTCAGTCCTTGCCGCCAGATGCCGGTGCGGGTCCTCAGTCCTCGCCGCCAGATGCCGTCAGGGTTCCTGTCCTTCGGCCCTCCAAGTCTCCCGGTGGGTAGGCCACATCCTCGCTCTCCCCTCCGGTCCTAGTGGAGCTCCGGTCCTCAACAATGCTGGCCGGCCGCCTGTAAAACTTAGTCTGTCCGAGCCTTCTTTCAGGGTCGCTGGAGATGGTCCAACACCGCTGGAGGTTTCCACATCACCGCCATCACCTGTTGTTCCGCTGGTGGGCTGCCTCCTTGGTATGGTGCTCGCCTTGGTTGATCAGCTTCCCAAGGATGCAGCATTGGCCCAGCCGGGGTCCACCGCGGGTGCAACTTCCCCCGCTGTGATCACCATGGACCCACCTCCTGTACCTTCGCCTGGGGTTCCCCTGGGTGACTGTCTTCTGGGTCTGGTGCTGTCATGGGTCAGCTGGTACACCGTAGGTGCAGCTCTGGCTCGGTCCGGGTCTACTGTGGGTGCAGCAAGGGCCCAGCTGGGCTCCACCATGGGTGCAACTATGGCTCAGTCGGAGTCCACCGTGGGTGCAATGCAGGCCCAGTCAGCGCTCACCACGGGAGCAATGAGGTCCCGGGAAGGGGCCACCACTGGTGCAATGTTGTCCCAGACCGGAACCATTGCGGGTGCTACTTTCCCCCTGCTCAAAGCCATGGGGGGCGTAGGAGGGGGGTTCAGTCCTTGCCGCCAGATGCCGGTGCGGGTCCTCAGTCCTCGCCGCCAGATGCCGTCAGGGTTCCTGTCCTTCGGCCCTCCAAGTCTCCCGGTGGGTAGGCCACATCCTCGCTCTCCCCTCCGGTCCTAGTGGAGCTCCGGTCCTCAACAATGCTGGCCGGCCGCCTGTAAAACTTAGTCTCCGGGACGGGTGGCCCATCTGTCCAGGCAGGCTGCCTGACACTGTTCAGTGGGCCGCCTGCTGGGCTTGGGACTCTGGCAGGCCACCCGATCAGCCACCCCTCGCCATGCCTTGGGCCTGGGACCCTGGTCGGCCCCCTGAACTTTGGACTCCTGGGTAGGGGGTTTTGTCCTAGGTTGGGGCTGGAAGGAGGTTCTCCTCACTTTATTTGTATATTATCATTCTTGTATTATTTATGTGTCGTTTCCCTCCTAACCGGTTTTCCCCCTCCTCCCACCCTGGTTTGTTGTTTTCCTCTGGGGAAGGGGTTCTCTTATTGTGTTCTTTTGTGTTTTTACTCTGGTGTCACTAGGGTGTCTGGAATCTGCGGGGCTCTGTCATGAACTTGGGTTTGAAGGTCTCAGACCCAGTTCTGACACTGTGGCTATTTTGACTATTTTGTGTTTTGTATGCTTATTTTCCATCAGGTGCTTCAGGGGCCCTTTTGGTCCTTTGCTCCCTGACAGCTCGACCACGCCTCCTCCTCCTGTCAGTGGCACCAGCTGTTCACACACACACCCCCATCTACATGCACTCTCCTGCACACATATACACACACACACACACACACGCGAGTATGACATTACTTAAGCTCTGTTTGAGTGGAAAGAGATCGCTGGATCATTGCGCATTATACACAGTACAACGATCTCTGCACGTGGGTTTTCATTCCTTCCTCCGTGCGCTGCATAATGGCGCACGATGGATCATAACAGGTAATTTAAAGTAGAACTGAACTGAACGGCATTGAACGGCACTGGGTGATAGTACATACAATTATAAAGATAATTTATCATTGGCACCCCCTCCACAAATCCCGGAATCTTGGAGAAAATCGCGATTTTGAATTTCCCGCCCTGAAAAGTCAGACAAATCCGCCGATTAACCGGAAGTGCAGCCGGAGTTCCGTGTGACGTCACGAGTGTGACACATTCCTCCATGTTTACCATTGCGAGCATGTCGACACTGGTTGTTTTTGGTGCATATTGTCGTGATAGTCGACTACAAAACACTTCCAACACCTGGGAAGATCTGTTCAGTGGCCAAGGAAAGCTGTCATGGCGACGAAAGAAAAGAAAGGGGGAGGAAAAGCGACCGGGAAGCGATGCATTTCTAGATATAGATATTACAGTATTTATAAATAGCACAGTCAAATGCAGAGGCCAGTTCTGTTCATGTGTATTGCCACTATAGTCTGTAGAAGTATCGTAATACATAGCCCAATTTTTTGAATGAATGAATGAATTTATTTATTTCGGATAGTACAGTACAGGTTGAAAGAAACTGAATGATATAACAACAAGGTCAAATTGAACAATGACTCATCTGATTATACAATTCAACGTAAGTTATCCGAAATGGGTGATGGCTGAAGCCGCAGCTTATATTGCCCACCCATATTCCATCCAAGAATTCAAAAGAGAAAACAGGCAAGAGTGATTACAATTCAAAACAAAACTAAGACAAAATGTGACAGAGAAAAAAGAAAACTAAGCTACAACACAACACAGGCTGGATATGTTACAACTCGCCGCTCATTAGCGGCGCCAGCTGCGCGCACACTTGCGCCTCGTCAGCAGCGTGGGATATAAGCCATTCTGCCCTGGGCTTCGGCATGAAGCCGTCTGATTCCTTCAGCCCTCTTGCTGCAGAGGAACCCCCTCATCTCCTAGCAAGATCTACAGTGTAAGCATACCTACCTTTGCCTTTCCAGTCTCTCCCCTCTGCACAGGTGTATTCCCCGGTGGCGGACCTCGCCTCTGCATCGCCGTCTGCCAGCTGCTGTCACAGGTGCATCAGGTCACTGTCTCCCGGGCTCGCCCTTGTGCACGCCTGCCACCTGCCACACTCCTGCATCCTCCTCTGTCTCGTCACCGATCCTGAATGCCTCTTCACTCTGAAAACTCTGGTTTTCTTGACTGCTGGAACTGCTGGAACTGCTATCATCTGCCATTGTTGTTTTGTTTAGGGATCACACTCGTGACGTCACGCAGCATCGTCTGCACTACTTCCGGTTTGTTTGGCACTGCCAGCCAGAGGCAAAAGTTTATCAGCTTATAGCTTGGCCATCGCACGGCCTAAAAATTTCTTTTATGTGTTGAAAAATACAATAGGTAATAAGGAATTAATCTGCTATTCTACTTTTTGCGCCAAAAGGTGGGTTCAGTTCTACTTTATCAAACTGATGCTGTTGATACCATCTAGCTGCAATGGTCCTGCACTGTGTATATTCGTAACTGTGTACATATGTATATATTTATTTACTAATGTTATCTTATTAACTATTGCTCTGAGTGCTGCTATCCCTTTGTTGCTGCAATCCTGGAATTTCCACCATTGTGGGACTAATAAAGGTTTATCTATAAAGGTAATCCTCGGGACTTCCTTGTTCATTATCTTTCCTTCATCCATTTCCTCTCTCTCTCATTTTCTTTATTCAAAGTGCCCCTTTCACCTTCTCAACACACTCTCGTCATTTGTTAGTGCAATACCATTTCTGTCCTTAATCAACCAAACCTGTTGCGCATCCTTTCCATCCTTGTTCTCTGTCTAGCCAGTCAATGCAACCTTTTCCTTCCTTAGTGTCCAGCCTCTCATACAACTCCCTATATGCCTTATCCTTTGCCTTTGCCACCTCTCTCTTTACCATGCGCCTAGATTCCAGCTACTCCTGTCTTCTTTCATCTCCTTGACTATCACACTTTTTCTTTGCTAACCTCTTCCTTCGGATACTTTCCTGTACCTCCTCATTCCACCACCAAGTCTTCTTCCTCTGTCCACTGGTTACACCACATACCTTTCTACCCGTTTCCCTCAATACTTTTGCTGTACTTTCCCAGTCGTCTGGAAATTCTTCCCTACCACCCAGAGCCTGTATCAATTCCTTTCTGAACTCTGTGTGACCTTCTTCCTTCTGTAGCTTCCCCCACTTAATCTTTGGCTCTGTCTTCACTGTTTTCTTCTTCTTGCTTTGCAAAGTCATCCTACAGACTACCAGCCGATGGTGTCTAGCTACTTTCTCCCCTGCCACCACCTTGCAGTCTCCTATGTCTTTCAGATTTTTCCTTCTCCATAAAATGTAGTCCACCTGTGCACACCTTCCTCCACTCTTGTAAGTGACCCTATGTTCCTCTCTCTTCTTAAAGTATGTGTTCACCACAGCCATTTCAATCCTTTTAGCGAAATCCACAACCATCTGTCCTTCCACATTTCTTTCCTTAAGACCATACCTACCCAGGACTTCCTCATCACCACTGTTCCCTTCACCTACATGTCCATTAAAGTCTGCTCCAATCATCACTCCCTCCCCCTTGGGAACACTCTCTAAAACTTCATCCAACTTACTCCAGAATTCCTTTCTCTTCTACCTGACATCCAACTTATGGGGCATACGCACTGACAAGATTCAACATCACACCTTTGACTTCTAGCATCAAACTCATGATTCTGTCTGACTCCCACTTTACCTTCTGAACACTCTTCAAATACTCTTCCTTCAACATTACTCCTACTTCATGTCTCTTCTTCTCTACAGGGCCATCTCACTGCAGGTTTTCTGTTTCTTCAGCAGGTGTTTGCTCTTATCAGCTTCAAAGATTACTAATCATTGAAAACACCTGCTGAAGAATTTGGGTGTAACAGAAAACCTACAGTGGAATGGCCCTCACTGCCCACCCCTGGTTTAAATCCACCTCCAACGCTCCTAGCCTTGCTTCCCTTCCATCTGGTTTCTTGAACACACAATATATCTACCGTTCTTCTCTCCATCATATCAGCCATCCCTCTGCCTTTACCAGTCATTGTCCCTACATTTAATGCCCCTACGATCATCTGAACACTTCTACCTTTCCTTTTCTCTCTCTCCCTCCTAACACACCTTCCCCCTCTCCTCCTCCTTAATCTTTGATGAACAGTAGACCAATTTGCACCGGCACCCTATCGGTTAACAGCACCGGTGGCAGTCGTTAACCCAGGCCACGGCCAATCCAGTATGAAAGCCTCATTCGTCATGATCCACATGTTTGATTTTGCAAAGGTTTTACATTGAATACCCTTCCGGACACAACCCTCCCCATTTACCTGGGCTTGGGACTGACGCTAGGAGTACACTGGCTTGTGCACCCCCTGTGGCTGGGTTATGAGGAAACGGCATGCGCTGGGATCTGATTTTAATAGAGTTGCAACAGTCATCATATAATAATTGCCCAACATTTTAATTATATGATGATTACACACTAGTTGTTTTTTTTTAATTCCATCTACACTCATCTTAATTGCAGACTTACCATTGGAGTCTATAGATCAGGCATTAATGTATGATTTTTTGAATGAATACGCAATGTGATGTTGGGTGGGGGATGGGGCATGTTAGTGTGATGATTTGTATTCTATTCACATTTTCGTTCTCATGCTGGACTTATTAAATATTAATGTGTTTATTTTTAGGGGAATAAATGAATGAACAAGGAGTGTGCAATGTTATATTTTTCACTGTAACTCACCAGAGAGACAGGAGATGTGTCCACATCTGCATCGGCCACACACCCCATGTTTCCACCTGGGAGGGTCAGGGAGAATGGGACACAGACCCCTGCACGAGACGGGGAAGACCCTCTGTCGGCAAAAGCAACAGGAGCCCTCCATCTCCCCACAGGCTGACTTCCACACCATTCTTAATGAAAGTCTGCATAGGCATCATCCTCTTTCCCTGAAGTGTCAAACTCATTCATGTCAGTGTTGCATCCGTGCGCATTACATTAAACCATTCAGTTGATTTTCCAGTCTATTCTTCATTGTTTGAAATTTCTAACATAACTAACTAGGCATCAACCGTGATTGCTGTCTTCCTTTTTACCAAGCAGCATTACTATCACATGCATTTTGATTCTCACTCACAGCCTTTGGTCAGCGCAAAACCCATCTTAACCCCTTGCACTCCGGTCAATTTCCCTAAAAACGCCAAAAAATAATGTGCCCAAAGTAAATCAAAAGCTGTTCTTCAGCCCTTTGGAGCATCTTCATGGGGTTGGTCTCATTTAAAAGAGAACACTTTGAATTTTTTGGCAAATCAGTCATAATCTCTCTAAGTGCTCTGGCCACTGAGTTACAGTCATCTAAACATACTGAACCTGAAGAAAATAAATTTGGCCTGGGTGTTTTTTTTGGATACAAATGCTTGCAAATAACACACAGCTTCAGATCTGGGCTGCAAAATGTAAGAGAAATGTAGAACCAAGTGTTATCCAGCTGAGGTCAAAATTTTGTAACAATACCACAAAAAATGAATATATTACACAGCTTTTTCCTCAGGTAGTTCCCAGGCGTTTTGGAACTGTGCCAAATTGGCAGTTTGGAAAAACGTCTGTAACTTTTGAATGATTCAATATAGAAGCTTCATCTTGGGCTCTAATGAAAGGTCACACTCAGGGCTGTGTGTGTGTGTGGGGGGTTGCCCCCCACCGCTACAGAGGACGGACATCGGCCATCGCTACATGACGGAATAGTCATGTGGCGACAGCGGCGCAGTCACCGTGGCTCCCCCCCCTCGCTACAGAAGAGTAGCGGGGGGGGGGGGGGGCGTTCACGGTTTGGATGCGGCGCACGACCCGTGTACCGCGGTGCATGAACTTCGGATTTCATGCGCCGCACAGTTGTAATTTACCGATTGGTCAAAAGTCATTTTATTGATTACAATTTTCAGGGATAAAGAATAATTTAGCTTATAACACTTACCTCTTCACAGCAGCATTGTCCTGGCGAACTTCTCTTCCTCATTGTCAGACGAACGCGACGCTGGTCTGCTCGTGGTTCCCGGTCAAAACATAATTCCATTATTGCGGTTTTGGCGAATGATTTACGACCTTTGTCGTCGGCCTCCGTCGGTCTATGATGACCATGGAAGAGAATCCTAAACGTCTATTCTGCTGGAATGAGTGCAGGTCGCACTTGTGGGTGGTCTCCGTGCTGCTGGGTCTGTAGCAGGTTCTTCCTGCGGGTCCTTTTTTTCATCTGCTACAGCAGTCAGTCTCTCTTCACCCAGCCCGAACTTCTGTGCTTCAATTAGCTGGCTGCATTCACAGCGTTGGTAGGCGGGTCCTTCTTGCTAGGTTTTCAGCCATTGGTTCTTCTAGGTTTCAGAAACCCAATTCAAGGCTCTTATTAGTCGAATGAGAGGTCAATCATATCTGATCTGTTCGCGGCTGTGTCTGTAGTGGAAGAACTTTTTTTTTTTTTTTCAGTGCGCGCTTGGAGGCAGCGCCCTCGTGCGTCCTAGAGTGCACGAGGGCGCACGAGAGCGCCCTCGTGTACTCTGGGACGCAGTGACTTGCCCGCCCGCGGTACAACCGAGTGCAAGAGGTTAAACTGTCATGATCAGAATTCACTTTAGATAATAGGCCTCTTTGCATTAAAGGGATGTGTCATGTGCTGCCCACCGGGCAGCTGAGAGTTTAAGGGGAGGACTCAAAGTACAAGCAGGATATGGAGCAAAAATGGGATTTTTTAAACACAAAGGCAAACAAAAGGCAGCACATGGTCCGAGAACTAAACTAAACTTGACATGGCAAACACTAAACTTACAGGCAGGGTTACTCACAAACTCATGGCATGGATACATGGCAGGGTAGACAACACATGGTAGCTAACACAATGACCTCTCAAAGAGACAAAGACAGAGACTCATGTATAGCAGGAAACTCATAATTGGGAGACACTGGACAGCTGGGAGAGTAATCAGGGCTGAATAGCACACACATGAGGAAGAGTGGCTATGGGCACAGAAATATGAGGAACTGGAGACAACAGGTAAACAAGCACACATGCAACCATGAACTTAGACATGGGATGACAAAACATGACTAAAGACAACAAGGACAATAATACTATACAGTAAAAATAAACAAGGATCAAACAGTGTAACTAAAATACAAAAAGACAACCATAAACAACAACAGGGGATGAAGACAGCAGTACATACAACAACAACTGACTGGGGAAGCACAGAGGCACTTAACAGTGATAATAATGATAACAATAATCCTAATCCATCCATCCATCCATCCATCCATCCATCTTCTACCGCTTTTCCAGAGGTCCGGGTCGTGGAGGCAGCAGTTCAAGCAGAGAAGCCCAGACTTCCCTCTCCCCAGCCACCTGCTCCAGCTCTTCGGAGAGGATACCAAGGCGTTCCCAGACCAGCTGGGAGACATAGTCTCTCCACCAAGTCCTGGGTCTGCCCCGGGGTCTCCTCCCAGTGGGACGTGCCTGAAACACCTCAAGTGGGAGGCGTCAAGGAGGCATCCTAATCAGATGCCCATACCACCTCAACTGACTCCTTTCAATGTGGAGGAGCAGTGGTTCTACTCTGAGCCTCTCCCGGATGACTGAGCTCCTCACCCTATCTCTGAGGGTGAGTCCAGCAATCCTACAGAGAAAGCTCATTTCAGCCGCTTGTATCCGCGATCTTGTTCTTTCGGTCATTACCCAAAGCTTGTGACCATAGGTGAGAGTAGGAATGTAGATTGATTGGTAAATCGACAGCTTTGCCTTAGAACTCAGCTCTCTCTTCACCACAACAGACCAGTACAACGTCTGCATCACTGCAGATGCTGCTCCAATCTGTCTGTCAATCTCTTGCTCCATTCTCCCCTCACTCGTGAACAAGACCCCAAGATACTTAAACTCCTCCACTTGGGGCAGGAGCCTGTCCCCAACCCAGAGAGGACAATCCACCTTTTTCCGGCTGAGGACCATGGACTCGGACTTGGAGGTGCTGATTCTCATCCCAGCCGCTTCACACTCAGCGGCAAACCGTCTCAGCAAGAGCTGTAGGTCATTGCTGGATGAAGCCAACAGGACAACATCATCAGCAAACAACAGAGATGAGATCCTGTGGTCACCAAGCATGACACCCTCCATTCCCTGGCTGCGCCTAGAAATCCTGTCCATAAAAATTATGAACAGGATCAGTGATAAAGGGCAGCCCTGGCGGAGTCCAACTCTCACTGGGAATGACTTTGATCGAGTGTTGGCAATATGAACCAAACGGTCGTACAGAGACCGAATAGCTTGTAACAACAAGCCTGATACCCCATACTCCCGAAGCAGCCCCCACAAAAAACCACGAGGGACGCGGTCAAAAGCCTTCTCCAAGTCCACGAAACACATGTAAACTGGTTGGGTAAACTCCCACGAACCCTCAAGAATTCTCGAGAGGGTAAAGAGCTGGTCTGACGTGCCACGGCCAGGACGAAAACCACATTGCTCCTCCTGAATCCGAGGTTTGACCAACGGCTGACTCTCCTCTCCAGTACCTTGGCATAGACCTTCCCAGGGAGGCTGAGGAGTGTGATCCCTCTAAAGTTGGAGCACACCCTCCGGTCCCCTTTTTTGAAGAGAGGAACCACCACCCCGGTTTGCCATGCCAAAGGCACTGCTCCCAACCTCCATGCAATGTTGCAGAGGCGTGTCAACCATGACAGCCCAACAACATCCAGGGCCTTGAGGTACTCAGGGTGAATCTCGTCCACCCCCGGGGCCCGGCCACCAAGGAGATTTTTCTTGGCGACCTCAGCCCCTGTGATAGGCGAGTCATCCCCCTCGTCCCCAAACCCTGCTTCCTCTGTGGAAGGCGTATCAGTGGGATTGAGGAGATCCTCGAAGTATTCCTTCCACCGCCCGATGATATCCCCAGTCGAAGTCAACAGTGTCCCATCCGCACCATATACAGTGTGGACAGGGAGCTGCTTTCTCCTCCTGAGCCGCCGGACAGTTTGCAAGAATCTCTTCAAGGCTGACCGAAATTCTTGTTCCATGGCCTCACCGAACTCCTCCCATACCTGTGTTTTTGCTTCAGCAACCACCCGAGCTGCACTCCGCTTGGCCTGCCGGTACACCTCAGCTGCTTCGGGAGTCCCACAAGCCAACCAAGCTTGATAGGACTCCTTCTTCAGCTTAATGGCTCCCCTCACCACTGGTGTCCACCACTTGGTTCATCCCCCTCATGGATCGTCACCTTATCGTGGTGGGGGGGTTTGCATGCCCCAGTGATCCCAGGAGCTATGTTGTCCGGGGCAATTTGCCTCTGATAGGGTCACCCAAGACAAACTGGTCCTGGGTGAAGGGCCAGACTAAGAACAATCCAACAAACTCTCATGATAAATTCTATATCAAGGATTCAGTGTACCCCCCCCGGTATGGGGTTACCGGGGCCCCACTCTGGAGCCAGGCCTGGGGAAGGGGCTCGAAGGTTAGCATCTAGTGGCCAAGTTTCCACCCATGGGACCCGGCTGGGATCAGCCTGAAGGAGTTACATGGGTCCGCCCTCCAGTGGGCTCACCACCTGCAGGAGGGATCATGGGGGTCCGGTGCTATGTGGATTAGGTGGCGGTCAAAGGCGGAGACCTTGGCGGACTGATAATCCTAATAATAATAATAATAATAATAATCCTAATAAGGAAAACCAACACCCAAAATCAACATACGGCGTAGACACGGTCCCTGGCCATGCCCCGATCATAACAAAATCCCCCCTTTAAGGGGTGGATTCCAGACCCCCCCCCCCAAAAAAAAAGTGTAGTAACACCAAAACGGGTGGGAGGAGGGGTACAAGGGTACAAGGGATGGTGGGATGAAACAAAATACAAGAATCACACAGAACAAAAATACAAAAATGTCTATCAGGGGTCTCTTTAAAGTTCACAGGTCCACTGGACAGAGGATCAGGGTGAATCAGGGGGCTGATCCAGGTCCATAGGGCCCCAAACCTGAGTGCAAAGTGGATCAGTTGGCCTGTCCAAGTCCCAAGGCCACCAGATTGTGAAACAAGGTGGGTCAGGGGGCCAATCCAGGTCCATGGTGTCATGTTCTGCCCTCCAGGCAGACGAGGATTTGTAAAGAGGACACATTGTGCAGGCAGGCTCAAGTGCAATAATGATTTAACTAACAAACTCAGGGCAAAACAAAAGGCAGCACATGGGCTTAAAACTTAAGTGACCTTGGCATAGACTTGGCAAACACAAAGTAAGGCAAAGTACTAAACTAAGCAGGGTTAAACTCACACAGATACTCAGGGAACATGGAATGGATCAGAACAGGAACTTGGACATGGAGACACATGGTAGTCAACATGATGACCTCTCCCAGAACAGAGCACAGAGACACACATATAGGGAAACTCATAATTAGAAAACACAAGACAGATGGGAGAGTAATCAGAGGCAGAAGAGGAGCACACATAAGGAGAAGTGCTGATGGATACGGAAACATGAGGAACTGAGGACACTCGGAAAACAAATATGCACACAAGACAAAAATGATGACAATGAGGACAGACAGCAGATGACACAACATGACCAAAGACACAGAACAATAATACTAAACAGTAAAAATAAACAGGGATGACAAAATATAACCAAATACAAAAGGACAGCCATAAGACAGAGACATCAGGGGAAGACATGATATGACAGACAAGGATCAGGGAACACAGGGGCACTAAATAATAATGATAATCATAATAATAATAATACTGTGGAACAGCAAAGACTAAAATGAACAGACCCTAGCCGTGCTCCGATCATGACACACGGGGTCCCAAACCAAAGTACAAAGTGAATTGGATAGCCTGCCCATGTCCCTAGGCCACTAGATTGTGAAACAGGGTGGGGCAGGGGGCCTTCCAATGTTCATGGGCCCCCAGACCCAAGGACAAAGGAGATCGGGGGTTCAGCCAGCATCCGCGGACCCCCAGACCCGCGAGTAGGGCTTATAGAGCGGATGCTGAGGCACGCCAGCCTCAGGGCTTGACAGTAAAGGTGCACCGACTCCAGGAACAAACAATGATAGCTGATCAGTGACGAGGTCAAACGATGACTTCTGCACAGTGGCAAACCCAGACAAAGACTGCTGCACAACAGCGAAACAAGATGATGCAGGGTGATCTGTGACAAGCCCAGGCAGCTCAGGCTGTGGGACCTCGAGCCCAGTCGCTATGGGATCCATCCCTGACACAGCCACCACAGATGGGGAGGAAGAGACAAACACCGGGTCACTATAACTGGCGGCAGCAGAGCCCGGTGGGGAAAGCTCATGAGCAGATGGCAGCTGCATCTGAGTCTCCCTGCGAAGAGTAAGGCAAGCTCTCTCTAATACTGACGTAGTAAATAGACAAAAGAGGACTTGCCTTACCTCTTGCTCCACCACCGACCGTGACTCCAGTGACTCTGCTGCTGCAGCCTAAGCTGCAGGCATGATGGCAGGCAAAGACCCAGGCATGGTAATAGGCAAAACTTCAGGTATAGTAACAGGAGTAGGATCATCTCACTTTGGCTCATCAATAAGAATTATTCTTCAGCTTAAAGACACTGTTTCACTCAGGAAAAGGATAGTCAAGGACTGCTCTTTCATCCCCCAGGCCACAAATGAACTCACATTCCTTTGTTAAAACCAGTCTAAGGAATTCATCCTAATGCACTTCCTGTTTTGACTTTATGGCCCAATAAACGGTGGACAAGAGACAGGCCCCGGGAGCACCCCCATATGGCCCACAAAGATCCACAGCTCAACATTGCCTGCTACTGGCAACTCTGGGACATGCCAGATTTAACCATTGAATCTTTTCATCACATCTGTGTTAACTCAATTCTAAACATTTCTTTTCTTTTCCAGGACACCAGGAAAAGTAAATGGACCCTTATGTTTTAATGTGAAAATCAATAAATGGGTTTGAAATATATTAATCCGTGATTTTAGATATGGGCATGTTAAAATGTTTAAATGAATGTTTATTCCTGAATGTTGATTTATAAGCACTGAGTATAAGTTGCATGAACAATGAAATAGGTTAGTTTATACATAAGGGTATAGAGGAATATTTCAGTATTAAAATGTGTATTAGATTTGCAAAGCGTATCTCAAATCATGTGACTGCCAGCAGCCAATCTCTGCTTGACAACAGCTCTCTTGGGGATGACAAAGGAAACAACACCCTTTTTCATCCCCTTTCCGCCATTGCTCTCTTTCGGCTTTTCTCTTCTATTGTCTTCATGTTTATTCACACAGGAGAGAACTTTTTGGGAGAACAAAGGGACTTATCCCATGTGTTTCTTCTCTACGATCACAGAGCCTGAAGTATCCTGTTTTTTTGTAATCTCTTTGTATCTTAATGTTTCTTTAAGCGCCTAGGAATTAATTCTTTTTCCTTGAGCTCAATTCTAATTAGGAGTTAAAAACTCCAATCCTAGACGTTTATTCTTATAACTTTTTCCTGCTAAACTTTCTGTAAAGCCACCATTTTAATTTTAATCTAAGTTTTAATCTTCATTCATTCATCTTCTTCCGCTTAATCCTTTTTGGGTCGCGGGGGAGCTGGAGACTATCCCAGTATCTTTGGGCGAGAGGCAGGGTACACCCTGGACAGATCGCCAGTCCATCGCAGGGCCAACACAGAGAGACAGACAACCATTCACTCTCACAGTCATACCTAAGGACAATTTAGAATCCCAAGTTTGATGCAAATTAACCTAACTTGCATGTTTTTGGCATGTGGGAGGAAACTGGAGAAATCCCAGAGTAAATCCACGCAGACACGGAGAGAACATGCAAACTCCACACAGATCACTGTTGGACGGGGGCTGGGATCAAACCCAGGATCCCCCGGCCAAGGGTGAGTTGCTGTGCTGCCGCAGTGCTAACCACTCCGCCACCGCGCCGCCCAAGTTTTGACTTTTTTAAAAAAAATTTATATTGACCAACTTACACACTAGAAACTATTTTCATCTCCACCAGTCCAAAAGATCTGTTAATTTTGCTATTGGATCAGATTTTATTATTCTTGAATTCCTCATGAGAAGCCGCAGATCCTGGACGTCGCCCACCATTACACGCAGCTGAAGAAATCAGCACGCCACGAAGAGAAGACATCTTGGGCTGGACCGCAGCCCAGGTGATCAACACATCAAAATCTCATCTTGTGACAACCAAATATTTGCTGGACAAATATTCTGGGTTTTGACACTTTTCCACATCGAAAACTTCCAGACGGCGACACAGGACGATCTTCATTTTCAACTGCCAAGCAAGGAATCACGTGAGCGACATTCTTGTTCATCTGCTGAGTTAAACGTCCGAGGTTCGATAATAATTTAATATCTGATCAGATGCAAAATTAAAGAGGAAATAATATAACCTTTCTTTTCATTAAAATCCCATTTTTATTTTCTTAAGAGTAATCCAGAATTTTCCATATAATTAATTTCATTTTCCCCATAAATTTGTGTTATGTTTCCATAATCTGTTAACTTCAAACTGATCTAAATTCATTTCACAGTTAACCCTGGTTCTGCATATGTTGACATTGTTAATCTATCATTTACAAGTTTAATTTTATGGTTAATGAAATCACTGCAGTCTTTTAATCATCATTTCATTTAATAAATATGTGAAAATGAGAGAAGTTGTTTGGAATTTATTTCATTCTGAGTCTGGTTTAAGTCCCCAGTATCGAATTCACTAAAATTTTGAGACTGATTATTAATTAATTTATTGAGTGATTAAACAGGTATAAAGTGAAATAAAGATTAAAATTGCTTAAAAAAACGAAGCTGGTGCCCCTTCACGAGTGTTATTAATTTTTCCTGTGTGTATGAACCGAGAATTCATCTCAGGTTCCAAGATATTAATATAAATTAAATAATTTTTATACCTGATCATAATTATTAACTCATATATTGTTACACAGGCAAAACTCCAAAAGTGGTGACCGGCGAAACTTAAAACATGGTGACGGGCGAAACTTCAAGCATGGCATGGTGATCAGCGAAGCTGCAGACATGATGACAAGCAGGGCTACAGGCGTGCTGATAGGTGAAGTTGCAGGCGTGGCAACTGACGAAGCTGCAGACGTGGCATCAGGCGAAACCACAGATATGGCAAGAGGCGAGACTGTGGACATGGCAAGGAGCAGGATTGCGGGCATGACGTCAGGCAAAGCCGCAGGCATGGTGGCAGGCGAAACTGCAAACATGGTATCAGATGAACCTGCAGAAGTGGCATCAGATGAGACTGCAGACATGGCAGGAGGTGAGGCTGCAGACATGGTGACAGGCAAACACTCGGCTGAGAGATGACGTGGAGCCGGCCTTGGTGGTGCAGAGCAACGTGAAGTCAGCATCGGCAGTGCAGAGCGGTGGGGAGCCGGCACTGGAAGTGAAGAGTGGCGTAGGACCAGCCACACAGCAGCCATGGAAACCGGTGTTGTGGCTGCTGTGGGAGCTTGCATGACCCTTGACAAATCACCAGGCATAATACCAAATGTGGCTACTGATGGTGGTGAGTGCTCCAAGATGATTGAGCCCCACGGCGCTGGAGCGGACTCTGAGGAACACCGGGGAGGGGTGCCCTCCTCCAGCCCGTGGAGTGGCTGCTGAGCTGGGGAGAGGCAGATTGGAGTTGGGGTGGAATGCTGAGGGTGGTGGCATCTCCCAGTGCTCTTCTTCCACCCGAGACCGCCAAACGCCAAGCGGGACCCCTGGAATTGCTCCCTGTAAAGGGCGGACATCTCCCAAGGACTTTGTAGGGCTTCAGGCTGCTTCTTGGGAGGTGGAGATGAGGCTGGCGAAGCTGGAGATGGAGAACGGTGTGGTGGGAGAGATGCCGGTACCCAGGGATGCTCCTTCGTTGGCGCAGGTTGTGTCTCCCACCATCACACGATACATCTGCCGGAGGGTCACAACAAGATGTAGCAGCTCACTGAAGTTGGAGTAGCGCCGCAGGCTGGGGAATGCCCCCATCATGAATAACTTCCTTCCCATCTCCAACCTGCCATTCCTATCAAAAATCCTAGAATGTGTTGTTGCCCACCCATCTCAAAACTCACCTCACCTCGAATGACCTCTTTGAAACATTCCAATCTGGATTCCGCTCACAACATAGCACCGAAACAGCCCTTCTCAAAGTGACAAACAACCTCCTCCTCTCAGCTGACCCTGGACTCCTGAATATTTTCATCATGCTCGACCTCACAGCTGCCTCAACCACACCATTCTCCTCTCCCATCGGGAAACCTTCCTCAACATCACTGGTACAGCTCTCTCCTGGTTCCACTCATATCTCACCAACAGACAGCAATTCATCCACGTCAACAACTGCACCTCCCTCACAGCCCCTCTCTCCCATGGTGTTCCCCAGGGTTCTGTCCTTGGCCCTCTCCTCTTCAACATCTATATACTCCCGCTTGGTAATATCATCTGCCAACATGGCCTTAACTTCCACTGTTACACTGATAATGTTCAGATCTACATTTCTACTCACTGCATAACTACAGTAACCTGCTTTATACTGGAAAACTATCTCTCTGAAATAAAATCCTGGATGCAAAAGAACTTTCTACGACTTAACTATGATAAATCTGATGATGATCATCGGCCTGTAATCCCTCATCAAAACCACACACAACTTCAACTGCACTATTGCCAATTCCACTCTTTCCCCATCCGCACAGATACGAAACCTTGGAGTCATCTTTGACAGCCACCTCACTTTTGAACCACACATCAATCGTGTCACCAAAACTGCCTTCTTTCACCTAAAAAAACATAGCCCAACTCTGTCCCTCACTCACCGTCGTCACTGCAGAAACCCTCATACATGCATTTATCACATCCAGACTTGACTGCTGCAATAACATTCTTTATGGCTCATCATCCAAAGTCCTCAAGAAACTTCAATACATTCAGAACTCAGCTGTTTGTCTCCTTACCCAGTCCCGCTCCAGAGACCACATCACCCCTGTCCTCAAAAACCTCCACTGGCTCCCGATTTCAAAACACATACAGCTGCACTGGCACACCCCCCTCCCCCAATGCCTCCATTCCTTTGATGCAAATCTCCTCTCTCCACCACACAGAACCAAGCACAGAACTTGTGGGGACAAAGCCTTTTCCATCGCGGCCCCCTCCTTCTGGAACTCTCTCCCCCAACACATCCATGACTGCATAGACTTAAACTACTTCAAGTTATTACTCAAAACCCACCTGTTCAGACTTGCTTTGAATCTTTAATTTTAACTGTTTTTTTTAATGTAAAACATCTTTGAGTCCCTTGGAAAGTGCTATACAAATAAAATGTATTATTATTATTATTATTATTGTTATTATTATTATCCCAGCCATGATGTTCAGGCAGTCCATTGCCTCCTCTGGTGTGGGGGAGGTGAGGGCATCAGAGACAAAACCCTCTATTATCTCAACTACCCACAACTCGTCCGCGTCGGCCCCCCTCCGCCACCAGCCTCCTTCTACCTGCTGAGTCCAAGTATGGAGAGGTCATACTGTCATGTGCTGCTCACTGGGTAGCTGAGGGTTTCAAGGGAGAACTTAAAGTGCAAGCAGGATATGGTACAAAGGTGGAATTTAATAAACACAAGGGCAAACAAAAGGCAGCACATGGGCTGAGAACTAAACTAAACTTAACATGGCAAACACTAAACTAAACTTGGCAAACAGAACTAGGCTCACAGGCAGGGTTACTCACCAACTCATGGCATGGATACATGGCAGGGTAGACAACATATGGTAACTGATGCAATAACCTCTCAAAGAAACAAAGACGGAGACTCACATATACTGTATAGGGGAACTCATAATTGGGAGACACCGGACAGCTGGGAGAGTAATCAGGGCTGAACAGAACACACGTGATGGAGAGTGGCTATGGGCACGGAAACATGAGGAGCTGGAGACAATAGGTAAACAGGCACACACACAACCATGAACTTAGATGTGGGATGACAAAACATGACTAAAGACAACAAGGACAATAATACTAAACAGTAAAAATAAACAGAGATCAAACAATGTAACTAAAATACAAAAAGACAACCACAAACAACAACAGGGGATGAAAACAGCACTACATACAACAACAACTGACTGGGGAAGCACAAGGGCATTTAACAGTGATAATAATAATAATAATAATAATAATAATAATAATAATGAAAACCAAAACCCAAAATGAACATAAAGCATGGGCACGGTCCCTGGCCATGCCCCTATTATGACAGGATGGGCATGACTGCTTTGGACTGGATTATCCAAAACATACCTCTGAGTAATTAGACCAGCCTCTTTGCATCATGCACCGGCGGAAAGTTCATTTTTACACCGCTGTGATAAAGAAATTAACTTGGAAATGCTGATAAACGTGTTCTGCATCACTGACAACTGACTTAACAACCACATTGTTGTAAGACAGCCCAAAGAATATTGAACTATTGAACTGACACTTTTTTTTTTTTTTTATTTAGCGAATGCAAAGTCCTTAAGCCAAGCAGTTGCCTCCTGGTTTGCTGTATGGAGGGTGTGTAATCCTCCTTCCAGTCTTTGGAGCGGGCAAGCCTCTATGATGTGCTCCATTGTTTGCTCCTCTCCACATGCGCACAGTGGGCTAGGGCTACTGCCCCATCTGTGAAGGCTGGCCAAGCAGGGGCCATGTCCAGTCCTGAAGCGATTGAGTGTAGACCACTGTCTCCTTGGGAGGTTGGTGCCCGGGACCTGTTGGTTGGGGTTTATCACCAGCTGTTTGTTTGGGACCTCCTTGGTCTCCCATTCCTCTTGCCAAGCTGTCTGGATGGTAAAGTCAGCTGGGGGAGGGTTTTTCCAAATCGGCCGTCTGGATGAAAGTCGGGCAGTGGGTGGGGTGTAGATATCTGCATGGATTGGTAAGTGAGGAGAATCTTTAACTTTTTGGAGCATCCTTTGAGTTAATGCTGCTCGCCGGATGTGTGGAGGGGCTATGTTTGACAGTACAGAGAGCCAGGGGAGTGGTGTTGGGCGGATTGTTCCAGTTATAGTTCTCATGGTTGAGTTGAGCTGGGTGTCTACATGGTGTGTGTAAGATGACCTGGACCAGACAGGGGCACAATATTCTGCTACAGAGTATGAAAGGGCCAGTGCTGAGGTGCGCAGGGTGGAGACTGCCGCCCCCCATTTTGCACCAGCGAGCTTGCAGAGCAGGTTGTTTCGTACCTTCACCTTAGCAGCCGTCCCCTTTAGATGTTCCTTGAAGGATAAGGTCCTATCAAGGGTCACTCCAAGATAAGTTGGATTTGGGGCATGCTTAAGCTTGAGTCCGCTCAGGTGGATGTTTAGTTCTCTGGCAGCTTTTGCATTGTGGAGATGGAATACACTGGAGACGGTTTTTGCTGGGCTTGGTTTTAGGCGCCAGATTTTGCAGAAGTGGTCCAGTTTGGCAAGATCTTCCGTGAGCTTATAGTGTTTGAAAGGATAACAAATATTGAAAATGATTACACTTGTTCACTGAAAAAAATACCTCTATCTATCTATCTATCTATCTATCTATCTATCTATCTATCTATCTATCTATCTATCTATCTATCTATCTATCTATCTATCAAGCTTACTTCCATGATAGTAATAAATACAACAAATCATTATTTGGATCTCCCATTATCACAGTGCTTCAAGGGCTGTCCAGAGGACTTTATCCAGTACCAATATGGCGCCCAAATTTGCCATCAAAATGTTAGCTGTGAGCACTCTAATCTATCTTTGTGGGCATTATGGTTTGCTAGTCAATATAATAAATACAACTTTAGCTTGTCTATTTTGTTGTAAACAAACTTGATTAGCCATATGATTGCAAGTGTTGTAGATTTTTAGGACTGTCTATTTTTAAACAGCCCAGGGACTTGGCTTAGCACATCTTACCCTTCATCGTTTTGTTAATGGAGGCAACCCTATATCACTGCTGTATATAATTGTTTTTCAGCTCCACAGAGCATGACCCAGCCACAGGGGGTACAAAAACCAGTGTACTCCTAATGCCAGTCCCAAGCCTGGGTAAATGGGGAGAGTTGTGTCAGGAAGGGCATCCGACATAAAACCTTTTGTTAGAAAAATCCTTCTTAACATTCAGTCAAGAATCAGGCAAGATCAAACTTTGAGCAAATTTAATTACACTGGCCAGTGAAGAACAATACAAAAACAGTGTCAGAGCCTATTCGGGCATCATTCTGACTCAAACACACATCGCTCAGTCCTTGAAGCTCTCTGTTATCCGAGAGGTGGAGGAGAAAATGTCCATGGTGATTGGTTCAGTACATCTGGTCAAAACTTGGTGTACAGATTTTCTCTTTCTCAGGAAACGTTACACTTTCTCAGCACCAGTCACACCAGAACAGTACATATGAACTAAAACAAGTGATAGCAAAGTACAGCTGCATCAGCATCTTTAGCACTTTCACACAGACTCTGAGACAAAGCAAATTACAAATATGAAACTTTTCTATCATCCCCCCCCCTTTGATGCCATGCAAGGCATCATAAAAGAACAATGTATGGCATCTAAAACCCCATCTGGCAGCTATGCTAAACTCCAGTGCATTTGAGTGCAGCAGATTCTAAGTAGCTAGTAAAGGGGAAAGTCTGCCATTGGTCCTGCTGTCCCAGGCTCCAGCTAACATTTTAGTCCTTTAGAGGAGAATTGGAACAACAAAATTCATTAATTATTGATTAAAGTAGTTAATGGTAAAAACAGTGAAATCAAAATAATAATAATAAAATAATAGTAAAGATATAATCAGGATATATATGTGTCATAGATATGTGTGTTATTGCAGCTTATATAAAAGAAACATAAAAGATAAAAGCAAAATAATAACAATAAAATGTAAAAACAGAAATAAAAGTAACATAAAAACAAAATAAAAGTAAAAATAATGTTTCAATCTTCATAAATGTATTTACAGGTCGTACATTTCAACTTCACATCATGATCATGCAACTACTTTCAGTTTTCTGCATGTCAGTCATACTTTTACTCTGTACTTGGGTCATGGAGAGACACCTTGAGGTCACACCATTTGTTCATCATCCCCATCATCCCTGGCAACTGCTCCATGGCACATCACTAAGTTAACATGCACAAGTCTCATCATCATACTACAGATGCAGGGAATGACACAAGAAAAGACCAGAAATACTACCACAATAATCATTAACAGGCTCATGATGAGACTTCTCCATGAAGAGAGTAACCAACTTAACCAGGTATGTTCATCAGTAACATTGTCCATGGCCATGACAGCCTGCAAAGCAGTCAGGTTCTGTATGGCTGAGGCAATCACTTGACCATCTGCATCATTTTCAGGGATAAAAGTACAACAATAATCACCCACAACTGCACATACACACCCCTTGGGCGGCAGTTATTTGATCAAGAACCGTTCTATTTTGGGTCAACATACTGTAAGTCTAAGAGCTGTTAACTCCTCATTTATACCATAAAAAGCAGACAAAGAAAAATTCACAAATGATTGTAATCTATAATTAGTTGTTTCAATCCACAAGGTGTTCTTAGCCACTGCTGCCCAAGGAAACAGGGAATGAAGTACCTTCTGCCAGTAGTTTCTAACTTGAATTCTTTCGGCACATCTGTGCCCCAGACAGGTTCATGTGGTGCAAAAGAGACATTTCTCTTCACCCTGCCCTCCTGTCCTGCCGACAATATGATGGTATGGTCAGTCACCACTATGAGGGCACACGCCCCTCCCCAATTCATGGGCAGATGTGAGTAGGCACGATGGCCACACAGCCACCAACCCCCTGTCACTATATGTGTGCCGTTCTTGTGAGGATCACAACTTGCGGCGCTACAGAGCTCCTGCAGGGTGATATCACCTTCCAGACTCATAGACTGACAATAAGGATCTTCAGGACAGCTTTTGCCCACTACGCCGGTCCGGCAGGTAGCAGTACCGGGGCGAGATGTATTATGTACCGTTGCACACCTGGAAAACTAAAAACTGCCCAAAGAGATGTTTCCACATCCTATTAGACAAAAGGAAAAATTCCCTGCTGAGGTTAACCTTGCCTTCACCTAGTAAGGGGTATCATAGTGTCTCCGGTCAGTGGAGTCATAGACAATATGGCAGGTGTGATTCAAATTAATGCCTGCTGTACTATTTCCATTCATAGCCTCTTGCAAGAAATGAACAGCTTCTGACAGTTCCATTGGTTTAGCAGTAAAAGATATTTGGCCATCTGAGAGTGGGAGCAAAGAACACACATAACAATTTGAACAATTAACTGTTTTGGCTGTGTAGTTATCATACTTCCACCACACATTACCAGCATAAACATGGTCATCACAGCCTGGTCCTTCTAGCCAGTCATGATGAGTGTAAGTAACGTGTTTAACCCTGCAATAAATAGGTAATGGTGTCCTCAAAGGTAACCAAAACAAAAGTGCCACCACAAGGATGATGATGATGAAAAAAACAGGTATACCATTCACATCCTTCTGCTGCCAATCTTCTCTCTCTTGCATTTTGTCTCTCCATGATAAACAACAGTTGCTTCACAACACAAGCTGTTGCTGGGGCAAACCATCAGCCAAACACTTGTATAGAGAAATAGTTAAACAGTTACCAGTCACTTGTTGAGGATTTTTAGTGGAATAAAGTTTGCAATGTGGATTAAACAGTCTGAGGGCTTTGAATGGGATAAAGTTTGCAATGTGTCAAATGCACCCAAAAGTCATGTCCTTCAACTTTCACGACTGTTGGCGCCGCCAGGATGACTTTGCGTGGTCTTTACCAGGGAGCGTTGGCCTAGTTTTTCTTTTTGATGGCTTTGATAAGGACCAGATTCCCCCAGTTTGGTCAAGATGGGTGCTTCACCATGGTCCTTCCTGGGAAGAGCAGCATAAACAATATTTGTCAGTCAACATTCTTTGCATGTAATCAGCTAAGCACACCTCTTTATCACCTGAATTGAATGGCCTTAATGGTGAGAGTAGGTAAGGTTTACCATGCATTATTTCAAATGGGGATAACGTCCCTTTGGTGGGAACTATTCTCATGTAAAACAGAACTAAGGGTAGGCAATATATCCAATTTTGCCCTGTTTCTGCCATTGTTTTTCTAAGCCTTTCTTTAAGGGTCCTATTTGTGCATTCCACCAATCCTGCAGATTGTGGATGGTAAGCTGAGTGGTTTTTCAGGTTAATGTTGAATTCTGTGCCTAAGTGTGATATAATCTGATTTACAAAATGTGTTCCATTATCTGAGTAAATCTTTTCAGGTATTCCAAATCTGGGAACAATTTCTGCTAAGCTTTTCTTTTTCTTTTCTTTTTGCCACTGTAGCAGCGTTTGAGTGAATGCAAGGGAAGGCTTCTGTCCATTTGGTAAATATGTCACAAATAACCGAGCAATGTCATTTGCCTTCACATTTATCTAATTCAATGAAGTCCATGCAAATGTTTTGAAATGGATTAGTTGATGCAGGGAAGGTGCCTTTTTCAGGCCTTATGTTCCCTTGAGCAGTTTTCTGCGTAGATTAGGCTTTTTTTTTTTTTTTTTTTTTTTTTTTTTTTACAAAATTGAGTAGCAAATTGGCTAAACCCATAAGCAGAGAAGGATCTTGTCAAGGATGGCCCTCACGAGCCATCAATAAGATGCTATATTTCAGCCGGTGAGTTTGCACAGTTTATTAAAGGAAAGGAAAATGACAAAATAACGAGCCACGGGGGGCTAAAACACACTATGATGATAACTCAGACAATGACAAGGAAGAACGAATTCATAACGAAACACACTTACGATAGTAGATGAAAGGTTGTAAACGTCTGACCCGAGGAATGCTCGATGATGTCAGACGAGGAGTAGTTTGACGAGACTGCCGCACATTTCACCCTCCGCTACCCTCTTAAGTAGGGAATAGCTGATGAGGCGAAATGCAGCTCAGCTGTCAGGGCCTCAGCTCTGACAGCCAGAAGCCCCTCCAAGCGCTGTCACAATAAAAGCTCGGAGAGCCATAGGGAATACACATCAGCTGGAAGGAAAATACTGCATGGCCTGAGCGCGGATGAGATCGGCGCTCGAACCACGACAGATCTGTTCAGCATAGAGATCATACTGCCTGCTGATACATGGGAAACCCCATGTAGCAGAATAGATGCCTGCTAAAATAGTTTGCTTGGTAAAATGTGTGGGCTGCACGGTGGCGCAGTGGTTAGCACTGCGGCAGCACAGTTTACCCTTGGCTGGAGGATCGTGGGGATCGTGGGATCGTGGGTTCGATCCCAGCCCCCGACCAACAGTGATCTGTGTGGAATTTGCATGTTCTCCCCATGTTTGCGTGGGTTTACTCCGAGATTTCTCCGGTTTCCTCCCACGTGCCAAAACATGCAGGTTAGGTTAACTGGAGACTCTAAAGTGGCCCTAGGTGTGAATGTGTGTGTGAATGGTTAAGGGATAGAGCCGTATCGTGGCTGCTTCATCCATCCAGGTGGTGGATGCCCTCAATTTCCCCTCTGGGGATCAAAAAAGTATACTAAATCTAAATCTAAACATGGGTTTATTGTTGTTACATTTGTAAAGGTTGGAGGTGTTGTCAAAGATCGCACCCTTTTGGATCCATCAATATATTTCGGCTTGTGGTGCTGTTTTCTGGGCCAGAGTGTGAATGTCATGTGATAAGTTTTCTGTTAGTGTTAAACGAAGACCTCGTGATGTGTCCTTCCTGTATGACTGAGTGCAGCAGCTTTGGCTGTTTGATCTGCAAAGCTGTTGCCCTTGGAAACCAGATCTGTGCCATCGGTGTGTGCAGCACATTTGCATATGGCTAATTTAGAGGGTAGTTTTACACTGTCCAACAATTTCAAGATGATATCTTTGTTTTGGATTGGCTTTCCTGTTGATGTAATCATGCCTCTTTTTTCCATTGTTGTGCAAAGTGATGGATGGTAGAGAAAGCATACTGGCTGTCTGTGCATACTGTCCCTGGCCTAATTTACAAGCTTCAGTTAGGTCCACAAATTTAGCTGCTTGTGCCGAATGACTTGATGGGAGTTTCTGTGCCCGTAAAATGGTGTCATGGGTGACTACTGCGAAACCGGACAAGTTTAAACCTGTGCAGTCACGTTTAGAGGAGCCGTCAATGTCACAACGGCCCTCACGGACCGTCACAAGACGCAGCGGGCGGCTGCACCCGGCTCATCTCCCCTTGAGACAGGCAAAAATGCTCTAAGAGGTGAAAAAGAAAGACAAAGTAGAGCACTTGCCTGAGCTCGGGTTCTGACGCTGTCCAGGACTGCGAAGATCCGGGCTCAGATGTCAGGAGGTCGTCATCAGGCTCCCACTCAGCTGCGTCGGGCTCCGCAGCTGGCATGATGGTGCGTGCAGCCAAAGAGTCCTCCGGCACCGATGTCCACGCCGGTGGCCCGCATGGCGTGGTGGCAGGAGAATCTCGCCCTGCTGGACCGGACCGCTCCTCCGTGGAACCCCGGGGACGCTTCCTCACCGGCGATGGCTCCATGCTGCAGTCCGCTCTCCTTCTCCGCCCATGGCGTGGCTGCGGAACCGGAACCAGGCTCTCCAGAACCGCAGGCCCCCTCCTCATCCAGCGACGTTGGCCTGACGTCGAGGACCGCTCAGCGGAGGGAGACACAGAGGAAGCAGGGTTAATACTTTCATCCACAGCGGGTGGAGGGAGCTCAGGGGGCTGCATACCCCGAACTCCACCCCTAGGAGTCAGACAAGGCACAACAATGTCAAGAGGAGAGAAATTATCATGCACTCGCCTTTCCCCTAAGGGTAAGATGGTCTCCACTGTGGGGGACGTCATTCCTTCCTTTCCCCGCTGGATGGCGACAGAGGGCCCTCTGGGAAGACGAGATGAGGCCACTCGAGGCGGATCCGGGATGAAGCTCGCCGAAACGGAGCTCTCGTGACACACAGCAGCCAGGGTAGGCGACGAGGAGGAGGGGGCAACAGCCGGGGTCAGTCGGGCATGGGGCGCTGACGGGACAGCGGGCGAGGGCCCGGGAGAAGACGAGGCTGCGGGGATTCCCCTCTGACGAGGCGCAGAAGTGACAGCTGTGTGGGGGGTTGAGCCCTTGCGGCGACCCGGAGCAGCATCCAGACGGGGCTCTAGCCAAGGTTGGAAGCCGGAGTGACGACGGTTCCTTGTAGGGGGTGAGGCGAAGGTGAGGTCCGGAAATCGCCGTTCCTGAGCAGAGACGGCGGCAAGCAAGTCAGCAAACTCAGGAAACTCACGCAGCGCTGGATTCCTCTCCACGAGTCTAACCGCCGCCACCACATGCTTCATACACGCTGGAGGATTCTCAGCGGAGCAAGCAGCTGCCACCCGGTCCCAGATCTTGTCTGCTGTCATCTGCAGCTTCTCTGGGGGAATCCCGAGTGACGACATGCCCGATGGGAAAAGACCTCCGGATGGTGCGAACTCCGGGGCCGGAACAGAGGCAGGAGCGGGATCCCGAAGCGAGGGGCGACGTCTCCTCCGCTTCAGCTTCCCGCCAGGATTTCCCTCCAGCCCTCGGAGAATCTCACGCTGGGCGGCGATGTCATCTCTCCTCATGCTTACCTCTGGATGATTAGTGAAGCGGGGGAGAGAATCCAGAATTTCCTCGGCTAGGTCCAGGTACCAGGGCACTTCGCTGTTGTATTCGAGGAGGGAGGCGGTGACAAGGACTCTGTCCACGCGCTCGAGGGTGTCAGCGAGAACAGCGTCCTGCCTCCGAGCACGAGACCTCCACGATGGCATGCTTCAACACGGCGCCCAGACAGGTAGGAACAAACAGTCCACTACTGCAAACTATACGGTGAATGGCGTCTCGATGCAACGCCTCCTCTCCGGGCGTTAGGCGGCAGTCTACTGTCACAACGGCCCTCACGGACCGTCACAAGACGCCTCAGTCACCAGTGAGTTTGCAGTGGTAATTTATTAAGGATAAGGCAGAACACTCACAGAACACATACAATGGCTGGGTGATGTCTGAGCCGGGGGACACCCGATGCGCCAGACGGACAACAGTGAGAGTGAAGTCTCAAAGGAACATACCTGAGAATAACAGGAGCACGACGGAACGTGGCTGAACATAACAGGATATAACAGGATATAACAGAGACTGCCGCGCTGGAGGACATTTAGCACCCGCTTATATCTCTGGCGGCTAATGACCCCAACGCGGCACAGCTGCTGCTAATGACAGCAGAGCAGCAGCTGACTTTGACAGCAGGGAGCTCCCCCGGGCGCCTTCACAATAAGAGCCCGAGGAGCTGGAAGGAACCCTCAGCTGCCAAAGCCAGGGAACAAAAAGATATGAGACCCGAGTGTGGCCAGAACCGACACTCGGGTTATGACAGTACCTCCCCCTCAAGGCCGAGCTCTGAGCGGCCAGAGTACCACCCAAGCCCCCCCCCCACCCCCCTAGGGTGGGTGGATGGGGCGCTGGCAGGAGGGAGAGAAACAACCAACAAGGCTATAGAGAAAAAAAAAAAAAAAAGAAAAAAAAAACAAAAAAAAACATAATCCCTAAAACGTGGGTAACAAAACCACAGGCAATATATATATATATATGGGCAAACAACGAATTGACATAAGGTGGAGGGAAAGGACCACCAAACATTGGAACAAGAAAGGAGTGAACCACAAAAATCACAGATTAACCCCCCCCCCCCCCCCCAACAGTCTCACAGAAACCCCGGGAGGAGTGTAGTTCTGACCCAGAAAGTTCGGGGGGGCCGACTGGCAACAGGAGGCCACAAAACAGGCAGGGGGAGAAAGAACAGTTCGGGCGGCCTACCCCGGTCCCATGCTCGGAAGCAGAGAATCTCAGGCGGCCGGACCAGGTCGCCACACAGGGAGTCCAAAATGTCGGGAGGCCGACCCAGAGAGCCAAATTGGCGAGACAGTCTTTCGGGCGGCCGACCCGCATCGCTAGCCCACCAGAACCGTTGAGTCAAAGTAGCCGGCGGTTCCGCTGAAAAGGGGAGAGATGAGGGAGAACCGGGCGAAGCAATCGGAACCCCAACGGCCCCAGGTGAACATGGGCAGCGCGCCTCAGGGAGACGAGGAGGATGACAATGGAGATGAGAGTGAAGAAGAAAACGAGCCTGTCCAGCATCCGGTGGCTGGGGATCTGCAGCTCCCTCACCGAACCTAGGACCTGCTGGTGCAGCACCCACGGTGGACCCCGATTGGGCCTCCGGAACCAAACCCACGGTGGACCCCGATTGGGCCTCCGGAACCAAACCCACGGTGGACCCCGATTGGGCCTCCGGAACCAAACCCGCGACGGACCCCGACTGGGTCGGCGTGGCACCAAACTCGACCTCCAACCCCGAAACCGGAACCTCTGGCACAGCAGGCGAAAGCAGCCCCTCGCCGGCGACCCTGGGAGAAGGCTCGAAAGAGAGAGAAAACCCGGGATCAGGATCACCGGCAGCGCCAGAACCCGGTGAGATAAGCTCGGACGCAGCGGGCGGCTGCACCCGGCTCATCTCCCCTTGAGACAGGCAAAAATGCTCTAAGAGGTGAAAAAGAAAGACAAAGTAGAGCACTTGCCTGAGCTCGGGTTCTGACGCCGTCCAGGACTGCGAAGATCCGGGCTCAGATGTCAGGAGGTCGTCATCAGGCTCCCACTCAGCTGCGTCGGGCTCCGCAGCTGGCATGATGGTGCGTGCAGCCAAAGAGTCCTCCGGCACCGATGTCCACGCCGGTGGCCCGCATGGCGTGGTGGCAGGAGAATCTCGCCCTGCTGGACCGGACCGCTCCTCCGTGGAACCCCGGGGACGCTTCCTCACCGGCGATGGCTCCATGCTGCAGTCCGCTCTCCTTCTCTGCCCATGGCGTGGCTGCGGAACCGGAACCAGGCTCTCCAGAACCGCAGGCCCCCTCCTCATCCAGCGACGTTGGCCTGACGTCGAGGACCGCTCAGCGGAGGGAGACACAGAGGAAGCAGGGTTAATACTTTCATCCACAGCGGGTGGAGGGAGCTCAGGGGGCTGCATACCCCGAACTCCACCCCTAGGAGTCAGACAAGGCACAACAATGTCAAGAGGAGAGAAATTATCATGCACTCGCCTTTCCCCTAAGGGTAAGATGGTCTCCACTGTGGGGGACGTCATTCCTTCCTTTCCCCGCTGGATGGCGACAGAGGGCCCTCTGGGAAGACGAGATGAGGCCACTCGAGGCGGATCCGGGATGAAGCTCGCCGAAACGGAGCTCTCGTGACACACAGCAGCCAGGGTAGGCGACGAGGAGGAGGGGGCAACAGCCGGGGTCAGTCGGGCATGGGGCGCTGACGGGACAGCGGGCAAGGGCCCGGGAGAAGACGAGGCTGCGGGAATTCCCCTCTGACGAGGCGCAGAAGTGACAGCTGTGTGGGGGGTTGAGCCCTTGCGGCGACCCGGAGCAGCATCCAGACGGGGCTCTAGCCAAGGTTGGAAGCCGGAGTGACGACGGTTCCTTGTAGGGGGTGAGGCGAAGGTGAGGTCCGGAAATCGCCGTTCCTGAGCAGAGACGGCGGCAAGCAAGTCAGCAAACTCAGGAAACTCACGCAGCGCTGGATTCCTCTCCACGAGTCTAACCGCCGCCACCACATGCTTCATACACGCTGGAGGATTCTCAGCGGAGCAAGCAGCTGCCACCCGGTCCCAGATCTTGTCTGCTGTCATCTGCAGCTTCTCTGGGGGAATCCCGAGTGACGACATGCCCGATGGGAAAAGACCTCCGGATGGTGCGAACTCCGGGGCCGGAACAGAGGCAGGAGCGGGATCCCGAAGCGAGGGGCGACGTCTCCTCCGCTTCAGCTTCCCGCCAGGATTTCCCTCCAGCCCTCGGAGAATCTCACGCTGGGCGGCGATGTCATCTCTCCTCACGCTTACCTCTGGATGATTAGTGAAGCGGGGGAGAGAATCCAGAATTTCCTCGGCTAGGTCCAGGTACCAGGGCACTTTGCTGTTGTATTCGAGGAGGGAGGCGGTGACAAGGACTCTGTCCACGCGCTCGAGGGTGTCAGCGAGAACAGCGTCCTGCCTCCAAGCACGAGACCTCCACGATGGCATGCTTCAACACGGCGCCCAGACAGGTAGGAACAAACAGTCCACTACTGCAAACTACACGGTGAATGGCGTCTCGATGCAACGCCTCCTCTCCGGGCGTTAGGCGGCAGTCTACTGTCACAACGGCCCTCACGGACCGTCACAAGACGCCTCAGTCACCAGTGAGTTTGCAGTGGTAATTTATTAAGGATAAGGCAGAACACTCACAGAACACATACAATGGCTGGGTGATGTCTGAGCCGGGGGACACCCGATGCGCCAGACGGACAACAGTGAGAGTGAAGTCTCAAAGGAACATACCTGAGAATAACAGGAGCACGACGGAACGTGGCTGAACATAACAGGATATAACAGGATATAACAGAGACTGCCGCGCTGGAGGACATTTAGCACCCGCTTATATCTCTGGCGGCTAATGACCCCAACGCGGCACAGCTGCTGCTAATGACAGCAGAGCAGCAGCTGACTTTGACAGCAGGGAGCTCCCCCGGGCGCCTTCACAATAAGAGCCCGAGGAGCTGGAAGGAACCCTCAGCTGCCAAAGCCAGGGAACAAAAAGATATGAGACCCGAGTGTGGCCAGAACCGACACTCGGGTTATGACAGTCAACAAATAATGTGAAATCAGGTAATGTGAGATAAGGTAATGGAGATAAGGTAATGTGAGATAAGGTGTGTCCTGCAAGTCAGGGCATGGCAATGCTTCACTTTCAATTTCTGCCTGTTATGGTGTGGTCCTGGTGGACCGCTAATGAGACACTATAGGCGACCAGTGAGTTTGTGTATTTATTAAATAAGGACAAAGGTACAAAATAATGAGCCACGTGGGGAAAAACACAAACAAGGACTATGGCTAAGACACACTGACGATATACACAGACTTAGGAATACACTAAAGGGCCTTTTCCACTAGCCTCGCTTAGCCCTACACCGCACCACTCAGCCCGCGTTTGAGCATTTTCCATTAGCCCCAGCACCGGTTAGCAGGTGCTTTTTTAGTACCTGATCCAGGGCAGGGTCTAACCGAGCTGAGTAGGGCTGAGTATGGCTGTGATATGACTTTAACAGACTGGTCGCTGTTGATTGGTCAGGTCGTAACGTCACGAAAGCGACTTTTTCTGCTGAATCTACTCCACGACCGCCATTTGTAGTTGTTCAGCCAGTGAACACAGTGCGCCCCTTTAATACAGTATATTATATTAATATACTGTATAATATACTTATATAATAATATACTCCTAATATTATATATTAGGAGGTGCGCAATTTTCTTTCTATATTAGCCAACGATCGCATCCAGCGCGAGTTGGACGGATCTACTCGAAATGAAAAAATATACCAGCAGGTGTCCGAGCAGATGGGTTCCCAAGAGCACATCCGTACTGCCAAACAGTGTCGGGAGAAGCTGAAAAAGCTGAAAAGCGATTACCGAGCAGTGAAGGACCACAATGCTTGAAGTGCAGCGGATCGGGAGGAGTGGAAGTGGTTTGCTGAGATGGACGCGATCTAAGGACATAGGCCCTCGACACGGCCACAGTCACGGCCACGGCCTTGGAAACCGTGGATGGTGAGTGTTGTTTTGATATTGCGCGTCTTTTCGCCAATTTATCCTTTCTGTGCCAAGCTCACTGTTTTTAAGAAATAGGAAGGATGTTAGATTGTGGGTAATGGTTGTTACTGAGGCTTGCCTATTGTTTTGCAGCCAACTGCAGATTCACGCTTGCTTTGTGTTAAGTATTAGCGTGAACAAAACACTGAATAACGCTTATTGTATTCCGGTTAAAAACTTTAGAGTGTTGTGTACATGTTGCACTTTGGTGTTAAGTTTTAAATTGCGTGCATTTTCTTTCTAGAATCGCAGTTCATATCACAGGGGTCCACCTCAGTGGACATGGACACACCGGACTCTCCTGCCTCTGCCTCTGCGTCTGCGTCTGGCGGAGCGCCAGCTGGATCGACTCCGATGTCAGCCACATCACCAGCTCCATCTGGATCACGTTCAAGTGCCGGTAAGGCACAATAACCACGATTTTTTTGGGGGTGAAACAGGTCCAGCGGAAACCAGGGTCGAAAATCCATCCATCCATCCATCCATCCATCTTCTACCGCTTAATCCTTTACAGGTCGCGGGGGGGCTGAAGCCTAACAAGTTATGTACCAAATTGATTAATGCAATTTCCTGTAGCTGCATATTAATTAATTGAAAATGTCTTTTTAAATGTACAAAAAGGTTATTCTTTGGTCTTCACTTAGCGGTGTTCCACAACCCGGTCCCATTTTTAGGTGTGGTGATTGAAGTGCTGTTGTAACTCCTGTTTTAGAAAAACAAATAAAGCTCATGAACTGCCGTGGAAATCAACATGCTTCACTGAAATGCTTCACGTCAGCTGACTGTATTAACCCATTCAGATTTCTGCGGCCACACTACAAGCAACTATTTTGAACATTACCCATCCATCCATCCATATTCTAAATCTTAATCCTTTTTAATTTTGCAGGGGGGCTGCAGCCAAAGACAGCACACTGCGTGTTGCAAAATCTGCTCTACTGAGGGGCAGCAACATGACAGTTCAGCTTATATACAGCAATGAAGCATAATATAATAGTGACATTCCACCACAGACTTTCACCTGTGTAATTCCATAATATATGTAGTGATCCAGCTTTAACAACCATGCCTTTCTGTCTTTCAATTTAGCCAAGAGGACAAGGAAAAACTCCATCGCTGACCTTACATCAGCGATGGTCAACATGCATGACAAAGAGATGCGGCTCTTGGAACGGCAACATGACCAGTGGCAAGAACACCATCAGGAGTACATGCAGCATTTGCGACAGGTGGCCGTAGATGTGCGGGCAGTTGCGCGTGAAGCCCTGGAGTAGGACGCTGTGTTACGTAGGGAAGAGCTCGCAGAGATGTCAACATTCAACAGAGATTTCCTGATCCTATTTGGCAGGCTTGTGGACGCATTTAGCAGTCGGCGTGTCTAACCATGTCTCCCCACGCCCAGTCTGTTTTTTTGTTTGTAATTTTTGCTTCTGGAATAAAATTGTATTGTTTGCATCAAAAGTCTGGTTTATCTGTTATGACACCGTATGAGAAAAGCCAATAATTACATACACATTCCATTCTCTGTTCACTCCGCATGCTGCTGTTCATCAGGTCAGGTGTATAGCCTTCTAATGGTAATTTAATTTTTAACAACACAACGAAATGTCTTGGTAGTTTTTTTTTTAAATTTTAAACAAATTTGCATTGATGAATCCATTTTTCTCGACCGGGTACATTTTTTATGTTATAAGCAGTTGTACAGGTGTACTTTAACTTGTACAGTAGACACTGATAAAGGTAAGTACATGTAAGTTGAATGTTGCATCACCAGTCAAAATTTAATAAATTAAGAAGGAATCTAGCAAAAATTTGGCACTAATAACAGGAGACACAACCGTGTTTTTGTTGCACACAACTGTTGTTACCAACAAGTTGTGCCAAATTAATATTAGCTTTGCATTTCCACCAAAGCCAAAGTCGCTTGTCTGGCAGCATTTTTTGAACATGCTCTGTGAGGTGTTTCTGCATGTAATTCACAGTACCACAACTGTTGTTAACAACAACTTGTGCAAAATTTATATTCCCTTTTCCCAAAAATTAAAAATCAATTTGTAAGTAAAAGTGGGAGACCTTTACATGGGAATATGACATGTATCAGCACATGATTTATAGTTCAATTTGCATTTCCACCTAAGCAAAAGTGGCTTGTCGAGCTGGATTTTTGTGAAGATGGCCTGTGCGGTGTTTCTGCATGTAATTACATACCTGTCAAGTGATACGGTTTTGCCGTATTTTAATACGGGGAAAATGCAATTTTAGCAAATACGGGTGTATTGCCATTTCTGTACACCAAAAAGAAAAATATACGGGAAAAAAATGATTGAGAGTGTGGAGGAACACGTTGTGTGTGTGACCCCCACAGCGTATGGGGCTGGCAGAGCGCTCAGCGTGAGCAATTATCACAACAGTGAGAAGTGTGGACTCATCATTAGGCTGATGGCTTCGCACCTTCTTAACAGATAAGCGTTATGAACAACAGAGGACAGGTAGATGGAACATGCACAACATTTTATTTACAAAAAAACATTTTTGAAATATGTATGCACATAAATGTGGGCGAAATTACATTTCTACCTATTGCTGGACAAGTACTGCATCACAGCATCTCGTATATCGGCACCCTGCTCCTCTGCTCCCTGTGCCGCTGCCACCACTGGTTCATCTACTGCATCATCCAATGTAGTGTCAAACGTCTCTCCATGACTCTCACACAGATTGTGCAGAGCACAATAAGTCAGCACCATAGATTTCACCAGTTTCATGTCACAGTCATTCCTCTCTCCTTCCTCCTTCCTTCTCTCCTCGTCATCAGCCATTTTCTTTGTTGTGGAGGATTCGGTTGCGTGTTTCATGTCACGAGAGTGTGGCGCCGCCTTGGCGCCGCCTCGCTGTTCAAGAAATCCCACCCACCGCAGGTGTGCCAGCAGGTGTGCCAGCAGTAATGTTGAAAAGCAACCGAGGCAGAACCGAATCGAAGTGAGTCGAGTCGGGTTTTCTAATCGGGGCTAATGGAAAAGCGCCTTTACTGAGAGTAGCGGGGAACAAGAGGATGACTGGAGCCGGGACACAGGGACTCCAGCCTAACGTTGGGGAGACCAGCGTTATCCATACGTGAGGTCACAGCCCGGAGTAACCTAAGCTGCTTCCTTAAGTAGGGCTAAGGATTAATCAGCTGATGAGGCAGTCATCAGCTAAAATGGCAAACAGCTGTCACGGAGGGACTCTGCTCTGACAGCCGGAAGCCCCACCGAGACGCTGTCAAAACAAGAGCTCAGGAAGGCTATAAGGAAAAGTGTTACCAAACGGGAGGAAAATACTGCATGACCCGAGCGCGGACGATATCAGCGCTCAGACCATGACAGTACTCACGATGGTACTCCCCCCTGAACGACGCACTCTGGGTGTAACGTAACCAAACCTCCCCCCAACCGGAAGGCTACAACCCCCCACCCCCACCCCACCCCCCAGGGCGGGAGGCCAGGAGAGCGAGAGTCAAGAAAAAAAAACACCAAGGAAGGGAACCGGGAAACAATGACAAGGGCAAATAAGGAAAAACAAATAAGAAACATGGTGCTACAAACAGAGCATGGGGGAGAAAAACACAAATATACTCCGTAAGCACAGGTAGAAAACAGACAGGACAATAGATGCAAATAACAGGAATACTAAGCCTACAGGCCACAAATAACAGAAATACCACATCCATAGACCCAGAAACAGGCCAAAAGGAGCAAAAGGCAATTACATATCATTTCTCAAGCAGAGGAAAGGAAAAAAAAAATCACGCTGAATAGCGGCGAATACATACAGTTCAATAAGAATAAATAACTGGCAGAGGCGACAGAGCATATCTCAGACTACCAAGAAAAAAAAACACACGCTAAAGAGCGGCGATATAAACACAGTTCCAAATAGTCAAAATGAAAGAACACAAGACCATCCCCAAAATTTACAGAGAATAGGGGAGAGAGGAAAAAAACAAAACAAAACACAGGGATGATGGCAGGCAGAGCACAACAAAACAACAAATAGTTCGGGAGGTCTACCTGTGACCAGATCGCTGGCAGGAGGAAAAGACAGAGTTCGGGTGGTCTACCCAGGTGGTCTGCCCAGAGAACCAGTACCTCTGGCGGCCGGACCAGGTCACCGAACAGAGTCCAGTTTGTAGGGTGGCTGACCCAGAATGCCAAACCGGCGAAGCAGTTCCCCAGGTGGCCAACCCGCGTCAATAGGCCACCAGGACCGAAGGGAAGAGCTCGGAGACAGCCTCCCTACTGAGAGGGACAGCGAGGGGAAGCCTAGCCGAAAACGGGGAATCCCCGCTGCACCCGGTGGGGGGGAAAGGGATCGGGGAAAAGATGAGGGACCAGTCCGGCGTCAATCGGCGGAGGATCTGCAGCTCCTTCTCCGAACCCCACATGAACTGGCGCTGCGCTCACGTTGGGTCCCAAGCGGGACCGTGCTGCACTCACGTCCATGACAAACCCCGATTGGGTCCATGTTGCACCCATGTCCGACCCCGATTGGGTTGAAGTTGCACCCACGTCGGACCCCGACTGGGCCGGCGCAGCACCTGGGATGACCTTCAGATCCGAACCCAGAACCTTCAAGGCAATGACCAGAGCAGGCTTGTCACCAGTGACCCTGGGAGCAGGCTCAGAGGAGGACAGAGAACCAGGATCAGAATCACCGGCAGCGGCAGAGCCCAGCGAGACAAGCTTGGACGCAGCAGACAGCTGCGCCCAGCTCGTCTCCCCGAGAGACAGGAAAAAATGCTCCAGAATAGAAGAAAGGAAGACAAAGTAGAGCACTTGCCTGATCTCGGGCTCCACCGCGACCCAGGACTTCGACGATCCGGGTTCAGCGTGCTGAAGGTCCACTTCTGGCTCCCACTCGACTGCGGCGGGCTCTGCAGCTGGCATGATGGTGTCCTCAGTCTGGGGATTCCCTGACGCTGACATCCACGTTGGGGGCCCACACGGCGTGGTGGCAGGGGATCCGTGACCTGCCGGGTCAGACCGCTCTTCCGTGGAGACTCGGGGACGCTTAGTCGTTGGCGCAAGCTCCAATAGGCAGTCCGCCCTCCTACTCTGCCCATGACGTGGCTGTGGGGCTGGAACCAGGCACTCCAGGGCCACAGGCTCCTTCCTCGTCTGGCGGTGTAGTCCTGGCACCGGGGGATGCTCAGGGGGATTGAGAACCCCGAAATTCACCCTCAGGGATCGAACAAGGCAATTCACCCAGTGAAGGAAAAGAATGAAGAGACACTTGCCTGATCCGCTGAGGGCTGATGGAACCTGCTGCAGTGGACTTGGTTCTTCCCTTCCCCTGCTGGATGGAGACAGACAACCCCCCGGGAAGACGAAGAGGAGCCGCTCGCACCGGATCAGGAACGGGTGCAGCTGGAGACGGACTCATGGAGCTCACAGCAGCTGGGGGGAGCATCGAGGAGGAGGGAGGAACAGCCGAGGCGAACCGGAAACGAGGAGCTGACGGAACAGCGGGGACAGGTGACCTGGAGGCGGAGGCTGCAGTGTTTTCCTCCTGTCGTGACGCAGGAGCAACAGCTGGCTGGGAGGCAGAGCTTCTTCGGCGACCCGGAACTGGATCCGGACGGGGTTCCTGCTGAGGCTTACAACCGGCATTGTGACGACGTTTTCTGGCAGAGGGCAAGGTGAAGATGAGGTCTGGGAAATGCCGCTCCTGGTCAGAAACAGAGGCGAGCAGGTCAGTGTATTCGGGGTAATCATAAAGTTCCGGATTCCTTTCCACCAGCCTGACAGCCGCCGTCACATGCTTCATGATCTGAGTTGGATGGAAGGCAGAGAGAGCTGCAGCCACTCGGTCCCAGATGGAAACAGCTGACTGCTGCAAATCCTCCAAAGGAATCCCAACTGACGTCTCTCTCCGTTGGGGATGACCCCTGGGTGGTGCAAACTCCTGGACTGGATGAGGGACAGGAATGGGATCCCGAAGCGGGGAGCGAGGATGCCTCATCTTCGGCTTCCTGCTGGAGTTTCCCTCCAGCCCATGGAGCTTCTTCCAGTGAGCAGAGATGTCCACCATCCTCTCCGTGATCTCAGGGTGGTCGGTGTAGCGAGGATGGCGGTTAATAATTGCCTCAGCGAGGTCCAGGTACCAGCGCGAGCCGCTGGGGATGGGATGACTATGAGCGCTGGAGAGGATCCCATCGATCTCGATGAGAGCCATGACTAGCTCGTAGCCTAAACTCATGGTGTAGCCCTTAGGTGGTGATGCCATCTCCCAGCACGCTGGTACGCTGAACGGGGAAAACTATAAACCCAATTAGCAAACTCACGGTCACCGGCGTCTCTTTTGGCTGCGACCTACTGTTATGGTGATGTTATGTTATGTTATGTTATGTTATGGTGACCACTGTTATGGTGCGGTCCTGGCGGACCGCTAATGAAACACTGTAGGCGACCAGTGAGTTTGCGTATTTATTAAATAAGGACAAAGGTACAAAATAATGATCCATGTGGGGAAAAACACAAACAAGGACTATGGCTAAGACACACTGATAATATACACAGACTTAGGAATACACTTAGTGAGAGTAGCGGGGAACAAGAGGATGACTGGAGCCGGGACATAGGGACTCCAGCCTAATGTTGGGGAGACCAGCGTTTTCCATACGTGAGGTCGCAGCCCAGAGTAACCTAAGCTGCTCCCTTAAGTAGGGCTAAGGATTAATCAGCTGATGAGGCAGTCATCAGCTAAAATGGCAAACAGCTGTCACGGAGGGACTCTGCTCTGACAGCCGGAAGCCCCACCAAGAAGCTGTCAAAACAAGAGCTCAGGAAGGCCATAAGGAAAAGTGTTACCAAACGGGAGGAAAATACTGCATGACCCAAGCGCGGACGATATCAGCGCTCAGACCATAACACTGCCAAACAGTCATGAGGTTTGCCTTGTGTTGAGATTGGCAAAAAGCTTGCTAGATTTGTTACCGTGCAGTGTTCAATGATTAGATGAGGCAGTGATAATACCACTGTCATGCATGCAAGGTGTCTGGATGGTGAGAGGACTGATATTTTACTTGTGACAAGATGGCTGATACTGCATGTGTGACCTTTAGGGTCAAAGGATTAAAAAGAACAAGCCCAGCTTAGGCCTGCACCACCATAGAGGCAGCTATGTCAAGTGATGTGGAATAATATGCTACCGGATGCATTTTTGTGCCACTTGGCTGGAGTAGGACTGATGTCATGTGTCCCTCTCTACAATCAACCATTTGCACAAATCGTTTCTTGTAATTGAGGAGTGCCAGGACATCAGTGCTTACCAAAAGTTTTTTCATTTTAACAAATGCCTCCTCTGCCTCAGGTGTCCACTCAATTTTGTTTACCTGGGCCATGGGTGTTTTGTAAATGAGATCAGATAAGGGTTGTACCTCAAATGAACAGTTTGCAATCCAAGAGCGACAATAATTTAGAGTTCCCAAAAATGACATCATGTTTGTTTTTGTGATGGGTTTTGGTGCTGACAAAATAGCTTGTTTCCGAGCTGGATGAACATGTCTGCCTGCTGCTGACAAAATCTGCCCTAAATATTTGAGTTCTTTTTTCCACAACTGTAATTTTTCCTTGTTGTTTCTTGTTGTTTCCTTGTAACTGTAATTTCCCACTTTGGGATCAATAAAGTACATCTATCTATTGTTGACTTTGTGACCTTGTTCTGCTAAAAATTGCAGCAAGGCAATGGTGTCTTGTTTGCATGTTTCTTCATCAGGTGATGCCAGCAAAATGTCGTCAACATAAAGGAGCAACTGGCTCCCATTAGGAGGAATAAATTGTGCCAAATTTGCTGACATTGCCTGTGAAAAAATGGTTGGTGATTCACAGTAACCTTAGGGTAACTTGGTGAATGTATACCTTTTGTTTTCAAATGTGAATTCAAACCAAAACTGATGATCTGGGTGTATTGGGATACTGAAAAAAGCATTGCTGATGTCTATCACTGTGAAATATTGCATGTGTGGTTGTAGGTCATTTAACAAAGTGTGTGGGTTTGGGACAGACACAGCTCTTGGGATGGCTGTTTTGTTTACCGCTTGAAGGTCCTAGACCATCCTTCAGCTGGAAAATGGTTCAGCCTTCTTTATAGGAAACAAAGGTGTGTTACATGGAGAATTTGGGCATGGTACAATGACACATGCTGCTTTCAGTCCCTCTATGACTGGTTAAATGCCCTCTTGGGCCTCAGGATGTAGAGGATACTATCTTTGGTATGGTCTATAATGTGATTTCACATTTATTTTGACCAACTCTGCATTTTTTATTAACCCTACATCTGCCTTTCCTGTTGACCACAGAGAATTTGGGATTTGTGAGAGTGCGTGTTCCTCTCCTTGTGTTAATGTAAAAAGTGATCACATGGGTGATCTGGGAACATCAATGTGGACTTCTTTCTGCACTGTGGTCACCCAGTTCAAAGGCAGTGAATAGGTGTCAAGTTTTGAGGAACATTGAACCTTTGGATTAGGAGTTTGTTTCCAAGATTGAGCACACTCCTGTGCTGTGGTCATAAACCGACCTACATCCTTCCAGCCCATGTCCTTCGGTTTGACCTATGGGATGTGGGGAGCCTTCCAGTGTTTAAAATGTCTGCTATCCTAGTCACACAACACAACAGATGCCCCCACATAGCCCCTTGGTGACCAATACAGATTTTTAATGACCAGTCTGGAGGATGGATTTGCAAATGTTTTTTCATAATTTGGGTCTGGGCCAGTCAAATATCTGTCATACATGCCGCAATGGTATTGATCAGTGGCCTGATGTGTAACAGGGATTTTGAACTCAAAATATTGCATAGCTTTTGTGTGCGGGTCTGATGTCCCTGAGTGTGGTCCAGCTGAAACCAAACACAGTGATTAGCAGTACCTTGGCACATTGAAATCCTACATTGCATTTACTCCTGCCACATGCGGAAAATGTGATGCTCTCATACCGTTCTCTGTTGGTATTATGGCAATATTGAGGGCTGTAAGCAAATCCCTTCCCAGAAGGTTAACAGGGCATACCTGTGATAATATGAAATAACCTTCTGCAATGTCAGCTGTGACAAGATCTGTTACCTTAACAGTTTTGGAGAGGTGCTCTTTTTTTAACTTACCGTTTGCACATTTGACAGTTACTGTTTTGTCTGATTTTGTGAAACCCTTAATATCTGTCCCTGCAATTACTGATCTGCACGCTCCTGTGTCACAGAGAAACTTTATTGGGATGCCTTGAACCTCCAATGTCACTTCAGGTAAATGCTGCATTGTCAACATCAAGCCAAAATCAGGTAAATGAAGAATGTCTGCTGTCATTGTCATTGTCATTTGTTGTGCTTAGCTTTGGGTCGGTTAGTCACATGTTGTGGTCCTGTATGTGTGGTGGCGGTGAGATGTGGGGTCCTCCCCTCCCTCCCCACTGTGGCAGACCTTCAGGGCAGTGCCTTTGCTAGTGCCCTCGTTGTTCGTGTGCCCATGGCTGCTGGTAGGCGGCTCCGAGAACACGCCCCCTTCTCTGTCCTCGTCCTCCTCTTCCGTGTGTTGCACCCTGGTAAAAGACAGAAGTAGGGGAAGCTTTAGCCTCCCCCCTGGGGTCAGTAATCATATAAACGGGTTGGTTTTGCTTTTGATTTTTTGTCTTCCCTTTCCTTCTTTTCCTCTTCTAATCATTCTGCATGCTTAGCATATGTTAACACATCACCAAATGCACAAGTGCAGTATGTAACCAGATGTTTATGGATGTATTTAGCCAGATGTGGGTGCATGTTTTGCAAGAAAACACTTTTCAAATGCTTCCAATAAGGTTCTACACCTGTGTCATTATCAGGCTTAGTTAAACCAGAATGGCTATCAAAAATTTCTTGCAACCTGGCCCTGTAAGCTTCCACACCTTCACCTTTATTTTGAGTTGTATTTTGAAGGCTTGTCCAATCATACTTCACTCGCCATTTATTTCCAATGCGGCTATTCAATTCTCTCACCCGTTGTTGTAACTCTGCATTTTTTGGAGGCAAAAAATTACCTGTAGTATCTTTTGAGCTCCAATTACCTGACACAGTACACCAATCAACTTTTAAAACTTTTCTATAAGCACGTCACCTGACTTGATGGTTTCATGACCATTTAATTTGAAACTGTCAAGGAGATTTGCCATCCCTTCAAAAAAACACTGTGTGGGTTTATCTTTTGGATGTGGGATTTCTTTCACTGCTTCAGAGAAATCAGCATCAGTCCATGGTGTGTAAACTAAAATTGTGGGTTGAAACTACGGGGCCTCTGGGTTAGCCTCATCTTATCCAGGTGGTCCTACATAAGCTGGATTTGAAAGTTCAATCATTGGAAATTGTTCAGTTATTGCATGCACGCTATCGTCTTCTAATGTAACAGAACTTGACTATGGCTGAGCAGTGTTGCCATATTTACTTAACTCTTTAGTGTCTCTTTGTGGCTGCTCCCTGGTACCCCAGTCCTTGTTGCACTTAACCTTGGGCCTGACGTAGACAGGTTGAGGAGGAAGAGGAGGAGGTTCTTTGGTGGAGGGCGTGGCCGCCACCATCTTGGTAAGGTCTGGACATAACTGTGGAGAAGTTGGGGGGAAGCAGCAGGGGTGGGCACATAGGGAGGAGGGGTAGGGGGAGGAGCATGAGCCAGCACCATGCTGTCGCACTCATCCCCACGGAGATTGGAGGAGATAAGACACAGGTTAGACAAGTCTCTTTTCTTACCACTGTCGGAATCCTGAGAGTCTTGATTTTTTTTTTTTTTTTACCGTCACAAGATCTAGGCCAGCCTGTCATTTCCTCACTGCCTCAAGCCATTTTTGTGCTTCCACCAGACCATATTTCTCTTGCTTTCGTCTGCTGCCATCTGCTGCCTGTTTTATGTCATCTACAAGAACTTGGCAGTCAGTCACTTTTAGCTTGCCTGTAAACCCAAATCTTTTTCTCCACCTTGCCAAAAACTGTGTACTGCTCCTTTTCTTCCTATGCACAAATTTACCATCACCTGACAACACAAAAATCTCATTAACATCCTCTTGCGATGCACAACAAGAAAAACAACCTCGGTTTCTACCATGCTGCCTGACTTCTGCGTTCTTGCGGTCTGTCCCTCTGCTACAACAATTACCCATTTTTCACCAGAGTAAACCATAAAAACATTAAAAACACACACAAACAAACACGCAAATGACCAGACAAAAAAAAAACAAACAAAACAAAACTGCAGTTATTTATTTAATGTATTTATTTTATTATAGTTAGAGGTTATTTTATTTTATTTTAAACTTGTTTTGAATTATACCTTAAGGTATTTTGGTTGTTGTTATCATGTTAAAGTTAATCATTATATTAGCGCTACTTCTCTTTATTTTAAGGTTATCTCTTGTTATAACCTTTATTCTCTATGTTTTGTCTTTTATTTTTTCTTCTGTCTCCCTCTTTCTACTTTGATGTTATTTCTTATTATAACCTTTATCTTCTCTATTTTTTGGGTTTATTATTTTGTTTTTCATCTCTCTTTCTCTCTTTCTGTCCTTCTACTTTAAGGTTATTTCTTATCATGACCTTTATCTTTTCTATTTTTTGTCTTTTATAATTTTTTGTGTCACTCCGCGGTAACCTGCCACTGTATTTTTTCCGGGGTATCCTTCCGTGATCCCCCCCCTCCACCACCACCACCACCACCACCACCACGCTGTTTGTGCCCGTTTACGAAGTAGAAATGCACTTCTCTGATAGACTCCAACCAGGGCACAGTAGAGCTTTACCGAACTGGACCTGGATCTATGGTAACTAATGCTCAACTCTTAATTCTCAACTCTTTATGCATATTTTCACACCAACTGCAGACTCTAACCAGGATGAAACACTTTTAAATCATTAATAATTAAATTTACTCACTTCAATCTGCCTGTAGGCTGGCTCCATCACTCCGGTTCTGCTCTCAGCATCTCCGGACCATGCCTAACTTCCACAAAGCTGACCCTCGGGGGCCGGTGGGGGAGGGCTTCTTCTGCAGCAGTGCACTAGCTGTCGTGGACCAAAAACACCAGAAGCAGGAGGAAGAGATATCTGGAGTCCTTGCGCTCAGGCGCCAAGTATATTAGAAAAATGTTTCTTAACCTTCAGTCAAGAATCAGGCAGGATTAAACTTTCAGCAAATTTAATTACACTGGCCAGTGAAGAACAATACAAAAACAGTCTCAGAGCCTATTTGTGCATCATTCTGACTCAAACACACATCGCTCAGTCCTTTAAGCTCTCTGCTATCCAAAAGATGGAGGAAAAAATGTCCATGGTGATTGGTTCAGTACATCTTGTCAAAACTTGGTGTACAGATTATCGCTTTCTCAGGAACCGTCACACTTTCTCAGCACCAGTCATACCAGAACAGTACATGTTAACCAAAACAAGAATAACAAAGTACAGCTGTATCAGCATCTTTAGCACTTTCACACAGACTCTGAGACAAAGCAGATTACAAATATGAAACTTTTCTATCACCTTTGCAAAATCAAATATGTAGATCATGACGAATGAGACTTTCATACTGGATCGGTTGAGGCCCGGTTTAACAATGACCACCACTGGTGCTGTTAACCGATAGGGTGCCGGTGGAAATTCGGCTACTGTTGGTCAAAAATCGAGGAGGAGGAGAGGGGGAAGGTGTGTTAGGAGGAAGAGAGAGAAAAGGAAAGGTAGAAGTGTGGAGGTGATAGTAGCGGCATTAAATGTAGGGACTATGACTGGTAAAGGCAGAGAGTTGGCTGATATGATGGAGAGAAGAAAGTTAAACACACTGTGTGTTCAAGAAACCAGATGGAAGGGAAGCAAGGCTAGGACCATTGGAGGGGGATTTAAACTGTTCTATCATGGTGTAGACTGGAAGAGAAATTGAGTAGGATTAATCTTGAAAGAAGAGTATGTGAAGCGTGTTCAGGAGGTAAAGAGGGAGTCAGACAGAATCATGAGTTTGAAGCTAGAAGTCAAAGGTGTGATGTTGAATATTGTCAGTGTGTATGCCCCACAAGTTGGATGTCAGGGAGAGCAGAAAGAGGAATTCTGGAGTAAGCTGGATGAAGTGGTAGAGAGTGTTCCAAGGGGGGAGAGAGTGATGATTGGAGCAGACTTTAATGGACATGTAGGTGAAGGGAACAGTGGTGATGAGAAGGTCCTGGGTAGGTATGGTCTGAAGGAGAGAAATGTGGAAGGACAGATGGTTGTGGATTTTGCTAAAAGGATGGAAATGGCTGTGGTGAACACATACTTTAAGATGAGAGAGGAACATAGGATGACTTACAAGAGTGGAGGAAGGTGCACACAGGTGGAGTACATTTTATGTAGAAGGAGAAATCTGAAAGAGACAGGAGACTGCAAGGTGGTGACAGGGGAGAATGTAGCTAGACAGCATCAGATGGTAGTCTGTAGTATGACTTTGCAAAGCAAGAAGAAGAAAACAGTGAAGGCAGAGCCAAAGATTAAATGGGGGAAGCTACAGAAGGAAGAAGATCAGACAGAGTTCAGAAAGGAATTGATACAGGCTCTGGGTGGTAGGGAAGAATTACCAGATGACTGGGAAAGTACAGTAAAAGTATTGAGGGAAATGGGTAGAAAGGTATGTGGTGTAACCAGTGGACAGCGGAAGGTGACTTGGTGGTGGAATAAGGAGGTACAGGAAAGTATCTGAAGGAAGAGGTTAGCAAAGAAAAAGTGTGATAGTCAAGGAGATGAAAGAAGACAGGAGTAGCTGGAATCTAGGCGCATGGTAATGAAAGAGGTGGCAAAGGCAAAGGATAAGGCATATAGGGAGTTGTATGAGAGGCTGGACACTAAGGCTGGACACTAAGACAGAGGCTGGACACCAAGGAAGGAAAAAGGTGTATCGACTGGCTAGACAGAGAACAAGGATGGAAAGGATGTGCAACAGGTTAGGTTGATTAAGGACAGAAATGGTATTGTACTAACAAATGACGAGAGTGTGTTGAGAAGGTGAAAGGGGTACTTTGAAGAGCTGATGAATAAAGAAAATGAGAGAGAGTAAAATGGATGAAGGCAGGGCCAAAGTGGGGGACGTTACAGAAGGAAGAAGGTCGCACAGCATTCAGGAAGGCTCTGGGTGGTAGGGAAGAATTACCAGGTGACTGGGGAAGTACAACAAAAGTATTGAGAGAAACAGGTAGAAAAGCATGTGGTGTATCCAGTGGACAGAGGAAGGGAGAAGAGGAGACTTGGTGGTGGAATGAGGAGGTACAGGAAAGGATCCAAAGGAAGAGGTTAGCAAAGAAAGACTGGGATAGTCAGGGAGATGAAGAAAGAAGACAGGAGTAGCTGGAATCTAGGCACATGGTAAAGAGAGTGGTGGCAAAGGCAAAGGATAAGGCATATAGGGAGTTGTATGAGAGGCTGGGCAGTAAGGAAGGAGAAAAGGAGTTGTATCGACTGGCTAAACAGAGACATCGAGCTGGAAAGGATGTACAGCAGGTTAGGTTAATTAAGGAAAGAAATGGTAATGTACTAACAAATGACGAGAGTGTGTTGAGAAGGTGGAAGGAGTGCTTTGAAGAGCTGATGAATAAATAAGAGAGTGGGGAGGAGGGATGAAGGAAAGATAGTGAACAGGGAAGTTCCGAAGATTAACAAGGCGTAAGTGAGGGCAGTTTTGAAGAGGATGAAGAATGGAAAGGCAGTTGATCCAGATGACATACCTGTGGAGGTATGGAGATGCTTAGGAGAGATGGCAGTGGACTTTTTAACCGGATTGTTTAGCACAACCTTGGAGAGTGAGAGGATGCCTGAGGAGTGGATAACAAGTGTTTTGGTACCAGTTTTCAAGAATAAAGATGATGCTCAGCACTGTAGTAACTACAGAGGCATAAAGTTGATCAGCCACACTGTAAAGATATGGGAAAGAGTTATTCAAGCCAGGTTAAGAGGAGAGGTGACAATCAGTGAGCAGCAGTATGGTTTGATGCCAAGAAAGACTACTCCAGATGGTATGTTTGCTCTAAGAGCGCTGATGGAGAAGTATAGAGAAGGTTAGAAGGAGTTGCTGTGTCTTTTTAGATCCAGAGAAAACATATGATATGGTGCCAAGAGAGGAAGTGTGTCGTACTGTATGAAAAAGTCAGGAGTGGCAGAGAAATAGGTGAGAGTGGTGCAGGACATGTATGAGTACAGCAAGACGGTGATGAAGTGTGCTGTAGGAGTGATGGATGGATTCAAGGTGGAGGTGGGATTACATCAGGGATCAGCTCTGAGTCCCCTCTTATTTGCCATGATGATGGACAGGCTGACAGATGAGGTCAGGCAGGAGTTTCCGTGGACCATGATGTTTCCAAATGACATTATAATCTGTAGTGAGAGTAAGTGGAAGAGAACCTTTAGAAGTGGAGATATGCTCTGGAGATAAGAGGAATGAAAGTCAGTAGAAGCAAGACAGAATACATGGGTGTCAATGAGAGGGAGGAAGAAGAAGAAGAAGAAGAAGAAGAAGAAGAAGAAGAAGAAGAAGAAGAAGAAGAAGAAGAAGAAGAAGAAGAAGAAGAAGAAGAAGAAGAAGAAGACTTTGACTTTTAAAAAAAGGCTTTATTGTACATTCCAAAAATGCAAAAAGACCAATATCACTGGCCCAAGTGTGTCACATTTCAAAAGTGCAAACATAACTCATCCCCCTGACCCACAGAACACAAAACGTTCCCTACAGTCCATCTATTGATGAATGCCTCCAAATTGTCCACCATTTGATAGTAAGCGAACTCCACCTGGAGTCTGACTTTCAACATGACCTTGAAAGCAGACACCGGATCCACATTGCCAGCGTTGCTAGCCCGATTTTTCCTTGTCAGCCAGATGGCAAGTTTAGCAGTACCAGATAGGAAGTTCATCAAAGTGTGGGCAGCCTTCCTTGCCACTTTATACTTTGGACCGTAAATGAACAGACCAAAAGAGAAACGTTCACCCAAAGCCTGGAACCACTCGCGCAAAATATCAAACAGTCCAGATAAATGAAAACATTGGACAAACAAATGCTCCAGGGTCTCAACTTGGGAACAAAACAAACATCCCCCCCCCCCACAGTCGGATCAAGGCATGCTCTGTATTTATTCGTAGCTATTGCCCCATGCACAATCCTCCACTGGAGATCTGCTTTCCGTTTCTCAATAGGTAGCTTGTACATGCACCGCCAGCTGCCTTTCGGGGAGACCTCTGGCCCCCAAAAACCCGCCCACCTCGACTCTGTGACATCCATCAGAGAGCGCAGATTCAGAATCTTCACACAGATGCGATACACCGCCCTTGTCCCGACAAACTGGAACTTGCCCAGGCAAGGAATTCTGAAGGTCAGCAGGTGATCCTCTCCTCCCTGCCACTCCCCCACAGCTGGAGTTATGGAAATTTCAGGAAAGATGGACACAGCGTCGTCATCCCATTGATTGGAAAGAGTGCGGTTTGTCGCAAACGCTCGAAGCGGTTGTGGCAGGGCGGCGCACACGTCCCCCACCACCCTTTGCAGCAGTCTGACAGATGTAATGTTGGCACTCCGCTTCAGCGTATCCATCGATGTGGTCGACATCTTTATAAGATGACCAAGCTTGGTACAGCGTGCCTCCCGCAAACAAGTCCGCAGGCTGACAGACTGCAGCACCTCAGCGTCGATGAATCGATTGAAAAACAGTGGTTCCTCGAACAGCCACATTCCCGGTGTCTCGTCATGGAAGTGGGCCACGGTGAAGACACGCCATGCATGCAAGACGGATGTGTAAAAAGCAGACAGTCCAGTAAGGTCCACCTCCTCAGATGTCACGAGGAAGAGCTGCTTATCATAGCCCAAGCAACCAACTCTCCTCAGGAGCAGTTTAGCAGTGTCCATCCAGCAGGGTCCGCATCCATAAAGGAGGCGTTGTGCAGTTCGAAGCCTGAAGCAGGCGATCTTGGAATGTATGTCCACCAGGCCCTGTCCCCCCTCGGCCACAGGCAGGTAGAGAACAGGCGCACGGACCCAGTGGCGACCGGACCAAAAGAAGTCCACGATGATCTTCTGAATCTCCTCAACGAGGCTCCTGGGCGGTGTCAAAGCCACCAGCCTATGCCAAAGAGCCGAGGCGACCAGATTATTTGCGGCCAGAACCCTGCCCCTATATGACAGCTGTGGTAGCAACCCTTTCCATTTAGAAAAGCGAGCACACACCTTGTCCTTAACACCCTCCCAGTTCTTTCGTTCAAAAGCCTCTGAACCCAGAAAAACCCCCAACACTTTGAGACCGGCCGTCCCCCACTGAAGACCGCCGGGTAGGCGAGGGACGCCTTGACGCGACCAGTGGCCCACCAATAGACCCTCACTCTTGGCCCAATTCACCCGTGCAGAAGTTGCCCTTTCATAAACTGACAAAGTGTCCACCAGACACTGCACATCCCCGTGGGAGGTGATGAAAACGTTGACGTCATCCGCATAAGCAGACAAGACAATCGGGCGGCAACAGCTTGATGGCCCCGGCAGAACCAGACCACCCAGCCGAGCGCGCAACCTGCACAGCAAAGGCTCAATAGCCAAGCTGTACAGCTGACCCGAGAGTGGACACCCCTGGCGTATTCCCCGGTGTACAGGGATTGGCCGACTCAGGCCTGCCCCCATCTTTACCAAACACTCAGCTCCAGTATATAGCAGATTGACCCACCTCAAAAACATATTGCCAAAACCAAACCCCCTCAGGGTGGAAAACAAATAGGAATGGTCAACCCTAT